>VXBJ01005545.1:664701-1332450 GCA_013400055.1 Nycticryphes semicollaris
GCACTACGGTGGCCTGCAGACCCCCTCCTGCGGCCCCACAAACTCTCAGGGCTGCAGCAGACACCGCAAACAGATCCTCTACGGTGCCCCACAGCTTCTCTGCCACCTTACACCCCTTCCCCAAACCCGTCTCCCGTGCAAGGTTTCCCCTCCGCGACCCGCGCCTGCTCTCGCCCCTCGCCGACGGGACCCCCCCTGCNCCCCCCTCAGGAAGGACGGCACGAACTCGGCGGCGTGGACGTTGGGCACGAAGGGCTTAGCGTTGACGTTCAGCTGCCGGCTGAAGGCCGCCCCGAGCAGCTCCTGCTGGGCCTCGGCCTCCGCGGCCGGTGGGGCGGACCCCGAGCCAGCGCCGCTACCCGGCTCGATGTCCGCCTGATCCCAGCAGTCGGGAGCCGAGTCGCTGCTGCTCCCGCTGCCGCTCCCGTTCGCCTCCATTTTGTGGCTGCCCCACAAGCCTCTGCGGCCTCGAAGCGTCTCCCAGCGTCCGGGGTAAGGGGGAAGCCGGCGGTAGCACCGACTCAGCACTCGCTCCGCCGATTCCGCGTGTACTCCACCGCCCCGACGCGAGCGCAGTATGGCCTCCCGGAGCTCCCATACCCCCTCCCCGCGGCCTCCCCTGCCGCCATTTTAGTAGTTTTTAGCTCCCTGGAGTCCCATGCTACAGCACAGCCGCTGTTCCGGCGCGGGAACTACGACGCCCATCATGGCATGCGTGAACCCATCCCGGCCCACCCCTAGCAGAGATGGGAAATGTAGTTGCTTGCGTTTCCTGCGTGTTAAGAAACTACAATTCCTGTCAGCCTTTGCGCTCGCCTTTCGCTTCTGCCGTCTCCGCCTCCTGTTGCGGGGTGGGGGACGGGACATGTAGTTGGCGCCAAGGCCTCAGGCGGGACAAGAACTACCCATCCCGGCAGGCCTGGCGCCGGCACTCCCTCAGGCCACTCTTGTGCTTCCCCCCAAGGTCTCTGGGAAATGCAGTTCGCAGGCGCTGCGAGGGAGCAGTGTCGCCGGACGGCCGCTCTCTGTTCCCTCATCCCATTTCGGATGAGGAGGGGGAAAATGAGCCGGTCCCGGTGGCTCCCCGGGGCCTCTGGAGCGCCAGCCCGTCCGGCGGGGGCTGAGGAGAGCGGGCCCGGCGGAGGGTGTCACCTCACGGTTTCCCGCCTCCCTCAAGGACTGAGCGTCTGGAGTCAGGTGAAGACGTGCTCGCTTTAGCATTTATCTATGCACAGTTGTACCTGCATCCTAGAAGGTGTAGGTGCAGAGTGACAATACAGCCAGGGCACCGTGGTTGGATCCCTGAACCTCCCAAGTGAATATCTGTGATCACACGGGCTCTCCTGGGAGTTGACAGCAAACGTTTCTGGACATGTCCGGCCATAAGTTGACTGGATACATTAAAAGTTCCAAATTTGGTAACTCTACTGCACATTTTGACTTAGTTATTATTTAAATAATAATAAAAACCCCAGTTTAGCCAAATCAGTAGGATTTGTCAAGTACTGAGGCCTTTTGACTAGTAAGACTATTAGAACTTATAAAAAAAAACACCCAACAAAACAACAAAACAAATCTAAACCCAGAAAATATTGCTTGAAGTTAAGTATGTTTGGAGGAGATGGGGAGGAAGAGAGGGGAAAAAAGTAGATGGGTTTGTAGCTGCACACAGCTGTGGCAGCACTTCATCTTGGAAGGGTCTTCTGCATAAGTGTTTAGACAAAGCGAGTGCTTGGGAGAAGGGAATTTCTTGAAGTGCTCACATGCGAGGAGTGAGTCATCTGCAGCATTATTTATATTAGAACACTGTAGGGCAGGTTATGGAGTTGTTTTTTTTGAAAGCAGTCAGGCTTAGAACTGAACTGCAAAGATCTCCGTTCAGTACAAAATCCCATGCAGTTTCGGTTGGAGAACTGTATAAATTCTCCTGAAGTGGCATTTAGGTAACATAATCCTGACACAAGAACCAGATGGTTTCTGGCTGCTCACCAGCAGCAACATGTACACCCTTGACAAGCAGAAAATTCTACATGGCAGGTAATGCACATGTGTTAATGGAAAAATATGCTTCCAAGTAATCATGTTCAAGGAAAATAGTAGTGTACAGGGCAGCACTTATAAAAATTTTAAAAGAAAAATATCCCCATCCAGACCACAGATAATCTTGAAAGAAAAAAATGTGTTTCAAAATGAAAGACTATATACCTCTGCTAAGTGGAAGTCTTTCCTTCAAGCACCAAGAGTTTACTCTCACCAGAGCCTAAAGAATGAGCTTTAAAGACCTTGTGAAAGCCACTCTGATTATTCTCTGGTGCAGACCTCCTTCCCAGAGCTTCTCTCCAAGGAGGCATTGGCAGGGCCTCTATTGTTCAAAGTTGAGTAAAATTAAGGAAGATTCTCATGTGCATTTTTGTTGTAACATTTAGAATTTTGTTAAACTACAAGTAATTTTCTCAGCTATGTGGCAATCGTGTTTCTGTTAAAGTCATAGGTGATTCCACTGAGGACTGGGATAGAAGTGGGAATAGGATATGATCCTTTTATTAGGGGAGTGGAGGAAGTTAGAAGAGCTACAGGGATAAGAAATAAGTTTCCTAGACAGCTAGTATAATAAGGAACACCTCAGTGTAGCACTCTCCACTTACTAAAGGTTTGTTGATTGTTTTGTTGTTGTTTTTAATACTAACCTTTGCTTGTTAGGTGACATTTATTAACCAGTAGGTATCTGATACTTTTAATTTATTATGGAAACAAGGTAACACCATTTGGAAGAAAAGAGCTCATATGATGTTGAATAATAGATAAAAATCCAGTAGAAACCAAGCTTTATGAATTCTGCTGACAGAGTGCCTTGTTATTGTACACTTTTTACTGTCGTTATGACTGTTTAATAGCTCAGGTTTACAATGACTGCATTCTGAATTACAAGCTTGTTTTTTGTTTGAGCCTTGACACAGCCTACAAGTCAGGAAAGGCTTAACTGGAGGGAGATACTATATTTTCAGAGCAGTTAAGACTTACCTTAAGATTACCAGTACACTGAACGAAGGGAGCAATTCTTATGTACACTTTGGCATTCTTTAAAAAGGCTTTGTGAACATTTTGGAAATGGAGCTTAATTCTGCCAGCTCCTAAAGTACTGAGTTGACATAAATTTATCTTTCTTTCTTTCTTTCTTTCTTTCTTTCTTTCTTTCTTTCTTTCTTTCTTTCTTTCTTTCTTTCTTTCTATCTCTCTATCTTTCTATCTATCTATTTATTTATTTATTGGTGAGGGCAGAGGGGATAGTGATGGTGTGTGTGCAGGGAATGTGTTTGATAGAGGTATGGAAGCGTGTATTACCACTGGTTTCAGAGGAAAATAATTACTTGTGTTATTCAGCATTCCTTCCTTCCTTGACTACTACTTATTCCCTAGGTACTGGCTAGAATATAAACAATTAGCGCACAGAATTTCAGATGTCAGATGTCCTTCAGAGTGTACAAACCTGTTTTGCAGGCTGTGTCACATACAGAAATTGTGTGAACTCTAATACTACATTTTTAACAGGGCTAGAAGTTTGTTTTTCCACTTAGGAACAGCTGGCACTCAAAACAAAACCCAAGTGGAATCATGATAATTTTACTGGCTAAATATCTTGTGGAATGTAAACGGTCATGTTCTCTTGAGGTTTTAAAGCATTATAAAAGCTTTTCTTGTTTAAATCTCTTTTGCATCAAAATGTTTAGAATAAATATACTAGCTCTTGATTCAATAAATACTAAAAAGCTTTTCTTACCATGAACCACCCATACAAATCCAATATCACATCATGACTGACTTAAATTATCAAAGCACTGCTTAGAAGAGGCTGGACCACCTCAGGGTTAACGTGGGGACTGGGGTGGAGGGAAACTGGCTCCCCCACAGTGCAGTTCTACCTGTTCTTGCGCTGCCTTCTAGCTCTTGTTAGACCCTTTGCTGAGTCAGTTTCTCTCATTAAATTTAGCAACAGAACAATCCACTGTCGTTATCCTCCTAGGTTACTTAGATGAATCAACTCTTAAGAGGTGTTTGACAAATGCCGGAGCTGGTATAAAGTAAGAATGGGGAACAGGACTTCTTTGGCAAGAGCGAGCTACTCACATACTAAACTACCTCGAGGTAGATTGACTGCTGGTTTGCAGCCTGTGGGAAGTCAATCCTATAGCAGTGAAAATGGGGCACGTATTAATATGATATCAGGAATGGTATTCTGTACTTTAGTAGTAACTTTCATCCAAGGTTCTCACAAGCTCTTTACACCCTAGCAGATATACCTACAAAGTACCAATGTTTTAGTTATGTGAACTGAAGCAGAAAAGAAAGATTTATTTCCTTAGCAGGCTTCAAAGAGGGTAAAAGCTTCAAGCAGTTAACAGCTTACCACCAACTGGTAAGCTTATTAAACTCCATAAAATAGCAGCAGTCAGAGTGGTTTCGGGGTTCTGGATTATTATCTATTTGACTCAGTTTACCCTGAGATCAGATAAGTTCCTGAGCTGATGTAAAATGGGAAAGAAAGTATTTGGATGAGATTGGGAGGAGCAGGAAAGGAATAATAACCTGGTGTGGCAGCAAGCTGGTATTCAACTGACGCACTGTGAGCCATGCCCTGAAATTTAAAGGTATTCAAATATGTACATTAGCTATGCACTTAAATGAGTAGCCTGATATTTAGAATTGCTTTGAAGTCAGAATGAGCCCTTCAAAAACAAAGCCAAAAGAACAAGTTGGTTTTTTACCTAGGAGGAAGAAAAGACAAGAGGTACAAGGTAAATTATTAAAAGAAAAATATAGGAAACTGCTCAGTTGTGAAAGTGTTCATTCTAGAAGCACAGGTCTTTATCTGAGGCTTATGTGAAGAAACAATCTCAAAAGACATTCCAGAAATTAAGTTTAGCATTACTTAGAAGAAGCATCTGGGGTTAAATGAGTCCAGAAAGTTTTTCCAGAAACCATGGATTAAGGCTGTACCTAAGTACAAGCAATATACTTCTCCTGAAGGAAGGCTGTGGAAGAGTTTTTCTTAATACCTTTCATAATATGAATGAGGCCTGACACAGAATTGAAAATACTGAGCTAGTTTAAGTTTGATTAGGTGTCAAGATGTTACAAATTAATGTTCTTAAACTCTTTTTTTTTTTTTCCAGGTAGTCTGTGGAGAACTAGTGTGTGTCTAGCTGAGAACTAGAGAACAAAAAACACACTATGTTTTGGTATGAGGGCTTTTTCAAGAGCCAAGTCTCTCCTAAACTTTGCTGCTGTTCCAGGATGTGTTAGTGAATTATAAAGAGGCTTTTATATTTGCACAAGACCATGTATAATTCAAACTAAGATATCTTGACCCGGAAACATCTTTTCACTAATTTGTTTTTCTAACCCTGCCATTTAGCAAATGCTGTTTCTAACCTATTACTCTCCCTCTGCTGGACACTCACATAATTATTGTATTTGTGTTGTCTTACATTCATGTATTTTAAGATATTTGATTGGAAAAGATTAAAATAAAAGTCTTCTTTGGTTTTCCAAATGTAGCACCACAACATAAGCTCTCTTCCACAATCTAGTAGAATTACTCCAAGCTTATGAAGGGACACCATCAAAGAAATTAGTAACTTAACTCTTGTATGTCTCATTGTGGGTTGGTGATGAGTGCTTCTGAGCTGGATTCTTCTTTTTTAGGTCTCCAGTCTAAAGTTAAAGGCTTCCCTTTGGAACAGTTAAAGAGCACTTCAAAAAAAAAAAGAAAAAAAAGGCATAAAATTAATTGTTTTTACTGTAGATAGCAGAAGAAATACATGGATCTATACACCAAAATACTAGCTTATAATTCTCTGCGTCTATGCCCTTCTCTCTCAAATACTTAATATGCTCAACTCATTTTCCAAGGTAGACAGGTGTCTCTCACTCCTGTTTATATACACAACCTTTCTTTCTCTTGCTTGTATATTTCTAGAGAGACTGAAACACCTCATTTTTCACAAGTGCCATCCCCTTATTTCAGTCCTCAGCTGTGTGGTATATTGCTTAGTAAGCCTGTTGTTCAGATTTGGAAAATCTCTGAGTTAGGTGCTGCTGAGTTCTTTGTTCAAGGTGCCTCTCTCTGAATGCACAGTTGTTGCAGTTTACTCCCTAGGCAGAATTTCTTCTGTGTTTTTGGTACCACAAGCCTCCAGACTGATAAATAGGAGGGGGAGGGCAGTTTAGGTGAGTAGTTTTGCTGTCAGAACTGTTTGTTACGTGTGGGCTTTTTTGCTATCAAGGCTCAAAATAAACAAGGGTGGGGGGTTAGGTGTGCGCGTTGTGTAGAATCTAGACATAGTTTATAGACCTTATGACAGTTTAAGATGTAAATAGCAAAATGATTCCTTAATGTGGAAGGAATGTGCTGAGCAAAGAACGCACATCCAAGGAAGGGAAGAATGAGATCACTTTAATAATGTATACAGTGACTGAATTAGTCTTGGACAGGTTAGAGGCTGGAGGGGGTCTCTAACCTATTTTGAAGATCAGGGCAGAGACTGTGATTTTAGAGATCTGAAAGTCAGGTGTAGGTAGGATTGGTGGGAGGAGGCATCATGTCAGCTAAGATACTGAAGCAGCTGAAAATAAATCCTGTTAGGTACAATCCAGAGCTCAGTACAACTGTTCTTGTACTGTTTTCATCTTGATTAGCAACATTTTGATTAGAAAATGAACCTCCTGCTTTGATAGAGTAAATTGTTTTCACCTATAAATCTGTTGGATGTGGAGAGGCAATATGACAAGCCTAAGATACATAGATTGTTTGGAAGTAATAAATGGAAACAGAAGATATTTCAGCTCCCTGAGATAAATTCGAGGATCTTAGGGGCTGGGATGCAGAGTTGACTGAGCAACAATGATAACTCTTAAGTGCCAGGTCCTCAGGAGATGTTCTTCCACTGGCTGTAAGCTGGTATTGTTCTAACAGGAGACAAGTACCAGAGCGAATTTACGATTCTGGACACCATCAAATTGTCAGTCTTGTAACTTGATATAGAGGTAAAAAAAGTGCAGAAAAGATGTGTAAAATTTTAAGTGGGACTTGCAGTCTAACACAGATGCACAAGGCAAGTTCCTGCTATCAAACAGAATTCAGCTGTATCTCATCTAATTTTTTTAGCTTGTAATAAAGAATGTTTTTGTAAGGTAATGAAAATGTTGAACTTAGCACTGCAAATATCAATGCAGGATATGTGACATGCTGTTTATTCACATACTTTCTTATTGCAATGACTCCCTGACAAGGAGAAGCTCAGAGCTGCCACATCCACTGTTGAGTTCCATAGTATCTCTAGGCCAGATCTCCTGCCTTATATGTGTGGTAAGAATTTTATAACACTTAGGTTTCCTATGGAAAGTTTTACTTGCTGGCTGGCTGTCTCCAGGGAGGTGGAAATGGAAAAGTAGTTTCATGTGGGATTTTCTCATGCTTTCTTTTACCCGTCTTAATTTTCCAGAATTCCAGTTGAGGGAGCATTTTGTCCATTAGAGATGCATTAAGATTTTAGTTTTGGTAATGACTAAAACAAAACAACATTATTGTTATGAAGAAAGAATAACAGTGTCATGGGATTTTTAAAGCTGTTCTTCTGTAGCCAGTTAACATGTTAACGTTGTTCAGAAAATAATTAACTTCATTATGAAATTGTGCGAATGAAATAGTGAGCTTGTTTCTAAATAGGACTAATTACTCTGGAATTGTTCTGTGCTAGTACTTTTATTCCAGAAAAGGCAATTTGCTTGGGGGAATTATTCTGGAATAGGAATGGCTAAATCAATTACAGTTTCCCTCCTGTCTTCAGAGAGAGCACATATTGGCACTGTGAAATAAAGGAATTGTGTGTTACCTAAACTCATCCACAATCACTGAGTGTCTAGGGAATTTGGTTAAAATTATCAAAGGAAAAATCCGTTCGACTTTAGTGTATGCCAAGCATTTCACATCATTCATAGATGTTCATGAACACTTATTGTTGTTTTAACTCCATTACTCCTGTTGGCGTTATACCACCGATGAGTTTTAAATTGTTTTGTTCATCGGCAAAGTGACTAAAATAGTAGTATGTGGGAGATTATTTTTACAACACAAAATGTAAGTGCTTACATTAAGAAATGAAGAAAAAAATAAGTTTATATTCTGTAAAACTGTTGCGCCAACCTAAAAATGTCACTGGCATTCTAACAAGTATTAGCTTAATTCAAACTTGCTTGCACAATTATTGCCTTATGCATTGTCCTTAGTAGTTACACAACTATGTTGGCCCATGTAGAACGTCAAACAAATGAAAAGTTATCTTCTTTCTCCAAAGCGTTTATAGTCTATTAACTCTGCTTTTCAGTGCCATGGACTTAGTCTTTTCCCTAACTTGGTTTCTAGCTAAGCAAACTTTGAATGTACTAAGGGATACAGGAGTTGTCTGAGACTTAGTGGACAGTGGTTATACTATTGTTATTTTAATTATTATTTTTAAGGAACATTCTTCTCTTCAGTTGATTTGTTTTATTCTTTAATCTCTTTTGGAAATACTAGATGTAGCAAGATCAAGATCAAGATCCCTCTTTTCAAAGCAGTGGTCTAATTAAAATATGTTGAACCAAACAGGCAAAATCCACATTTTTCTTGATTTTGCACTGTGCCAAATAACAATAAACAATATTGTGTCTAAAAAGAGCATTGTTCTGTGCAGCTTGTAAAAGTTAATGAACATAATGAATCCTTTAATAACCCCTTCCTTTTGTTATTTATTAGCAGTGTGTACCCCGTTCCTAGAACAGCTTATCTCCTCCCAGCTGTACAGTTAAAGAACGCACTTAACAAAAGATGGATTTCTGAAAATAACTGCTTTAGAAAGTTTCAACACTTTTTTAGGAGGTAACTTTCTGTAAGAGTGTTGTTCCTTGAAGTGCAGTAACTTTTTGGAAGAAAAAATGGTGGGTTTTTTTTGAGCTCACAGATTTCTAGGATTATTGTGATGAGGTCATTTATAAGGGACTTTTTCCTTTGGATTTTTTCTGTAAATAGCTTTAGAGAATCAGAAAGGACTCAGACCAAGCCTATACAATAAAACTTGACAGTGTAGGTCAATTGCCTTAGCGAGTGGAAAAAGAAAATTACACGTGCTACCCAGGAGAGCTGTGCCAGCACAAACCAACCCATGTCGAAGCAGCTATACAGCCAGAAGAATTCCTTTGTCAGCCTAGCTAATGTTGTTTGTGAAGGGAAAGTAATAGTCCTAGCTGAAAACACTCTTTCTCTTGAAAAGTGCTATGTAATTATGCCAACAGAATTTCTGAAGTATAGTCAGGCAAAACAGCTGGCACAAACATGGACAGAGAAGCCCTAAAGCAGTGTCAGAACAAAGCTTTGTTGTTGAAGTTATAAGTGGTAAATAGACTTTAATCTACTGTTCTGAGAGATAAATTACAATCTTTATGTTTAATTATTGACATAATAGTATTACTTTCTTTGGTTTTCTGTTCAGAATTTTCTTTTTATAATTTGTGTTGAAACTCATGAAGGCTTTTTCAAATGACACAGTGAAAGACAAAATTCTCCTTACCTTTTTCATGTGACTAATTTCTGTCACATAAGTAATACCAATTTTACACATGTTAAAAATGGGCTCTGACAAGGATTTCTGGAAGTCTTAGGCTTCGACAGATGTTTAAGGAAACCAACAGTCAAATTTGGGTTTGTGGCAGGAAATGCTCTGGCTGGATGCTCAGTGCTTGGTATGCCAGAGTGGCTGTAGCTCTCAGTTTTGTGCTTGTGTGATAGAAGGTTGTAAATGTAGAGTCTCTGCCTGCTGGTATGTGCTCTGCTGGTACCTCCCTGTGCTCCCTTTTTCGGTAAAAATTACTTGATTTCTTGAAATCCTGTCTAGTAGTTTGATATCGTGGTAGAAATGTCAGTATGATAAGATTATTATTCTAAACAACAAATAGATGTATTACTGCTTCCAGATGTAGATTTGAAGTTCAGAGGGAAGTTGCCAGTGGTCGAGAATGACCTTATGAGAGCATACTGGTCTTTAGAAATTGTCCCTGGGTGTCACTCTTGAGTCAGATTGGAATATTTTAGAAACAAATCTGAGAATTTTTTTTCCTTTTCTTTTTTCTGTTGTTTCTGCAGTTTACACTTTTCTTTTTAAATTTGTTTCCCATTACATTCTGTAATGATGTAAGGATCTCAACCCCATCAGGCCAGTTTAACTTGTCTGAATTGTGTTATTCTTAGAGGATATCTTGGGGAGTTTTTGAACTTAAGTTACAGTAATGTAACTGCAGAAATACCTCCCTGGCAACGCTTTGTGGATTTACAGTTAAATGACTGATTATTATATTTGATAAATCCTTTCTTATTTTGACCAACTCCACTAATTTCTGTCATCATTTTGGAGCAAAATCAAGTGACAAGGAGAAATTATATGTATTAACATGTAACTGTATGTGGAAAGCCAGTCCAAGCCCTGTAAATCCCATAACTGAAAAAAATGCTGAAGTGTAACTTCACTGGCAAATACGCCATATATTTATTATTGCCTAAAGGGGAATACCAGTGTAGGAGGTCCATCAGTATCCAGTCATCTCAGACTTTTTTTTTGGTGTGTGTGTGCACAGTCTACATATCAAATCAAAATTACTAAAAAATGAAGTTTGCACAAGAAACTTGTTAAGATAGAAAATATTTTCCTTACTCCTGTAACACATCATTTCCCCAAATCTGTTTTATTGCAAGCACCTTGACATATCTACATACTAACTAACAAATACGTTTTCTGTGCACTGCACCAAATAATCTTCTGTTGAATGAGTTAGCTTTTTCTGGCACAGTTTGAGATTTGTTTGTGAGCTTAAACACCACAGTGTTTTAGTGACTTGAGAAGCGGTTACACTGGATTAATTTTTGCTTTGTGAATAAATGCTTTTCAGAGGCATGGGCAGACCAGAAATGATCCCCCAAAATGTCATTTCAGAATGACTCTCTACAGATACTTCTCTTCAGAAATTCTGGGGAATTTCATGTGGTTAGCAGGTGAAAACAGCAGGTGAACCACAGGACACAGATTTTGAAATAATGTGTCTTACAGATATATTTACAGATATTACACTGGCAATTATTTCTTAGCAAGGTCTTCTGATTTCACACTTGCTTTCAAATGCCTGATAAGTAGGACTTTGGGAAGCTGGGATGTGCAGAAAACAAAGGCAACAGGCCATGACAACTATAGTTCCTTGTACATTTTCTATCATTTGTCACCTCTGTTTTGTCATTACATACATCAATACAAATATATATATCTAAGGAGAAGAGACTGTGACTTTTATGATGGTTTATATGAATGACACATTAGAGATCCTTTACTATCATGGCTCCTCAGTTTCCTATATGTGAAAAATGTATTGCTTAATAATCAAGGATTTGTGTTTTGGGGCATATCTATTAGCAGAATTCATTTATCTCTAAAGGCTGTAAGCTTTGGGAAAGAATAGTCCAACTGTAGGAAAGAAACTATTACTATAAGAGACAGCAGTATTCTCCAGAGCTCTGGTGAAATAAACTGTATTTAGTCTTTCACTTGAGGGGAGGTTTCTTAGAGTTTGATTTGAAAAGATGAGACTTTGTATTTACTTCTGTGTCTTACGATAAACATGTTTGAACTCTAACTAACATAGGAGAACTGTTTCTGATGAACTGCTTATGGAGCATGTAAGCTTATCTGCCACAGTATCTTATGCTTACATATACACAATAGCAAATAATTAGACACACTTTCTGCTGAACTTAGAGTTTGACAGGACTTTTAAAATTAAGACATTGGTGCATTGGTGGACTTAGTTTCACACCCCCACTGGGTGATCAGCTGTTTATCTTTTTTCTCTTCTGTTTCTGGCCTTTTTTTCCAGGCTGTAGGGAGTAAAAGTCTATAAACTGACTGGATTAACAAATTAAAGCTTCTTGCCATGTGGTCAGGTAAGCCTCAGAGTCCTTTGTTGTGCTTCAGAACACTGTAGACTGAAGAGGACAACTATCCCTTTCACTAACACCAAGACATTTAATCAGCTTTGCTGATTGTAAGCTAAACACATCTTTGGTGACCTGTAGATTAGTCTTACTAATTAGACCTGAATTGTCTTTGTGCCCAAATAGTCTGATTTAGAACATAGCTTTTGATCTAACATTTGAGTGACAAAATATTTTACGAATCACAGTATTAACACTTGTACGTTATCATACAGCAGAAGTATTAAAGTACAGTGAAAGCATGCTGTTTTGGAGAGAGAGGTATTTTGCATACACAAGAAAAGCCATTGCAAATAAGTGAAAACAGATGCCCCCACTTCTGGACTGGAAAAGAGAGGAAAGAATTTAATAGCAAAAAGTAAAGTAGTTGTGAAGACTCTAATGATGCTACTTACAGTAGGAGTTATATTCTGTAGTTCCATTCAACTGTCTCACAAAGTAGTCTCCATTCTTAGACTGCTCTCTTTAATATTTTTCCCAGAAGTCCTATATTTGGGTCACACCTACAGGGAGCCATCTCTGCCTCAAGGTGAAACTATTTATGTAGCATCAATAGATCATCTTAAAAATGTTCCACATAACAGCACTGAATTTACAGTATGCCTTGAAATCGCTCTTTATTTTTATTTTTTTAGTATTACCATCTATGTCTTCAAAATTGCTATCAATTTCTTCAAAACTACTGTCAGTGTTGCTCTGTCAAAAAGTGTGCAGAGAGTTATGGAAAAGGGAATAATGTGCATTGCCTGGAGGACATAAGAATGTATGAAGTTACCATCATCTCTCTGCTCCCACTACCCCTCTCAGCTGCTTTGTAATACCAGTGTCATCCTCAATAAGAGCAACAGTTACAGGTTCTTTTTACTGAACACATCAAGACTTCAGTTACTTTTTCACAAATGTTTTCTTAATTTGCTTGAGAAAAATAATGTTGATTTAGTCACGTGAGTTTCAAACTCAGAAATCGAGCGTGTATCTTACACCTCACTGAAATGGTATTGGTTTTGGGGTTTGTTTTTTGTTTTATGTTGCTGTGTTGTTTTTTTTTAAACCATCCAAAAAGACCCAAAGATCCTATGATCTGGAAAGGAAGACATGGGCCCATGAACTTATCAACTTGTGGCTTCATCAGGCAGATTTGGACCAGTCCAGACTACATTACACTTGAGTTAAGACAGTTGTTTGAAAAATTCTTGGGTGGTGGTTTGAGAGCCATCTGCTATTCTAGAAATGATCCTAATATCTGCTGCAGAATAGTATCTTTTGGAATCTAACTTACATGTCAATTATCAATAATGTATATTTCTTTGCTTTAGGAGAGCACAGAAGCCTGAAGTTTCCGACTTCTTTTTGAACCTTAGAAGAATCTGAGCTATAGAACTGGTCATCTTTCCAGAAGGTTCTTTTAAGGGTGTCACTTTACATTTCAGAAGTGAAATTTGTAAGTTTCGGGGATGAAATTATGTCTGTATCAACTGCACCAGAGAAAGTATTCTTACTGTTGAGTGTTAATTTAAATGGTTGTTTTGTTGACAATTTCAGTACATTTTCCCTGTAATTTAGTAATCATATTCGGGTATAGCAATGGTGGGCACCAAGTTAAAATAAGTATATTTGCACAATTCAGTCAAAAGTCAATATAAAAAAACCCAGTGACATTATCATATATATATATATGTATATATATATATGTATAAAAAAAAAGAGGCAAGAAAGCTGTAATAAAAGCAGCTGAAGCAAAGACAGTCCTCTGCCACACTCCTAGTCCTGGGGAAAAAAGTGTGAAACCAATTAAGGTTTATTCATCTATTACAGTGCACACATGATTTCCCTAGCTTATGAAGAGAACTTTAGAAGTATTCAGCAGCTGTGGTATAGTATGAAAGTTTTGGAATTTGAGAGCTGTCAATTTTATAAGGACTTTTACTACAGTAAAGACTGTACCTGTCCTGCAGATGTGTAGTGTCAGAACCAGCTGCAGAAAACAACTGTAGAATTAGTCAGCTGGTTCCTTTCTAAAATAATAAGGAATCTAGTACAAGTTATAGATACGCATATAAAAATGCAAGAATTATAGGAAGTTGCAGCACAGGAAAATACTCTGTTGAAATAAAAATAGAAAGCATTTAACTGAAGTCAGTGGAATTATGCTGATAAAAGATTAAAGCATTGGACCCAGCTTGTCTATCCGGAAATTCACTTATCATTCCTGTGGATACCATGAAGATACTTTCATGGATATCTGCCTTCTTTGCATCACAGTTGAGGATGTGATTGTGCTCTCCATGATTGAAGAGGTTAAACGGCATCTTAAAAGCAAAACCTCAAATTACTCTGTGCATAAGCTATCAAATGATGCTTCATCAGAAATAGGAGTGATATTCTAGTGATAATTCAGGTCTCTTGCCTTAGAGTGCAAATGAATGAAGCAAGTCAGAACCAGTTTTATGACTTCAGTATCAGCATTGACTTCCTGGTGAAATTTTTGGCATGACCCATGCTCTGCATCCGTATTTTCTTTCATGATGCCTAAATCATATTTTGTCCATTCCTGTTTATCCACTAATTTTGAATAGGGAGAGAAGCCTGTAATAGAAAGCCTGCAGCTGTGCACCTGGCCTACAGAAACAAGTGCAGAAGCCACCACAGTAAGCAGTTCCATCTGCTAGATGAGAATGCAGATTGCTTTCTTAGTCTATTCCACTAAAACCAGGTTGTGTATTCCCACACGGTGCATTTTGTGGGAAAATAAGTCTCATGCATAGTTATGTGGTATGAAATGAATATTCCTTATACCGTATTTTTCCTTTCTCTTTCTGTGGTCAAAAAGGCAATTAACTATGTCAAGGAGGAATTTCACTATAAATAAGCCTGTAATTCTAATGTATCTGTGACAATGACAGTGGATAGTGTCAGTTATTACAACTTGCTAGATATTACTGGTTAACTTGGTATTTAAAACATATTCTATTAGATTAAAAAATCGAGATATAAGCAAGCTGTTTAAGTTATTTTCATTGTGTCAGTTTTTTAGCAAAGCATTCTTTGTTCCTGGGAGAAAACCAAATGCATTTTCAGAAATGTTACACTCTCTGCATATACACAGACAACTCTGTGCATGCTCAGCATGGCCCATCACCTGGCTGGGAAGGAGGAATTCTACCACAAGAATGAAATCTATAGCCCACCTATTTATTTTTTTGTGCTGGGTACCACAGTCTTAGTACAGTGACAATTCTGCATTATGGAAAAATAAGGGAAAAATGCAAATAATGTTGTGCATCAAAATAGTAAAATATGCATCTAGCTCTTCTCTCACAATTAGACTAAAATCTTATTAAATTTCTCCTATAACTATGGTTGTAAGCAAAAAACATCTAAAACCCCCAAAATGAACTAAACGAAAAAGCCAACCAAAATCTAATAGACTAGATATATGAGGTTAATTTGGAATTGAGGAGCTGAATCCCAGTAACTGAATCTCTAGATTTTTGTCTTTCTGTCTTAGATATAATTTGTACAACACAATTATGAAGTAATTGTTGAACTTGTACTTTAACAATATCCTATTTAAAATCAGAAAACGATTAATTTACATAAAGTAATTCTTCCATCATCTATGTGTTCTAAATACTATTGTCCATCCAGGGAAACAGGTACGAAGGAAGTTGTCTGAAGCTGTAGAATGAGCCAGTGGCGAACCTAGAAGATGAATTGGTCGTATCTTCTAAGTGCTGTGCCTCCTGCCTCTGGTTTTTTTTTTTCATCTAATGCTCCTTGGACTGGGACAAAAAGAACAAAAAGTAAGCATGGCATAGTTTGCATATTACAGGGAAACGTAATTACTGCTGCCCATCACTGTGAAAAACCCAAAAAATCCTAAAGAAAAGAACAAGTATTATGAACTCCTGGTTTGAGATCTTCTTGCTTTTCTACAGTCTGTAATGTTTAGCACCTGTTCAAGAAATGTCTTCTATAAATAACTATTTTCTGTTTCAGGCAAAATTTACATTGAAAATTATCTTGGTGCAGCTGTTCAGTTTTTCTACAATTGTGAATTGCCAAAAAAAGGAACAGCAATTCCTTGGTGGCCTCAGAGTTAAATCCTTTTTATTTAACATGATAGTATGTAGTAGAGCTGTGATCGAAGTCTATTATTGCTAGCTGTTCTTAGATTTGCAAAAACTGAGAACTGAAAAGCCCTTTGTAGATGATCCTCACTCTTTTATGATTTCTGTGGCTTTCCAGTTCCGTAATTACTGACTTTGATGGCACGCTGCCCCAAAAATGAATACTTTGATAATTTGCTGCTCTCTTGTAAGCCTTGTCATCTTCGATGTTCTAGTACACCACCACCTTCATGTGAAAACTACTGTGATAAGAGTAAGTAATGTTTCTGCAATCCTTTGTGGCTATGCTGGGCATTTTCATGTTGTGTTTTACATAGAATTTGAACCATAAAAACTTAAAGAAATCTAGAACCTGGAAAGAGTTTATCAGAATAATATATGGGCTCAAAAATACTAAAGATTTATGCAGAGCATCCTGTATGTGTGTTAAGAAGAGGAAAATTTTAAAGCTCTCAAGCTTCACTTGAGCTGTCACTCAATAGAAACTACTCCTTTGACAGAGAAGAAGTTTTATGTGTTGGACATATTTATTGTTCATTGGTTATTAGTTACAACTAATGTAATGCATCTCTTACCTCTTAAGGTACTGATTCAAGTGGAGTTCTTTGGATTTGTTTGGGCTTAGTAATTTTAATGCTCAGTCTGTTCACCTTAATGGTCCTATTTAAATGGAAGCACCTGAAGCAACTAAAAGAAAAACTGGAAAACACAGGTGAATAAATAAGATTCTTTATCAAATAATTTTAGATCATTGCATATTTTACCTTCTATACCATGTATACATTTTGCCTATACTTTATATTCCAGATTCTGATAACTGTCTTTGTTGGATTGTCTTGTATTCCTCAATTAGTCTCAATGAAGTTATTAAAGTTATTAGGAAATAAAATACCCAGACGATAACTTGTAAAAGCAGCATTCTGTCTTTGCTGGTTCTGGATCATGTCAGAATTATTTTGTAGAATATTCATACCTAACTTACTTGCTGATGTTTGAGGGATCATTTATGAACACTCAGTAGCAAAAGATCTTTATAAGGGTTTCATCCTCTTCTCATTGCATGCAAAAGGAATTTTACCCAAGTAGAGGTTACACATTCAATATTGGCTTTCCATCTTATAAGACATTAAATAATTTTACTTGATATTCGAGGCTGTGGGAAATGTACGTGGAATGTGAAAAAAAGATTTTATTTTTACATTTAAAAATAGTAATATTTGTGGAGTGTTCAGCAATAAATAACAACTGATTAGAAAATACATGTTAGATTACTTAAATGCTTACCCTGAAGTATAGGGAGTATGTTGTCATAGAACAAAAGATGGTTATAGATAAATACATTTCACTGCATCTTACAACTTTCACTAAGGTTAGGAACATAGTTGGAGCATAATGAAATTTGGATCTTTAATAACTGCATGTCTGGTATAGCATGATGTATGTAATAATTTTACCTCTGTATATTTACAGACTCTTCTGTGGAGCTGAATAATACTAATACAGAAAGCAGTGTGAATACAGAAGGAACTAGACACTCACTTCAAAGTGAAACATTAATGTATTCAGTGGAAGAATGCACTTGCAGTGACTGTGGCTTGGTAGAACCTCAGACTGGCTGTGAAACTTCATTTCCACTACCAGCCACAGAAGAAGGACCTACTGTTCTAGTTACCACAAAATCTTTTGATTACTGCAACTATATTCTGGGTGCTGGGTGACTATGAGAGAAGTATATTTTTACTGTATAATAAATGAGTTATTCCAGTATAGTTATTAATACTTGTAGTCAGTGGAGAAAGCTAGTACATCAACCTTATAGATCTTCCATTGAGCTTTCATTAATATTGTCATATTGTTTCTAATTCTAGTATCTTTTTTGTCAAGTATTTCTACATTATCCTCAGGTACTAGTTATTAGAATTTTTAATTTCTGAAAGTCACTATGTAGGATGGCTTTTTCTGCCTTTAGAGATTGTATATACTTATGCTGGATATATACTAACCCATCAATAAGCACCTTTGCAAATATGTATTTTATGTTAAACTCAGATCTTGTGCCAAAAAATGCTTGATGGTATACAGGGAATGTTCCAAGAGGCAGAAATTAAAACCCACATTACGTTCCCAGTCATCGGAGAATAATTTAAAATAGTCCCTGAGTTGCTTGATTTAGGAATGTTCTAATGATGAATACTTGTGTATAGAGTCCTCCCCAGTTCAGATAGTATCTTTAGGTCACACGAAGGGAGGATGTGGTGCTGTGGAGCACTGTACCTTCAATCCCAATATATTTCCTGACGGTGCAGACTTTCCCTTAAGTGCCAAGCATTTTATAGACTGTATGCTCTAAAGATTTCTTTCTATTTACACTTTTTTTTTTACTTACTCTTTTGTAATGTTTTCAGCTGGGATGGAGTTGATTTTCTTACTAGCAGCCGGTGTGGGGTTATGGTTTGGATTTGAGATGGCAAGTGTCGCTAGCGCACTGATGGTTTTGGTTGTTGCTAAGCCCTCAAGGCCTTTTCTGTTCCTCACACCACCCCGCCAGCAAGTGGGCTGGGGGTGAACAAGAAGTTGGGAGGAGACACAGCTGGGACACCTGACCCCAACTGACCAAAGGGATATTCTATACCACATGACATCATGCTCAGTGTATAAAGCTGGGGGAGAGAAAAGGGAGTATAAGTCCTGGTTTGAGGTAAAATAGATGTTCAGAGTGATGGTGCTTGTCTTCTCAAGTAACCGTTCTGTGTGATGGCACCCTGCTTTCCTGGAGATACTGAGCATCTGCCTGCTGATGGGAAGCAGTGGATGAATTTCTTGTTTTGCTTTGCTTGTGTGCGTGGCTTTTGCTTTACCTATTAAACTGTGTGTGAGTTTTATTACGTGAGTTTTTTCCTGACTTTTACTCTTCTGATTCTCTCCCCCATCCCAGCTGGGGCTGGGGGGATAAAGTGGCTGGTGTGGTCCTAGTCGCTGGGTGGGGTTAAACCATGACACCTTTTTTATATATACAAGGATTGCTGACTTGATGTAGACCTACCAGCTACTGCGTAACCTAAAATTCCTGGAAAGCTACAATAGCAAAACCAACATTTTCATTTGCAGGTAACTTTCTATTTCAGATTCTTGGATGGATGACAAATTAAAATGTTTTAAGACTAGTAAATTACTGCACAAAATCTATCAATGACCAGTATTACACTGTCTTTCGGAGGCTGACCATGAAGTCTGGTCTAGTTGGGATTTAGCTGTGTAGGTCTGCCCACACACAGCCAAATTCCTGAAATAGGCCTACAGATCTATTACATTTATTATTATTATTATCTAGGTTATGCGCTGTTGCTCCGCACAGTATGGAGCAGTACGTGGCAAACACACAGCAAGCATAAACCAGCAAGATGATGCCTTTAAACGAGTCTACAACATTTACAAAAACTACTTTTGTTACTTTGGCTTTTTTTTTTTTTTTTTATTAGAGGTTTGCACAATTTCTGTACCAGTTTTTTGAAACATGAACCTATCGGGACTTTTAGCTTATGTAGCACGTGTAGAGAACACTTCATCTCCGTTTTTCTCGTCTTGCATTCACCCCGTTTTTCATCGCATCTCCGTGAAGTGGGGGGTGGTCGCTACCGGCTTTCCTGGTGAGATCCTTGCAGCGTGAGGGGGCCAGCAGCTTCCCGCCTTTTTCCCAGCAGGGGCCGCGTCCGTGAGAGGAGGCGGCACAGCCAGCTCTGGCCTGGGCCGCCGCCATAGGTGAGCTCTCCGCCGCCGAGCGGTGTTTACCTTCCGGGGCGGCGGGGCGGTGTTCCGGGGCGGAGCGTGTGCGCTGGCCGGCCCGGCTCTGGGCTGTGCGGGAGGAGGGAGCGGGTCCGGCGGACGGAGGGTGCGAGCCCCGCGGCCACCATGAGTGGTGAGTGGAGGGCTCGGGCGGGGCCCTCTCCGCTACCGGGACGCGCTCGGCGGGGGCCGCCGGGTCTCTGAGGCGCTGTCGGGGCTGGCGCGGGCAGAGCTCGCCCCCGGGGGTCCCCGCCGCCTGCTCGGTCAGGCGTGGCCTGTGCCCTACGGGCCGAGGCCCCTTCCTCCCGCCGTGGGGCTGGGGGCGATGGCCTGGCGAAGCACCTCCCTCCTTATTTTGGCTCGCCAAGCCCCCGAGAAGCGGTGGTTTACCTCAGTTTAAGCCCCAAAGCCTACCCTTGAGAGTGACACCACAGCATGAGGGGTGCTGGTCTTGGGGACCTCCATTGCCTCAACTGTGTAAAACCACAGGAAATATTCCCGAGAAAATAAACGAACACGAGACAACAGTAATTAAAAAAAAAAAGAAAGTAAAATAACACGAACTTATTAAAGTGCAGTTGGTGAGAAGGGTGAGGAGCGTGACTAGTGTGAAAAGCGGTCCCTTCCAGGCTTTAGGGTGTATTGTCACTGTTTCTCTAACTCAGTCCCGAGGAGGATGTGTGGGTTGTGGATGTGTTCGCTTCTGGCCTCCGTGTTACAGTGGCGCTAAGTCCTGAGGTTTTGAGGTGTTTGTGAGGGGAAATACTGAAAAGCTTTGCATGAGAATTGGGACCCATAAACGTTGGAACTGGAAGAAGCATAGTTGCTTGAACAGGCCAGCAAGGAAAGTTATTTGGTAGGATGGAGGAATACATTTTAATATATTTTTCCTGTAATTTGGTATGTCTTAAAGGACATTGTTAAGGGTGGGTTGGTTGGTTGGTTGGTTGGTTTTTTAAGAAGGGAGATGCTTTAGTAAATGTTCTCATGGCTCTGCTTATACAACTTCAGTAGTGGAAGTTGCAGACAACATTCTGCACCTGAAAATTAGATTGTGTGTTTTTTCTCCCACCCTGATTTTATATATGGTGAGATATATTGCCAAAGATAGTAAGAAAAAAAATGAAGAGTTAACTGGATTAGCTAAATGCTACATGCTTTATGGATAGCAATCATGTCTGAAAATGAAACCAGAAATGAAAATGAAAACACTTAAATTGTATTTTTCTCTGTTTTGTTCTTACCTTTGTGGTAACAAGAAAACAAAAGATTTTATGGAAGAAGAGATAAAAGGAAAAAAAAGGTTATTGTGGGAAAAACTCTTAATTAGCATTGTGAAAAATGCAAATAACAGTCAGATCTTTCAAACCATGGAAAAGAAAATTTCTCAAATGTTTCTGATCTTGGCACAATGCAGACTAAATCATAATTCTGAAGTTTGTAAGAGTCAGTGTTTTCATGTGGAAAACTTCAGCCTTTCAGTGATGAATTCAGGCTGGGACCAGCCTTGTGCAAATTGGAGCCTAAGTCTTCCGAGGAGACTGATCTTTGGGAGCTCTGAATTCTGTGACTCAAAAGGCAAGGTGACAGCTCTTGTTGCGTAAAGCCTCATCATGTTATTTCTCATCAAATAGTTATTTCTAATACCTTCTGTTTTGTTTTGTTTTAAACAATGAAGCGATACGGATTTACGAGGAGAGAATAACATTTAATTACTTAAGCTAGAATAATGCCTAAGGTGACATTAAGGCTAGTAGTTCAATTGCCTGGGTAACCTACCCACGTGTGGCCTTTGCCAAGACTGATGCGACTTTCCTAACAAGTTTGATTAGACAGTAAGATAATGAAAACAACACTAATTTTGCACTCTGCCAAACCTTGCTGTTATACAATGCAGTACAGTGTATTTCCAGGATGCTGTAAGTGGAACAGATCAGGACAGAAATGTGCATCATTATTTTGCTTGTTTCAGATAAAGGAGATTGCTAATGTAAATGTCATCAAATTTAACCATATCGTTTTCTTAGCAGCTGTAACAGCACTGTCTACGCTTATTTTCCTGCCCAACTTCGGCCCTTTAAAGTAAAAGGGCTGTTGCTAAAATATAGATAGAAGAACCTTTTTCTCTAATGGCTATAATTATTTTTGATGTATATTTTCTTAGCTACTGTGTATTTCTAGTAGATGGGCAGTTAACTTCCTGTTCATTGAATGTAACTTTACTAAGTAGCATTAGTAATATTAATCACATATTCATGTTTTATTGGACATTGTTGAACAGGCTAAATTATAATGGGAATTAACATGAGGATTCTAGATTTGTGTACTTGTCTAGAATTAGGAGTGTTGCCACTTGTTTAATGACAGTTTCAAAAAAACATAAAAATGCAGCAAATTTAGGATGAGGCAGTAGAACCGGTACAAGGTAGTATTTAAATTAGGTTTGTGTTTGTTTTGTCTTAAGTTTTTACCCTCAGAATCTGCACTAGAGCAAGTGAAAGGAATTGCAGTCTGAAATTTTGCATACAAGACTTCAAGGAGTATGTAAGAGCAATCTGAGGCTTATTTTTTGGGTTTTTTTTAACCTGTATGCCACGTGGTGCTGAAGAGAGCTGTAGCTATAAGGAATTGGATGAAAATCCTGTTTTCCTATACTTGTATAGTCAATTTTCTTCTGCGGTAGGTGTGGATATTTGTGTCAGGGTATGGAGAGTAGCTTGTTTTAAAAACAGGAAAGCATGACCATGAAAAACAAAAAATTACAAGGGCCACAGGGGCAGGTGCAGTACCTGAGTCTATTTTTAACCCTTTTTGACTGCGTAGATGTTGATGGGAGGAGTCTCCTCAAGTTTCTTAGTCTTTGCAGCCTTATGTTTTCCAATTATTTTTAGACTCATGTGTGAACTTCCTTTTTTATTGCAATAGTCCACTTAAAGCCTTTCTTCTGAGTAATGTTTTTATGCATTCTGTGTTTTGTATTTGTATGTGTCTTACTGCAGTTTTTAGCACTATTTTGAATCTGTACAAGTGTATTTTGGTCAGTTTGTAATCCACTGTTAGTCTTTAAATCAACTAGAGTTAATCACACTTGAAAGGTGCTCTTGTCTGAAAATATGCTTTTTTAAAAAGACTTAGCTTAGAAAATGAAGACTGTACAAGAGCAAAATCTTATATAGAGCTGGTAGAGATTTATTTTACTTTCCATTTATTTGGAATGAAAACATTGCTAAATACTACTATGTCCTCTGGGCTTATTATAAAGAATAATATACCCTCTGCTTGAAAAAACACGCAGTCTTTCAATTTTTGCAAAAAGTTAGACTTTGTGAATATTCTTCTACCTGCAAAATTTCTGTTAAGCACAGCAGTAGAAGAATTCCAAAGGTGCACATTGAGCAGAAGCCTCGGCCAGCCCTCAGCATAGATGTTGTGTGGCCTCATAGCTCTGTTAATAGTGTGGGTGATCTGAACTGCTGTGGAAATCATTGGTTGTGATCATGTGATCATCTATAATTGTTATTAGTACCAATTTACAAGCAAAATAAAGACAAATACACTTTATGCTGCAGTCTGTGTAAATTTAGGGCTGTTTGGTATCACGTGTTTTAGTCTTTTAGCTGACAGTTATCAGCTGTAGGTTTTCTGCATTTGTGCTTTCTTTATATGTTATTCACAGTCTGATATCTACTTATAAGCAATTTATTTGTTACCAGCTAAATATGAAGATGCCAGAGACGTGAATTTAAAAAGTAATATGTATTGCGTTTGGAAGACAAACTTAACCCACATGCTTAGTATTTTCATTTGATAGATGCTTTTCAGGTTGCGAAATCTTTAATTACATGTGTTTGTTCTGAAGTAGTCTCAAACTGTTAGTGTAAAGAGAATTGTTGAATTATACCTGTTCTTGCAGGTATGCAGATAGCATAAGATTGTAGAAGGATTGAGTTTTGAAGTAGTGGAGAAAGTCTGCAGGTTTGTTTATATTCTATGTTCTGTGCATGAAGAGTTGTACTACAAGTTGGGAGATAACTGCTTTCCTCATTTTACAGTTAGCTGATTTATTATAAGGCATTTGAATGCATAGGCACGTGATTCTGTTTTTGGCAATGCATGTGTGGTAAGAACACTGAATAAAATTGTAATCTCTGAAGGACCTCAAAGTGGAGTAATAGGGATTATGTGAATTTAATTTTATCTTCACAGTGGCATAACTGGCACAGTTGTTTGGAGGTTAAAACCTACTTGGAATGGGGTTTGTTTCTGGAGTCCTTTTACTAACATTGAACGTTGTTTACTATTTCACCTGTCTTTGAACGCACCAGAGCATTTGACCACCAGAACCGAACCTCACAGATCACATGTCGGCACAGTCTGAGTCAGAGTTCAAAATCGGAAGTGTGACTTCTTGAAAATCCACTGTAATCAGCTAAATAAGCATTGCAAATCTTAGTTAGCTAGCAGCTACTTTTGTACTTTTTTCCTATTGTTTTCTTTATTCTAGCATTGTGTATTATAGACTTACTGTGGGGTTTTGTTCTCCTAATGCTATATTTAAGATGAACAAAGGCAGAATAATTTCAGTTGGGCAAATTCTGCTCCTTCCTGCTGGTTTAGGAGCAAACTACTTTGATTGGGATTAGGAAGACAGGAAATTCTGGGACTGAGGCCCTGCAGTGTCAGGCAACAAGAGGAAGAGACGTGTATCTTTGGTGTCATTGCTATTTACTAGAGGGTTTATTGTGTGGTGTTTGATTTTCAGTATCTTGAGGAACTTGCTTATGCAGAGTTTTGATGACTGGCTTTCAGTCTATGCATATATTAGTTGTATATTCTTTGAGAGGAAGAGTAGAATGACTTCAATTCCAGAGAGGTCACAGAGGTTTTTGAAGGATAATTTTAACTGAAGCTCAGAATAAAGAAATCATAGAGGTGATACAGGTTAATTAAACAAACTCCCATTAATATGTGTAAAATTTATTATAAAGCATATTCTGACAAGCCACGTGTTATGCTATTAGTTATTGAAATGATTGGGAAATTAAAGATTGTCTTGCATAGTTGCTTGTATAAGAACAAACTAGATTTTGTAGGCGTTCGTGAAGAACTATGTTGGTAGTTAGATTTTAAGGGATTTACTGTAACAATTGCTTTCTGTTAATCTGATTTATAACACTTTACTCAGTAAGGCTCTTTGACAGTAAGAAGATATTCCTGCTGTCTCCTCCTAGTTTGGCATTCTTTTCTTGTGCTATGATGATACACTACCCTGGTAGTTGTCCCAGTCTGAACATTTATGAAGTTGCAGTGTGAGCTCCATCATACACCTAATCCAACCAAGCAACCCCCCAAAAAAATTTAAAAAATCTTAAACTAGGTCAGTTCAAGGCTTGCGATATGACCCCACAGGTGGTTGTGCTAAGAAGCTGGGGGCAAGCTGTGCTGATTGTGCACAATTAGAGTATATTTGCTATTGCTGCAATATACCCTATATCATGAAACCAAAATCCTACTAAAGTAGAACTCTAGATATTTCAGATAGTATTCCTGCATGTTAGAGAAAGGCTACTGGGAACCTCAAACCACAGGCTTATACTGCATCATCTTAGAGAAAATACATTAATAAATTTAATGGAATAAATGGCATGGGAAGAAAGTTTTAAGGGTCCTGGTGTTGGCCCAACTGTATTTTTCTTTGAAAAACTATGTATTTTAAAATTATATGCATTTGTTGAATTTCAGGTTCACAGAACAATGACACTAAAAGACAGTTTCTTCTAGAACGGCTGCTGGATGCAGTTAAACAGGTGAGAAATCAGATACGTATTTCTACATCGTATGTACTCTTAGTTGTCCCGACTAGCAAGAACTGTCTTTGCCCTTTTCACTTCTCTTTACCAGACAAAGAAATCTTGTCTTTTACTCAGGGCTACTGAGTTTTTGTGTCTGCTGGCAAACAACTATTATGCAGTATTTGTTGAAAATTTTTACTCTTGACAGATTAAGTTTGCATTATATGTATTATAAATAGATATATATCTGTAATACTTATGTGACAACTAAATTGTAGTGTACTGCAAAGGCTAAATTGGTTACCATTTTACAATAGCAGCTCCTTATGCTAGGATTTTAGTGAATGTAAAAATATAGGTAAAGATGGGATTTATTTATGTATATGTTCCTTGCATCGATATGAAGTTCAGCAAGTACAATTTCATAGACTGAATTCAATTTAGGAGAGCTTTTGAGGCAAAGGAATGCCTCAAAAGTAAGCAAACAATAGGTTTTATAAAGGATAATTCTTCTGTAATTGTAACACTGAGCTGAATAGGTGCAGTGTTTGTTTCAAAGTAGTAATTTTTTCTCAATTTTAAATTTATTGAAGGACCTCCATGTGTGTTGTTCAGGGTAGCAACAACATAACTGAACTGCACGAGTAGCCCATTAGTGGAACATTATGCTGTAAAGCACTTCTTAGTTGCAGGCTGTATTTGCCAATGCTTTATTTTGTACTTCTTCCTTTTTTTATTGTAATGACTTTGTTTCTTATATAGAAATATTTCAGAATATGAAAAAAAATTATTAAAATCTGTTTATTGCAGTGTCAAATACGATTTGGAGGAAGAAAAGAAATTGCTTCAGATTCAGATAGCAGGTAAAATAGTCAAACTTCTAGCATGCTTAGATTATGTATCATAATGACATAAAACGTAGGGCACAAAATATTTGACATGCTCAAAAAAACACCAATTCCTTTTGTTTACGGAAACACTGACATGGGATTGAATTTTTCATTTGTTAAATATGTGACAGCTTAACAAAGAGTGTTCTCTGAAGTTACAAGTGTTTAAGGAGCTGCAGAGTTTATGACAACACATTGAATTCTGAGTTCTGAACACGAAGTTGGGAAAATTTACCTTCACTGAAACCATTTTTAAAATAATGCATGTTTATTACCAATACATCTGTGTTTCATGAAGCTTGACACTTCAGTGTCAAGTCTGTTTAGTGCATAGGAATGAAAATTTTCTGAATTTCCTGACGTTTTTCTTTTTTTTTTTTCTGCATGAGTTGTTCTTTTTTATTAATGTAAGTCAAAAAATGTCATTTAATTCCTATCAGTTGCATTTGCTGTTGAATATGGCATATTGGTTTCTAAGGTGTGTAAGAAGATGACTGGCAGACAGAAATTGCAATATATATCCTCTTGAGCCTTTCTCAGAATCAGTTCTACCAATCTCATATAAATAAAACAGCAGGATTAAATGCAGTTCTTTCTCATCCTTTTTCTTATGTCTTATGAATTTTGACTCTGCCTTTTGGGAAGAAGTTAATTATCTAGTGACCATTTAAAAGCAATGCATGGAATTCTCTCCAGTCTCCTCCCAATGCAGTCTTTGAGAATGTGTCAAAGGCTGTGGTTTCATGACTCCTGGAAAGTCAACATAACAATTCATTGCTACTGAAGGTTTGGGAGGGGTTCAAGGAGCTCCTCAGTGTCCCAGACTTCAGTGCTACTCCTTTCCATCACCTTTTTAAGCCATGCCTGGTGATTATCCAGTCCCCTCTGAAAATTAATTTAATAAAAGAAGAAGTAATGCAAAAGGATAACTTTCAGCCATTTTAGTGAGTTAAATCAATAAAACATCTGGTGAGTGCTAGAGTTGCTGCAAGGAGGGAAAGATCACACAGCTAGAAGCAATGGGAGGTTCAGAAGGGAAGGAAGAAGCAACAAGGGACACAAGGGCAAACCCATCTTCTTTCAGGAGCAGCTTGTAATGCAGGTCCTGTGTGTCACCTGTGTGTGAGACTCCAAGCTAATGCTGCGTCACAGCAGCTAAAGCCTGAATGACTTTTGGCTACTCCTGTCATCTTCTCTTGCCCTTGGCTGTTACAGCCTACAGTGTTTTGGGGAAAGACTTGGAGAAATAGTGTTCTGTTGAATGAGAGTAGTGGAAATAGTTAAGTACAGGGTCTGTTCAACATCGGGGTTGTTGAACAGAAGCTGGTGCGAGGGAGGAAGGAAGAAGATGCAGGTGGGATGAAGGGATGGTGGAGCTGAAGCACCTAGCAGTTGGACTGGCTGTGCAGCTGGAGCTGTTGGTGCAGCAGCGTCAACTAGAGCTTGTTTTTCAACCATTAGTGTTTAGTTTCTGTGAGACAGTGTATTGGTGATGTGTACCTTTGCAGTAGCTTGTGTAAACTTGGCTAGAAGGAATTCTCTCCTACGTACTGCAAGTTTTCTGGATCTTAAACTTCTGCTTTGTTGCTCAGTTTGCTCGAGCAATTGCTTTGCTGTGGTTGTTTAATAATTTGAATGATGACCTTTAGTATTTGTCTTTTGATAACCAGTGAGAGTTGGGATTCCCAAGATAGAACACGGCCCAAATTTTACTTGTAGATATCTCCTTCAGAATTCAGTAGGCATGCTGAATAATGGATTATAGCTAGGCAGTTTCAAGATTAAAAAGGAAGTGGAAATCCCATGAATAGGGTTTTTTTTCCTATATTCCATCGTGTTTGAGGTTGTTACTACACTAAATATTGTAAGATAGTTTTGAAATTAAGGTAGTCTGAGAATTTACATAAAAATCTAGTAAAATCCATGATTCTCCATGTTTTTTAGTATTTGTTTTTTAGTATTTGTTTATTTAACATATCCTTGTGATGCTGTCTAATAAATACAATACCTATACTGGGCATTGTAGAGTACCTCATTTTTGCTGAATTTTCCTGTAGAATGCTGCACAGTTTTCTTACTTTGATTTTTAATGCACATGGATTTTTAATAATTTGATCTCTTTCACAGAACCTAGTTTCTGTTCTGCTTTTTCTGAATTGAAAAAAATCAAGTAGATTTTTTAAATTTTCCCTTGGTGGTGATGTATCTGCCGGAATTTCCATTTTTAACAACAGCAGTTTTTTTGGCCAAAATAAATCTCAACTGATTCGCAATCATCTTAAGCATTGTTTCAATTATATTCTGCTTTAGTAGTAAAGTTTTTCTAACACAGTAAAGTTTTACTAACGTAAATGTACTGGAAATTGTTACGTGTTTAAAGCACTTCTGTCCAGGGCAATTGTGGTAAATACACCTTTTTTTTTTGTTTTCTGTTGGTTCTGCTTCTCAGATTTTGTGGTATTTTGTGACCCTGAATAGAACTCCTTACTTCTGGACTGCTGGGGCAGAGTCCTGAGCCACTTTGTCAACTGTTTTTATTTATTTCCTTGAACGTAGTTGAAGTATCTGTCCTTCCTTTTAGTAATCAGTTTTGGCAGCTGCATGACAACTTTATCAAGGCTTAAGTTTAAAGTACTGTTTATTTAATGGCAAAATAAAACTTAGAGAAAATAAAATTTCAAAGAAGCACGTTGCATTAACGGCTGTTATACCTTAAGCCTTACTATTCCCTGTAGGTTACAATAATACTCCTTTCTTGAACAGGCTGAATTTTAAAATGTTACTAGTTTTACAGTGTTTCTACTTGTATGAAAATTGATTTGTTAACTGGGTTATGTTTGGAAAAAAAATAAATCAGGAAACCTATAAGTAGTATTGTAGGAAACAACATCAAGAACTGAAGATTCAACATATCTGCAGAAAAATATTTCTTGTTTTTCTATGTCTAGGATTTCTGGGGCACACTAAAATGTATGTAAAATTGTTTTCCTGGGCTCAAATTACAGTGTACTAATGCAAATTAACAGAATTGTCTATTAGTTGTATAGGAAGATATAGCATATCTTCAGAATGTCATTCATTGCACATGTAGTACAAAGTGTATCTATGAAAATGTAGGTGCATTACATGAAAAGTAGGTAATCTGAAGCTGAAATAACCTGACTGACAACCACTATAGCAGGAGAGGATGATTTCTCAAATTGATTGCCAGTTCTTCTGAATGTAATTTGTGCCCCAGTTTTGGATAGTCATGATGAGACTGGGGGTATAGATAGATTATACTGTTTGCAAATAATGAAATCAGCGCATACAAGGGGTCTTTCACTACTTAAAAATGTTCATCTAAATGTTCTCTATTCAGAGATTTGGAATAAGCCTCCTCTATAGAAACATAGTTGTTTGTTCTTTTCACATGATTTCTTTAAAAATTGTGTTGCAGAGTCACTTGTTTGTGTGCTCAGTTTGAAGCTGTGTTACAGCATGGTCTGAGGAGGAGCCGAGGACTAGCATTAACGGCAGCGGCGATCAAACAGGCAGCAGGTTTCTCCAGTAAAACTGAAACAGGTAATTCGTTAATTGCAACTATTCTATTTTAAACAGTTGGTAAGTGCAAGCAAGCGATATAATTTCTCATGGTAGTTTTAAGCAATGCACCAAACTGCAGAGTGTTGGTAGCATACTTAGTTCTCTTCAAATACTGTCATTAAGCAGTGAGAATGGTTATTGCTTTCTTAATCTAGTTTAAGTTTCATATCAAGTTTCTCTAGAAATTTAGGTGTTTGGAAATCTGCTCTTCCTACAGTTCCACCATGAATAGTACCACCATGAATAGTATCATTAGTATCATTTGTTCTATACCACCAGATACATTTAAGTGTTGACTTAATTTTAAAAACAAAACTTAGTTTACTTATATTGGTTGCGTTGTTTTTTGTTTTTTCCTTCTTTCTCCACATTTAAAGAAAAGATTCCTTTTTTTTTTTTGGCCTTCTCACCTTGACGTTTCCTTGTTTTTTTTTTTTTCAAAAGTACGTGAAAGTGTTAATCTTCATCAGGTTGTGTGAAATCTGACATACAGTATCTTTTTTTCTTAAATAGAGTACACACAACGTAAAGAAGTTTCTTTGTGGTGTTTGAAACTCTGTTAAGTGTAACATGTCACACGTATTGGAGTTTTGGTTTTAAAAAAATTTTACACCAGACAATTGCATATAGTGGATGTTACATTAACATAAAATTTGTAGTTTGATATAATGGGGGTTTTAAATTTCTGTAACAACAGACTTGTTTCCTGTGGTTGATAGGGTAAAATGTTTGGTCTTGTGTGCTGACTATTCCACTAACGGGTCAGAGCCGCCAAGACTTAGTTTTTTTGGGGAATGAAAATTACTAGTTGCTGTAGTTAGAAATGAAAATGATACACTTAAGGCTATTGGAATATAAACTTTATTTAATAATACTCTTGATTAAAAGCGAAAGAAATGGTACTTCCAACTGTAGCAAAGAATGTTCTACTATGAGAGACCCATATGAAACTGTTCTCCAATTACTTGGTAGAACAGACACTGAAATGTACAATGGCTGCACAGTGTAAATTGTTTTCTTTACTTTTTTTTCCCCTTGGTATGAGAAGGCACTAAACCCTGCTTCAGACTGATCTCCGTGCTCTCAGCTTGAGACCTAATCACTCTTTGGTGCTGATTGCTGGTATTGCATTTATCAGAACTGTGATACTAAAATTAAAGAAACTGTTTTCACAGAGTGATTAATATTTGGCTGAATTGTATAACGTCAGTGTCTTTTCTGCCTGCAGTACAATTGTACAAATTGTATTTTACTGAAATTAAAATGATCTTACTTCTGAATAATAAGTACTGGATTATGAAAAATAATGTCAATAGTTAGGACTTAGATTTTCACCTACTACTACTCTCAAAAAAGAGAACATAGCAATTTGAAAATGCCATTTACGTTACTGTTTTTATAACATATGTAATGGGGACAAACTCTTACTTCTCTTGGATAGATTTTGATTAAAAGCTGATGATAATCCAAACTTTGAAGCTTTTCAAAATCCTTGATATCTGTAAGTAATCTGAATGCCACGAAACACTTAGTTTCACTCTCAGTGTAAGGGGAAATGTGTTTATTTTCTCTATTCCTGTCATATTTTCACTTCCTACTTCAGTACTGTTTTGAGCTTTAGCAAGGTGGGAAAATGAATTACTGGTCAGAAGAAACAGTGAAATCAATAAATCACTATCATCTTGATATAGATCTGGCATTTTAAGGAAGGCGCTTTTTTATGCATACATGTGTTTTATTTTTGAAATGCAAATCAAATAAGTTGAAGCCAAAGGAGAATGTTCTGATTTGCTCAGCGGACCTCCTTATGGTTTGAAAGTTTATGTGCCTATGAGGTCCTAGTCCAGCAAAGTATACCTTTAGTTTTGCATCCTGCATTTATCAGTTCAATGGTTTCTGTGTTTTACACTTTTGTTTAATTTAGAAGAGCTTTGGGTTATTCTTGGATAGCTGTCAGACCTATTTGACAAAACTTGTAGTTAATGAATGTAACCTGCTTGATATGTGTTTAGGCTTTTAAAATTGTATTATAAACTTTGCTAATCTAATGCTATATTTGGCTTTCAGCAGAGATTAATAAAAATACTAAGATTTAGTGAAAACCTATTCAAAACCTGACTGTATGTTCTTAAGTTAGCAGAGGGAAAGAGAAGTATTATGGATGGCCCTTTCTCAAAATTCTTTCTATAACAAAAAAGATTTAGAAAAGTGATAAACAAGGAGGGGCTGGATCGATCTGTTTTCCCTCTCGTGGATTTTTATTCTGTGTCTTTGAGGAATTTTTTTTACCCATCTTTTAACATTTGCATTATGCTATTTACCTGATGTATGATCAAAAGCCAGCGTCATACTTGAGGTGATAGTGTACAGTCACTTGTACAATAGAATTATTTTTCCTTTTTTGTTAACTTAAAATATTGCGCAAAGACATTCCGTCAACTCTCACACAGAGTATGTGCATGTCTCCTTGAGAGATTCATGCGTTTCAAATTTTTTTTTGGTAATTTTTTGGGTTTTTTTCTCTTAAAATTTGCCTTAAATTCAGTTTCTTCATGTGTTACTAACTGTAAAAATTAACAGCTTTCAAACTGTTCTAGTTATTTGAGCAATTCTATTTATAGCAAACCAAAGCCTTATAAATATCTTAAGATACTTTCAAGCAGTATGTATTTGATGCAATATTAATGACTAATGTTTGCCAAACTATGTTGTATAGTAATGATTTGAGTTTTACAGAGGTTTCTGATTTTTGGTTGTTCTTTTCACCTAACAGGTGGATTGTACTAAATATGTGCTTATAATATGTTCTTAATTCAGTTAAGACAGAGGAATATATAAAATGCTAGGTGTTTTATTGTACACTTCTAGTTACTGATGTAGAATTTTGTTACCTCCAACTGAGAAATTTGAGGCAACTGCAAAAAACAATTTTATCAATATTTGGGGAGAGGGCAAGGAAGTATTTTAGAGGAAAGGGGTATTATTGCCTTTTACATGTAATACCTTTTGTTTTTTAAGGTACCATACATTTGTCATTTGCATGTCTGCAAATTCTGGAGCTACCTGCTCCTTTGGGCTTAGCTTCTAACATTTCACAATCAGCAATAAGATTCTAAAGATTTTTTTTTTCCTTTGCATAATATATTCCCAGCAGAACTTGTGAACCTGTTCTATGGATGAAATACTGGCTTAAATGTGCTTTTAAATGTGAATTCTAATTAAAAATGTAAAAATGTAAAATGAATCCTCTAATGTGTGTGTTTGCTTTTTCAATTAAGTGAAAAGTTCCAAGAGCTTAAATAGCCTAAGTTCTGTATTTCTGTAGAAATAAATAACCTATTTAACTGGAGAGTTATACAAAGATGGTAATGGTAAATGATTCACCTTTGTTCAAGTTATATGCCATTACCTGCTTGTTTTATAAAATTGCATGTGAATGCGTTCCAAGCACGAGCCTAGTGTTTTTGGTGCATTTTTGATTACTTTTTTTTTTTTACTTTTTTTTTTTTTAAACTTTTATTCTAGAGCCAGTATTTTGGTACTACGTGAAAGAAGTTCTGAATAAACATGAACTGCAGCGCTTCTATTCTCTGAAGACAATTACTACAGATATTGGTAGAGGCCGGGCTTGGTTGCGCTGTGCATTAAATGAACATTCCCTGGAAAGATATGTTCATATGCTGCTTGCAGATAAGAATCGACTCAGGTACTGTATTTGATACCTTTGCAAAGCAGGAAATACATTGACAAAAGAAGTATTGAAATTAAAAAAAAAAAAAAGGCAACCAACCAACTAACAAAAAAGAACTGTAATAATGCACCATATTAATTGCTATGCTAGTGAAGCCACTTAACCTCTTACTTTCATTTTGTTCATTTTTGAGATTTTGGCAGCTTGTGCCTATATCAACATGTGAACTGAAACTGGCTTCATTCTAGCATGTGAGAGCATATGCTTCTGTCCTCACCTTCATTTCCATTCTCTTTCCTGACTCCCCTATTCTTTCAACAAATTTCCTCACTGAGACCTTGACATCATGCTTTGAAGTGCCCTTCACCATTAAAATAGCACACAGTTGCAGCCTTAATCTTATCAATTCATCAGTAGTAGTTGTTTTGGAAACGTTAATCTGTCAAAGTTAATCTGTCCTATTTGACTCAAGTATTCAATAATTTTAGAATATCAGAATGGTTTGGGTTAGAAGGGACCTTTAAAGATTGTCTAGTCCAGACCCCCCTGCCATGAGCAGGGACATCTTTCACTAGATGAGGTTCCTCAAGATGAATTGAATCTTTTTGTTTGTATTCATGCATTCTATTATTTTATAAAATGGCTTGGTAATTATGGTCGACTATAGTTCTTAAAAAAAATTACATATGCAGTATAGAAATAAGCGTACAGAAATATTGTGATTACTAATGTAGCATGAACCTCCTTGCCCTGAGTGGCTTTTGTCCCCTAAAAAAATGCAGTGCTAAAACTGAAGATAAAGCTGAAATAAAACTGAAGCATGTCTTTGATAATTGTTTAGAGAGTATTTCAGGGCTTCAGGGAATGGCTGTGACATATAATTAAATCCATTGCTGTACTCATACTCATTTTTCAGAGTTCTCATGTTTTTTAAAGTGAATATAAGTTAATGTAGGACTGCACGTTCTTTTTTTTGTATTTTTTTACTTTCTAATTGTAGTGTCTTCTATGAAGACTGGTCTTTTATGATGGATGAAGAACGTTCTAGTATGATCCCTACGATGGCAGCTGGTAAGACTTTCTTTTAGATGCTGGTGTTCTTGGAAAACTTTCCTTTTGGGATGTTACATCTCTTTCTGGTTGTGAGGAGCTTTTGTAACATGCACTATTTACGTGGGGAATGTGTGTCAGATGCATATTCAGGGTAAATAGTCAATGTATTATGCCAATTTATGCTATGAATTAATGAACAGTTAAAACACTGGATCTGGCCTTCCTACATCTTTCACATAATTTTCTGAACTTTTAACCAGTCAAGGCTAATGTTATGTATAAAAAACTAGTATAAAAACTAGCTTAATTTAGAGAAAACAAAATGGGTTATTCCTGCCTAGAAAAGAGCAATGATGGATTTTTATAGTAAGACCCAAATTATAGGTAAATACATAGAAGGAGAGTAAGAGGAAGGAATGATAACAGATAATTTACTTTTCTACAGTTTGACCACAGCAGTGATGTATTATTACCTTTTATACCCCTTTTTCTCAGCTGTGTGGTTACATGCTTTGTTCTGCCAGATGGGCTTCGTAGAGAGTTTTTCTTTTAATAGAATATAAGAACCTACAAATATTAAAAGTTGCAATGAAATGGGTTTAAATAAAAAGTTATAAATAAAAAAGTTCACTGCTTATTTAATGTGCGGCTGGACAGCCATCAGTATAAATTCAGAACTGACTGTATCTGTTTCAATATCATCTAAAAATAATGAATGATACATGAAAGAATAAGAAGTCATACATGTACTGTGGAAATTTTTTGAAAAAATGTTTTTCATGTCATAGCTTTGTTAATCCTTAGATTCTATCTCTAACTTTCGTATGAAGCATACAGTGGGTTTTTGATCTTTTCCTGCTTTCTTTTATCTGAAGGTCTGAACTCCATTCTTTTTGCAATCAACATTGATAATAAGGATTTAAATGGGCAAAGCAAATGCACACCCACCGTGTCTGATTTGTTGAAGGAATCAACGCAAAACGTAACCTCACTATTGAAAGAATCCACTCAGGGTGTCAGCAGCCTTCTTAGAGAGATAACGGCATCGTCTGCTGTCTCCATTCTTATAAAACCTGATCAAGACATTGACCCACTTCCTGTTCTCTCAAAGAATGTAAACGCTGGTAAGCACTTTTGCAATGTTAGTGCCATTCAGAAACTTAGAAAATACTCAAATGTGTTTAAATAAGTTTTCCAATTAAATGTAATGCAGTTACGGAACAGAAGCTTAAAAATCAGTGCACGGTATATATAAACTAGTTGAGAATGAAATAAAAAGTATTAATTTTTTCAGAAACACTGGTGTGAATAGTGGATGTATAAAATGAGTATTTTAGCTTTCTTGTATCACTGTGATAGGGAAGCTAAAACTGGTAAAGGGCTTTGCTTACAACCTAAATTTAAGTTTCTTACTTGTAAGATCATGCCTTGCAGTTTCTGATTTAATGATTTTTCATTTTTAATGTGTTTTCTTTCGGCACTTTATCAATCAGAAATACACTGCCATATGTCTGTCATTATATATCAGATAAAAATCTTAGCTTGTAATCTTCTTCAAGCGGCGCCCATGTTCACAGTCTGAATTCCTATATGAAGTTAGTAATAACCACAAGTGAAAATTTGCTCTTAGGCTCTTTTTACATTTGAATATGTTAGTGTTGCGATCAGTTTGTAGGATATTAGTTGTTATTAGAAATAATTACTAACATTATTAATATTAGCATATATATAAAATAATTAGTAATATTATTAATATTTCATAATGTGAAATTACTCAAGCAAAACGTGATATTCATTTTACATTTTCAGTTCCAAAAAACCCAAAGGAATATTTTATCATCTTTATTTCCAGAAGTTGAGCTGAAAGAATGTTTTGCTTTGTAAAGATATAAAACTGCAGGAAGATTCTGGGATTCTTGTGTTTTGCAGTTAAGAAACAAGGTTTGAGTTTAGGCTTTAAATTGTTTTGGCTATGAGAAAAAGATAAAAACCCAGATGTGAATGCTATTAGGTAGGGATAGAAGTTGAGATAATCTTTGTATTTTATTGGCATTTAAAATAGACTTCATGTCTTAAAACATGGTTTGCAAAACAAAACTGTGGTAAAGCTTTTGTTGTTTAGCACTTTAAATGAGATTAAAATAGTAGGTAATACTTGACTTTGGATAACTTTGTCAGTATAGAATGAGCTTGGAAGATGAAATGACAGAATGACTGACTGTGTGCTGCATATGGTTTTACAACATTGTTTCTCTTTTCTGAGCTATGTAAACCTTTATGTTGCTACTAGATTTGAAATATAAAAAAGATCGAAAAAAGAAGAAGAGAGTGACAAATATTATCTCATTTGATGAAGAGGAAGATGAGCAAAATTTGGGGGATGCTACGAAGACTCCAATAACAGGAGAAAGTTCAGAAGAGAGTGTAGACAGATCTTCAGGTTTTGCATTGCCCTCATCTGAAAGCTCTCTTGGAAAAAAATTTAATGGGAATGAAAGTAACCATTTGTGGAAGAGCAATTTAGTATTGATGAATGGAGAGTATGACTACCAGAAACTAGATGTGAAGAGCATTGATGATGAAGATGCAGATGAGGATGAGCTATATGGAAAAATGTTAGGAAATAAAGGCACAGAAGGTGAAACTGAAGCTTCTGAAAAGTAAGTAGTGTTGCAGCAGCCAGCGGTAAATTTTTTGTGCTTCTCCCCCTGCCCGTTCCTTCATGCCAAATTTATGTAACTAACTGAACTGTAGGTCTTCTCTCTCTTCCACCCCATGTGGACATGAGTATTGACTGTATAAATGTTTTGGTTTTTTTATTTTAAATCTAGGCCTCATGAAATAGGCACGTGCAATTCTCAGATATGCAGTTGGACTCCTCTGCAGGTCCTGAATGATGACTCGGATGTTCTGTTTCCTGTCAGTGCAGTTGGCTCTTACTCCCAAACAGGTAGGTGTTTTAATTTACTGAATTGCAACAAACTTTATAACAGAATTTCTAATGTGGGACAATGGTAAGAAGTAATGAATTGTAAGAACATAGGGGATATTGCACAGCTGGGATGGGAAGTTCAATTAAAATTTGTTCTAGATCTGAATGAGAGCTCTCTATTTTAGTAGATACTTAGTTGAGAAGGACTTATCAGTATCAAAATAAACTAGAGTTTGTTTGGGATTAAGCTGTGGTCTTGTATGGTATTTAATTAATCTTTAGGATAGTTGAATAGAAAATACTCGTTTTCTAGATATCACTAACTGGAAGAAGCTGCAATCGTGGATGAGACTTTGAATTCAAATTAATCTTGACAATTAGAGAAAGTATCAAATATTGTATGCAGTTCAATAGAAGCTGTTATCTGTTTATATACAGGATGAGAAATGATTGGCCAGGGAATCATAGAATCACAGAATATCAGGGAATGGAAGGGACCTTGAAAGATCATCTAGTCCAATACCCCTGCGGGAGCAGGAACACCTACATCAGGTCACACAGGAACGCGACCAGGCGGGTTTTGAATATCTCCAGAGAAGGAGACTCCACAACCTCTCTGGGCAGCCCCTTCCAGTGTTCCATCATCCTCACTGTGAAGAAGTTTTTCCTCATATTTAAGTGGAACCTCTTATGTTCCAGCTTGCACCCATTGCCCCTTGTCCTATCATTGCCTGTCACTGAGAAGAGCCTGGGTCCATCCTCCTGACACTCACCCTTTACATATTTATAAACGTGAATGAGGTCTCCCCTCAGTCTCCTCTTTTCCAAGCTAAAGAGATCCAGCTCCCTCAGTCTTTCCTCCTCTGGGAGATGCTCCACTCCCTTCNAAATACTTCTTCAGAAAACGATATGGGAATCGTGGAATTTTTGGGGTTGAAAGGGATGTTCAAAGATCATCTAGTCCAACCCACCTGCCATAGCCAGGGACATGGTTCACTTGACCTTGAACGCTGCCAGAGATGGGGTATCCACACCTTCTCTGGGCAACCTGTTCCAGTGTCTCATCACCCTCATCATTAAAAAAAATAAATATTCTTCCTTATATCCAATCTAAGTCTACCCTCTTTCATTTTAAACTGTTGGCCCTTGTCCTGCCATTCCAGACCATGGTAGAAAGTCTCTCTCCATCCTTCTTTATAAGCCTTCTTTGTATTGAAAGGCCACAATAATGTCTCCCTAGAACCTTCTCTTCTCCAGGTTGAACAACCCCAACTCTCTCGGCCTTTTTTCACGGGAGAGGTGCTCCAGGCTCTGATCATTTTTTGTGGCTCTCCTCTGGACCTACTCCAACAAGTCTATGCCTTTCTTGTACTGTGGACCCCAAAACTAGATACAGTATTCAAGGTGGATTCTCACAAAAGTGAAATAGAGGGGGAGATTCACCTCCCTTGACCTGCTTGCTAATTTTTCATCTGCCAGTACCCTCAAGTCAGCAGGAGACCCATTGTGGTCAATGATAAGATGACAAGCTGGTAGTGAATGAGCAGTGCTGTGCTTCTGCAGTAAAAGCACACTTCATATGGACACGTATAAATGAAAGTGTCATTTGTAAATTTATGCTCAGTTGTTGGCTCTGGTGTGGCCTCAGCTGCAATGTTGTACGCCGTTTGGGGTACTGCACTTCTAGAATGATGTAGACCACTTGGAGAAAATCTTGAAGTAAGCAATGAAAATGGTCAAAGATGTGGAAAAGAAGACCTGGTCCTTTTTCCAGTTTCTGTATTGGTACCAAAAAGAATCAAAAAAACTTCTAACTCTCCGCAACCCCCAGTAAATATTGTGCTAGCTGTTTTAAAGCATTGCTTTTATAAAGCTTTGGGTATGCATTCTCATTCAGTGACCACTTAAAAAATTCTCAGTGGCATTCAAATAATGTTTTAATGGTAAAATACTTCACATTTTTACTTATATATTATACGTGCCAAGAGTTTAAATGGACCATTAATTGACTGACTGTGGAAAAAGTGTAATTCAGTTCTGTAAGTTCAGTGATGAAAGTAAAAAATAATGTGAATTGCAAAACAATGCTGTACTGCCCTCTGCTGTATTTTAAGACATACCTCTTAGGAAGTGCCAGTGGTTCAAAAAAATAAATACATTTGCATATTTTTTTCTTCTTGTGCTCCTACATTTTTCAGTTTTGAAGGAACGGATTTAAAAAATGTTATGTAGTTTGTGGCATAGTGTTCTCTTACATTTTATACAGAAATTGTTAGAAATAAGTCCACAGATTTATAGGTGTTTGCTGACTGTGGCAGATTGAAATCTGGAATAAGTAAAATCTGGAAGTAAACATTGCTGTTTAGGGAGGGGCTGGGTGGAATGGGAGCTCGCAGCCGAGCTGTGAGAGTTAGTAGCCAGTCAGATGGCAACAGGGCATCAGGAGCTAGAGCTAGAGGTTTGTGGAGGAAATCAGAAGTCAGGAGATCAAAGCACTGCTTAGTACTGGAGACAGATAATGAGAGGGGACAGCAATAAGTATAACAGGGGCTCACTTTTATTTAGGAGATACTAAAGATCCTTGTTTCATCTTGATTCATCTCGGAACTGGTTTGGAGACAACGCTCAGGCTAGTAGAGTTGATCTACCACAGGCCTGTTTAGATTCCTTCTGGAACCAGGATGATATGGCACTGGGCTGCTGAAAGGAATCTTTAGCAGTTACAGGAAACAGCAACACAGATTCTGCTGTCTGATTTTGCGATTTCAACTTCCCTTGCTGTCCCTGGGTCTTTCTAAGCAGCCCTGAGCTGACAAGAGCATACAGGCTGTCCTCTCTGAGAGGCCCATCCTGCAACCCAAATATCAGCCAGTTAGGGAGGGTGACACACTTGGATATGGTCACCCTCTTCCCAGCCGTAGTGACAGTGTGATGAGATTGAAGGCTGCCTTAGGCAGTTGTTTGCTCGACTTTGGAAGTTACACTTTTGGTAGATGAATCATAGGGAGTGTGTCTTAGCTTCTTCTGAGGGCAGTTCCACCTAGTTACTGGCAAGCTTGTTATTGTGACAACATTGTTGCTAAAACGAGCTTAATGATTTCTTGTAAAATATGTAGTTTAACCCAATATTTTGGTTTATTGGTTTTAATACAGATGAATAACGAGACCTATATATTTGAAAGAGATAACAGCATAATCTACAGTGTTGTATGTTAATAGGTTGTTTTCATTTTTAGTCTGTTACAGTGCTTCAGGGATGTGTCAGGGCATATCAGATCTCCACGTACCTAGAGATGAGAAAGCCTGAGTCAAAATTCAGTTGCTTGGAACAAAAATGGAGTGTACATTTTAGGAACTGAGCTTCAGTAAACTCTACTGCTTAAAAAATAAACTTTCTCCTCCATAGTCATTCTGACAGAACTCCAATTCCCAGTAACTTTTTTTTTCCCCTAGGATTTTTACTTTTTAAATTCCATGCTATTTTAGCTCATAATTTTAGGGTTCTTTTATGGTAACTTTGTAATCCTTACATAGTGAAAGGCTGAAAACATTATTAAAAAGTGATTTTTCTTTCTTTCCACCTGAACTACCTTAATGACAGGCCCAGTAATCTGTATGTTTTGTTCCTGATAGTTGTGGATCTGTGGAGAGATGTTTATTATCCATGCTTTTAAAAAAATATCTCACCTGTCTGATTCCTGATGTTTGGTACATAAGTATAGGAGCCAACAGTATAGGAGCTCTGTTGGGAATGCATAAAGGACAGATGTCTTTGCAAGGTTTCACATACTGGGGACTAACCACAGATTTTTTTCCTGCAAGTCATAAACGTATTTTTAATGGCCTTGTGGCGGTTAAACTCCTGGGGCTTGCAAAAATAACTTCACCAAGAAGTCTCTTTGTATCTTTGCACCATTGCTATCAATGTGAAATGTACATCTAAATTATAATTTAGGAACTGTGCAATACTAATTTTTTTGTTCTAAACTGATGACTGTGCTCTTAAGGGACTTTAGAACTGTGCTGGCGTTCAGGGTGCATATGCAGAAGCCAACCTTGGAGAAATAATTTAAAGTGTTTAAAAGCTGGAGTAAAGATTAGTATTTCCAGTTAAAAATGCAACTACCTTCCTTCTGATTTTGTTTTTATTATTTTTTCAATACTGTTAACTCACGAAAGCTAATGTTTGTGCATTCTACTTTAGATAACTTGGAGAATGGAGAACACGTTGTTCATGCAGTAGAACTCGTTCCAAGAAGATCTGATCTTCCTTACAGGTATGAGTCAAATATGTTTTTTCTTAAAAGAAAAAAGTCTTCACTCTGTAGCTGCCAACTTACTATTGTTATGTAACGAATACTACCTACTACTACTAATGCATAGTACTTACTCACTACTGGAAAACAAACTATTCATCGGAGTACTTTTGCAAATGTTTGGAAAGACAAATACAAGAGCCTGCGCTTCCCTTTTTGCATAGTTTTGTTTATTGAACTTCTGCTAATTACCCCTAAGAAGTCATGTAGTCACATCAAATAACAGGCAGACTTAGCCTTCTGGCTTTGACAGTAGGTTTTTGTTGGTTTTCCTGTTATTTTTTACTGTATTCTCCATGGTCTCTTGATTTGTATCTTTTTGTGCTTATTCTTAAATTAGACTCACAAGAGATAGATTAAAGGATAATTAAACATAAGTTGATTAAATATGGGTGAATATGATGACAATGCTAGTTTCTGGATGCTTATTTCTTAAGTTTTAAATTTAGGATTTTGTTTTCATTTATTGATGATACTGTACTTTTATGCCTAGAGTGGAAGCCAGCCCTCCAGCTCAAGTGAATACTTTAAGCAGTATGTTGCCTTCAGCCACTGTGCCAGAATCCATGACAATTAGTGAGTACTTCCTTGATGTATCTGGATTGATGGAATTATTTTTGAAAGTCTATAGCTCTTCATGTCTGTTTTTGTTTCAGTAAGATCTGTTTAGAGAGGCAGACAGCACTTTGTTTCTGATATAATGGCCACACTGGAAATGACTGCTCAAAAATGGGTTTTGAATTGGCAGATCCCAGGTTACGATTCATTGAAACTGGTGTGATATTACCTTTTTCCACAGAGAAGCTAATGTCATCCTTATACTAGATGTGGCTTGAGTAGTTAAATGGACAGTAGTGATTTAATTTGACTAATATCTGTAAATCTCTGAAAACATTAATGGCTATTTCTGATGTAATCACTTTTTTTTGGTCAGCTTTCATTAATGCCTGGTTGTAAGAAAACCCAAACAAGCCTGGAACTCTTAGTGTGTACATTCAGTCTGTGGTTTTGGTGTGGAAATCTGCTGCAAACATAAATACAGGCTTTAATTATCAAAAACCTTAGTTAAGATTAAGGTGGAAGATAGTCGTATTTTCAGTGGTGTTAAGAGTTGAACTGGACAGGATAAAATAGCCTTTGCTGTAAAAAGAGGTTAGTACAAGTACAGGCACTTCGTTTACTCGATCTTTAATCTTTTTTTCCTCACATAAACTTGTAGAAAAAAAAGACTTAGTAGCTGTCTAAATGGGTAAGTTGGTATGGTTTTATTCTCCGCACTGTACAGAAAGTTTTGTAACTGAACTGGTGGATATGGCTTTGTTCCTAAAGCTCTGGGGTGTGTGTTTGGCACTTTATTTTATAGTCTTAAATGATGACATTTGGGAAGTTGGATGTGATGCATCAAAGATTGTTTTCTGAAATGGATTTATGAAATCATCAAAATGAACAAACCCTGAAGATATTTTAATCTCATGTTTTAAGGTCATGTTCAAACAGTATCTCTGCCAATGTATGTTAAAGGAGGCAGACTGCATTTTCACTGGGTACTGTGTCAGTACTGTGACTGAGCTTTACAAAGCTGAAAAATCCTTTCTTAAAAATTACTTTATGAAGTAGAAAACCAGTTTTGAGACTTCTAAGTGACACAATTGAAGGTGTAGATGGAGGTACTGCTGATACTTGGTGTGATCCTTTGCTCACTGGGTATTCTCTGCTCATGTTATTACTACATTATCCACTCGTCATTACATTTTATTTTTCAGTAAAAGAAATTTGTTTGCACTGTATAGATTTTGTTTTGTAGGTGTATTAGTTACCAGCAGGGGCCGCAATTGATCTCCTTGAGCTGCTCAGTTAGTTCCTATGTGTAGTTAAGACAGCTATAAAATAGAAAGTAAATATTGAGATTTTCAGTTCTTGATACTTAGCAATTTGTAAATGAAATGAACCACAGGATCAACAGAAGCATACATGCTATCATTAGTTTCCCATTTCAGAGAAGGTTTTGGTGGAAGGAAGGGGGGGGAAGCTTGTCAAAACAATATATAAAGGCAGTAGAACATTTAGTAAATAGTCTAATTACCATTATGTTAAAAATTCAGCTGATTATACATATAAGCTGATCCCAGATACATTCAGTAAAAGTGCTTTCTTTAAATTCGTTATTGGTCATAGATTTTCTGTACAGGAAGAATTCAGTGCTATGAGAAAGCCAGACACTGAAGCTCTTTTTGCCTTTTGCAATTAGCAGAAGAATTATTAAATGGTGAGGCTTATAGCTTGGTTGCATAGCAACTAATTCTAACGCATCAGACAAGAAAAATGGAATGCAGTAGTGCATTTAGAAAAGCTGTGAGGTTCCCAGTGACTGGATTTTTGTGCTTCTTACTTTTGAAGACAAAGCCTGAAATTATTTTGGGTTTTTTTTTTAAACCTACTCTTGTCCTGCTTCCTTTTAAATTTAGTAGTATAGTACTAACTACTTCTTGTGTCTTTTGATATGTGGACTGGGAAATTATGTTATGAAAAGCTGTAATTCAAAATTTCTCCAATTTTGAATCGTTTTCCTGAATTTATGTCCCATGTATTTGTAAGGTATACGTTAACTTAGTGGCAGATACATCTCAAACAAATACTTATACCATTGAAGAGAAATTCTAATCCATAGACTTAGAGCTTCACTGTGTATGTTAGACATCATTTGAAAACTTGCCCTACTTTACAGATTGTTATGTCTTAGAACCAATTTTGTAAAAAACTAAATTTGTCAGAAGTTTTATATTTATGCACCTATTTCATGATGTAATTTTCCAGTTTTTAAAAAAATTGTACTAATCGTGTCATATTTGAGTTGCAAACAACTTTGTGTCTGCTTCAATTATTATCATTGGAAGATTATATCTTCAGTGTTGTTTTACACCAGAAAAATCTGTCCTAGTAGCACTAGTCTCCCCCATTTTTGCAGTGGAAAAAAGGAAGTTTGAAAACTTTCATTTTAGAAGGATACTACTTGTGTCCTTCTTTACAAGGTTCTATGATTATTGAGCTATTTTTAGTAAATAATTGGGAAGTTTTTTTTTCCACTATAATTTTCCTCGCTTTTTAAAGTTGGGCTTAACCACAAAGGCCAGCAAAGGTTGTAACAGTATACATTATTCTGTATGTTTTTGAGAAAGCCCTCGCTTTTCATGATCACTGAAGAACTTTACTGAATAATCAAACCTACATATTATACTTTTACCCTGGCTGTGTACATAAATAAGGTATGTCGTTTTGTACTTTCTCTGTCCTCTAAGTAGCTTCTGACCTGATCTGTAACTTGGATGCTACCGGTCACTGACAGGTGCTAAATCCTTGTGACTTCTCTTAAACCACAGCTGTGGATAGAGGGTGTTCAGTGCAGTTCATCTTCCAGGCTATACAGTAAGAAGTTCAATACAGTAGAAGGTCAACACTCTATTGTCTAATTCGTTTTCTACTGAAATTTGCCCTATTAATAGTGACATGACAGGATAATATTTACAAGTTTTTGAAGTACTAAATAAAACCTTAATAGCCAGTGTTCATGCAGGCAGCTTGGGAGCATGTTTTTAAAGGTCAGACTTCTGATTTAAGATGTAACTAGTCTGCTGGAAGATTTGGCTCTGAAAATATCTGTGTAAATTTACACTCAGGAAAACAAAAAAGCAGAAAATAAAAAAAGTCCTGTAGACTGCTCCCAGCCCACCCTGATATTCCATCTGCAGGATTGCAGAGGAGTGCTACATGACCTTGTGTACCCTGAGAGATGATTTAACTTACAGCTCATTCTTCATAACAGGTGATTGCAAATCATACTTATCCCATCTTTGGCTAAACAGCAGAAGAGTTGTGAAACTTAGGATTTTCCTGGAGGTTACTGGGAAATTGACAGGTGTTTCTTAAAGCATGGCACTTTATATATTTCATGCTCTGAATGTGAACTTGTAAAAGCTTTATAGAAGCTAGATTTTGCTTTTAGTATGCAAGTGAATTAAAAAATGGTTTAGAGCAAATATTTGCTTTATTAGTAATTAAGCATTACAGATTGATTTCAACAATAAATAATATTTTTTTATGTTTTAAAAAGCGAGATTTAATTAAAAAAAATTGTTAGCACATTCCTTGATTTTTGTTTTCTTTTTCTACTGATAAAGAAAGACCTGGTTTGGAATTATTGGTTTGCACTCCTTTTTTAAGAAGTTGTTGCAAAAAAGTCTCTTAAGATTACATAGTTTGAAAGGCTTCATTAGTTATCACATGTATCTGTCTCTATGAAGCTGATTATCACTTGAATTTTAGATATGTCGGTGTTGAACGCTGATCTTTAATACCAATAATGTAGTTCCATCCATTAATGTTACCTTACAGAATGTAAATGAGGTATTAAAAAACAAAGCAGTTCTGCATTAGTACATAATCTCTAACATCAGTTTTTCTGAAGTGGGTATACTTGGGCAACCTCACACTGTTTTATTTAACAAATAAAAAAAAAATAGGAGGGGGAGAAAGATTGAAGTTGAGTCCAGAAGTCAGACAGAAAATGCCAAATTTATGGTTGGTGCTACAACTTACTTATTTATTATTTTTTTCTAACCCACACAATTAATGAGACCTAAGTCTGCTGAAAAAATTAGTTTATGAACATACACTGATCTCAGAGGCAGGCACAACACACAGACAAAAGCTGATAAACTCTGGATGTTCTTGGAGATTTGAAATGAACCTGCTACAGTGTATGATACTTGACTGACTTTATTTGCATCCAGCTGGCTGTTCTGATATGTTGCTCAAATTTTTCAAGAAGTTTACGTGAGAATAAGAAATCACAATTGTTGAAAGTTTTGAATGATATGCCTGAATTAAATAGAATTTGATTAAGTTTTTTATTTCTATTTAGTTACTTGCATCAAAAGATCATGAAGTTGAAGTTTCTGATTCTTTTTTTCCTTGGTAACTTTTTTTTATTTAGTTACACTAATGAATGTTTGACTTGTTTATTTTTACTGTGGATGGAGAGGTTAAAGATGTGTTGATGATAAGCTATGTAGTTCTTGTCTTTGTTTTGAGTAATTGATAGAAAACATGACTCCTTAATATACTTCCCACTTCAAGAAGAAATAACATAGGTAATAGCAATGAAGCAGTGTTGCTGGTGGGTTAAGTGCAGGCTGTACAAGCCTTCTTGGGACCCAGGGCTTCTAGCCCGGCCTGGTTTGTGCTGATTCTTTCATCCATGTCTCCACTGCTATCTGTAGTTGAACTAAATTAACAAGAAATACTGAATATGAAGTGTGTTTGCTTTTGTGGTCCTAAATTAAGCATTGATTTTTGTCCTACACATGATAATGAAATTTGGAGTTTCTACTTTGCTGTATCTCTATGCTATTGTCAATTCCGTAACTCTCCGAAAAAACAAGAGGAAATAGAAATAAAAGGCATTTTAGCATCTTTTATTTCAAGAGATTTTTTCTCCTCCTTTTATGCAAACTGTGGTCTTTAAAAGAATCTTGCTTTCATGCTCTGTTTATTTATGTGTGTGTTGGAGAGAAGAGTGAGAGAAGATGGGATTTTAACCCTCTACTCATGCAGAAGATTCTGAGTGGAATAAGGGAAAGAAGATTAAGTTATTAAGCAGGTTAAGGTTACAGTCTGAATAGGTTGGTAAAATTGGAAAAATGGAGACAATCTATAATAGCTCCACTGTTTGAATGTTAATAAATCAGTACACGTGTAAACAGAGTGAGTGTGCACAGGCAACCATTGTAGTCACCCCAGCATAAGTGCAGAACCAGCGCTGTAGTAACTCCTCTGAGTAGCAACAGCTTTAATTTATTCAGTCATAGTAATAATAACTAACTCAGATTTTTTATTATCATATTTTAATGCCACTTGAAATATTTAAAATGCCATTGGCTTGATGCTTTCTTGAGGAGCATTTTGAATGCAACTTTATTTTTTAATAGAGTATTACTTCAGTGAAAGCTTGCTATGGATGTTTTTTGGTTGTGTTGTGCACTTATACAAGGCTCGAACACTTACTGGTTTATTCTATTTTCCTCATCCTTACAACAGTTTTTTCCCAGGCTGATGGATTGTGGTCCATTTACACAACACTATGTGTTATGTTTTTCAGGGATGTTAAAACCCACCAATTTTCCACTGCCAAAAAAACCTCCTACCAACAAACTACAAAACAACTCAAACAAAAAACCCTCAAAAACTCCAGCCTTTCCAATCTGCTCTTAAAATGGCAGTGTCTCATCATGAGCAAAAGAGGACTAATAGTGTGTTGAGTTTTATGATCACCAAGTTTGATATTTTATAGCTAAATGTAGTACTTAAATCTCAGAATGTAGGGTTTGGTGGGTTTTTTGGTTTGTCATTATTCTCCCTCTAAATAAATCCTGGTTAATAGAAACTATTACAGACCATCTTTTGAAAAATAGTCATGAAAATAATGGAGCACAGCATATTAGGTCATAACTAATCTCTCTGTTCCAAGTTTTTCTACAATTGCGGCATAAATTGCAGTGGTTACTTGGTCACTTGAATGCAATGTGAACTTTACTCTTGCCAAAAAGGATATTCTGCCTTTTATTCCTCATCCTTATTGACTAAAAAGGTGTTCTGTTCTGCCCTAACTGTGTTCTGCCACATGCCTTGTGCCAGCCACAGTATTAACTGGAAGGAAGATCACTTGGCAACTGTCTGAAGAGTAGCCCAGCAGAAAAAAACCACCGACCCCCAAAACAATTTTGAGGTGGATCTGTTCCTGCCAGTGCACTGTATGTGTATGAACACCAGTGTCAGAACAGGGAAGGTGGTAGGAATGATGGGTAAGAGAAGCTGGAATGTTCTTTTTGCTGAAAGCACAGCCCTAAGTGAGACTGATAAAAGTAGCCATGTAATCACAGCTTTGGTTTTGAATGTGAGAAGTACTATTGAGGGAGAAAGTCTGCACACTGTTTTTTTGGTGGTGTGGTTTTTTTCATTTTTAGTATGTGTTTAGTATTTAATACCCACACATTTCACTTTTGGCTTTTCTACAAGACTTGGGTTTGAGTTTTTTGATAGCTGTATAGAGAACTCATATAAAGATGCTAAGTTACTGTAGAAAAATAATTGTTCTTTCTGTGCTGAATTAATGGAGTGCAAAATCCCTCTAATGACCTACTGAAATGTTTCTTGCTAATGTCAATTAGTTCTCAAGCTGTAATGTGAATGGGTAAAAAAATAATCACCTACTTTCTCCATGGCCAAAGAAGCAGAAATGTTTTGGAAAAAATCTAGCATGAGGAAATTGGATTGGCTGATTGGGGATTTACCAGCAGATTGCCAGTGCCAGACTGGAATTGTGTCTACACTGACTGATGCATTTGATTGACATAGTAAAAACTGTCACATTTTGTCCACTCTGTTTGAGTATGCAAACCTTAACCTAATCCACAAGACAATCTTTTTTTTTGAACTTGCAAAAATTTCTGTAGTTAGAGAAAATAATAAGAAAAATAGGGATAAATCAGTGAACTGAATGTAAAGGGAAGAAAAGTTGTCCAATGGCTTTCCTTACTTGAAGAAATTAAGTAATACCCATTCTGTTAGTATGTTTCCAATAAAAGCACAAAAAAAATTGCTGACATCTGCTTTGAATACTTGTGGAACAGAATTGGCTGACTTATTATATATAAACATAGAGCATTTCATATAACTGTTAGGAGGGATGATTTAATATAATTGCGCCGCTGCAGAAGCTCTCATAAAATTATTAACATACATGAAATTGTTAATGAATTTTTTTTAGAAAAATGTAATTTTGGAGACTTATCCATCCTGATGTTTGCTAGAAGCCATTTAAATCTTTAAAGATGTATTGTATTTCATATATGTATGTAAGATCTGGAATTTAGAATGTGTCAGATTAGATGACTAAGTCCTAATTTTTTCCTGTAAATGTATAGTAAATAGTAACTGTACAGCTGTATGGTAAAACCTATATAGTAGCAGATGGACTCCAGGTGAGGCAGTGCGTTTGACTGACACTTTCCTATATAGCATTCAGCTACACTGTTATTACTGTTGAACGTAATCCTAAAGAAGCCTTAAAAAATTATAAATTTCTGTCTTTTTTTAAAAAAATATTCTTGATGTAATGACAAAATATTTTTAAAGGTATTTATAGGAAATAAATTTTTTTTTATGGGAAATTAGAAGATTTGGAAATCCCATCTGCCTTAAGACAGTCTTTAAAACTGAGCTTGAGAAGAAGAGCTATGAAAAAACAATGACACTTTCTCTACTCTTGTCTCATTGTAGTAGTTCTATTTCCTGTGTCAGAATTTAAAGTAAGGAAAAAAGCAATTTGAAGAAGTTAAACAAGTTAGTGTATCGCATTAATATGCATGTAGTAAAAAGGTACATTGTCCCATATATCTGCGGTTAAAACAAACCAGCTGCAGCCACAGGCAAACTTGTAAACATTTGTATTGAAGTCAAATACAGAATAATTCAATTTGAATTTAATTTTTGAAAGATTGCTCAAATTAGTGATGAGATAGCATTTTTATGTGCTTTGCTGAATAGCAAATGATGGTAGCATCATCTTTAAGCGTGTTACTGAATTAGTGCCACTAATTACATGACTTTGGGATCTGCAATGAGCAAAAATAGACACAGAAATTAATCTTTTTTTGTCCCTTCTCTTTAGATGAACTTCGCCAAGCTATTGTGGCCATGATGAATAGGAAGGATGAACTGGAAGAACAGAATAGGTAGTTTTCTTTTCCTAGTGAAGAGGGGCTATAATTTAAAAAAATCTGTTCTCTAATACAAGATGTCTTTTGTGTAAAGCTATACATAATCTTTGTGTAATCTTTTTGATTATGTATTATCTTTCTCTGAAAGCTAAGCTTAATACTTTAATATGCCGCTGTTGATAATGAAGAGTAACACCTGCACATCAACTTTTTCCTTTGAATTCGAATCACATACAACACTTTGTATCTTGGGAGCTTTTGCCTGTTGTAGTTTTTTCCAAACCAAAATTTATATCCAAAATACTCTTTAGATCTCTTAAGGTAGCTTTCCAAATGAATAAAAGTTTGTCCTTATACGAATATGCAGAAAATTTCATTTTTTCCCCTTGTGGTGCAGAGGTGATATAGGATGACTAATATTGTTATGCTGAAAATAGCTTGCATTTGTGCATGTCTTTATATTCATTTGGGGCAAAATGGTGATGTAAATGTAAAAATGGTAAGTCACTTGTTTAAAATGTTATCAAACCTACTTTTTATTTGCTTAGTTCATCGGAACACATCATTAGATGAATGAAAATACAGAAGTATTCAAGATGCACTGTTGTTATGCTGTAGTAGGGCTATTTTGAGAATTTACATTTTCCTATAACTACTTTAATTATTTTTTAAAAATATTTGGGTTACCAACTGATCCCATTTTCCTGCCTCTTATCCTCCCCACTCCCTTAATTGCAAGTTAGTGCCCTGTTCAGCTTTGTGGTTTTTGGCAGCCAGACCGGGATGCTTTGGGTTTTAACTCTTAGGCATCATGCTGGCCTTTGCTATCTCATAGAGATTTTACACAAAGGTTTATGGCTGTGCTCTATTTCAGCAGAGGCAACACCCCTCCCTGTCTCCTGCTCTTGCCAGTAAATAGCTTGTAGCAATGTATTTATAGATTATTTCTGAGTTGTAGAGGTTTGCACTGGAGAATTGAGACCAGATTATAATCTGTTTTCTGCCTGGTGGTACAGTAGATACCATTCTAGGTTGTGCTTTGGGCATGTTCATGTGATTGTAATACAAACTAATATTAAGCACTTACAACTGTTTTGGTTGAGTCCTTTTTCCTTGTAGCTTTTTGTATCTTTGTATTATCAAATCAGGTACATATATTACATTGAATAATGAGATTTTAGTATGACATCAATAGTATTCAGGCAACCTACTTTGTGATCATAGAGTATCCTCTAATTACTAGGTAGTGTCTGCAGTGTTCTAAGAGAGGCTGCTTCTTTTTTCCAGATCTCTGAGAAATCTGCTTGATGGAGAAATGGAGCATTCTGCAGCGCTAAGGCAGGAAATGGACAACTGGAGAAGGAAAGTAGCAGAACAGGAAGAGCGACATGCCACAAAAGTCCAAGCCTTGGCAAGGTAAGAAGCACTGAACGTGTCAACAAATGTAACAGCAGCGGAACAAGAGAATAAAAAGTTCTGCAAGAAATTCTACAAGAAAAAGTAATTTTCAGGTAGTTTAGTTTTCAGAAGAAGATAAGTCATTTAGGACTGAAAATCCCATGAACTTTTGTTGAATTTAAACTGAAGAAAACATTTGAAATATTCTCTGACAAATGTAGTGGGCCTGTGGTTTTTGTTTTGTTAATGGTAAATCAGATTTTAAAATAATAGTAAAACCACTGTTACAGCTCCAGAGGAAAGAATATTAGTGAGCTGAATTTTTGAGAACATGAAGTTTAATTTTCAAAAGTAAGGAGACTAATATTAAATACAAGCCATGAAAATAGCAGCAATTAGATGAGACATGGAATACATGTATGTGCAAGGTAAATGTAAGAAAACTTTTCTCTGTTATATCTGTTTATCTCTTATCTTATACCTCTTATATCCGTGGTCCCCCCTCCCCCTTTTTTTTTTATAATGCATTTTTATTTTACTTGGTAATTGGGAGATTCTTGATATAGCTGTCTGCCCAATCTGGAAGAAATCACAATATCAGGATACTGTTTTTTTTTTCCCCTCTGTTACATATATGATAATCTTAATGTTGTTAAAGTACCTAGGAAAGTCTGCAAACATTATTCTCCAAAACTCAAATCTGATACAGCTTTTAAACATAAGAAGATGAGGAGAGGAACAGAAACACTGTGTCAGCGTTCATTGCGAACAGACTGATGTTGCTGTTCCCCAGTAATGAAATGCTCATTCTAGGAGTGGAAATGGGTGCTTTGGTTCATATATAAAACATAGGGGTTTTTTTCCAAAAACACACAAACTAGACTTTTTGGTTTCTAGCTCTCGGATCTGGAGCCAGTGAGGACTTGTTTTGGAGACTATTTTAATGTTGCTCCGTGGTATTTCCTCTGGTAGTTGTCTTATATAGTTCCACACTGACATTAGTATGGGGACACCTCTCTTCCCAGTGTGTACTTCCTTCAGTCAGTTGAGATTGTGCTGAGTGGTCCTACTGTCAGATAGATTTAGTTGTAATATTTATGTCTTTATTACTTTCAGTATTTATATAGAATATATGTCAGCTGCTGCTGACACAGGGACACTTCTGTATGTACCCTCACATATGTAAGCAGTAAAGAATGGATCATCCATCCTATTCAGTGACATTTCCATCCAATCTCTCAGTCTTCTCTCTGATTGTTTATGTATGATTTTGTTTTCCTTGGGCTAATGTTTTTAATTGTCCTGTTCTCAGGTTTCCATGGCTGATCACTTTATCAACCACTGTATCATAAGCAATAGTGGTTGCCAAATAGTATCAAAGAGTACCAATTGCTGAAGTGGTGCAACTGGTTCCCTCTGGCTCTGGGAAGGGTAGCTGGAACAGGTTGCTCAGGACCATTTCCAGTCGGGTCTGAGTATCTCCACAAATGGAGACTTGATCACCCTCTAGGTGATGTTGTTGGTGGTGACCCTTTGGCAATGCTCTTCTTAATGTGGTCCCAAAATGCTGTTGTCTCTTTGCCACGAAGGGTGCATTGCTGGCCAGCTTGTTATCCACCAGGACTCACAGATCCTCCACAGAGCTGCTTTCTAGCCGCTGGCACATATGGGTGCCTATGGCTATTCCTCCCAACATGCAGGACCCCGTATTTTCCCTTGTTGAACTTCAAGGGATTTGTTTTGAGTCCAATTCTGCACCCTGTCTAGGTCCCTTTGAATGGCAGCACAACTGTCTGGTGTATCAGCTGCTCCCCAGTTTTGTATTGTCTGTGGAATTGCCAAGGGTGCGCTCTGTCCCAGCATCCAGGTCATTAATGACAGTGTTAAACGACATTGGCCCAGTAGTAACTTGCCTTCAGTTTGACTTTGTGCCGCAGCTATGCTGAAAGAATTCTCTCTCTCTTTGTATAAATATAGTTTAGCTTAAGAAAGTCTTTTGAAGGCGAATGCTGCTGTAATAGTGTAATTTTCCTCTAACAATTCTAAATAAGCTCTGGAGTAACCTACGATGCCTCAAATCTTGGGACTGGTTCACATTACGTGTATAGTAAACCACAAACCTGTCCCAAATGTTAAATAAGATTAGTGATCTGTGCCTTATCACAGAAGTGCTTGCTTACAGCATGCACAGGCAGTGCCTAGTATCACTCATGAAGTGCTACAGCTGAGATTCTATAAGCTTTTTATTGCATAGCAGAACTAGTATCTGAAAATGATAAATACAAAACTTTCTTTGGAAAAAAAAAAACGAAGAAAGAGTATTTAGAATGTTACTAATTCTGCTTTTGATGACACATCAAACCAAACTACTCACTTTGAGGGAGGGAGAGGGAGAGATATGCCTAAGTGGGTTTGACATTCATGTGATGTAGGGCAATTGAGACAATGCAAATACTTCATCATTTAATATTCACGTTTCAGGCTATAGGAATTGTGTATGCATATTTCTTTGACTCATTTCCCCCACAGTTTTAGAATTTGCAGTGACATGTGGGTGAATCAGATATTTGTCATCCACATACCTTTTTAAAGAATAGACAAGGAGCTTTTATAACAAGATCTAAAGAGATGCTCACGTAGACTAACCTGTTATTTTTAAACAAGTTTAATTTCTCTTATTGCTATGGAGACTTTAATTTAATTTCTCTAATTAAATGTCTGGGTATGTTGTGTTAATTGTTCTTCTGAAGGTCGGTTTGCCTTGTCATATGATGAAAACAGTGTTGGGAGCTGCTTAGGTGCAACAAATTCTTGGGTCACTGGTTATTTTGGACTTTGGGTGCATTTGTTTAACGATTCATTGGAACTCATTTTCTCGCACATGAAACTTTGCATGTAGTTATTTTGGAATACAGGATATTTTGTATGTTGACTTTGTACACTGTAAGTGCTGCTGCTGCAATTCTAAGAGTAGTACAGCTTTTGAATAAATAATATTTTAAACTAGGAATTTGGGCAAGGTGAATAATTTCAAGAATTTGAAATAACAAAGATTTATTAAATGCTTTGTAAGTGCTGTATATACACTACTTGAGTGAGAGAATAGTAAGTTTCATATACATAGTGAAATCTTAATATTTACCTTGAAAACAGTTGATCATATGACTAGAGTAGAAAAATTTCCTCAATTGTAATATTCTGGACATTTTAAGGCAAGGGAAAATTCAGTAACGATTTGACTATTGTAATTGGATGAACAAATATGCTTCAGATTATGAGAGCTGAGCCTTATGTGCATCCTCAAAGCTCTTGTGAAGAATTTGATGTACATATCTTCCTGAAGGCTCTGAGAACACAAATTTCAGTGACACATCAGTCAGTGTTGAAATGATTACTTCTGGATATCTGCAAAATTGATTTATTCAGCTGGTCTCCTAGACTCTCCAAAGTGTTTCTGGTCTCCTAGACAAACTGCTTCCTTACTTGGAGAAATTTTTCAGAGTTTGCCAACTTCTTTTTGAAAAATGGAAAAATTCTTAGGTCATTTTAGTTTCAAGTAGTGGTAGTCTCATTCTTCCAAGTGAACTATTTGAATAGCTCTTTCGTAACCGTTATAGTATTGCTTCAAAAGGAGCAGTCTCAGCATTCAACCTATTTCCTAGCCTTCTGATAGAATAGATTAAATAGATTTGCTAGTATAATTTTCTAAGATGTTTTTGTTGTTTTTATTTTTTTTCCTTGTCAATGAGTCTTTCAAATTGCATGGATATATTTTGCCAGTGGCATCTTGGCAGTGGTAAAGTTTTTAAATTGAGATTCTGTTTTCTGTATGGAATACTATTACATCCCTTTGTGAGATAAAGAAATTTACTGAAGTTGACTGTGAAACTGGATAATCTCAGATTGCATATTCTTAGACTATATTCAGAAAAGTTGAAAGAAAGCATTTTACAAAGGACAAGCTTTGTAGCAAGAAAAGCAGGTAGAGAAGATGATAATGCACTCTGCAGGGAAATGGGGCATGGGAACTTGACTATACTTTAGCTTAGACTTTTATGTAGCTTCTGTTTACAGTATATTCAGTAACTTAATCTGCCTCCTTTTATCTACTGTGTGTATTAGTTAAGCCACATTGCTTTTGGATTTGGCATTTTATATTTATCTGTTTTACAATACTTCGTTCAGAGCCACGGCACATCAGTGAAGGGTGAAATGATGTGTTGTGCATTTGAAATGATTGCATCACTACCTTAAGCAGCTTCTTAGAGAGAAAAAAAAATCTCTCGTCCCTGCTTGTGAAAACTAATTTGAATATTCATATATTCAATTATGTTTTCCCTGCTTAGTCGGTGACATCTTGCAGTTACACAACCATCTTATAAAAAGTGAGATACGTTATTTCATAAGATAAACAACTTCTTCGTATTTCTTATCCACAAAGCCATTTTTTGCTTTTTCAGATGTGATGGATTAGATAGATGCTAAGATAGAGTGTAATTTGGATTTGAACAGTCCGTGTTGTACAGCTATCGTGAGAATACTTTTCAGTTTCTCATGTGTATGGTGTTTGTCTTTCATGACAAGCAGTTAAGTTTATCACATCATTCCTCATCACAGTTTTTTTTTCAGAGATTGTTTTTATACTATAATCTTATCATATTGTACATAGTTCAGCTTCCATTTCTGTAAGTAATAGTTCTCGTTTTTCTGATTTCATTTAGGGTATATTTTATTATAACTAATTGTGATCTTGCACATCCTAGTAGTAGGATCATAGGATCTCTACAACTACTTGAAAGGACACTGTAGAGAGGTTGGTGCTGGTCTCTTGCAGGTAATTAGCAATAGAACAAGAGGGAATGGCTTCAAGCTGCAACGGGGTAGGTTTAAGCTGGATATCAGGAAAAAATTCTTCACAGAAAAAGTGGTCACGCACTGGAATAGGCTGCCCAGGGAGGTGGTTGAGTCACCATCCCTGAACGTGTTTAAGAATCATTTAGATGTAGTGTTGGGGGATATGGTGTAGGGGAGAATGGCATAAAGTAGGGCTGATGGTTGGACTCGATGATCGCAAGGGTCTTTTCCAAAGTGAATGATTTTAAGATAGGATAATTCAAGTTGAAAGACATCTCTGGAAGTCATCTAACCCAAACTCAGTATATAGATTTTACATATTCTTACACTACACTGTTTATTTTAATTAATTCTCAAGATAAATGCCATTTTTAAAATTACTTCAAGATGATATCTTTATGGTGTTTTCTAAAACACTTAAGTTTTTGTCAAGACAGACATCTGCTGGATTTTTTTTTCCCAAGCCTGAATTTAAAAATAAGGTATGTTTTAGGAATAAACTCCACAAAAAGCACTGGCTAGGATCTGATGTTTGTGCCAGAAACTTAATTACAATATTCTTCAGACCGCTATAGTTGAGGTACATGAGAAACTACTCTTCTTCAAATTCTTGTCTTACCATGTTCATTTTATAGAAATACTAGAGGAATTTTTGTATCTTTTTCAAGAATCAGTTGTGTGGGTTTTTTCTTCGTTGTTTGGTTTTGGTTTGGTTTTTTTTTTCTATTAAGATGTAGGAAATAAGTCCTATAAGGTCTCTTTCTCTACAACAAAAATCGTAACTTAAAAGTATAGTGATCTTTAACCTTCTAATGAAATTCTTGGAAGTCAGTTCTTACGAAATGCTTTCTTACTGCTATTTATTTGTATTAACAGCCAGAAATCTTATCTTGCTATACATAAGATGCATCTAATTTGACTTGCATAGTAGCCTTAGTGTGCATATACACGCTTCAGTAAGCATAACTACTTCTCACAGAAACTTTGTGGTCATTACTGGAAAATAACCAACCTCCTTCAACTCTCTTTATGCCTCTATAATGATAGTTTGTGGAATGTATGCTATAGCACAAGGGGGGTGGGGAAGATTTCACCTGCAGGGCCTTGGTCCTTCTCCAGTAGTACAGCCAGCAGGAGGTTTATCCGCTGCTGTGTTCCGTATGAATAGCATCTCTCTTCCACTGTCCTCCCTTTGATGTGAAAACATGCTGCTTGTTATCCTGTTACATTCATCCTCTCAGTATCAGAGTCCTTAGGGAACAGTTGCTGCTTTTCCTGGCATGAATTAACTGGTTGATAAAGATATGCATATATCACTAATATTGCATGCTATCTGTTCATTCATTATATGCATATAATTCAGGTATATGTTTCCCAAACTGAAGTTGTTTTATGCTGCTAAAAACAATTGACATTCTTAGAGTAGTTTTGATTTTCTTTTAGGCAGGGTTGCATTAAATTCTAATTTTTAACTAATAAAATTAAGAGAAAGCATTATTACATTTGCTTCAAAACTAGGCAGGGAATTGTAGGTACATGACAACTTACATTTATTACATAATTGATCATTCCTTGTCATTCCAGATAGTTTTCCAAAAAAGACAAAAAATAAGCAAGGCTATTGTTGCTGAGTTGTTCTGTGGCTGTGTACCATTGACAATTATTGCAAGAAAATTTATATTCAGTAAAAAAGTATTTTATTTCTGTACTAGTATGATCAATGTTGCTAAATATGGCCATTGAAAAGAAAATCCTGTACTATTAATGTTTTATTTCATAGCTTTTGCAAAAACAACTCCTTACAGTAGTAATGCCAGTCAAGTATCGCTGTATAAACAAGCCCTGACCATAGGGATACTCTTGAAAAAAATTTACTGAATATTCTTCCTTTTTCTGACTTTGGTTTCAGTACAGGATTTCAGTAGAATCCTCAAGATTTTTAATATAAATTGTGAATATCTACAGTGGTTTCTGGTGATTTTTCAAGAATGTCTGATAATAGAAATATTTAGAATTTTAGGTATTGCCATTAGACCTGTGCCATTTGAGCACACAGATTACTTCGTAGGAATGCTAGATTGTCATCCGCTATCATTGAGCTGATACAGGGCAAAATGATGTATGATCACTCAGCTACTTATTGATGTGGGAGAAGTGATCAGGCAGGGAAATTTGTTATAATTGAGGTTTTAGAGATAGCTGTGCTTTTAGTGACATAATTCTCTGTTGTCCCATCTATTTCAACCTGATATTTTTTTTCCTATCCCCTTCAATTTATACTTACAGTCTTGTCCCTTATGATAAGGACCATCTAACATACTTGCATGTGTTTCTGTATACTCCTCATTCTCAAATTCCATAAATAAAATGTCTACATTTTTGTGGTTAATCTGTTTACAGCTGTCTGTAATCTCATTCCAAGAGCTTTTAACATTTCTCTGGCATGATTTTAACCTGTCCATGTTCTCTCTTTGAATACTTGTACTTTCCAAAGAAAACTCAAACAGGCACAAGCACTGTAATATAACAGTCAAAGGGATTAACTTAATTTCTTCTGTTCTGTTTTTTATTTAGGAATGATATGTGGAAAAATTCTACCTTGCTTAAATCCTTGCATTTTCCTGTAGTAATAAAATCTGTTTCTAAAGCTGAATTCTTGATATTAAATACTTGGACAATTAGGAAAATTATTACCTAATTTTATACTGGCTGTTCTGAATTTCCTTGTCTAGTATCCCATCTTTATTTTTTAATTGACTGTTGATTTAGAGAGACTGTGCCTTTTTTTTTGCCATCAATGTCACAGAGTATAGAAAATATAAATGAAGCAATTAATGAAAAGTTTTGATTATAAGCTAATCTGTTTCACTAATGTGTGTATGTGGCTCTGGAGTTTTCCTGGTACTCTGCTGTTGTGTTTTTAAACATGTATGTAATTTTTTTTTTCATTCTGATGACAACTTTACTGAAACTTACTATTACAGATAGTGTGTTTGTTTCAATTGAAAGGAGCTTTTCTCTATTTTGAAAAAAAAATAATGTTTATTTATTCTTTTTTTTTTTTTTTTATTTTATCAACAGAGAAAATGAGGTACTAAAAGTGCAACTTAAGAAGTACGTAGGTGCTGTCCAGATGCTCAGAAGAGAAGGTCAAACAGTGGAAGGTAAGGATAAAATGAAGGGAATAAAAATAATCCATGCACAGGGTTTGTTTTTCTGTATGGTACTATTGCAACAGAGTTTACTGAAGGCATAGGTACAGTAAGCAAATGGTGAATGTGACTCCTGCAGGTGTGTATAAACTGACAATAAAAGAATAACCAATGAACAGCCATATGTCTTCTTTACAAGAATCTGTGTTTATCCTTTTCTGATTGATCCTTGGATGGATCTCTGTAGATAACCAACCACACAATCCTGTGCAAGCCCTGATCCAGAATCAACTCTTAAGCCACGCAAAACCATCCTAGTGTGGCTGGGGACGTTTCATGCATCCACATACTACCCAGTATGACAACAGACCTCTCCTTATTGGAAGAATATCAGCATCTAAAAAGATGACAGTTCTGTTTCTGATGCATCTCTGACTGGATTCTTTGCTGTTGTGTGAAGAGTTTTGTAATGCAGATTGAGGTGGTGATGGTATAGTATTCAATTAGTGCTGAGCAGACAAAATCAAGAAATCTTTGCTTTTCTTGCTGAGTCTTCATCAAAACAAATGAAATAATTTATATGAAAGTGCGGTTAGCAAGAGATAATTATAAGCCCGATTAATCTCTTCCAACCATGGTAGAATACTATCTCCCAATAGCGAAAGTACCATATTTGATAGCTTTATTCTTTTAAGAAAAATGCCAATTTACATTTCTGTACTTAGTTCTACAGAGTGTTTTCTGGTAGATGCGATAGTCTTACTTTTTTTCAGTATGAAACTTTACACAAAAAGCTATGAGATGAAAGTTTAATTTAGAAATAAATATGAATTAATGTGGTACTGGAACATAAACCCAATTTTTTTGAGAAGAGAAAATTATTATACTGTTACATTGTTTTGGAGATCAGTATTTGTAGGCTGTTTAAAATAGACTCTATTACCAGACATTTCACTTTGCTAAGTTGCTGTGAGTCTAATGAGCAGTTTTAGATCTGAAAGATAGTGAGTTTTCAGTGGTCAGCGATGATAAAAGTGTCCGTGACACTTGATGAATTGGAGTCTTGATTCTGAATCATCTTCTGGTGGGACCTGTGTTTCCACTGACTAAGAAGGTGTTTTGAGACACAAGGTGGCTTTTCAGAAATTGACACTGTCTGTCTCTCTTTTTTTTTTTTTTTTTTTATAAATCATCAATATTGTATTTGTGTAAGTGGCTGTATGAATGAATACTATGTTAATTCCGCTCTTAAAGGCTAGTCACTCTACTTATCTGTAGTTTAAAATCTTCATTCATCCTTAAAAGCATTTTTGTTAGTGAGAACACGTTTTTACTTCCGACTTTGCTGGAGTGTAGTGATTCATATTAAGAATTATTCACAAAAACTGTCTCCAAAGCTTCTTATAATAGCAGAAATTATCCTTCATTAGATACTGACAGTTTCCATGATGAGTGTAATTATAGGAAAAGAAAAAAAATATTCCTAGGCTAGCTATATTCTGCCATGTTAAAATTATGCAAATTAGTGAGTGATAAGAATAGAAACTGAGTAGGATGGTCAGATTTTATAAATGAAAAGTGGGATGGAACGGTACCAACATTTCTAAAAATGAATACATGTGTGCTTTATGCTCAGAGGGTATCTAATCAATCCACAGTAATTTTCTGTAATATTTATCGTTATTGACCAGAATAAATTTCTCCTACATGCACTATTTGTAATAATTTTTCTTATAGTTTAACTTCACACATCGTATTTTTATAAAAGCAAATTATTTTTTCATACCTGCCATTGGAGATTTATGTGAAATTTTTAGTATTAGTGTGGCCTCTGACTCAAAGAAGTACTTTAGCGTGTAAATAATGTCAGAATAAAGATGTTTAGATACACTTCAGAAAAGGAGAATGAAAGAAAAACAATTTTTTTTTCTTTTACCATATTGTGAGAAACTGTTGCACCCATTGTTTTATACGTAACTTGCAGTATCTCATCGCAGGCGTTCGTATTTTTCAGATGTGAGCCTTCATAATTAAGAATATTTGCAGTATTAGAAAGAGCTATTTGTACTTTTCAGTACATATATCATTGTGTAACTTAAGGCAAATTATTTAATTCCAATTGTAGTATAACTTAGTCTTAAGAAATTTGGTTCTTAATTACCTTACATGCTTAAAAGAATTACAGAGTATATTTACAAGACTGTTTTCTTACTGTGTTCTGAGATTGAGACTGTTTTGTGAAGAAAATACGCTGAAGAAACTACTATTTTCACTGCTTTAGTCATTTTAAGCTAAAATTCTTATTGCTTTCATATATTTTAATTTACACACTCACAGGAAAAGATTCTTGACTTCTAACTAGCCTGACATGTAGACAGGGCCTTACCACAGAGTTCTGATCTGCTTTCACTTGGAAAACTCCCAGCTGCCCTCTATTGTAGTGTTAGGAAATTGTGTTCATGAGGGAGGCATAAACTGTTTCATATAACTAATTTCTCTGCTGCCCTGTGTTATCATAATGAGTAATCTCAATGATGATTGATCTTCTAAAGGGTTTCAAAACGTAAGTCTTAAATGTACTGTAGATTTTAGAACACCATGTTTGGACTTCAAGTGAAACTTTTTTGAGAGAGTCAAAATAAATTGAGCTTCTGCTGTTATTTTTATGATTATAAATGGAGAAGAATCAATGTTTGCTACAATAATCAGATCAGATCCTATTGAGTATGGGTTTTAAATAGCTTCCTAAAATAATAAATTAAATTTAGCATAATACTTTGCCTTGTGATGAATTAAACACTTAGCAAATGTGATTATAAATAAATTACCCAAGAGTCAGAACTGTGTCAAGTTCAGAATATCATACCAGCTTTCAAAATGACTTATCACTACCATAGACTGGGCAGTTTGATACTGCTTCTTAAATGTTTAATGAATGAGCATTCTTGATTTCTTGGCCACCAGCAGGACTTGCATGTGCACCATTTTTCAAACCTGCTTAGATAGAATAATATTATGTATATGAAAATGCTGATCTTAGAAGTTCCTGGCTGAAGAACTTCAAGCAAGATTTACAAGAAATAGCTCTTAAAATATCTTTCAAAACTCACTAATATTAATTATAAACTTCTGAATGTATATATTCTTCCTCAAAGCAAAAATGAGTTCCCAGGCTCAAGAATAGTCAGGTGAGTTATGGTGTCTTCTGTCTGCCTTATACTTATAGTAGTTGTATACATAGTTTAGATTTTGAAAAATGGTGAAAGCATTTGTTAAGCCTCTCTTTTATTATGACTTCTTTAATTCATCTGTATTAACTTGGGTTTTGGTTGTTTTTTGTGGTTTGTTTTTTTTTTTTTTTTTTAAAAAACTCACAATCTGGGAGGAAAAGTTGAATTGGACTTTGTGTAAAGTCCAATTTTTGCAAAAAAAAATTCCCCAAGGTAAAAATACTTGGGGAAGAGGAAACTTACTTAGAAGGCCTTAGAGTGATCATCGAATACATAAAAGATAGCTAGGAACAGGTACAGAATAAACTGTAGTTTTTGCTCACTGTGGATAAGAAAAGTAATGGGTTTAAATGGCAGGTGAAGGAACTTTGATTTAGCTATCAACAAACCCTTTCTGAGAATAATACTTAAATTTAAATAGATTGTGCAGGAAAGCATGGCGTCTCCATTACTGGAGGTTTCTAGGAATGAATTAGCCAATTAACTGTCAGGAATGAAATAACTACAGCTGTTTCTGCTTTATGCGAAAATGTGAAATACTAGATGAAGTATGGAATGTCCATTCTCGGCCCTATTTTCTGTAATTTTCGTGATATCTAAGCAGCGTGTGCAAGTAATATGAAATTGTATTTTGGAAGAAAAGTAGAAAAAAGACTGAAAAGAGCAGCATGGGCTTAGTTTTCAAAGGTTTTTGGTAGGAATTGCAGTTATTACCTACATACATTAGGTAGTTGTAGTCAAAGAACAACCAAATGCTTTTAGTTTGTATTTTTTTTCCATTAAGAGTACCTGTCTAAATATTACTCACAAGGAAGGTCCCTGCAGTGTTTGTATTTGAGTACTTGTAATACTGTTTAAAATTACATCCTATTTTAATAATTCTAATAACTGTTTCTTTTAGAGCTATTACTTCTGAATATGTTGTCTTAGATATTTATGTAATTTAACATTATAATTTGAGGTATCTCTTTGTTTTAGTTCTGCCAAACATTTGGAACACTGATGGTGAATTTACTATTCCAGAGCAAAAGCAAGTAGAAAACAATGAGGAGCTAGCCAGCTCTTACGAAAGAAAATTGATTGAGGTAAAGTTTGTACTGCACAAATTTTATGGAATCAGAATTGCAATGTAATATTTGAAGCTGCAAATAGTTTCTTTGTTTAGATATTTTTCCCGATTATTGTAAAAGAAAAATCTAATTTTTCCTTTGAAAGAAAAAAATGGAAAGATTTCCTTTTCAGTCTTCTGTGGTTAAAATACGAATTTGTTCATTCAAATTCAAAGCATATATAAAGCAGTTCAGATAATTAAAAATACTTTTCCTAACCAGCATATGCCTTTATACTTTGGTATTAAAATGAAGGTTTTAATAAATAAAATGTTCCTTACGGTCGTAACTGGTGGTGGCAAAGTTGAAAGCACTCAATAGGTTTCAGGTATTGTATAAGTTACAGTGCATAGTTGTAGGCATTGCTATTTGTCAGTTGAGCTTTAAAATGCAGCCGTACTGAAATACGTGGCTTTTTCTGTGCTTTCTCATTGACAAACTCTGTATCGGTTTTGTATAGCTTATTGCATACTGCAGTATAGAAACAGATGATATGTAATTCTGTTGATAGGGACATGTTAGAAAAGGTTATTAATGCAAGATTCAGTTTTAAGACTAATGTAAAATTAATTAGAGAAAAAAATAATTAGGATTTCAACCTAAATTTAAATACAAATGATTTTGCAGACAAAAGTAATTGAATTTAATATCTAGTACCCATATCTCCTATTAAATATTAAATGAAAATTTTTATAAAAAGTAAAACAATTCTCTTTCTCTTGCCCCAAATACTCTCAAATTGGATAGTCGTATTAACTTATTAACATGAAGATGGCTAAAAGTGCGGGTCATGCATCAAAGAGATTAATGCAGTTCTAAAATATTCCTACTTGGTTATCCTTTTCTCATAGGCCTACGTGGAACTAATTCATTCCCTAGTGCTTACATTCCTCTGCATGTTCAGGAACTTTGTTGCTAACCCTTCTGAGTTTGTGGAAGAGGGTGTTGGCAGTAGCAGTGATGAAACAGCAGTGGATGTAACCACTGGAAAACCTTGTTGCAAAACACATCCAGAAGAGGAAGCCAGTCTCAGTCTGTAACAGTATCTTCAGATACTCAAAATAGGTTGTAATGCCTGTAACAATACACATGTATTTACCAAAAGTCATTGCGCCTTTTCCTCTCCACAAATGAAAGATGTGAAGTTTAATTTTCAAAGGTTAGCCTGTGTTGTGTTCCAAATTGAGGTCTAGAGTAGAAACCACTCGAATGCTGTTCTGGCAGTTCCATTCACCTGGAGTTGGGTCTGAAAAATGTTCTGTTAGTAACTGTTTCCCTTGAATTTCTGGGTAGCTGATCAGGGTATTAAAGTCTCCCCACAGAGAAATGACTACCTCTCAAAATAATACAAAGAATGGTTCTGCTGAGTAATTAGAGATTTTTTTTCTCTTCCCCCCTTCTTCACCAACTCTCAAACCATGAATAACAAAGTGTATTTAAAATCATAGTAAGATACGTTATTAGTGAGAACCTCACTTCAACTTTCTTTGTGGCTTCAGCCTTTGACATTTTTGAACTCTATTGAAGAGTAATTTCATGGTGAACTTTATCTACATTTAAGCAAAGTTAAAAATTGTAGGTTAGGCTCATGATGTACTAAATTGTATTTTGAGAGAGAGATGTTAAAGACTCAATAAATAACGTTGAATTTTTGGTTACTGGCGTAGGCTATTTCTGTCAGACTAGGGAATGAGGAGACCAATTCCTTTGCTGGAATAACAGGATTTTGATGTACTGAAACTTGTATCACAATATATTAATCCCTTACTGTTCTGCAGAAACACTCATTCTTACAGGAATGTTGGAGACAAACCAAACAGTTAAAAAAAACCCAATCCATTCCAACTCTCTAAGGCTTTCCTTGTAGAATCCTGTACAAGAAACATTTCTAGGGTTTAGAATTTTTCTACTTAAATTAACTAGGAATTGCTCAGTTTTTAAAGTAAAGTTCCATAGAAACCTGCAGTTTGCCTTTTAATGAACTTGAAAATACTCTTGAACCTTTCCGAAAGCTCACAGGCTTAACTTTTTATGTTGTATTTTTATACCTGATGATCTCTGACGAATTGGTAGGTGAGGCTGGGAAAGTGCTTTTCTGTCAGGGAAGGTACATGTGCTGGTCATGTGAACTCAGGATGTGAATCACTGTTCAAAAAAGTGCACTCAGTAGATTAGAGTCGACAGTTTATTTTTGATTATTAGATGTTCAGGAGATCTGACATGTGCCAAAAAGGTTATGTTTACTGTTTTCTAAATTCCTGACAAATTAGGCAGCTCTTCTGAAAAGCTGAGTTATTTAAAACATTTGAAACAATATCTACAAAAGGTAATTTTTGATATTAAGCCAAACTTTCACCATTCTGGAGAGTTTCACTTTGTGTATTTTCATGCCATCTGTTCTTCCTTGTTGAACAAGTGATGCATCATCCAGTTGCATCCTGAGGCCTCAAAAGCGTGCTATGGATTATTTTTACTCAAACTGCCTTCTAGATTTTTAACTTTGATCTCCTCGATTTCATTTCAAAGTGCTCAAATGACTTTAATCTGTATTGAGGTATTTTCTGGAGCCAGCTCCAAAAGAAAAAGTTATGGCACGTATCACTGTAGGTAGGTTTTTGTAGTTTGGCTTTTTAAAACACATTTAAGTGTTTGATCTTTCAATCTTTTTTTCTTTTTTTTTCTAGTAGAGTAAGGAAATACGTGAACAGCAGCTGTGTGAATTTATTTAAGGTTCTTTGTGCTGCTGTCATTGATAGTAAATGGAAATTCAAAAGATAGCCTTTCAGTCTTAAAAAAACCTGGGCATATATTGTAAGTAGTATTATTATTAAATTGTAATAATTTTGCTCAAATTTATTTTTTACTAAGAATTTTTCAACGGTATATTATCAGATAATTATAGTTTCTAAATATTAGAGGATTTTCAAATGGGGCAATATGGCTTTGTTTATGATGCGGTACTTTTGCATAGTAATCTCTGGTCAGGGGAGTTACCTTAAATCAGTAAAAGCTTTTCCGGACTGTCTCAGCATCTTTGTAGAATTGTCTCTTGGTTTAACATAACGGATAACAATATACTGTAATGAATTTCTTTACTATGTCCTAAATTAAGATCCTGAAGTGGGGAATTTTGATGGTATGGCAATTTTGGAATGTCTACATGAAGTGCTACTTACTCTTTACCATGAGATGGTTTTGTGGAAAGCCTGTGACAGCCACAGATCCTCCTAGATATTAAAATGCCTACAAATACAATTATTGAATAATAGACTTGTTTGTTTGGATTTAACATTTTTTCATAGGAGAGAATTGAAAAATAGCCTTTTGTCAAACAATCAAAGTGTTTGGCTCTTGCTAGCAATGAATAAACAGTGCAAGCTTAATCTCTTCTGCTTGTATCTCTTTGGTCAGTCATATTATTTACAGACAGCTACTTTATTAATGTACTTGCACTCAATGGGAGATTTCATTCAGCAGGCAAATGAGATCAGTGGACAGTGATACTTTTGGAAATTGTTATTTTAAAGGTCTTAGAATGACATGCAGCCTTGCTATTGAATGTTAGTTGTGCTTGAAGTCAGTATAGAAAACATCTCTTAAATAAGTCAGTTGGTCAGCAGTGGAATCACAAGCCCTTTTGCAGCTTCTGTCAGTGAAACTCTTTCTGAAGTACAAGGACATGTAATTTCATCTGGCCAGGGCACTTTGCCACAAAGGTAGACTTTTTTTTTTTTGCAATTCCTGTAAGAATTTGTATTATTTAATAACAATTGTGGACTGTGCTTTTATATATGTCTATATTCATTTACTCAGCAGGAATTTATTTCTAAATTTAGAAAAAAAATAATTTGGATAAGCTGTTCACTCCCAAGGGTGTGCAATGCACTGTTTAAGTTACTAACTGTACTAGTACTACAAGTGAACTGGCAAGAACCATTTTTTGTGCAACTCTTGAATATATAGTTCTCTGAATGATGTGCACAGCATCTCTCTCATTGACAGACCAGTCCTGCCTGAGTAAGATGAACAGTTTGCTGAAACAAGAGCAATGCACTCATGAATCACCATACACTCAGGCAGTGATCCATTTGTTAATGTGTGCACTGGTCAGGGATTTTAATTTTCTTTACAAACAAACTTATTTCTGAATCACTGCTGTTTATATTCATCAAACCATAAGTAACGGTAATAAATGTTGTTTCTTCTGCAAGTTCTCTGAGGAAATTACAGTGGCATTTACGTGAACATTGGCTATTTCTCATTTTACCCACTGTATTTTAATTGTGACAGATAACTGTTACCAAGGCAAGATTTCTGGAAGAAGCAGTATCTTTTGTAATATCAAATCACACATTTGGAGAAAACATGGACAAAGTTCTTCACATTAAACACACGCTATGGTTTGTGTTGCATCTTTGGCAGCAATATCAATTTAAGCAGCCAATCTGTTGCTTGAATCCTGCTTCTGTATCACAGGGCACTTACTCCCCTGTTGTAGTGGAACAGTGGCTTTTACGTCCATGGTACAAACTGTTTGGGAACCTGATTTGGCATAAAAAGTATTTTCGAGGTGTTTTCATTCAGATCACTTTCCTCATCTGATTGACAGTCCCGCACATGGTGTAGCTGGAAATGAATGAGTGTGAAGAGCAGTAGTATTTTGTGATCTGTGTTGAAGATTTCCTTCACCCTGGACACAGCAAACACCAAGGTGCATCTAAAGGATGGCAACAGCTGCTGAATATGTTACCAAACTGTGTTGATCTATCATGTTGTAAAGGAAGGTTAGCAGTTTAGGAACAGAGGGTTACTAGCAAGGGCATAAGTGGCAGCAAATTATTATCTCTGGATTGCTGTAACCACAGATTCACCTGACTTTAAGCAGCCCTCTCCCAGGAGGGAGTACTGGGGCACAAAAGGTGTGGCTGGCAGTGTGGGAAGTCTCTTTGGTTTTGTGGTCCGCACATGGCATTTGGCAGATAACAATGACAAAAATCTGATAAGCAAGAAAATAAACATTTCCATTATGCTTTTGTGGATCCACAGTCATTAATAAATACTGGATCCACGCACTGTCAAGTCAGCTGAGCTCAGCAGTTGGTTTGGATTAGGTATTGTGTTTGTATAAAACTTGTGCCAGTCTGTATTTTTATTGAATCTGTAAGTTTTGGAAGATCAGTTAGTACCTGGTCTAGCGGAAAGCTTGTAAGGTAAAAATTAGATTGTCAACATTTCTTTGAAAGTGATTTACACCAGGTAATGTTTTGTGGCATGTGGGAACTTTTCTGCAAGAAAATGGTCGCATAATTGAGATAGACTGAAACAAGTTAACGACGAGTGGGAATCTAAGCAGATACAGCAGATGTAAATAGGGCAAACAAGAACTGTTAAGCAAGTAACCACAATGACTTGGCTGATCCTCAAGGCCAAGTTCTCAGGGTTGCTGTTAACTAATCCTAGCTTTGTTGCCTAGATCTTGTATCCAATCAGTAATTGCCAAGTTAGCGTGTACTCATGTAAGTAAGCACTATATATGAAAGAGCTGCACCTGCAATCAATGGCTTCAGCATGACCATATTGGTCTGTGTCTGAGTCTGTAAGCAGCAGTGGCATGTCAGATTACTTTTTTTTTGAGTCCATGATTTTTAATATCCAATCATAATATTAATTCCAAGTCTTCTTCTCTTGGAGGCAGTCTATGAAATATTTATGAAAAGTGGTCTGATAGTACCTGCATCTCTGTACGTCATTGCTTATGTCAGATTATCCTTATGAGTGCTGGTTGGACATTTGAAGTATTTTGTGCTAGCTCACAAAGATAATCCTACCAAAGGGAGAAGGAGTTGCAATTCAGAATAGTTATGTCAGCGCAGTAGATGAGGTGAGACCTTCTTCCAGGTGTGAAATGAGAAGGGATGATCTAGGGAAAGGTAGGAATTGGTGGCATTTAGACATTTGTTTATATCTTTGTTGTTTACATCCTGTGTCTTGGGCTTTGGCTTTTGGTCTGAGAATACGTGGAAGGATGCAGCAGCTAGAGACATGCTAATTTTTATCCCTCATTTTAACTCTTACCTTATCTTATTAACAGTTACTAAACTCATTATTTTGTGTATCTGATTTTGCTTTTTCTGGTTACTTTCATTTTCCCTGGCCAGGCATAAGTCTTGCCAGGGTAGTGTTTTTCCTGTTCAATGCGTTAGTGCTCTTTTGTATGTCAGGATTAATCTCAGTAAACACTGGTGGTACAGCACACAATTGACAAAGACTGTGAAATATTGCAAGCATTACTATGTAGTTTGTCTAATATTCGGAGTTCCCACTGTATTTTGAGTTGAAAGCTACAGCTCATTTTCTTCTTGTAGGTTTTGTTGTGACTTGTGCTTACCTTAGGTGGCTATAGTAGAAAAACCAACCAAAACCCCAAACAAACAAAAATCTACACAACAAAACAACCAAAACCCAACCCTGTTTTCAGCTGGTGCTTTTGGTCTGCCTTGAGCCAAATAACTTGCTTGCAGGTGGAAATGTCAAGAATACAAAATGGAAGTTTTGAAAAGGAAAGCAGTGGCTCAGCATTTTATGGCTATATCCATAGATTTGCCTGAACTGTCTGCCGTTATGAGTTTTTCTGTTTCTCACTTGTAGAAAAATGAAATTGCTAATATTTAGTAGGATACCTGCCATTTTTTAAGACCTTTGTCTTTATTTTTGTTGGGGACAAATACAGAATGAATGTTGATTTTTGAAAAAGAGCATCTTGTCATGGGGAAAATACACATGTGCTTGCACTGAGAGCAAGTAACATACCTGCCAACTTGTATTGTATTGTTTTGATTGTATATAAAAAGTGATTTGCTGTTTTATTTGCTGTTAAATTTATTTAACTTTGCTAGGGACACTTACAAATTTTTGTATTACTTCCAGTGTTTTGAGTGAGCTGTTGAATTTACATATTAATTGAGTCTGCAAGGAAAAAGTTATTTCAAGGACATCCAAATTAGAGGAGGGAAAACAGTTATTACATCTGATAATTTGGATTTTGCTCTTCTGATAGAGAGAGGCACTGAAAAATCAAACATGATTTCAAATATGTAAACTACCAAGTTTTGCATCCATTCATAAATTTGTATATTGCTTTTGATAACCGATCAACCAACTATCAGATTTTTCTCTGTGCTTTTGCAACTATTAGCATATGGTGTCTTTTTGTGTGTGAAATACAGAGAAGTTCTGCCTCCCAGCCCAGACTTTCTGTAATTAACAATGACCTGCTAAAATTAACCAGAGTCAGACGGGTTCATGATATTCTTTAGTATTACACCACTTGCTTTGAATTGGAATGAGTGGTTAAGCTAGATGGAAAATAATTTATCCAGAGTTAATGGCATTAAAATATTACTTTGTCTAGTACAGTTGGCAATTTTATTTGGTGCATAAATGTTTGTAGTTTATGAAGCAAAACCACTTGCTAAGTGGCAACCTCCTATGTTAGTCATAACACAGTTTATATGGCTTTAGACATCTTTTGTTTTCGCAAAATGAATTTACTTATTTAGTAGCAAGTGTTTCAAGTCAAAGAACCTTTTTTATGACGGCTGATGTTGAATGAACAATTGAGCTATGAATATGGTGTTGTGGAAGTCCTAGTGTTCTGATTTTTATCAGGAGGAGCCAGAAACTAGTCTAATTATGAGGCTAGGAAGTTTCTAATGGAATTACCTACAATAGAAGTGCTTGACGAGATCAAAACCAAAAGCAGTAAACTAAAGCTCCTTTAGTTCGCTATAAACAATAATAATTTAACAAGCAGTTTTGATTGTTGAAACTACATTGGTACTATGTTAAACCTTTGTACTTCAGAGACTGAGGAGTGAAACTGAATAGTAACTCAGATGAGTTGTAAGCTTTTTGTATTGTGATGTCTTAGATAAAGCATCAATATTAATCTGAACCTGCTTACATAAACAGGCAAATAAATAATCACTCTGAAATCTTTAACTGTTGTACTTCCTGATAGTCCCATTACAAGGGAAGTTTGTTGTTAGTTCAATTACTGTTACTGGTTTTTAGATTGTAATTTGCTGAGCATTTCAGAATAGTTTTTAAATTCAGAATTAATAAGAGATATGAGTCTAGACAAATCATATCTGTGCTTAGTTTAGTTCTTTTTGTGTGTATGCTACACTGACGAACTACTGGGTTTGAAGCACTCCCACTAATACAAAAAGAAATTTGAAAATGATATTTGAGGTTCAACTTGGGTGTTATTATTTTTATTTTTTAGTTTTAATCAATTATGTCAACTCCTGGCTTGTCAAATTGAAGCTGATTTTTCTGTTTGCTTTGATTATATGAAGGATACAGGTTGTCTGGAACAAAGCACTGAAAGAAAAGCAAGCACTAAATTAAACAAATTGAATTAAACTGATTTATCTTGGGGAACTTCCCTGGGGAGGAGAGAGAATGCAGAATGATAATCCAAGAAAAGGGAAGCATGGAATTCATAGATAGTAGTGAACTGCCTCCAGAAGGGAAGCTATGAACTCTTAAGAGATTGGCCAGTATTCCAAGTTCCTGTGCAATCATTGAAGGCAGTAAATTGATACTCATTTAGCTGTGCTTTCATAATGTTACTCCATTGCAGATTTAAATTGTTGCTGCAACCTGTTGTGATAGCCTACTGTGCTCACTATAGGGCATGTCACTGCTTTGCTTTTCATCTGACTGCTCCTGATAAAATTGTAGCTTTTCTTGCTTTGCCCTGGGACTGCTCATCTGGTGCTCCAGCTCTGATAGTGACTCTCTTCAGTATTCCTTTTCTTTAATGAAGGAGTCATAAAGGCAACTTCTGAAAGTGGGGGGTTCTGAAGGGGTCTTTTCCCTTGAAAGTAATTTTACAAACCCTTTTTTGGCTCAAATTTCTTTGCTATAAGGCTATAAGTGGCATTATCAGTTCAAGAGAATTCCCTTGGCAGGTATATTGTACTGATGGGTCAGCCATCATAATAGAAACTTTCATTCAATTTTATAGTATAACAGTTCTGATAGGAGTAGCTAAAAATCCTGCTCAATGCAAATGGTGAGTTTCTTTTAGACTTGCTCCCTGTTTCTGCTAGTTTCCCCCATTATATTCTCTTGATGATCAAACATTACTGGTACTATTTAGACCTTTGCCATTTGGAAACCCTTGTCCTTTTGGCCGCCTTCCCCCTCAGGCTGTAGGCTTACACTTCTGTGTACGAGAAGTTGAAGAGCGCAATATTGTCTTTACCCTTGATTTGAGTTTTAGTGTTTCTTGCTTCTCTTGTCAGGGAACCAACTTAAACATAGTTTGCTCTGTAATTTGGTATACTTTTTGTCCTTGTCATTCATCCAGCTTTATTCACTTTCATAAACATCCTACATCGGTTGGTGTTTTCTTGACACTCTGACTCAAAAAAGGAGAGCACAGACGTAGCTAGATTTTGTGTCCAAAGAGGCCACACTTTTGGCCACACTATGTACTTATGGACAACAACTTGTGCCACAGCCTAACTGTGTATTTATGCTTCTTTGACCCCTCAAAGATTTGCCTGGGATGAGTGGACTTCTAGCTCCAAACCTATTAAAACTCTAAAGTGTAGAATATAACACTCACAAATTATTGACAAAGTTTAATGCAGTTTGTGCGGAATTGTCAGAGTTGGGGGGGACCTCTAGAGATCATCTAGTCCAACTCCCCTGCTAAAGCAGGATTGCCCAGAGCACATCACTCAGGACTGCATCCAGGTGGGTCTTGAAGATCTCCAGACAAGGGGACTCCACAACCTCCCTGAGCAGCCTGTTCCAGGGCTTTGTCACCCTCACCAGAAAGTTTTTCCTCATATTTGAATGACACTTCTTGTGTTTCAGCTTTGACCATTGCTCCTCATCCTGTCACTGGGAACCACTGAAAAGAGTCCGGCTCCATCCTCCTTCAGCCCACCCTTCAGGTTCTTATAAGCATTAATAAGGTTTCCCCTTGGCCTTCTCTTCTCCAGGCTCAAGAGTCCCAGCTCTCTCAGCCTTTCCTCACAGGGGAGATGCTCCAATCCCTTAATCATCTTTGTTGCCCTACACTGGACTCTCTCCAGTAGTTCCCTGTCTCTCTTGAGCTGGAGAGCCCAGAACTGGATGCAGTATTCCAGTTGTGGCCTCGCCAGTGCAGAGTAGAGGGGGAGAATGACCTCCCTCATCCTCCTGGCCACGCTCTTCCCTCTGCAGCCCAGAATTCCACTGGCCCTCTTTGTGACAAGGGGTCATTGCTGGCTCATGGATAGTTTACTATCTACGAGGACCCCCAGATCTTTCTCCTCTGAAGTGCTTTCCAGCAGGTCCTATATCTATATCGCGTCTTACCTATATCAGCGTCTGGAATTCTTCCTCCTCAGGTACAGGACTATACACTTGCTCTTGTTGAACCTCATTAGTTTCTTCTCTGCCCAGCTCTCCAGCCTGGCTGGGTCATGCTGGATGGCCGCACAGTCCCCTTATTCCCAGTTAAAATTACCATGATTAGTTTGCAAGTCTTGAGTGCTGTGCTTACCAAAGAATTAAACTGAGAACAGAAGTTAACAGGTGTTTTATTAGAATCAGTTGTTATACGATCTCCTCTGACAGGAATAAAATTGGACATAAGAGTTGCATTTTGTCCTATTGACTTCAGTGTCAAAACCTACAGTTCAAGGCATGAGTCAAAATTATTATAACAGTGTCTGTTGTTAATGGTCAGTTCAAACTAATAGATTAGCAATGAGATGCACTACTTGGAGAGTATGGTAAAATAAAAAATCTAAATAAAAGTTGATATACATGTAAGAAATTACATAGTGTGGGGTTTTTTTTTCAATTTAGAACATGATTATCTCTTGTCTTTGTTTTTCAGGTAGCTGAAATGCATGGGGAACTGATTGAATTCAATGAGAGGCTGCACCGTGCTCTGATGGCTAAAGAAGCTCTTGTGTCCCAGATGAGACAAGAACTAATTGATTTGAGAGGGCCGGTAAGTGTTTGTTGCTATGTAGGATACCACTCTGGAATAAGATCAAAACCGTTGCTTGAGATGAAATAAAGTATGTATCACCTTATGAGAAATAACAGCTAACAGAATATCTGTCAAGGACACCTTATTTGATATTTTGATAGTGTTTGCTTTCTGTTAGCAGAATGGAATGCAAAATAGATATGTTCAGGCAATAAAACTGTGTTTACGAACTCTTGCTTCGCTTTGGCTTTTTGTGTTAAGAGAAGAGGTTGGCCTGAAATTTGAATATTAACAGGGACGAAACAGGAGGAGTCAAGAATATTCCTAATAGGTGTCCATCTTCCCAGGGAGGCGTATTTTGATCATCTATCTTCATGTAATTATGTGGCAATGCTCCTTAGGTTTTATTTGCACTGTAAGCATTCATGCCTATTTTGTCATAAATGAATTGTTGACAATGATCTTTCAAATTTCTAGTTATTGGATTTCAAAACTTCTGCAACAAACAAAGCAATATTGAAACAAAAAGTTTAAACTTCTGAGGGTGTGAGGAAGTATGTTCATGTAACGTCTCCATCCCTGTGTTTTGCATTACAATGAAAACCACTTCAGTTACCATCTCAAAATTAGTATCCAATCTGTTTCAACAGAGATGTGCAAGCATGTCTCATTCATGTTATCCTCTTTCTTATTTCCAAAGTCNGTATCCCTTTAATGTTGGGAAGGCAAAATTCAGATTTGTCTCATGTATTAGTAGGTCTTGAGCTGGTCTGTCAAAACATCTGGGAAGTAGATTTTCTTTAGTCCCCTTTGAAATCTTATATTGCTGTGCAATGAATATATATTGCTTTATAATAACTAATAATATATATTTAAGTTTCTTACGCAGTAAATATTCTGAAAAAACAGTAATATGCATACAGCAAACGTTATAGAGGTACACTGAACTGATATTTAACTAATGTAGAAGCTGTCTCTGGAAGCTCGCAACTTGTAGCTGTTTTTCTTCGTCAAAATACACTATTCTGGGCTATGTTTTACATTTTAAAGTGTTCAAAGGAGAGAAGATACCCTTTTATGTTTAACGGGCTTTAAAGTAAGGTAAAAAGCTATTGCTGTTTTAGTTATAAATGCTCTTTCAGTCTTGCTTTCTCACAACTGCTACTTCTTTTGATTCTGCAGGTGTTAGTCTGTCATTGGCATCTTTATCAACTTCTGTAGCTGCGTAGTGTTTTGATAGAATATCACTAAAATAAAATGATCCGGTGTTTTAATGGGATGTTGGTTGTCAAAAAAAGTGATCACTAGGTCTTTATATGCTTCATCGTTTCCCATCAGTTATTTAAGCATATTTTGCTCATAAAGGCCTAATACTGATTTTTTTTCCTGGGTTTTCTATAGCAGATTATAACATGAAGAACTCACAGGGGTGATACGTTCATAATCCTGTTGCATGATTGTTTATTTTTCTTTTATTGTTTCTCAGCAATAGTTTTTATTGGCATTTAAAAAAATTAAATGTTGAACTGTAATTACCTGATATTATTGTGCTTTCTTAATTGAAAGCACAATAACTGGTGTGTGGGAACTATTTCTCTTTTGTAAATATAGGTCCCTGGAGATTTGAGTCAAACTTCTGAAGATCAAAGTTTATCAGATTTTGAAATGTAAGTTTCATAATACACATATTTTTCTCTTTGTGCTGTCTATAGGGGAAAGAAGAATAAGTAAACAGATTCAATAATTTGCTGTTCCTATATTATTTCCAGTAATTCTGAGCTGTGGTCTTCCATTGTTAAAAAGCCTGGACATCTGCACAGTCCGTGCCCTCACGTAGTTATAATAACATGGAATGCAAGGAGTTTAGATTTATGAAGATTCTCTTGGAGTGTTCTGCCAGTGCACTAGGTCTTGGTATCCTAACAAAGCACCAAAAAGTTACTTTTTTTCTAATGTTTTGGGTTTGAGAGATGCTTGATGCTGGTCCTAATGTGATGGACTTACTCATTTTTACAGACTTAACTCCTAATCAATGCATACAAATAGTACTACCAAAAAATCCACGAACAACGCAGTCGGTCATCCCAGATCATTCTAGAGTATTGTGATTTGGAGTTTTGGCTTTACTAGTCAGACTAATGAATCTAGCTTTTTGTGGATGAGGGGGTGAAAATGTTGCCAATGTCTTTGAATCATAGAAAATTGGAGATGAGTTACAAAAGAGTGGATGGAAATAGCTTCTACATAATAGTTCGCTGCTCTTCTATTATTTAATGAGCTCAGGTTTTTGCTGAGTTTTGTGGACCAAAGTATTGAGTTCGTTGAAAGGAATATTTTTTGTTTCATGTGTATAATCAAATGTTGTCAAATGTGTACTGTAAAACAAAACAAAACCAAAAAAACCCACACAGGGAATTGTTTGAGTGCTCTTTTTCGCTTGTGTTAATTTTAGAGAACACTTTTAGATACAGCAGGTATAAAATGTTCAGGCAGAACTACAATTTTTCTGATACTCCATTTGAAATGTTAAGTTGCTCTGTTGATCACTTTGATCATTATCTAAATCACTGGAGGTAGTTGCTTTGCAATTCTTATACATAAATGTGATTTCCTATTTGAAGTTTTTCTCTCTTCTCAGATCAAATCGTGCTCTTATTAATGTTTGGATTCCCTCAGTCTTTCTGCGTGGAAAAGCTGCTAATGCATTCCATGTTTATCAGGTAAGTGATACGTCTTGACACAGATTCTGTGTAAAAGTTTTTGACCGAAATAGCACATTTTAATAATTTAAAGTTTTCAATAGAATTTCATTAGGGATCAGTAAATGAACAGCAGCAGTAACTTCATATATATATTAATCCATAGGATTATGCTGATTATCCAAATAGCGTATTTTGAGGGTTGGCTTTTAATAGTTTAATACTTCAAAAGCATGCTAATAAGATGACCATTGGCCAGGGAGTACAACAAGTCAATAGTAATCAATAATCCCTTCTTCAATATGCATGTGCATATTCTGTTTCAGGTTTTGGGGATATCAGTGACCATAAATGTTGCTTGACAGACAGACAGACGTGGCTTACAGTAGTAGCTCACTAAAACCAATATTAAATGGTGCAAGAAGGATTCACTAACTGTCATTAGACGTCTTCATAGTGTGCTCTACTTCAGCCATATATGAATTTCAGAATTCACACTCTAGCCTACCTTGTAGGTGAAGCATTGAAATCCTACACTGTTCCTTAATTCCTGGATTCTGAGTTTGAGAACAATTATACCCTCCATGGATAGAATGGCAGGGCAAACTTTAAACACTCTTTAAAATGCTGTTCAGGCTGTTTGTATTTCTTCATTTGTGGATTATTAGCAGCTGCGTAATTTTTCCACTTTTGTTTCAGCCACATGTACTTAGCTCTGAACAAGATTTCTGAAGCTATTTAACATTCCTCTCACTCTGAATGATGGTATTTGTAGAATTTTGAATCATTTATGAAGTGTTGGCAGATAGTTGAAAAATACAGGAAAACATCCACCTTTCAGCCAGTAAAAGACAATGAAAAATTAGACTTTAGCTGATGGAAGGAAAACCTAACAATACCAAACAGTTAGTAATTTGTTTAAAAGCACTGAATAATCAATCAAATTCAGGTGCACAAGTGTTTGTGGAAACCTGACTTGTTGACAAGCATAATTATTTTTGTCTTTCTGGCTCTCACACGTTCCTCCACTCTGCTGTCACTGGCTGCACGTTCTCAAACCCATACACCAGTCTGCTAATGCAGAAATTCTTAGAAACATCAATATCCCACCCCTCATCTGGTACTCTAGTGATGTTGTGGTTCTGTGCCCACTGGAAGAGCTCTGGTTTCTCCTGTAAAAACAGCTGGTTTGCTTTGTTTTACTCGTTTTTCATCCTGCTTTGTCACTTCTTATGTTTCTTTTGTTCCCGTCACCATGTACCGTTCGCTTTCCATCCCATCCACCATTTCCTCACCAGGCAAAGATGATCCTGTCCCACTCTGTCAGGTGGATTTAATCTTTCCCAGCAGTTTTTGACTCTTAGAGAAAGTCCCATGATTGTAAAAGCCGAATCAGTGTCTTCTGCTGTGCAACCAGGTATTGATCCACAGGATCCAACTGCTCCTATGCAAGCCTTTTCCCTCCCTGGCAGGATCTAGAAAACCAGCTGGGCACCAGCTGAAGGGTGCTCTTCATCCTTGTCCCCAGGGCTGTTTAGTTGCTCCAGAATTTTCTTCTTTGTGTTTGTTTGGTTTTATTTTTTCTCCTGAAATTGCGCAGAAATTATGTTGTGTTTCTGCCAGATACCTGCAAAATAAGACAACTCCAGAAAAATATTTGGTATCTGAATGATGAGGTCTTTTGTGTTTGCAAACACGACACCTGAATTTCCACATTCTGCCTTTTTTTTTTTCTTTTTTTTAGTTTTTTCTGCAGTACAGATTGAATTGAAGGCTCCCAGTGAATATCCCTTTAATTCTTCAGTGCATTTGTGATTGTTTAGGCTTGGCACAATTGTTAATGATGGTGAGAAATGTCATCTAACAGTACTGTCTGTCCAGCATTAATTTTGTGTCTTTTAAATATTACTGGTATCTGCTGTTATGTGAAAGACAGGAGAATGGGAATAGGACCCAACAGTTTATCTTATCTTTTCGTGATACTTAGGAAAGTTTATGTGGATGCAATGGGCACAGGTCCATGTTCGTTTCATATTTATGTGAAAAGTTAACGTGATTTCTAATTATCAAATCATGGGCATGAATTGTTGCACTGGGAGACTTACTGCAAAGAAAAGTACTTCAAAGAGAATTTGTGTGTATTGCAAATAGTTGCATTTTGTGAAATTTTTAATTTTATTATTTGTTTTTTAAGCTGCATTTTCTTTGGTTGAATGGGAAAAAGGAATCCCTTTCTATTATTAAACTTGCTTTTGTATTTTGAGTTTTCTTAGTGTCATTGCTACTAAGACATGAACCAGAAATGGTTTGTTCAGCAGGTTGTGATCTAATATGACAAATCTGTCTTTTTCTTTTTAAGTAATAAAAGTGCTTTTCGTTAAGGTGTATTAGACTGGATTACAAAACATTAATTATTTCAAGAATTTAATTTATTTTTGGTTTTTACTTGTAACTTGACATCAAACTCACTTACTAAAGAGTTCAATGCTTTTCATGCAGTTGGACTGTGCATGACTATACAAATGGCATCATGAAAGCCAGGAAGGTGTGCAGAATTCAAATATGCTAGAGGTGTTCTCTACATTCTTTTTCAGTAGGAGAAACATTGAGATAAACTAAGCTTCCCAACTGATAGAGGTTTAGGGCTTTTTCCAAAATCTGCTGAAGTGAGTACAGGATTAGATGTTGCTCTCAGCTTTCATTAAGGGCATAACTACAGTGACTTGAACAAAATTTAGATATTTTTGTTGTGCTTTTGCACCTTATTTCTGTTTATCATTAACATGGCATTTTAGCAAATATATTCTGCTGGTACAGAGTGGGTTTTAATGGACTCATCATCAATGGAAAACAAAGAACTTGTGCTTGAAGGCTAAGCCTCTTGAGAAAAGGGAAAAAAAGGGAGGCACAATATAATTGCAAGATTCTAAAAGATTAAAAATTCTAGATTTACAAAAACACAATTTTGAGAATTGTATTACGTTCTTTGTCTACAGTATATACTCATAACGTTGGGCATCCATAATGTGCAAAATTCTCTTTATTGGTATATGTATTTGAAAAATGTACAAATTATTCTGAATATACTCTATTCATTATCTGTTCACATGAACAGTTTATGGCATACATGTAAAATGGAAAGTTAGAAGCATCGATCTAGAATAGACATAGTATGTCTGTGGTCCAACTAATTTGTCTTTACTTATTGAACATGAAATATCATAGAATTCCTCTGGTGAACAGTTGTGTATTTGATTAACTTTGAATATTTAAAAAAAAAAAAAAAAGGCAAGCTGTATAAGTGACCTAAAACTCACATAATTCTAATTAAACTTTGATTTTGATACCTGCTGAGATCTTTCATTATGGAAGAATATATTAATGGCACTCCTACCAGATTTTGATCTCATTAATAAGTGTGTGACTGACTCTGCTAGACAGAGTATCTGTCTAGGAAATAACTTTCTTCTCTGCCACTGTGCATGTGAAAAAAAAGAAGTTTTCCTAAATAGACATACACTCTGTAACAGCAGTATGATGAGACACTTGAAGTGATTGCCACATCTCTGATCAACTATGTAGTCATGTGTTTGCTGAATATATATTCTGCATTTTATAGCTACCAGAAAGCATTAATTTATAAAACTTCAGAATAGCCTCGATAACAGCAGCATGCATTTATCTTGTTAAATCTCTGCCAAAACATGAGCTCCTGATTACAGGGAATTTGATTCAATGTTGAAATTGTGGAAGAGGATATTTACCAGGCTACCAGTATGTAATGAACAGGCAAAGACTGGGAGTGACAATTAGAATAAATGACTGAGCTCATTTCTGAGAGTCCTCTTATTCATTATAAACATTATTTTTGCCGCTTTATCATTTATTTCTCCAGTGGCAGAAAATTAAAATGCATGTTTAACTCTTTGTAGCAGCTGTGTGAGAAATTGCTCATAGTGTATCAATGTAAAGGAAAGTTAGCAGTATTGCAGAATGTTCATATTATTTAGATCATTATCAACATCTTTTGGAGTTCAGATTTCTCTGCAACTACTTGCGTAACCATAACTTGAGATGTAAAAACTGACTCTTGGTTGTGGTGACTAATTCTGAAATTCTGATGTCCAATGAACTTTGGAGAAAGCTAAAGCTAAATTCGAACAGGCAAAGTTGGAGACTTTGGGTAAGCATTATTTTTAGATATGCTAAATACTTATGACTGTACTTAATGCTAATTGGAAATCAGTCTTAAGATGTTTAACCTGCCTGAAAATTAGATCATATATGTAATAGTGTTAAGGTAAGATGTTGCTGCCAGATTAAGACGTTTCAAAAGGGCATGGTCTGTTGCTTTTCCAAATGCAGCTCATGTAAATGTATTTCTAACATGGCTTGATTTCTTCTGCATTTTCTGTTATTAGAAAGCTACAGAGGTTGTCTTCCCCTCCTGTTAGGAGCCACCTTGTTAACTTTTGTTAATTTGAGATTGTGTATCTCTGGAGCATTTCACTTGATGGAGAGAAGACGACAGTGTGCCAGTAGAGACTTGCTGTGTCACGTTTATTCTTGATGCACTTTAGAATTGTGCCTCTTCTGTCCCATTTTGTTTATAAATGAGTGTTTTCTAGCAGAAAAGAAACTATTGCATACATATAATGTGACTTGGAAATGACCACAAGAGGGTGGGAAGAATTCCAGAGCACCTCAAATAGTTTGGAAAAGTGTGAACCTATCAGTTTGACAGCATCCGTCATATTTTTTCCTGGATTTATAAATGCTTCTTAAGAATATAAAAATTAGGAAAAATAAATCTGGGTAGCTGTGCCTCTTCAAAATCAAAGCCAATTTTGCATTTGTGCTTCTTAAGCTAGAAAATAAATGACGTTAACTTGCATATCAGGAGGACCTCATCTGGACAGGATAAGAATAGACTCCAGCAGTTTTGTTACGGTGCTTGCAGTTCACCAGGAATTCAAGGGTGAAATAGCTGAAAACTGACTGATAAACAGCTTCTGGCTTGGGTACTAGAAGGTTTTTAAAGTAACTAATCTGACACAATTTTTAAAGTATTTAGGGAGGTCTGAAAACTAAGTTGTTAGATATCATTAGAAAAGGGATAGAAAACCAGAAACTCTATTATGCCATGTATAATCTCTGTCTTATCTGTGTGCAGTTCTAGTCCTTTCCAGGCAGAATTAGAAAGAATATCAGTGAAAAATGAAGCTTTTTCTTTTGAGGAGCATATTAGAAATTCTCAGCCTGAGAGGTGAATACAGTAGCGATCCTCCAAATTGTGGAAGATGTGGAGAGATTTTTCACATTTCAAAATACAAACTGGAGCATCCATTGAAACTATTAGCTTGCAGTTCCAAAATAAGTGCGTGACAGTGGTTTTCTCCACAACATGTAATTGGGGTGCAAGACATCTTACCACAGAGCTTGTGAATTCTGAAGCTTAGCATGGATCTAGAGAACATTGAGCCAATTGAAGTGAAGAAATATCCATGCAGCACACAAAGAGGTGACTTCTTTCTCAGGAAGTCCCTGAATAGCAATATTTTGGAAGATAGGCAACTTTTCTGCATAAGTTATCACTATACCTATTGTTCATAAATCGTGGAAGAATTTTCTGAACTGTTCAAATCAGTATGAATGAAAAGCATGCCTTGCAGTAACAGTGAAGGAAACTTGGAGGTCATGGTGTAGGATTAACTAAACATGACTTGCCCTTGTAATGCTATGCCAAGAATGACTGATTTTAGTCCTAAAATTGAAATAATAGGTATGATTAAGAAATATTTTTCCTTCCACTATTGTCTGTCTTCTGCACAGAGTACACTCACTCTGATGTTTTTGGAAGCACACCCTCTCTCTTTATACTTGCCCAGCTTTATATCAGGTTTATATCTTGATTACTGTCTTGCCATTCATTTGGGCTGAGATATTACCAGTATAACTAATGTTGCACCTGTGTAGAATGTTTAATTTGAGGACCAGTTGATGTCCTTTTTATGAATCAGTGTATCAGAAGGATTAATTAGACATTACTGGATGAAAAGGTCTGGGCTGTGACAGGAGCTCAGACTAGACTGTCAGAATTTTATAGCAAGAACATTTGAGTAATTGCAGAGGTTTGTTCTTTTACAAAGCTTGTGATGGCTATTAGCAAGTAGTAAACTGATTAGTTTCACGTGTAAAGGACCTAGCCACATTAGCAGAAAGGAAGACATTTTCTACAATGCAACAGTTAAGAAAGCCTAGTCCCTTAAACGGACAATTTAAACAGTTGGCTCTGTGAAATCAGGGTTATGATGGCAGAAGTCTACTCTACTCTTATATACACCCTGTCTTCTCTAGTTATCTAGTCACTTTCTGCTGACTGCTGTTTGTGATCTATGCAGTTTGATCCCCATTTTTTGTGTTTTTTTTTTTTTTTGTGAGGCAGTTCTTGCTCAGTCATTTGACCATTAGAAAATAATTTCTTCTCTAGTATATTCACAGGGATAAAGACAGAATCCAGATCAGAAGAAACACAAAAATTGGTTTTTACATTTTACCTCTAGATGGTGATAGTTAGTTGCAGTTTCTTTAGTGCCTATGAAGCAAGATGATTATTGCAATAATATTATTTTATCATATTTCTCAACTGTAGAGTATCTTGTTATTTTCTGCATTCATATGGATTCCACTTTCCTGTGAAGTGTACAGCAAATGCCATTAGTCATGCCTTTTGTTGCTATAATTACCAATGGCTGACACTTAAGATAATGAAACTGAGATTTTGTGATTCTTAAAGTGATACCAATATTTAAATGGCTGCTTGCAAATCTGCCTTGCTTGCAGAGCAGTAAACATTTTAGATTATACCAAATAAGATTAATGATAAACATGCTAATCAGACAAGACTGTTGCTATTTGCATATGAATGGGACCCCCCCTAAGATTATCATAAATAAACATTCTTTTCGTACAACTTTTTTACTCCTTTGACTCTCCTCAGCCTTACTGTTTAATATCGATTGAAGTCTTTTCTCCTAATGTTTCTTTTTATATTACTTTAAACCATATTCTGTTTTTCCTCTCTGAAGGAAGAGCAATACACCTTCATATAAAGGGGCTGTTCACAGTAGCTGAATGCTTCTGCTTAAGCAGAGGGAAGAATTTTCACAGAAATGCAATGTAAAAGAGATGGAGGAGAACAGTGTCTGGTACTCAAGAGTTTTTGAGGGGGAGAGTGCCCAACAAATTCTTTGGGTGAGAGATGAAAGAGTGAAAGCACAGTATGGGATCTGCCAGCTGTGACTGTTGACCTTTAATTTATACATGTCCCAGAGTAACCTTAGTATTTCCTCAAAGGTAGAAGTCTTAACAATGGAGGACAATGCATTGACAGTAAAATAGCTGAAAAGTAGACAATAAATTGCAAAAAGTAAACCCAAAGCTGCATATTATCTTTTTGATATATGGGGAATTGGATTACTTGAGCAGCTGCAGCACTAAGCAGGCAAAAAGGAGAAAGAAATGGTCTTCTAATCGTATTCCATCTCAGAGCAGCTCAGGGCAATCGGAGAAGAAAATGTCTTCGGATGATTGGGAGACTTTGAGAGGAAGATGCGGCTCATGGCATTCTGAAAGAGAGTAGTATAAGGGTGCATAAGCCAAAAATGCAGTATCCCAGTTTTTCTGTAACAGGACCTGAGGATACGTCAGAGAAACGTTAGAGTAGGTAAAGGAAGCAAATTTTTAAGTAGCTGGGATGGAGGGAGTACACAAAGATGAATCAGTCCTTGGAGGCTTTTATAATTATTTCTTTTTCGGAAGGAAACCACAATACAGTTTAAGGCATTGATGTGCCTATAGAAATTCTTCTCTGAATGTAAAAAATACTTGGAAATTACAGTTTCAATTTTCAAATTATTTTGTACATACTGCAGGAAGAAGAAAATAACTGATATGCAATAAATACCTAGAATAAATAGTTATCTTATTTACGAACTGATTGGTGAGATATCCTCCTTTCCCTTGTCAGACCACCCAAAATATTAGATTTGGAGCAATTCTATCATTTTACCTGTGTTCTATTCTGCAGAAAGTTCTTCCACTGCAATGGCTGTCATCCTTTGCTATGACTATATCACTTCAAAGTACATGTTCATGAAATTATGTTAATTATTTTTGGGTATTAGAAGTAATATTTCACTGTTGAAATGAGCTCATTTTGTTATTGAGTGAAAGCTCCTGTATTGATTTAATTTGTACGTCCAGGAAAAGCATAGACATGCTGCTTTTGTTCTTCAGTATCCAGTCACTTTAGTGCTGTTTTGATGAACAGAGACAGAACTGTGACTACAGACACACACTGAATGTAATTCTGCACATATGTAATCGAGTGGATAAGCCTAAAAGGTGTGGCATTTTTCTGTTTAGTATAACAGTATTGGCTGTTTTCAAGGTTCATGCTTTGCTGTGCATTCTCTCATATATTTGGGACTGTATTGTTCCTTTTTGTGAACTAAATGTCAAAAAGTTGAAGATTTAACATAAAAATATAGTAGAGTATACTATAGTAGAGTATACTATAGTATGTAGTCTTCATGGAAGGAGATAAAATGGTCTTATTGAGAGAAAAGCTTGTTTGCTTTAATTCCTGTTATGTCTGTGTGTAGAAAGGCATGGAAAAAGCTGCTCATATCACAGCTGAAGTTTCATTGTTCCATTTGGTTTTCATTATGCAGAAATTCGTAAATCGATTTGTTTTCAAAGAGGGAACTTAAGAGTAAATGTACTCCTGCAGCTGTGCCAAAATATAACTTGCATTTATATTCATTTCTCACACTTTGAAGATAAATTTGGAGAATTCAGCTTGAATTTGTAGTCTAAACAGAATCCTGTTGTCCTGAAGTAAAGTCTAGAAATGTAACAGGTTCTTCCTTTTTTGCTATATGCTTTCTTTTTGGATACATACCTTTTACTACTTCTGTATGTTCTGATTGTGGAAATAATTTTGATAAAACCTTCCTAAATGGCCTGAAATATATCACCCCTCTCAGAAAAGCACACTATGAAATAGGAAGAAAATATAGTTCCATTCCCCTGGATGCAATTTTTTCTTAAACAGTAAATTTTGATGAAGATATTTTTCATTTAGTGTTCCTGAGTAATTAAGATGTACATTCAGGTTGAGTTAGTTTTAAGAGTTTTTAAAACTTTATTATCATCATAAACCTATATTTGAGAAACAGAACAAGTATTCACTACGGAAGCTCACTACAGAATGTGTCTGTGCCTCTGGTTAGAATGAAGGAATTTTCTCCTGCTCGAACTACTCAATCATTCTCCTTAGATTAGATCAGCAATGCACTACAAAAGTACTGGCAGTTTTGTTTTATGGAAATATCGTGGGTTATAAGATTTGTTTAACCAAATGCTAAGTTAATAATTAGTTGGGAGTTACTGCAGTGAATATTCCAGGCTTCTATAATGTCTGTAACACCAAACTCAATAAACATGGAAAATCAGTAGATAATTTTTACTGATGCCAACAAGTTTTACTTTATAGTTCAGGGCACTGAGATTGTTTCTTTTCAGTTTCTTCTCCCCTTTTTATCATAGAGAAGTTGAACAGACATTCTTAAACAGGTGGGATTTGGTTTTGTGGGTTTTTTTTTGTATTTGAAACTTACAGTGGAGGCAGTGGAAAGGATGAACTGGGTTAGGTGGTTGAACTTGAAATGCAGATGAGATCTTGTCTCCTGTTACAACTTCCAGCACTCCCTCAAAAATTCTGAACTAGACTTTTATAAGTCCCTGCCTTGTGCCTGATGTGCCCTCTCTGTAGTTGTAGCAGAAGAGGATGTCTCTTTATGCTGCTTAATAGATTACTTTTTGTAAGAATACAGAAGAAGTTATGCGTACTCTAAAGATGATGTGAATCACAGTAGAATTGAAGTATTTTAGAGGATAATTTCAATAGTTTAGAAGATAATTTGGGCACGTTACAAGTGTTTCAGTTTGGACCTAGCATGAAATGATGATTGTTTTATGATTATATAATACAATATATAAATATTTAAATTGACTATTTTGAAGTACAGGTAAAGGAGATGCAAGATTTTGTTGGTAGAGTCTGCCTATAAGAAGAAAAGCTGAATGCTTGCAGTTGAAATGCTTGCAGTTTGAACTTAATCCATATCATGTCCTTGCATGGTTTTTGTTGGCTTTTCTAACACAAAGTGTTAAAACAGGTCTATCAGCAGAGGCAGTGGCAGGAGCAGTCTGCTGTAAAACAAACTTTTTTTGTTCCAAACTTGCTTTGTCCTACCGGGGGCGTGGGGAGGGGGGGGGAAGAGGAAAAGTTAAGTTTTTTTCTTTTCCCTCCCTCTACAATCTCTTCTGCCATACCCCAACAACCTTCAAATTGCCAGTCTTGGAAGACGCATAAAATCCATTTAAGAACCGTCATTCATTCATTGGTTTATCCTGCTGAGTGCTAGCAATATGCTTCGTAAGATATGTATGTTCTGTTAGCATGAGCAGGTTTGATTATTAATCTTCTCATCCTTTTTTATCTTAATCTCTTCTACCTAAGCAGATATTCCTGTATCTGAAGCAAGTATTCTCATCTTGTATTTTATACATTTTAAAGCTTCTTTACCTACCAAAAAATGAAAGCCTCTCTACTAGTTCATGTTTATTGTCCTTTTTCTTGCTGAAGTGTACTGGTGAAACTATGGACCAATAATACTCCGAAATTATTTAAAGCAAATGTAAAGAAAATTATCACCAGTCAAGCTAAGCTGAGTTAACATTTACAAAACATTAAAAAACCAGTGGTCCCAATTTGCATGATACATTTTTGTTTTCATGCTGATTGGGTTGTCCCTACCAAAGCAGTTGCTAATTTTTCTTTTTGTTGTCACATGCTTGGGAATCAATTTGAAGGGCATATGTGACAAAAAAAGAATCTCCAGAAAACCTTTTTTTATTAGTGAGGGAAAGAAAGTTAGAAATGCAGCAGTAATATAATACTGCAGGAATTATAGTTTTTTTCTCACCCGTTTTCTATTCTCGGTTGCTTCCCCACTCCTTGATAATGCTTAGTTAGTGGCGAATGTCACAGTAACTTCCTTAGTGTGGATCAATCTCTTTTGCATTCCCCACCCTGACATCTTTTTCCCCCCCATGCTTGTAAGAAAATCTATGACCTTGTCCAGCATAGGACTGATTCTCTACAAACTTTCTCAGCATTTGTTATGTGCTTTGAAGTGTTCCACTGCTAAAATGTTCAGAGTTCTCGTGCATCTTGTGCCATTGATTTTTTTTATGTGGTTTAGTAGATTTTACTGCTCACCTTCCATTAGCGTTATTTTCTCCCTTTCTGACATTTTTCTTGCTTCTGGAACAGGACATGAACTCACAGGGACTTTAACTTCAGCAGGTTTGTATTTGTGGAGCTCTCATCCTTTTATGTACAAGAGAATATTAAAGGAAAATCCTTTGTCTACAATCAAATAAGCATTTTAGCAGTGATTTTGATTTGGTTACTTTGAAAATTCCTTAATATCTTAGGAAGTGGATGATTTCAATAAAACATGGACATTTGAAAGGAAACATAGTGATTTGGGATTGATTTTTAAATCGATTAGAGAATGAGCCTAGGACTTTCTATAACATCAGCTTAAAATACTGTTCTGTACTTATATGTCATATATTAAGTTATTTTCAGTACTAGAAAGTAGTGTCACTCTAGGGTGCAGCATGAGAATTTGGAACAAATATGCAAAAGTGTATTTGGCAGCTAAAAATTTTACTTGATTTCCTATTAAAAGGCTGTGAAATAAATTGTGGATACATTGAAGGTGATGGGAATAGTCCTAATGAATTTTAAGACAATTTCAAACCACGCATCTCAGGTTGCTTGATTTGATACTACTACAAAATTTTGTCTACAGAGATAACTGTTCCCTGTTACTCCTCTACTTAAGTTGTATGATCTGTATTTGATTTAAATGAGGATAACCATAGCCTTGTATGATTAGACTGGAGTAAGTTTATCTAAACAGTTTAATGTTAAGGATTTACTTTGATTTCCCAAATGAATTAACATTAATTGTCTTGAAATACCTTGGCTTATGAATAATATTCCCTGTTGTGATAATAAAGCTTTAAATGTGTACTACATAATGAACTTTAATATGCCTTTCTTACTCTATTATACAATTGTCGATAAATTCAATATGGCCCAGGGCTCCAAATGTTGCATTAATTTCTTACTGTCTAAAAGGAATCAATATCTGTGTACATAGAAGAACAGGAAGAAATTCTTTAACAGTTTTATGGAAGAAATTAATCTCAGTTTTTGCAGTCTTAAAAATTTCAATTACAGTGTACTGGATTCCTTAATCAGTTAACTATGGCTTACAGTTTAACAGGTAATATTAACTTGCGTGATTCACCAAATCACATGTGCAAAGATAACTGCTTTGTTAAGTTAAGATTTCCGTATTAAATAACTTGGTTAAAAATAATTTCAGCTTTTATGTCATCCCCGCCCCCCCATAATGAAGCTGAAACATGAATCTTGGGAATGCATACAAAATTTCAAACAATATGCTTGTTGAAGCAAGAATGGGCAGGGAGAGAGGTTAGAGCTGGGTAAATAGAGAGTGTTTAGTGTAGTTTTTACTACATTAAATGAATTTCATTGAAGTTCTGCAAAATACTTGCATTTCACATTTCCCTTTATTTTCCTTCAGGGGTGTCCTGAATTGTTAAAACAGATGGTCCAGTAGGTGTTTAATTATCTTTATCCTGGCTTTATTTTCAAAATGAAAAGGAAATCTGAATATTTCTTGCAGACTTATTATAATGGTTCCATCATTACACTATCTGAATTCTTGTTACGAGAAATAGTTGAATTTTTGTTTACGTACACATTTTTAATTCACGCAATACTGCGAATCTCTTCTATTCTTAGATGTGCTGATGTTGGAATTACAGTATTCATTTTTTGTTGTCATCATGAACCACGATTAAGTACAATACCAATAAAAAATACTCTTGTTATTCAATGAACCCCAATATTATGAATACATGACTATTTGCTCTGGTGAAATACCGTAATTTGGCAGAAGTGGGATGGTATCTACATGGCATATTGTATTTTGTTGCAAGACAGTAGCCTCCTATAAATTTGAGAAATTGCAGAGGTAAAAGGACCTCTTTAAAGACCAAACCAAAGGAAGGCTGTACAAGTTGCCTTCTCTTGACGCTGCTTGATCTCTGAAATACCATGAGTCCTCAGTAAAATTTTGGTTTTTCTAAGGGTTTGGCAAATCTAGTGAAGGCCCATGTTAATGTTTCAGTCATCAGGAAAAGCTACATTTCATTGAAATCCAAATTTCATTTTTCCCTCGTATTCACAAAAATGCAGTTGTTAATGCCCATCTTTGTGTGATGTCGTTTAGGTGTGGTGTTGGGAGATTTGGTGCAGGGGAGGAATTTGTAGAGTAGGGCTGATTCTGGAATGATTCTCTGATTCTATGTTTGTTGATACTGCTTTTTTGTATAAGCATTCTGCTGATACTTGCCTTACAAGTTGCTAAATTACTGGATTTTGTTGGAGAAGCAAGGCAGGGCAGTGTCATCAGTGCTATTCCAGCTTGATTTGTGACGCGAACTACTGAGATTATTAATGCAGGTGAGAATGAATGAGCTACAGATTCTACAGAAGGAACTAAGGAAAAGGGCACTCTGGATCCCGAGTCTGATGCTTGGTTTATAGTTTCTGACTTGTGCTGTTTCAGCATTCTTTGAAACTGTGAGTTCATTTCTGTAGAGGAAAGATTATTCCCTATTAATGAATGAAATCTCAGTTTTCTATAAGTATATTTCACTGCTGCATGAAATCTTCCTAGAGAACACGAATATTTAGCATGTAATTGGTAATACACACATGAAATAATTGAGTGGCAAACAAAAACAGAAACACAAAGACTACAGCTGTGTTAAATTACACTTAATATCCTATACAAGCAGAAAGAATGAACTGTGTTTATTTTCCAAACAATGAAATTTCTAGTTTAGTTTTCAATGTAATTATTTTTAGAAAGTAAATTAAGTTTCATACTTTTGATAAAATTATGTTTTGCAATTCTGATGCTACAAAGCTAATTTACAAAGTTGAAAAACTGTTGAGTGTATAGAAATCAATTTTATAGTGGTATTGAATTATTTTTTTCTTTGGTCACTAGCTAGTAGAATATGCTGGAAACCATGGTAACAAAAAGTGCTACCATGCTTGCCCCAGAGTCATGTTAAAATGAGCAAGCTCTGTTTGTCTTGATAAATGTAATAAAAAGAGAGAAAAAGAGAAGGCGTGAGAAGAAGAGAAAGAGTAAGATTAATGACGTGTACAACAGAAACAACAAATGTGCAGTCAGAGATGTATCTATTGATAAGTGATCCTGGAACTTCTGGTACCATTGCATCAGGAACGTGAAGGTGCTAAGCAGTGAAGCTATAAAGGCTAAAGGAGATAGATTAATTCAGTAGTTTGTTTTTAAATTCTTTCTTTCCATATCTGTATTTTGCAGGTTTATATTAGGATAAAGGATGATGAATGGAATGTTTATCGAAGATACGCAGAGTTCAGAAGCTTGCATCATAAATTACAGAATAAATACCAGCAAGTGAGGACTTTTAACTTTCCACCAAAAAAGGCCATTGGAAATAAGGTACTTAAAAAACCTCGTAGTATCAGTAAGAGTTGGGGGAAAAACCTTTCCTATTCACACACACAAAAAAGAGGTGATTATCATACACCTGCTGGATAGTACCTGCTATTTTTATAGACACTTTGCCGTCATCAACTGTAGATTCACTGATAATGTAGTTAATGCATTGATTTTTCCAGTCACTGAAAAGAAAGCTGTTTATATTGAATGAAATATTGATGCCATACACAGTAGAGAAATGCCTAAAACCCCCAAAATGGTACTGGACAGCTTTATATGTAAAATGTAGTCTCATGTCTGCTCATTTCAATAAATGGCAGCAATTAACGCTGGTCAGTTATTTATTAACTATTTCTGTACATTTTAGAAAGTATCAGTCTAAATTCCTTAAATTTCCCGTGCTGTTCACCAAGTTCTTTGAACTAGCTTTTTAAAGGCATTTGGGTGCTCAATTCTTATAATTTGTGTCTTTGTGGTTTAGCTCTCCCACTTGAAAATGAGCATTTCTGCATTTTCCTGCCATTCAGGGATTTTGCAGCAAATACAGTAAATATTGTAGTATGTCTGTAGTAAATATGTAGTATTGTGTAGTTTAATCTTTAATCACCAAAACTTTGAAATGTTCTAGAGTGTAAATAGATATTACAATATACATCAAAAAATCCAGTACGGATTGAGAAAAGAAGTAATCGTAGTATTTTTTCTTTGCAGTGTAGGAATGATCTAAAAATGTATATAACTGTCACAAGTGTAATATTTGAGATTTAAATCATGCTTATGACTAAAAATGGCTGTGCTGAACTACTGGGTGCTTAAATCAGCATTCATGACATTAAGCAAGTATGTTAGTTTTTACATGAGATTTTCTCCTTTTAATTTTTTTTCTTTTATTTACCTTGCTATCATTGAGTTCTTGTATCAAATATCTGAGAAGCACCAACCATAGCGATCAGTGTAATTGTCAAAAAAAGCTGAAGTAATGACTGAAATACTCAAAGATCTTCATGACATTTTATTTGGCTTAAGACCACATTAATATCACTAAAATGCCAGAATCCTGCAAATTCTATTTGTTACAACTTTATGCTTGATAGAAAAATCATATGACATAATATAAAATTTCAAAAACAAATAGAAAAAAATATTTAGACATTCCTTAATGGCATTCAGATGTCAGCTAGTGTGGATTGTGAATGTTTAAAGTCCGATCTCAAGTGTTCCCTAAAAATGAGTAGGTAAGCTTGGCACATGTGATACAAAATTAGTGGTAATGTGCATAATCTGGAATAAGTGGTGGTATAAATATGTATGGAATTCATCAACAAAGTCTGTAGGTCTTCTTGCTTGGCATGAAGTCCAGAGTTAATTTAGTTGTTCATTGTCTACCAGCCTAGCAAATGAAAGTACTTAAGAGAGTGTTTCTGCTTTTTTTCATATATTAGAAGATCATGCATTTTTTATTTCGAGTGGATAGTTTTGAAATAGAAATAGTGTATTTTCTGCTTTGTGCATAACTAATTCTCCTTTTTTTGAAGTGATGGAGTGTCAGCCACTTCAATAAATTACATAAGCCTTCTGTTCAGCTTTTTTTGTAGTCTCTCATCCTTAATTGCTTTAAATACTAATTGAATTACAACTTCAGTTGCACAATTGTTGTACACAAAATTATCAGTTGAGCGACTCATTAAAAATTTGCATCACTTATTTTTCAGTGCTTTAGCTTTGGGCCAAAATTCTACCTTAATCATGCATAAACCCCCAATCACTTTCTATCATGTCGGATCTCAAAGAAAGTATCTTTTCATTACAGTAAGAACTAGGTGCCATCCATTGCACTTCTGAAAGACTCCTATGATGAGTCAGTTGTATAATTGGAATTGATTAGCGGTTATACTTATGTTGGCCTGCTGTAAATAGCTTGCAAGTTGCAAAGTGGCACTTCCATGTCAGCTTTGCAAGAACTTGCCTCAGTTTATCACACAAGATCTTATTTCAACAGGATGTTTTGTAGGTAAATTTTTGTCCTCTTAGTGGTGCTATTCTCTGTACTGTGTCATAGTACATATTGCATTTAGAAATATTGCATAAGTTTGTGTGGTACGGTGGAACAATTACCCTACAGATCCAGCAGAAATAGTACCCCCTTGCAAGACATTGCACCTTGTGCCTGACTGAGATGGATTAATGGCCTAGAGATGGTCCTTCCTTCCGTGGGAGAGCAAGTTGCAGGAATTGGGAGGTTCACGTGGGAATGTCTGTCTTGGAATTCTGTAGAACTTTCAGTTTAGGATGAGCATTAGAAGAGGTATTGACAATACTGCATATTTCAATACTTCTCTAACTTTAGTGGCTGCCAAAGGATGTTCTCTTTTAGATTTCAATAGAATCTTTTTTTAGTTATACTGTTTTTAATAGAATTGGTACTCTATTCCTATTTTGAGATTAATACAATCTTAAGGCATCAAGAGCAGTTTCAGTAGGTAACAAACGTATCTCTATTCAGTTTACATCAACCTGTGGTTTTCATATTCTTTACAAATCCTCAGTGTTCCTAGGATCACAAATAACATATCGGTAAGACATAGTCCACCATGTGAAAATGGCTAAAAATATCTCTATGACATCTTTTGGAAAATGCTGTTGTGTGCTTTTACATCCTTCAGGTCTGTGCCTGAACGATACTATTTATTGCATATCTTTAATATGTTGGTTTTGTTACTGTGATGCTAATGAAGGTGATAGGCTTATCCTAAATGTTAGTGGCGTTCAAAAGAGGGTTTTGCTGTAATTGACACCTCCCTTGATACCAGCGCTAAATTTGATATTCAGCTCTATATCTGATTGAGGGAACCTCCAATACCACAAGAGGACACCAAGTTCTGCAGAATGACCTAGAACTACTACTGTGGAGTCATAAAATACTATCTACTGTTTTGCCTTGCAAAAGATGGGAGCTCTGAGGAGGGAAACTTGAATAGAAGAAAGTAATGTAGAAAAAACCCCAACAATGAGAACTATTAATTTTCATGCATAATTTTCCTGCTTACTGCAATAGAAATCAGGGAGATTGAGTTCAAATGCAAAGTTGCAGAGTTTGACACAGAGAAAATTCAAAAAGAACGCAGAATTTCAGCTGAATGGGGATTCTAAAAAGTTGGATATATATTATCATCAAGTAGCAATGAAATCTGAAAATATTTAACAATTATAAAATAATAGATTAACGATTTACTATTTATGTTAATTCCAGTTATATATTAATAATGTATTTTTGCTTTTCACATGTTTGCTTTAAGTTGGGAAAATTTATTTTAACAGTTCATTTTCATGATCTTCCAACAAATTAGGTGTGTAGGATTAGAAACTAGCTTTAATGCTTGAGGAAAAATAAATTTAATATACAGAAAACCAATTAGCAGAAAATTAACAGATAGGAGGAAAGAGTACTGTTTGGACAAGTAACCTTTTTTCAGTTACAAAGATGACTGTATTTGCCTTTGAGGTTGGTAAACTTATTTTCAGTGTATGAGTTTAACCATTTGAATATAGTAAGTTAGAGCTAATGCAAAGTAATGAAAAGAATAATTTGATTTTAAGTGTTATTTGAATCAAGTCAGAACAGATAATTTAATTACTGAAAGAAAATACAACACTAATGCTTGAGAGACTCCGTGTATTAAGTTTCAGATATGTAGTCCCATGCTGTATATTTTCTACTGATGAACTTTCAGTGCTGGTAGCAAGTGGTTGCCAAAATTTCAATAAGTAGTCCTTGCAAGAGTAAGTGTTCTGGGTTTTTTGAGTGAAAACAAGCAACATATTTGTTCTCTTTTGTGTCTAAGAGAACTGTTATATACTCATCATATAGTTTTGTGCTTCTTTTTTAAACTGCAGATCCTTTTATTTCAAACTTACACATTTGAATTGTTTTTAACATTTGAACTGTTTGGTTTTGTAATCTTAAAACATGCTCCCCATGTATCAGACTGGTTTGTTGTTTGCTAAGTATTTTATACCAAGATTTGCAATTTCAAACCATGGTTTTCTTGCATGATTTGGTTTTTGCCTTTTACCTTCTCTTCAGGTACTTTGGATCTTTTGAATTCATACTTCCATTATCATCGCTTAAGTCTTTGTAATGGCTGCCTTCCTGTCAGGTTCCTAATGTCCAAAGGTCTGATTTATTTCTAGGTCTAGAGTGTGCTGAGTTATGTGGTGCTCATAAAGAGAAGCTTCATACAGTGAGAAAGCTTGTATGCAAAGGGATCCCTGTATGCTTTTACATAGAAATATATGTTTTTTTTTTTTTCTTTTCTCATTTAAGGTGAGCCCTTACATTTTCTTGCTGAACCTTTGCTGGTGCTGTGTTTCTGTCTCACTCATTAAAGTGTTGCTTTCAGACTAATGGTTAAGTAATGATATGTGAATATTTACTGCTACTCTAATTTTTCAAATATTGCAATGTCCTTAAAATCTCAGTTGCTACTTCTGCATTTGGCAGATTAGAAGGTTTAGAAAATGGATTTTAGTAACAGAGTAAACATCTAATTAAATATTCTCTTGCAAGGGTATTGTCCCAGTAGAGGACATATCAAAATAGAAATGGTTCTTTGCTTCCACTGAAGATGTGAATTCGGTGATTGCCTAAGTGTGTAGAAATTGAATCAGGTAGCTTTCCACTGAGTGCTGACTTGACTGCACGATATCCTTTGCTTTCCTTTAAAACATTGGATACCCCGTATAGAAAGAAGACACAGCACTTTTCTGAGATTAGAAGAGAGTGACTTTGCCATGACTCCTCAACTCCATAAGAGGAACAATACAGAAATCTAAAATAAGTTTTCTCTCTAGCAGAAAATGTTGAGAGCGTCATCATTCATCATTTTTAGCCCATGCAACTGAAGTCTGTGAGCCATAGCTTACTTAATGCCCAAATGTTAGTTCAATAAAATGTGTCCCTCTCACCTATCAGTGACTAAGCTAAATTATAGATTATTTTGTGTATTTGTTTATTTTACATGTTTGTAAATATTATGTGTATGTGTCTTAAAAATTTTCTATATTTAGGATATGTATGAATTTGGCTTCTGGAATGTATCTTGTAATTCTAAAAGTTCTGTTTACCAAGGAATTTATCTTTCTCCTGCTTATGTCAGTGGAAATCCTGCCTTTGCACTAACAGTGCAGATATCTTCCTTTCCCCCCTCCTCTCCCTGCCAGCATAGCTACTTCTTTATCAGTGTTCAGTCTGTTGCTGAAGATAATGAAGTGTTTAAGACACTCTGTAGGATAACTATTTTAGGATTAAAAAGTATAGAAGGTAAAGATTTTATTGCAAATAAAACCCCCCAGAATAGAGCTTGTGTCTTATGCTTGTAATGTTTGATGGTTTTTAAAAGTTTGTCAAGTAGAGAGTGGTCTGGCTCTGTGTGTTTATATGTATATATGTGAAATAATTTGAAGCCATTCCAATTAGAGTTTGAATTTTAGTATTTCTGCTCTTAAAGGTTTCACATTATGCCACTGATGTGAAAATCCTGCTACGTGTTTGATTCCTGTAAAAAATTGATCTGCCATTTTGGACCTGTCTATTGAGAGACAAGTACCCTTTAAAAGCTGCTTTTTAGACCAAATGATGAAGGTACTAAACACCCATTGGAAAGGGCTAAGAGAGGAGGAGCATGAGAGGAATAAGCTTTTTGAAGGACACCCCACCCCAGCCCCCATCCTTTGGGTTTGGGACGAGGAAGCAAGGGAAAGGTCTGTAAAGCTTTTCATCATGTGGAGGTGCAGGAACCAGCTCTGTCCTGTGTTACTGGCTGAGTGATTGCTGGCCTTCAGCTTCCCCTGAGGGGGGGGGCCTTTTGGGGTTAGGGAAGGAGGTCGCTAGGCCAGTGCATGTCCATGAAGACTCCAATACTGCTTCCTCTTTTTTACTTGTTTTCTGCTGTCTCTGTGGTATGAAGTGCTCGTATATCTGCAAGTATTTAAGATACAGTTCTGGTGTTTAAGATCTTTTTTAACTTCTGTGGAAGTATTTTTCTGTGGGAAGGAGCGGGGCAGCTGCAACTGGCTTGGGCCAAGGAGAGAGATGAATGATTTGATGAGATAGCTGTTTGAAGAAAAAAACAACTTACTTTGCTAGTAATTTTCAGAGACCACGATGCTACATAATTTTAAGATTATTGATGTATTTAGTAGAGCTATTTCTGCCTCTTCAAGAAAAGACCTGTGTGTTTGCTATTTACCAGTCACGCTTCTGTGACACAGCACATGAATTCAGTGTTTGTTGTTCTGCGCTCGCCACATCACAGAGTACATTACCTAGTTTGTATACATACATTATCACTGTATGTATGTACTACTGTGATCCAACAAAACTGTGAGATACTGTTGACTCACAGATGAGCACTCAGGAGGGACAGAAACAAAGAATGAAATCTTTCAGATCTGGAGAAGGGCCTGTGTTTAAACTTCTTCCAACTTCACTACTATTCCAAAAAGAAATTTTTCCTAGACCGTTGCATTAATTATGTTCATGGTTTAAAGGAATCAGTTCACAAATTACATTCATTTGTCCAATGTATATTTTATTGCCACGATAGCAAATGATATTGTAATAGTTAATGTACTGACAGTGTTTAAAACAGGAAGTGTAACAATTCCTGTTTAACTAGTACAATAATGGAAGAAATGCGGAATGTTTGAAAGAGGATGAGTTGTAAAGACTTTTAGGGAATGAAGTAATTTCATTTTAGGCTTGGGTGTTTTTGTGTCCTGATTCAGCAAAGTGCTTTGGGTCATCCTAAAATTTAAGTATGTGTTTGACTTGCTTTGAAATCAGAAGAGCGGATATATGTGCTTTTGTACTTCATGCGGTTTAGTAGCTCATAGAAGCTATTCTTTATCAGATTAGTTTGTCAAAGTCAGACTGTCATAGGGAGCTATGACGAAGAAAGCAAAACTTCAAGCTAATGCCTTTGGGGCAGTGGACTAAAAAATATTTCTTAGTACTAAAGCTTTGATATCCGATGTCTTCAAGTAGAATGAGTAGAAAGTGATGACTCTTTGCTCTTTCGGAGTTGGACTACGTTTATTAAAGGAGAAAAGCTTGGAAAGATAAATCCTTCAGCTATATATTAAAAAATTGAAGTTAAGGATTGCTTTCATTAATGCTTACTTAATTTGATTTTGGGATGATGTAATATAGATGCTTAAATTCTATACTATTCTTGTTTTTCAAAGTGAGTAGATTTTAATTTTCAACCCATCTCAGTGGATTTAACTAATATATTGAGTTATTTTCATACACCTCTTAGCCTTGTGGGTTTTAGGAAATACTGTAGTTAATATAAATTTGACAGACATGCTGTGGTGTGGTTAAAAAGAAAAGAAAGGGATCTATTTACGTTGTGTTCAAATTGGGAAAGGAACTCAAATTACTGTTATATGTATAGCCACATGCATTAATTCCTCAATACTGTTTTTTTAATGACATTCTAAAGCCATAAAAGAAGCTTTGTCCTCTCAGTTTGCCATGGTACTTCACAATTGGAAACTTCAATTCTTAAAGAAATGTGAGCTTTAAATAACTGTTGAGATTAAATGAATACAGTCTAGTTTTCAAGTAGGTAACTTAATCAAAGTACCATCTAGATTAAAATAAAAATAATCTCACACTTGACATAATATATATAATACAAGATTTCTAGTCACATCACATCTCTTTTCTGACACTGTCACCTGCACACTAAGGGGGACTACAGAGTATTTCAGATTTTGAATCCAGATCCTCTTGGTTTTCTACTGGAAAAGGTTGCAGTGGATATTTTCTGTATACAACTCCTAGAAAAGAGCATTGAGTTCTACCTCATTTCCAATTTTCTTTGTCATATCGCTATCTAAGAGTAGAGAAATAAGTCACTAGGAAATAGTTGGGTTTTATATGACAAATACTTTGTAGCAAACACTTCATCTGCAAGTTCTGTAGTATAAAATATCTGGGTTACCTGAAACTCAGCACAAAGGCTAAAGCTGGCACAGTGCAGAATGGTATATTTCATTTTTGGTGGTTTAATAGGTAAACTATTTCCCAACTCCTACTTCTCCATCTCTTTCAGAATGTCTCACTGAATTCATATGTTTGTTTCGTGTGCTCAGGTGTAACATTTCATTACAATAGCGAATTGAGTCTTTTTCTTTCCAACTTATAAAAATTACCTATTGATTGCTTTTGAAATTTAGGAAGAAGAAACACAGGCTGTTTAGGGTCTACAAAACAAAATTTTGCCAGTTAAGAGCTGTTTTTACTGTTGTTGTCTTGTAATCCTGTAGTTAAAAGAAGTGATTTATTCTAACAAATACTTGAAGATAGAGCCCATAGAAACAGTTCAGATGGTGTTGCTTTACATCATGACATTATGGGGAAAAAAAGAAAGTAATGTAATTTATATGCTGCTTGGACACCTGCTAGATAAAAATATTGCAGTTTTATAACAGCTTATGCGTCATTTAGGTATTCTAGTAGCCTCCTGGTATAAAATGAAAATATAAAAATAACTTTCTATATTTATTTGTTATTGTGATAGTGATGCTAAATTACAAAATTACTTGGATTAATAAATTCCAGTTCTGAGAGACCTCAGCAGGTACACCTCATTACAAAAATAAAACTAAAAACTCCTTCCTCGAAATTTGAAATTTTATCCACATTTTTCTGTCTTTCTATATCTGTCAATATGCTTGATTTCCCCTCTCCCCAATGTATTGTTTTATAAATATAATTAAACTCTAATCTTACTTGCTCTACAACTATTTGTGCAATTGCTAGTACTAAACGTATTAAATGTTGGGGTTTTTTTTAAATGGAGAAAACTAAGTAGTAAATACTTCAGGTGGTGTGAAATGCTGGCGACACTTACTGCATGAAAAATTTAGTTCTCCTCATTGTCCATAGTAGGGCACTAATGAAGGCACTTTGCATGCAGGCAATACGGATAATGGGCACTTGATACCAATATTCTTTATTCATTCAGTTTTTATTTTAGAAAACAGAGTTGTCCTATTACAGTGTGTCTAAATAAAATTTCTATTAAAAGAGCATCTAGTCTTTTGAGTGTGAGTTAAGTTCAAAGAACATCTTGTATCCTGCTGCTGTTTGGCCGTTGAGGTGGTAAACTGCTGTATTTATTTACTTATTTACTCATTTATTTTCAAAATCATACTTTTACTTGCTAGAGTTAAAACATTTCAAATGAATGTATTTGACTACTGTTAGCCCACAGGTGTAGACAGTGGCCAGAAGTCAGCAGCCTTCTTGCAGATCCCCTTTAGGTGTCTTAGATGCTGCTGGTTATCAGCGGACTGTCTCGGCCAGCTCAGCCAGGGGGAGGATGGCCAAGAGGGTGCTCTCTGGGCCATTGTGTGGCTCCCTATAATCGTCCTCTTCCAGTAGTTCTCTGACAGTCTGTAATGATGAGTATCTCTCAGTATCCCTTCTCCTGACTTGCTGGAACCATCCGAGAGAATTGGCATAAGTTCTGCTTGAAAATTTTTACTGGGCAGGGAATATATTCACTGAAAAGTGGTAGAGAAACAGTTATTAGCTTTGTGGGAAGTTTTGAAAACAATTTTTTTCGCTTGCTGAAAAGGTAGAAGAGAAATTGTAATGTTTTATTAACCTGTTTGTAGGTCTGGCTCTTTGCTGTGGGTTTGTGGGTTTGTTGGTTTGTTTTAATTTTTTTAAAATTAATTTATTATTTGTAAGAGAAGGCATCACTGTAAGCTTGCACACACAAGCTTGTACTCTGTAAGCACTGTATGTACCATGTTTCTGTAGGGTTTTGGGGTTGGTTTGTTATTGTTTTAAATTGAAAATCTCTTTATTGGTCTTCAGGGCATTTTCAAGCCTGATAAAAGAAAGAAATTAAGAGGGGAAACTGCAGGGTTGGAGGGAAGCACTGAACCGAGACACATTTTAACTAATATTGTTGATAGTTATGGCTGTAATATAGGCTAGTGAAAAAAAAACGGATCTCAGTTTCATGAACTGTTGTCGAAGTTTCCAGAATCTCCTGAATAAAGAGTAGACTGATAGTACTTGGTCTGAGGAGAAAACAGAAATAGAATTCCCTATTCAATAGCTGAGCAAAAAATAAGCCTTAGGGGCCTTGCTGTAGGCTGCAGTTTTCTATTGATGCATTATAATGAACAATTGATTCCTGACCAGTTGACAGATTGACAAATGGATGGATTTATGTCTTTAAAGAAATATTTAGATGACACTGGATTTTGTTAGCATAACATTACCATTTGAGTTCTAACAGTGGCATTAAACACAACACTAAAAAAAGATCAGTTTTAGTTTTATTCTCAAGCTTTCTTTTTTTTTTTCCTGTTGATAAATTTATTCATTTTTAACACATTTTCTCAAAGTGGGTTTTAAGAAAGTTTAGGCTTTTGGATGGATGATATTGCTAGCTTGAAAATGCCAGGTGTCTTGCGAAACGTATGTGGTTCCAGGATTCTATAAATGCCCGAGCCAATTCAGAGAGGTACAAGACATAGTTTGACTGAGATTTATTACACTGTGGAAGAATTTATCAAAATGGGATTGTCTGTTGTTTTGATAGGGCCTGGGGACTACACGCTTTCATGTGTCTGTCAGCATACAGTGTGCTCTGGACTGGTATTCTAAGAAAGCACAGACAAAACCTGAGAATGACTATAAATCTTAGTAGCTATAATGCTGTGATATATAAACTACCTTCTTACTCAAAACAGAAGGTAAGACTTTTTTCCAAAATTAACATTGGAATAAAAACCTTAATTGTGAGGCATAGACTCCACTTGCAGCTCTTCCGGTGACCCCAGAAGGCTGGCACAGCTGCTGAGCAACCATTTCCTTCCTGAGCAGGTAGGCTGCGCTGAGCAGTTCTGCAAAGTACTGCAGGAGATGCCTTGAGTCTCAAAAAATTGTAAATGCTAATGAAAATACTGCAATTGTCTATATAAATTTGTGCCAGACTGAAGGCATTGACAGGACCATAACTCACCCTTAGCATGTCTGCTGCTGGATGGTTTTGCAGCAATGCCTTTTTCAAATGACGATCTAAAAGCTTTACTTATTTTCTAGTATGATTGAAATGACCCTATAGTTGGAGATGGAAATGCATCAACTATTTTAGTAGAGAAACGGAGTAATAATCACAATTATGTAGTAATCTCTATTTAGGGAAAGATAGATTTCAAATTGACAGTTCCTTGATTTTTTTTTTCTCTGTATTTGATCCTCTTAAAATCCTCTCTGTTCCACTGAACAGTAAACGTATAAAAATCTCACAGCAGGATGGGAAAAATGGCAATTTCATGTATTGTATATCCTTGTTTTGTTTTATAACACCAGCCTCGTTCTGCCATACAGAAACTAGCAATACAAGTAGGATGGAAATTTTAAGCTTGTTAAGTTTCAATATCTAAAATCACTAATATGGTAGTATTTCATATATTTAGTATTGGAAGCTGCACCTAAAACTGTTCTATGATGCAGTAGTTCCTGCAGGACAGGTGTAGTCAAGCCATGTTTTATTGTGACCTTTGCAAAGGTCTCGATTAGCCTGTAAAAATTAATACTTGTTACCTATTTTTTTAATTACAAACCACTGAGAATGCCTCAGCAATTAAATGTTTAATTAGACCCCATTTCAGCTTCTGATTTCCAGCTTTGTTTTTAGTTTAACAATTAGGTGTCTTTTAATAGACAAAAACTGATATGAATGAGAATTATGCTAAGACTGGTTGACCAAGATGGTGAAAAATATTAGGCTACATTAGAATAATCTGGTTTTATTTCTGCATTTTCAGGTTCAACATTGAATTCCACTATTGCCAGTGTTATTTAGGATGGGATTCATTGTGTGCTATCAGAGGCTGATACAGCTCTCATTAAAGTCCTAAAGCCATATTTCCTTTATTTTAATTCAGTTGGATTGAGCCCCGAGCTGTTTTCTTTTTTACCGCAGGGCTAACAACTGGAGGTTAGTTAAATGATAAATAATGGTCAGAACATCAGAAGCAGTGCATTTTATGTTGATTGCAATGGCACCAAACTCAGAATATAAAAGTGTTTTATCTGTCCCTAAATCATGGCAGGTAACCATGGTAATCATATCATTTCCAACAGTTCATGGAAAATATTTGAAACATCTTAAGTGAGCTGTCCCATTAATAATGAAGAATATCAATGTTTTGCCATCTGTTACATACTAACAGTGTATATGAAAGGCCAGCAGTTGTGTGAAACAATTTAAAATGCAAGTTGGAATGAACCTGGCTTGTAATGTAACACCACAAAACAGTGTAACATGAAACACAGGACATCAGACTCTGCTTTTTAGTTTTATAGCTTTATATCATCTTCTAATATCTATTGAGAGATTCTAAGATTTCCATTATGTATTCTCATTTTTAGAGATTTATAATTTGATATTAGCATTTTGCTGTGGGCAGAAACTTGGCAAATTCTCAGTCAGAAAGAATTTCATAAAATATTTTGGGAGACATTAATTTCAGATTTAAAATATTTTCCCAGATGTGTTTTGATGCTTCTCCTATCTGAAGCAGTTTTGCTTGTTAACTGAAGTTTTGTGGGCTCTTAATCAAAACCACTTGAACTGTGGGCTAGGAGGTAACTTCAACGGTAGTTTGTACAGAAACAGTAGTGGATTTCTCTCCTGGTTTGAGGTAAAATAGAACCAACATTCTTTTTCAGAAAATATGCATACAATTTGAAGGTGAATGTTGGTATGTTAAGTCTCAATAAGCGATTATTGTCTGATAGAAGTTTCTGCTCCATAAATTGGTGCTAAGTTTGGCCAGGATACCCTGCAGATGTATATCAGAATCTGTCCATTATTTTATGTAACTAGGCCCCCCTCTATCCCTTTCTTTTAACAGGTAAAGGGAGATTCTTATTCAATTAGTAGAGGCAATGAATTGTGGTTATAGGAAATATATCCCCACACATACTAGTTCCTTTTCTGTGCACGGATGCTTTCATGGATTGTTAATGAGGTGCTGCTGAATATGTGAGGCTTTCTCTTTGCTTAGATGGGAGCTGCTTTTCCAGTACCGTAAGGTAACTCTAGCGCCATTAAAAAAGCAATAGTAGGCATCCATAAATAATCCCTCACACTGAGGATATGTGACTCCAAAGGGTTTGTCTTTTGAATTGAAAAGAAATCTCATCTCTCGGAAGCAGAGCTCCTGACATCATTGAATACTCTTTTGCCCTCTGTAGTGCCACAGGATCGGGGATTAGGCAGCAAGAGATGTTACACAAGTAATAGTTAAGAGTTAAATTTCTTCAAGTTTGGTGGGGTCATTTGATCTACCACTAGACCCAGTCAGGAGAACTGAAAGGGGCCTTGATGGAAAGATTTGTAGGAACAGCAGCTAGGGCTTGGATCAGGAAAATGCTTAAAAACATATGCTGCCAAATGGGTTATGGAAGGATCTATTAAGTTCTATATAAAATGGAGAAAAACAATATAGAACAGTCTGTTTTTTCTGTAACCGTGTCAAATTATATATAATTTGTGTCATATAAACAGTTACAGCTCCTGAAAGTATAGGAACCAAATATGTATAATGCTGGTTTTAGTGCCATTTTTGGTATGTGCTTCTGGGAAAAAAAAAAAAAAAATCAGTGCTACAATTCTTTAAAATTTATTTTTATAGTCAGATTTGAAATAATTTACTGCTTTTTATCCAGAGCTCCTGCTAGTGCTGTTTGGTTGGTTGGTTGCTTTCTTTTTTTAAAGAAGTTACATACATTTGATAAAGGCAGGTAAAATTAATAAACTGTTACTACAATTGAAAACAGGCATTTATGAGGCAAGGAAAAATTGTCATTGTGATTCTGATCCAAACTTGTCAAATGATTGGCTTGATGATTCAAGACACAAGTTCTTTGTTCTTGTTAGAGACAAGAATTACTATTTATTCATCTTACCTATTCCATTTCTTCTATTCATATTTCTTACCTGAATTTCAGAAAATACCATTGATCTTTGTAATGGTATTGGTCTGTAATTTTGAGAACAGGTTTCCTTTTTCAACTGTGTTAGCAGAATTTCTCTTCAGTGGGATCCTAAAAGTGTGCTTTTATTTAGTACTGTGTCTTTATCTTTCCATACATGCATTTATTTTCTTAGGGGAAAATCTTTGCTGTTTCTTGTGTGAATGGATACACAACTGTAGATTTCTGTTGACAGATACAATCTCATACAATCACCAAAGCGATGTGCTGAAAGTGTGGGTTTTTTTCACTGATACAAATGCAAATTCCTTTACTTTTTGTTTTTAAATAAAAATACCGCTTAGGAGTTGGAGTATAAAATACTAACAAGATTTCAATTGTAGATAATTGGGTCCAGTGAAAAGAGGGTAACAGTTACCTCTATAATTTGGCCAGGCTTTGAACCAATTATGTTTTTCTATTACCAATTACTCTATTTCCTATTTTGTGACAAAACCTCTTTATTACTGCAAAAATTTGGCAATAACAACTGTGTGGTAAAATAAGTCCTCTTGAGTAGCCGACCTGCTGCTGCACAGTGCACCTTTAATGGTAAAGGGTAGACGTACAGCTGAATCATTTTGACCTTGGTTTGCATTACTTCTGGTAAGGACAATGGGCACGGTGCAGAATTTCATGGTAGATCGCTCAGAGGGTTTTTTTAGAGATCAAATTTATATAAGGCTGTAAGAGCATTTTTAACTGTTTTCAGACTTGAGTTTAATTTCTGAGATTTTCTGTATTTCGCTTGAACAAATGGCAGAAAAATAGCTATATTATGAGCACTAATTTGATCAGCTGTAAACAGTAAAAATGCATTCCCCAGGCATGTCTTAATTGGAAAACTCCTTTGTGCCATTGTTATCTGTAGCTAACGAGATTCTTTACAATAACACAACTTAAATAAAGTTCCTACATTCAGCATTTTACTCTTGTTCTTAACAAAGTAGTTCTGCCTGTGAAAAAAGATACTTAAATACACGTGTGGTACAGAAGCCATACTAAATAAATGCAGCTTCTGCTTAAGAGCAAAGTTTAACACAATTAAAATTATTTGACTGAAAATACTGTTGAGGATTTGTGACCAAAAGAACTTCAGAACTGAGAAAGTGCTAATGAATGTTGTACTTGAAAAAGGGAGATTTTCTTTGGAGTTTTAAGAACAAGCAGTGCTCCTCTGTCCTTGGTTATACACAGTTGAGTAAAACGAGGGGAGGGGATTACTCCATGACTGAAATGGTCTCATGTGACAAACATCACCACTACTCACGTGGTTAAATCTTTCAGAACCAAAGCCACAGCCTTTTTCTTCTCTGAGATCTCTTGTGTGCCACACTTTCTTGTCTTCTGCCTCACGCAGCTGATGGTAACAAATCAGTGTCCTTACCAATGTGATGATGTGATACTTTAAATCCTTTGAGTGAAAAGATGGGAAGATAAGGCTTGTTGCTTCAGCTAGTCAAAAAACCAGTAGGAATAAAAATCTTACTGAAAAGAGGAAAAATATTAAAATTTATGTTAGTGAATTAATTAATTACTATTTCACTACACTAATTTATTATTAGCATTCCATTTTATTCTAATATTCTGTGTCGCCACATATTAAAATTTTTGCTGTAACATTTCCCAACAGCTTGTATAGACTTCTGTTCCACACATTTGTCCAGACTTCATCAGTGCAGCAGGGCACAGAGCAAGCTGTTGCTCTGTTCCCTTTGAGTAGTAACTGTACTCAGTTGTGGAGTCTGGGTGAGTGACTCTGCGGAGTGCATTGCATGAAGTATCAACAAAGCAGTTTTGTTTTTTAATAAAGTACCAGTTTCTAAGAGTTTTCAGACTCATTTCTTCATTTATCAGTAAATCAGATAACACTAGGATCACTTGCTACACAGTTTGTGTGTAGTGTGTGTATGTTGCTGAAAAACAATGTGACTGATACATACAGGTTTCTTATTTTCACACTGGTCTGGATTATTATGTAATATTATAAAACTGGAATGTGAAAAGGGTTAGACATCTGTGTAAGTTCATATCTAGAAACCAAAAAACTGAATCTGGTTATAGTTTGGAATTTTGTAAACTTACAGCACAAGTACTGCCTAAGTTTTTGACACCTGTACGTATGTAGGCCTTCAGCATTTATAAATGTTACAGTAATTACAATTACATGGCATTAAGCAGTCACATGCAAATAAAAGAGCAGAAAAGTTTTCCTTAAAGTATTAAAAATCACGCTATTTTTAGTACACAGGATTAGCTGCCATTATTTTGCAAATGTACCTTACTTAACATTGGTTGGTTTTTATTTTTTATTTTGTTTTTAATTCTGTGGATTTAAATTACTACTTTGAGAAATATCATTCAGAATCTTTTCTCATTTTCTTATGTCTCCTAAAAGTATTGCTGTTCCTGGTAACTTGTAATGAGAGATAAGAACAGAACAAAATGTCAATAAAGGTTCTAGGAACTCTAGAGCAGTGTTCCTGAATTCAAAGGAGCATGTCTGCTTTCATGATGAGTTAGTCTAAGGAAGGAATAACCTTCAGATTTAGTTCCTATACATGGCAGCGTGGCTCAAGCCGTTTTAGTACAATTAATTTATTCAGTGTTGTCAAATGTGTTTATGGTGTTTTGTTGGTGGGTTGTCTTTTTTTTTTTTTAGCAAGAAACAAGAATTTGTTTTAAAGGCTTTTCTTACACAGATAAATAATACAGGTTGGATAGTCACATCATATAGGTAATAGTCTTCTTTTGAGAGCTGTAATTGTTTAATAATAGTTTTGGCTTCATGCCCAAAGAACGTACTCTGACACTTAAACCAGGTGACCAAAATACCTGCATTTCTGAGATACAGCATACTGCCTGTAGCATGAATCAGCCAGCACCTGATTTCATTGTAAACCTATTATGGTTTTGTATTAGTGTGAAATCTGTAGACTTTATATTATAGTTCACTGTAATCGTGATCCCTCACAGGAAAAAGTTCATGCTAGATGTAAGTTATGGGATGCGTGGTGTTGTGATGGTTGTTAGACTTCAAATTTGTAAGTCTTTCAGCAGAATGTAGAGTTTATAGAATTATTTTATTTACTGGGGCCAATACAGTATAAAATCCTGAGGAAATTCTGTAAAATATTTTTATGAGACTTGTAATATAACCTTTAAAAATGCAATATGCTGTTGGAAAACTCCATTGCAAAATAATATTTTATTAACATAAAAAACCTGGTGAAATATTAATCCAATCTGGAGCTTGTGTACCCAACATCTGAAAACTGAGAATTTTGAAGAAACTATGGGAATAAGTAGGTATTTCTTTCTGTGAAGACCTGCGATTCTGGATCTCAAAAAAATCACATAAATCGATATGCCACTGCCTTTCTAAGATTGTAGTATTTGATGGAGATCTACTGTTTGGGTCCGAAGAAGAGACATCCTGCCAAGGAGAGAATTCAGCATCCTGTCGGTGGATATTTTTGTTCTTTATCTCTAAGAAGGACAGATCAAGGGGTTTTCTATGTATTGCCAATGTATTTCACTAGCCATAATAAACAGACTATCAAAAGATCAAATTTTATATTCATTAGGACTGTTAAGTTACATTGTAGAATTGAAAAGCATATTCTTTGTGTCATTCCATATATTTTCCTTTCTATTTTTAGGATGCAAAGTTTGTAGAAGAGCGCCGCAAGCAGCTACAAAATTACCTAAGGAACGTAATGAACAAAATTATTCAGACTGTGCCAGAATTCACAGCCAATCCCAAAAAAGAGACTCTTATTCAGCTGATGCCCTTTTTTGTGTAAGTATCTGTCAAGTAGTCAAGAAAATACTTTCTTCATCATACTTTAATTTCAGGATATAATGCCAGCATCTCCAAAATCTTTAAAACAGTGTTTTTTTAAATATAAGATTCCTTTTCAAATTACTTAATGATATATATAGTAATTTTTTTTTATTTAATCTGCATCCGTATGTGCTCTTCAAACATTAGGTATTTTTGATTAGATTTATTTTTTATTTTCAGCTTTGTTTTTCTTCTGTTTCTGTGGGGTTTGTAGTTTTGTATTTAGATTTTTTTTTTTTAGGGGGGTGAGGGTGCAACAGTACTAGGGGGCTTGCTAACTAGATTAAAAAGGTAAGGTATTGAACTCTCTCTAGTTGAGTTTTGCAATGTGCAGACACATGTTTTGGTTTCATTAACATTGAGTATGTCCAAACATTAACACAGTTATCTGTTAAAAATCTCAAAACAAGCCCTTTGATACAGAACTATACAAAGGATATCATCTGATAAAATCTTTCCATTTTGCTGTAAATATTGTTCTTTACAGAGTTTATAAATGATATTTAGATCTATTTAAGAAATAACATTAATGAATATTTGGTTTTGAAAGTGATGTTAACTTATTTCTTTCAGAAATAATTTTTCAGTGTAATGGCTTTTCAGTACTACACTTGTAAAAATTATGTGTACATTGAACTGTTCATACTAAACCATCATGTTAAATTTGCTGTCCATAAGCCTCTGCAGAGGGATTGTGCACTCAAGCCTGTGACTCAATTTGCAGAATCAAGACCAGTTTAAAATTAGTGAGTTTCAGCAGAAGCGTGCATACTTAGCTGTACTATTTGCATGGTCTTATGTGGAGTTCCAGATTTTTGAGTTGAAACTTTTTTCAAGAAAGCTATATTAGAAAATGTAGTAGATAAACATTAATGGTTTGGGGTGTTTTTTTTTTTCAATTTTTCCTGGATTTGAAGAAGCAAAAATCAATTTGATGAGACATCCTGATGATGATGTTATTAATGGTGAAATGATGTTTGTAGGGACAAACATCTCAAGGCACTTAGCTTTTTCTCCCTTAAGAGCCTACTTCGTAGAACTTGACTAAGGGATGTAAAGACTGAAATGGTTGCAAGTGCCTTCAGCTGAGGGGCCCATACGTGGCTTTTTGCTAAGTCATTTTTAAAGAAATTGTCCTTCCCGTTGTACTTCACTGTGTTTTTCAAAGAACGGAAGAGGGGCAAATACAAAATACACTTGCAGTTGAATTTTCAGCTCCTATAATTTTTGCTCTTCCTGTCCAATTATATTTTATTTTAAGGTAGTTAATTATAGCTGTGTGAAGTAGTGAACTGATAATTTCTTGTCAACTTCATTTCATAACTTGGTGCTTTAAATGTAGAGCAGGAAAATAAATTCCAACCAGTCCTATTTAAGGTCCCATCTTTTCATTGGCTTGTTCCACACAGACAAGGGGCAGTGTTTCCTCCTCAACCAGTTTGCTTATGAAACGAATTAAATGTCAAGCTTTGTGGTGGATAAGATGTTTTAATAAATGATGGCTATAGTTTCAGGTGTACATTGAGTTGCTGTAGTAATTGTCATTACCTCAACAGTACAAGTGTTCATAAAGATACCAACACAACTAATATTAAAATATTACATAAATGGACAACAGTTTCAACCAGGGGGTATTAGATTAAGAAACACTGTGAATAATCTATTTGGAAATAAGAATATGAAGCTTTGACCTTAACTGATAGAAAACATATTCATAGTAGCAGTTCATTACTTGAACTGTAATGCATTATTTACATGCTTTAACGGGAATTGGTTTGTTTCCAAGTATTAGAATTTCACATACTTTTTTTTTTAAAAAAAAAAGTGTCATTAATTGTACAGTTCAACACTGAGATTATAACTGAGAGAGAACAGTACTGATGTAACAGCAATGATACTACTTATCAGGTGTTTTGGGTTTTTCCATCTAAATACGCTGTTTTTACAGAAATACTTCATTACAGAATGCTCTTGTTCTACTTTGAGAAATGACATTTCAAGAATTATTTATAATCTCTTAGCGACTTATGTTGATAAAACAAATTTCCTCTTGTGCCTCAGTTAACAATTAACTTCCTCCCTGATAGTTAATCTCATCTCTTTTTATAAGTGTATAAACAAATTTAGATCTCGTGGTTTTGTTTTTTAAAAAACTGCCAGGTATGAGGACCTGCACAGGAAAAGACTCAAAATTCTATCCCCGCATAATGCATTCTGCCAATAATGCCCAAGTCAGAATAAACACCGTTGTGCTGTTCTGCTGATGTGAAAAAGCAACAACCAAAAAACCCAAACCAAACAAAAGAACCCCAACCCTATTCCTTCTAATAAATGTAATGATCTGGATGACATAGATAGAATTAGTTTCACAAAGAGCAAAGTTTTATTGAGAAGACAGCACATATAAGTAACCTATTTTCTCAATATGAGCACAATTTAGCGTGTGAAACATTGTGATACAAAATAAAGTAATTATCTCTAAGGAAGGAAATTTGTTGAGGAGATTTACTCAAGGAAATTTGCCAACACCATTTATCCACAGTTTGTAAACACCAGTATTATGCACTGCATTGATGCTAAGGGTTTCAGGTATAGCTATATGATAGGGTGCAAAAGGACTGTTTATTTTTGAGATTTTTTTTTTCATAATTCTCAACACATCACGTGAATCAATGGACTATAGTGGATTCAAGAATATTCTTTGATATCTGGACATTATGGAAAAAAAGTTCTGTTCATATATGTATCTGTGAATTACTTGCTTGGAGCTTTTTTCTCACATAATACATGTATCAGCGTTCTCTCTTAGCTAGAGCAGATAGTTCTATATGGGAATATTAGTGGGATTCTGGAAAAGCTTAGCTGTTCAGCAAAAAACTATATATCTCATCTATACTAGGCAAAGTGGGTTTTTAATGCATTTTTATTCTGAGATATCAGGCTCTTCCTCTGCAGCTAGAGCAGCAGTATTAAATTAATACAGCGATCTTTCAGACAATGATAGAAGGAGCACATTTTAGAAAGTATCATTGTTGATGATAGGCTATCATTTGAATTCTCAATGCCCTTTATTTTCTGAGTCATGACCTGGCACTGTTGGTGAATAAGAAAAAGCATCTAAAAGAAAATGCATTTCAGTTCCACTTCATATCGTCATTTTCTACAACATTGTCCTTTCTTAATGGATTTTAAGCTTTGTCACAGGAGCTTTTGGACATGATGGGCTCTGTGAAGTGTTTATTACGTTACTCAGTTGTAACTCTTGTACTGTACCTGCAATTATTCTATTCTGTTAGGTTTAATAAAATCTTACTTGAATAATATTTTAATATAAAACACTGTGAATACATATAATAATTCTGATATATTTAATGTGTGCTATATAGCATAAATGCATGTATAGTTGCTGATTCCGTCTTCATTAATGAAAGAGTGCTTACAGAACATTGATTGATACATTAATCATAGGACTGTGCTGTAGATAGTAGTGATACCTTAGTCCAGGAGAAAAAAAATACAGTCTTAATATGCATAAAAATTCTGTAGGGTATTAGATCTGTCTATTAGGGAGCAATTAAATATAAAATGAAAAAATTATCTGGTCTTAAAGAGTTTCTTCTCACTGTAAAACTAAATGACTACACTTCAGCGTGAAGATGAAAAATCCCGTAAAAGTTATGTCTGATTAGGTATCCTATAGATGGAAATTACAGGGTCAGTTCTAATCAATCACTTTTAAGATCTGATTTATGTCCCAGAATTTTATTATAGTGAACAGAATATAAAATTAATGTCTCTAAGACTGAATCCACTGATTATTAAATGCTGGAAAGAATATTGCCTAAAATCTTTACTGTGAGGTTGTTCCTCTGGGGATTTCTCACTTCCAAGTGCAGTGATTTCATACAATCAGGCACAGATCTGATGAAGCAAAACATTTTAACTGATCTGTGTGAAATACCCTGGCCCTCTTACAAAGAAAGAAATGAATTTTGTTTTGAAACTCAGATACAGTTAACAGTTTGCAATAGAATAATGTGAATCAGTTTGCTAGCATTTCTCTTCATCACTATATCAAAAGCTAGTGGTTAATCATGGAAATGTAATTTGTTTTGATTCCTTATGCTGTGAGCTGTCATTAATACATGCTTTCTGTTGTCAGTCTCTATCATTCGCAATCTGTATATTTTTCAATTTTAATGCTGCATTAGCTCAGTCACAAGTTTGGTCAAATAGTTTCATTTACAGTCCACTTTCATGTCTTAATGTAAAAAAGAGATTCTGGCTCTGCTGATTTGTCTGTTTACGTGCTGAATAACAAATTCTTTGTAATTAAAAAATTGACATCACAAGTTAAATTTTTCAGTCCATGCAGAGCAAAATCTACATCAAGAATTGGTACCACTGAATTAGATTGCTGCATCTGCTAGCTGGTGAAGGCCTGTCTGTTAATACTTAAATTAACATTTATTTGCACTCATGATTGGTACATTACAGATAAATAAAACTTGTTATAACAAGTACACTTGTGTTTTAATCACATTTTTATCAATCTGTCTGGAAAATATTGTGCACATTAGCTCTTTGTAAATACATATTTAAGAACAGGAGGGATCTTTGAAAACAAGCATCACAATTCAGTGGACCATATAACTGAGTCTTTCATCCAATAGGTTATATGATTTCAAGTATGTAAAAAACTAAAAGCTGTAAAAAGTTGTGAAAAGAAACACTAAAATGTTGTGGTGTTACATTTTTCTGTCTCTCTGGTTCCTGTACCAAATATCCTCATTTTTTAAAAGATAAAGATTTTATTCCCATCACCCTCATAATGGGCACAATCTGAAATATAAGAAAACCAAATTTAATTACTGTAAAGGCAATGAAACGCACTACTGGGTTGCCCAGAGGTTGTGGATACTCAGTCCTTGGAGATATTAAAGACTTGACAGGACATAGTCTTGGGCAACCTTGTGCAGACGGATTGGATAGGTGAACTCCTCAGGTGCCTTCCCACCTCAATTACTCTATAAATCTATGATTTCCCAAAATCAGAATGTGCAATGTAAACTTGAGTTATGTTTTACATAAATCCTGCCCAAAGAAGTGTTGGGTAAATATACAGCTGGCCAAACAGATGTTATATGTGAACAACAACAACAAAAAGCCTAAAAAGTATGAAATTACTAAAAACCATTTCTAGCTATGAAATGGTATTCAAATAAGAATACTGCCACTTTATTGACTCTTTTGTTTTAGCAATGGAAATGTTTGGATTAAAATACATGCAAGACTGGTATAAACAGAATTTGGTGAATTTTTTCACAGATTACTGTGCTGAGTATTTTTAAATTTCATTTTCTAGGCCACAGCTGCATGTTACAACAGTTTCTAGATAACTGTTAATTATATGTTCTGCTGAGCTGCAGAGGTGGACATTTGTTCTCTTGTGGTAGCTGCCTGACTGTACATTTTAAAGAAAGCAGAGAATCTGCCCAGTAAATCATCAGAAAAGAAGTTAAAGCAGATTCTGAGAAACTGGTGTCTGCAGGATGTGTTTGAACACCAGAGGAGTCATCTGTTCTCTGTGATGATTAGAGGACTGTAATATTCAAAAAAAACCATCTTCATTTCACTGGATGGCATTACTGGCAACATTTGGTAGCAGAAAGTGCATTCTGAAGTGTTTCGTGTCAGTTGTCTTTGAGACACCAAGTTAAAATGGTAGTGAAAAATTCAGTTTCTACCTCTTGTTCTCAGTTTGGAAATGCTTCCTCCTTCCTGAAAGGTAAAGTTATGAGAAGCGTGGCAGAGAAATACAGGCAAGTGTCAGTACCAACCGATCAGCTACTCCAAAAAAAAAAAAAAGTAAAAAAAGGTTGTCTTGGAAATATTCTTCTAGGATTTATTTAGCACTGAACAGTGTGTAAAGCTAAGTATCTGCTTTTGGTCTTGCAGACCATAAACATAAATGATGTGGAAGAATAGGTGTCTGTTGTTAGTTGGGTTGAAGAATTCTGGTTCGGTTGGCATTTGGGTTTTTTCTTACCTCTATTTCAGTTGCAATTGTCAGTGTGTTACTGAGAACATTTAAATGTGTGTATAACAGGTATGAGCAGTAAAAAGAATGCTGATCTCTATACAATATCATTGCTGGTACTAAAGCGTTGCTTTCGAGTATAAATGAAATAACTCTTTTAAGAAAATTACTGTGAGGTTCCTGGGGCTGTTGTATCTCTGTGCATTTGAAAGAAATTGAAATTTGACCCTTTGAAAGTTCCTTTCAGAGTATTTTAGAGGGATAAAAGTATTTACTCAGACTTAAATACAAACTAGTCTGTCCATTGTATTTCATTCAATAGCTTCATCTCTCAACAATAGTTTACAGCAGATACAGGCACTGTTTAAATATAAAGAATGAACTAAAACCACTCCGCAGAAACATTTGTGGAATATTATTTTAAAATAAGATCTTTGAATGCATGGGCATTAATATATTTATGTATAAAGGTAGAGGAGAAAACCTATTTAAAACAGTGCTTTTACTGTTTTCTTGACCAGTGACAGTATTGGGATGAGGTTTTCATGAACTAATAAAAATTTTAAAGGAATTTTAGGTTTATAAATTTCTCCGTTTGCAGGACTTGGTCTCTTCTCACAGGTGGTTAGCGATAGAACGAGAGGGAATGGCTTCAAGCTGAAACAGGGTGGGTTTAGGCTGAACTTTAGGAAAGAATTTTTCACAGACAGGGTGGTCAGACACTGGAATAGGCTGCCCAGGGAGGTGGTTGAGTCCTCATCCCTGAATGTATTTAAGAGTCATTTAGATGTGGTGTTGGGGGATATGGTGTAGGGGAGGAATTTGTAGAGCAGGGCTGATGGTTGGACTTGCTGATCCAAAGGGTCTTTTCCAACCTGAATGATTCTATGATTCTATGACTTGAAATCTCAATATCGAACGAGGTGAAAAATGTTTTTGTAATCTTATTCTGCTCATGTCATGTTCTAATGCTCTCTGCCTCATTGTATGATTTATAAGAAGTCAGTTTTACAGCTACAGAGAGGTTTCTAAAATATTCTCGTAATTCTCTCCCTTTAGGACTTACTTAGCTGGACTGACAGTACTATATTTATAGGAGCAATGTAGCTCTTAGTTAACTAGTATTTCTGGATGAAAAGCTATGAAAGATTCTATGAAAATGCAAAATAATTCTAAAGTATATTTCTTTAGTATGTAAACAAAATAGCAGAAATTGTAGCTAATGCAAAATTTATGCATTGAATGAATGGGAATCCCTCCTCTTACTTGAATTCCATACTATCTATATATAACAGAAATAAGCAAAAGCCTACACACAGACAAACATTTGTATCAACCCAGCAGTGATTGTTTTTGTTTTATACTTTTATTCTGCAGAAAAATTTAGCTTGGAATATTTTCAGGTATCAATATGACTAAATGGGAGTGCTGAATACTCATTGAGATGATTCCTTTGACACCCATGTAATTAGGGTTTGGTTATATATTTAGCGAAGCATTGTATCGGTTATATATGTAGGATGTGTGGTGTTTGGTTATACATGTGTTTTGGGGAATACTAGTTAAGGTAAGTTTTATGCTGAATTTTTTTTTGGCACAGTCTGTAATACATGTTGGGTCTGCTGGGGCAGCCTAGAAGTTCTTGGAGAAATTGGAAATGAGAGTAAAATTGTCCTGTCCATTTGCAGTATATGTGCTGCCTTTATTCTGCTGTTAGTGCATTATCAGATAAACAACCAGATTAAAAGCAAACAAACATGCAGTCCCAGAAATACTCCAAATCAGTGTCAATGCTAAGGAAGTTATAAATGCAATTTTGAATAGGTTTCTCAAAAAATGAGTTGGTGATGGCATGACACTTCTTAAAGCTATTAGTGTACATAGCTGTGCCTTCTAATAGAATAAATTACAGTATTCAGTTAATGCATTCTGAAGTACTGTGGCTAGTGGTCAGAATTTTACCTGCTTGCATCCATTGAAGTGACAGCTTGTGTTACCAACTTGGCACTAAATGGCTTCACTTTCTCTTTAACAGATCTCAATAATGTTCTACAACAGTAAGCACTGTGATAAAGAGGAATATAATTTACATGAACAAACCAGGAGCAGTATTTGCTTAAATATGTGACTTCTAATTAGTAAAGCACCTCCTAATGCCAGAAACATGCTAATGAAACTAATTTATTGCTAATTGATTGATCTACTTATAAAACTATGTAGAGGCATTTCACAATATTTATCTTTGAATAGAACTGTGTTGCCAAGCACTGATGATTGTTGAAGTAAAAATACCTTAGATAACTAAAATTTCATTAGCATGCTCAGATAATGCATGAAGTTCCATTGCAAAAATGTACTATTCTTCCGTGGAATTTCTGCTGATGACAGAATTAAAATATTCGGAATGGATTGTACTTAGCAAACATAGTTGTCTCACTGTTATTCTTGGTTTCTGCATTCCTCACTTTCTAACTGACAGTTTTGTTTTTAGTCTCATAACCTATGAGGCTTAACATCAAACTTAAAAAAAGCATCAAGCCTGTTTTGATCTAACTGAAGTGTGAAGAAGTAGGGCAAAGATTGCTTGGTCCAAGTATATGAAAATTCATACTTTAGTCTCTTTTCCTTCTGCAAGAATTGTATTATGATGTTACACTGTCCTTTATTTCATGTTTTGGCACATATCGACGTTGAAGACGCGCATTACATGACGTTATACAGATATGTTAAATTTTTCCTTTCCCTGCTCTGTGTAGTTGAAAGGGCTTATGAATGTTAGAGGAAAACAAGGAAGGAAAAAAATATAGGAGGGGGAATGGAAACAGGCATAAAGAGGGCAAGAACAAGGAGGGAGAGACAGACACACAATGCTCAATGGTGAAAGGAAGATGGGTTGACTATAGTAAGGAATTATGGAGAACTACTGGTACTTGAGCCTAACTAGAAGCCATTTGACTTTATAAAGCTAGTTTTATCCAGATAAGGTGATGTTATGGTTGTAGTTTTTGGTTTTACAAGTGATCCTTTTGGGATTTGACAAGTTATTTGTTAAATAATTAAAACTTTGGTCCTGGTTTTAAAGTATATCCTAAAAACTTGGATAGTCATTGGAAAAGCATGACAAGTCTGTCAGATAGCATTTGGGGCAACTCTGGTACTCCTTTCCATGTCATAAAAAACTGTCTTGCATCCTCCTATTTTGTTTAGACCTAAGGTTTGCAAAATTATTTCTTACTTTATTGCCACTGGCTGCTTTTTAAAAATGGTCTGAAAAAATGCTAAAATCTGTAAATTGAGCTAGGGAGAGACAATTACCTGTGGAAGATGATTGCCTCCATAATGCGAACTATGGCATAGTTTTATTCTTTTGTGTGTGAAAGACTGCAGGAGAGTTAAGTAAGCTTTCGAGTAGAAAATTGACCAAATCTTAGTTTATCTTTGAGGACTTTTTTTTGTCACGCTTATGTCAGTTAAGAGTGTGTGTATAGAAAAACACTCCCTTGAAATACTTATGGAAGATTCTACCTAAGCTGGGAAGAATAATGTATCTGTACTAGCAAGAAAGTTTATTTGCTGTCCTTCCTTTTGATCCCAAGGGGCAGTTTGCTGTACAGAGATGTCATTAAAAATATTGTAGAGAGAAAAGCTCCTTAATTTGATTTGTGAGCAGAGCAATGATATGTCCAAATTTGTGTTCATATCTCTGCTGTTCCCTCTCTCTTTCCTTCTCTCCTCTTCCCTGGCTACGGTGTGACATTCTCCAACTATTCCATGTTTAACAGAATTGACATTTTTACCATCAATGTTTTTTCAGTGTGCGATTTTCATTTGATAACCATTCTGAGTTAATACATATAGTCCAGCCAGAGTCTTCAGTCTGTGGGATCCTAATTTCAGGATAGTTATCATGGCAATACTATTAGTAGCAGTTGCCATCTTCAGACAGTTGCTGTAGGTAGAGATATATTCCAGATGCCCATCAGCACGCAAGATATCTGCTGACTTCAAATTGGTTCTGCTGTTAGTAGTTTTACAGAAGTTAGCAGTCAAGAAATACTTGCTAGACCTTAATGGACAATTTTTAATCAGGAAGAATATTATGCAAAGTTCCTAATGATTGACGGGAGGCACATAAAATTATCAACAAGATCTCCTTTACGTACAAATGTTGTAATTATTTACATTTCAGTTCAAAATTTAAGCAAAGTTAAAATGTGGATGTTTTAATATTTTAAAGCCTAATTTTGACGTTGTTAATATTTTTCTCAATTGTTAAAGTAAAAAGGACTAAAACTGTTCGGTTTTCTTAGTTCTTTATTCTTCTCAGCTGCATTTCTGTAAGTTGTGTTTCTTTTACTAGCAGTTGGTCTTATTAAGAGAGTGCCTAATGTAAATAGGTTTTATTCAGGTGATAGAATCTGTTGATGTGCACGTGTCTGACTCCTGCCCACCAGTTTTCTCACTCTTGCTCACACTTACTTGCTGTCACTTGCATTTTCTCAGTCTTTCACTTTTAAGGCAGTATTGAGCCAGAAGTCTTTTAGTATTTAGTATAAGTACAATTGAAAATGTTTTTTCCTGCAGATTATGGGTAATAGTGAAAGTATTGCAGAAACACATCCTTCTAAACTCACCCTAATGAAACACCTCAGTATTTTACTGTTCCAGGACTAAGACACCTCAAAGAAAAGGCATTTGTCACTTGTTTGCCTTGGTGTGGTGCTCAATAAAACTGGTATGTCATGCAGCAACTCACATAAAACTCTGTGGTATTACGATTGTATTTATTGCCTCATTATTGAGTCTTGCCATTAAAAAAACCCTTCCCTTTCAAACAATATGACTCTTACACCAATTACCATCTCAATAGAAACACTGAGACTTGCTCTGCAAAGTTAATTGCTATGAATTGTTCAACAGGCCTCACAAATAGGTATTTATGAGCATATTTCCATCAAGTAGATTTTTGCCATGCTTCTTTGTATTGAAAGTGACCTTTACAGTGCTGATGAGAAGATTAATTTAGTGTATACTGTAATAGAATTGAATACTCTCCGGTCTCTATTGGAAGCATTTAAGGGCTTGTGCTTTTCAGTTGCCTAAGAATAAAGTCTTGTTTAATGCTGCCTGAGAAAATAAGAATGTTAAAACGGGCAATACTGATATTTTGTGTCTAAAATTGTTGAAACAAATGAGGGAGAGGGATATGGAATGGTATTTCTTTTACATGTGTGGAAACGTACAAGAAATGTTCCCCGCTGCATGGGTTAAAAGAGTGGGGCAAAAATTTAAAGCAAGTAGATTGCCAGTAACAGTCAAAAACCACTTTATATGTTGCTGTTGATAGCTAATTGGTTTATATTGGTTTCCCTTATAAACACACAACTTACAAAGGTCTGAAACAAGTGGAGATTACATTGAACAAAGCCATGTTCAATGTTACAGCAAACTTCAGTGCGGTACAAAATGACCTTTTAATTGTGCTGTGCATTTTCTGATGGGTCTATTTCAATCTGTCTTTTGCAACTAATAAAAAAAGGCTCTTAAGAGTTAGTGAAAATGCCCAGTTACCTACCATGAAAGTATGAATTCACCAATTTACATAAGATTTTTTCATTTAACACCTTTAAAACATGCTAAAATAGTTTAATGTCACTTTGTTATTATCACTTTGTTACTCTTGATCATGCCCCGTTCCCAGTTTGTACAAGGTAATCGTTTTGCGTAACCACTTTTCTTAGTCTAGGCAACTTGGGTTAGTTTAACTGAGGAACTGGTTGGATCAAGATACTTGTGAATGTTTTTTTGATTGGGCCTGAGGAATTGTATAATCACTTTCTGTCATTTTCCCTCCCAGTTAAGAACAGGCGTAGTAATGAAAGGTCATTCCAAGAGAAGAGCTGGCGTTCTCAGTAGCATTTACTTCTTCCTTTTCGTCTTTCTCTTTTGGTGCTTGCTGATACACTCAGCAAGTCTTCAGCAAGAGACCAGTTTTCTAAACTGCGCAGTTGATGTCCCTAACGTGCTTACCTTGCAGTAGTGCAAGAAGTGGTTAAGTTTTTTTCTCATAAAAGAACATACAGCCAGTTAAAGTTTTATGTCATTACAGAAGTGATCCTGTTTCCTTGGTAACAAGCAAGTCACATGCATTCCCTTCTTAAAAAGTGAACTCTTTATATATTCAGGCATTTCTGTTCTATAGCAGATGTTTCTGAAACTGGTAGCAAAGAGTGGGCTCTAGAGCCAGTAGAGAAAGTTTCAGTTTTGAGGCTGAGCAAAATGGGGAGAATACAATTTTGATTCTCTTTACTTTGCAAGTAACATAAAATTAAACCAGAAAAGAGACTTGGAAAAATATAATTTTAATCTCTGCCATCCCGGTTTTCCTGTCTTTCAGTGCTCAGCTCTTATTTTAAATTCAAATTTCTGCCAATGAGGTAGTAATAAAACAACGAATTGTAACACTGAGTACTCAAAAGTACAGGTTAACTTACACCAGTAAAGTCACATTTTTAATATGTTTTGGAATTGAATCAAAACAGCTGAGATTGTAAATTATCTTGAATAAAAACAAGTTAGTTGGAAGACTGATGCATTTGAGCATCAGTTTGTGATATGCAGCAATGAGTAGTCACAGATAGGAAAAATGCTGTGGATTATAAAAGTTGTTTGCATCTCGCTTCTGCAAGTGGCTGTGACTCATAAGATTCTCCACTACCTTCCTGGTGTTCGAAAATTCTTACTTCTGTGGCATCTATCTTTTTTTGAGAAAGAGGTCTCTATCTGCTTCCTGTGGCTGAAAGTTTAGTCCTTCCTTGAAGGTCAGGTTGGTTTTTTTTCTCAGTTCTGGTGGCAGCAGTGACAAAGGAGCCCCATTCCTTTGAAGTCCAGTTGTAAAAATCTCAATTAGCAGTCCATTCTCTCTGCTGGTATTGTTACAGCAAACATTAGCCTGGTAACTGAGAATGATGCTGCTTAAGACTATAAATTGTGAAATGTAAGATATTACTACCATCCATTCTCAAATGTGTCTTACACAGATGTGAAGTCAATTAGTAGAGCAGGGCATATATTTAAAATAAATGTGGACATCACTTGTCATTTTGGTAGGAGGCAATAACTAGTAAGTTTTTAGAGACCCAGCCATGGCACTGAGGGAATATATGGATCCCTTTGCAGAGTTCTATAGCTTACAGTCTGAATGGGAATCAACTTTTTCTGTTGCCCATTAACAAAACCACATAATCCCTAGCAGTATATTTACTGTGTATTCCCCTAACCAGCAAGTATTTGTGCAGGTGGACTCGGTTAGCTAAAAGATAAACTAATTATAAATACCGAAAAAAATCCTACTGCCTACCTAATTCATAAACAATAGATCCAATATTCTCTTAGGCTCCTTATGGCAGTTTGGAATCTGGAACAAATTTTTGCATCCTAGCTATGAAAACTGGAATACTAGAAATGCTAATACAATTAAGTGTGCAGTACTTCAAAGTACCGTCCTTGTTCTTGATAGCATAAAAATATTTTACTATTGAATAAGGTATTAACAATAAGTTTACCTTTTTTTGCTTTCAGCAGCATTGACAGCCATTTTGAAACCTTTTCTTTGCAATGGGACATGATTTTCCTAAGTGAATAAAAGAATGAAGTTGTTCTTGTCAGACTGCCCATATGATAGCTTTATCTGCCATTCAAATGCAGAATTAATGTATGTTTCTTGTGAGCATTGCGGTTTTGTACAAATATGCCCACTTTACCCTCTTTTCACTGTCTGTCAGCACTGGTTAATATATTTAATTAATGACAGAAAGGAACAGAATTTAACCCAAGGAGGTGTCATTGTCATAATATGTTAAGGTGCACATCACAGTGTCTAGGTTGGAGTTTAAATTAGTTTAACAACAGTGCATAAAAGCAGAAAAGTCCAGATTGTAGCACTAGGCAGTTGTTCACCAGAGTCATTCTTTTAACTGGAGTTACTTGTCCAGTAAGAACTTTCAAGAGAGGTTTTCAGCCTGGAGGAGTGTACTAGAAATGCCTTAAACTGGTTGTTTTCACAAAATATGTTTTGGAAGGTAGACGAACAGAATAAAAACTTGTCAGAGCCTCAGCAGGATTCCCTCACAAAGCTCAGGCGCTCCCATGTCATCTGATTGAGGTCTGAGTGGCTGAAAGTCAACAGGGAACTGAGGTCTGTATCGTCATAAAATGTGAAATGAGGACATACTGAAACATGAAGGAGCTGAATTGGTTTGAAAGAGGTAACTTGGTGTGTAGGTTGTTAATACGGGAGAGAGTTGGTTTAGACGGGGAACTGAGAATGACTTGACTTCTGGGCAACAGGGGTTTGACTCACCTACGTAGAATCAACTCAAACAATAGCTGGGAAAGTACTGGGTAATAAATTGTGTTGTGGCTGTTGATGTGAATTAACAATGAAACAAAAACCGGAGAATGGGGGAATATGAGAATAAATAAGTAGAGTAAGTGTAGAGGAGCATTATAAAAAGTAGCAGAAGCAAGAGACTGAATGAGACAGTTTGGACTGAATGAAGAGAATGTATGTGAAAACTACATGAAAAAGGAAGATGATGGGAACATGGAAACACTCCCTTCTATGAGATTTATTTTCCTGCATTGGATTTTGTGCACACAGAAAAGAAGCCAGCCCAAATGATATTCACCTATAGCAGCTAACATGGCTTAAGTCACATTTAACTTTTATACATGTAGTTTTAACTCACTTCCAATATTATTAAACATAACCTGAATATACAAGCTGAACTGAGAGCTAGTAAGATTATAGCATAACCAATAACAGGCAACTAAAAGCTAAGCTACTGTACTGAATTTTATTCAGACTATTTGAAGTTCTTGAAGAAGATACTTTTGCATTTTACTAGAAAGCAAGATTTCCAAAATGCTACCATGCATATTTTAGGCTTCTGAGGAATCTTTCAGCATAATTCAGAATGTCTAGATGTAAAATCCCTCTCTCTCCCTCTTGTTTCTTTGTTTGGGTTTTTTCATATTAAAGACATGGAAAATGCACAAGCAACTGTCTTCTGTAATTTCATTGTCTGCATACTTTAAAATAAACTTTTGCTTGTGTAAGCATTAAATAAATTCTGAAGTATTTTATACATTGATTTCCTTTCTTCCCATGCAGCAGTATATATACACTACCCATCACGAAGCCTTAGCATCTGTACCTGTATTTCCTCTGTAAGAAACACTTGTACAGTTCTAAAATTGTTGTCTCTGTTTATTGGTATCAATATACTGCAACTGGATGTATAAAATCATGAAATATGCATGTGTGGGACAAATGTGCATCCTCACAAAAGGAAATCTAGATGGCAATTTTAATCCTATTTAAAATACGGATATTTGGGATATCAGGCCACTGTGCTCATTCTCTAGGCCTAAGGTATGAAGACAATGGAAAACTACAGAAAACTGAAACATTTGCCTAGGTAAGGTAATGAGCGACTCTTGCTGATGCGATATTATTGCTGGTTCTGACCATATTTGTATCTCTCATTCACTGCAGTGTCCTGTTGGTCTTTTAGTTGTGTGTGTGCACCACTCAGTCTGTGCATGTTGTGTAGCTCAGCCAGGCTTGCCCAGGGCCTCCAAGTCTGCCCGTCAACTCAATTTACCAGTCTGTCTTTGTGAAATTAGGTCTCACCGAGAGCTTGAGATAGGTGCGCTCTGAGTTGAGCAGGCTCTGCAGTGGGTTAATATGTTATTTGTATTGTGTTTGTTTCCAGATAGAATGCCCTAGTGTTAAACTTAAATCTTGGATAAAACAAAAGCATGTTTTAGTTCTCATACAAAATGATATTAAAGACTTGCAAAGTATAACCATGAAAATGGTGAAATACAAAACAATGTACATAAGACTGCTTTCCGAGAACCTCCTACTCTGCATCTGATTGCTAACAGTTTTTAAAATATTATATTTGAAATTTTTACATTTGAAAGAGAATGGCATCTCTGCAGGATTGATAAAAACTTTTCTTGTAAGCACATAGCACATATTTCTACTTGAATAGCTAAGAAATCTTATGGGGCATTTCCTTTATTCCTTCATTTCAAATAACAGTAATTATCAAAGTTTTGGTTTTTTTTGTATTCATTAACAAGTATACATGATTTATAAAGGAAGCTAAGTCTTACACACTTGTTTGCAATCATCTAGTTATTTCTTTTTACAATGTAAAACAGTTTCTGGCATGGTTACTTGAGTAGGTTTCTTTTTTAAAAAAATTGCTCTAGTAGAACACTTAATGAAGAAGGGTTTTATTTTCTATGTATTTCTGTAAATTTTCTAGTAAATCAGACCAGACATGCCTGGACACTTTATTTCCTACTTATCCTCTCTGTCCATAACAATTTGCTCTATTATTCTGCTGGAACTCGTTTTTCCAGAGGAGAGCACAGAGGAGTTCGCAACTCAATCAATAGTTGAGAACATACTATAAAGCATTGGGTTGAGAGCGAGTGCAGATGCCTCAGTGGTTTTTTCTGTCCCTGCTGTACAGTGGTTTCTACCTTGCAACATCTGGGAGCTCTCATGCTTTAAACTACCAAAGGTGTATCTTTATGTCCCTTTTCAGTCAAAGTCCTAAATACTAAAATACTAAAGTGGGCACAGAGTTTTCAATAGAAAAGGCCCAAAATCATATAGACATGTTACATATATGTTACATCCACATACATATTTTTATGTAGTATTCAAGTCAACAAAGAGCCCCAGACTGGCCAAAAGAATCAAGTGAATATTTTTATTTGATATGAAGATAATTTTTTATTGGTGCAACCCGATATCAAACTTCATGACAATTATAAACCTAAAGCATCGATTACTTAATTACCTTTGTTTGCCTTGACAGTAATGTTGTCAAAGAATACAAGTTTAACAAGACAACCCATTCCCAAATTTACATCAACTCCCTGTAATGCAGTTGTGGCTTTGAAAGCTTACTTTTTGGTCTACTAAATCCTGCAAAGCAGTTTGTAATATTTATTCTACAGCTGCACTTACACTACCTGATCTATAATTGCTTGTTAAATTTCTCTTTATGGAGCTTATGTTAAGAAAATTTGCCAGGTTTAGATATTCATAGGCAAATATCAGCGTATGGAGTTGAGGATTGCATAACAGCTAGTTCAGGACATATATTTTGAAGACCTTATAGGTAGGGGAAGGGAACCATCTGCAGGTCTCTTACAGAAAATAAGTGTACCACCATAAAGTGTTTTGGAAACTATTCATATAAACATGTTGTTTTGTAAGAAGCCATCTGGTCAGTCAGAGCAATCTGTGTGCAAGTGCAGATGGATATGAGAGCTTTGGGATCCATAACCCTTAGTTACCATTCATGATCTTCAAAACAATGCCTTAGAGGAGACTTCTTTTGATGATGTATTATTCCACTGTGTAGAGTGGTAGCTCGAATGCTCCAAAATCTGATGGCTTTTTTGGAATGGCAGGGTACTGGAAAAGCCTGTGACATTTCCAGAAAGAAAATTTTCAAAGTTACATTCTCCACACAACTGAAAGCAGATTTTGGGTAGGTAGTGTAGCATGAGGGCTTTCAGTAGATGGGATTGTGTACTTTCTTTATTGACAAGTTCTCATAGCCCATACCACTTTTAGTGATTTGTTGTTGTTGTTGTTCTTAAAATTAGAATTTGAAATGTACAAATGAAGAGGGAAGTATTTATTTAAATTTATGTTCACAGAATGAATAGAAACTGATTAATAGAACTGAAAAATCCAAACCAAATAATCTCTTATTTTATAATATATTTATATTGTATTTATCATATATTTGGAGGTTGCATACCATGCAACTGTGGCACTTCAAGAGGATTTTAAAGCCACGCTATTCTATGAAAGGAGGAGGTTATTTCTACTCCTGACTTCTTTGATGTATTGAAAGGAACTGAAGGGTTGCTGACTTTCTTTAACCATTCTGTGTGCCAAAATATATCACTGTAATCTACACTAGCCTGGCCTTTGTGATATGATCTGGACAGAAGTCAATCTGGAGATCAGTGAAAGGTACAAATCTCTACTTAGAAAAATACTATATAGAGTTGCAAAACTGATAAACACAATTTATAACAGAGAACTCCAGTGCCTTAAATTCAGAGTTCAAGAGAAAATATTTGACTGCCATTTTCAGCTTGAATTCTATTAAAAGGGAAGCTTGGTTAAGATACTTGCCAACAATGCAGGTCATCTAAAAATCATTTTTATTCCAAGACTTTCTAAAATGTGGAAGAATGGAAGAAATCATAGACCAGTATGTTTGTATTTGATATGCAAAGGCAGCACGCTCCGGTAGGAGCATGATTTACTGGATTTATTGTTTAGGAACCAGGGTCTGAGTAACATGACCTAACAAGTTAGCTGTGTCTCCTTTTAGTCAGGGCAATAGACCTGTGTTCCCTCTTCAGTTCCCAGACACCCGTTGCCTCGTCACCAAATTGTCTGATACTGTGAAATTGAAAACAGTATTTTTTCAAGATATCTGGTGCAGAAAAACAATGAAAGATTCTTGTCAAGTCACTGCGTGCTCTCATTTCCTACTGATGAGAGTCACAGTGGGGCACAGCGAGCATCAGTCAAGCACGGTGTTCTGTAGCTGGTAGATCAGGCCTCTGTGCAGAAGTAATCACTCTAGATTAAGGAAAGGGCCTTTTTAATATTGGGTGGTTCGCTGTGACATTTGCAAACATTTTTGGCACAGGATGGCATTTGCAAACAGTTTTGGCGTAGTGTATTTATGTAATCCACTGTCAGAAATATCACAAGCTAAGCTCTCAAACATGAGTTTATGATGTTTGCTACAGATCTCCTGAAATGTCAATGTCTCAGTTCAATTGCCCTTGAGGAATCTGTTAAGGAGGAGGGGGGAGAAGAGTCATTAGTATTGAAAATACATTGTTCTTTAAATTGAAATATGTGTGTGTAAATATACCCCGATATGTAAATTTTACATAGTTACTAGAATGGCAGTTTTTAAAAAAAACTGATTTGTTGATGAACCAACATGATTTTGATTTTTTTTTTTCTCATGTAATTGTTAGATTTGGAATATTGCAAGAAAAGCTATTCTGTAGTGCTTATTTCACTGGGAATAAAACCAAAGATTAAGTTTAGTTACTTTTCCACAGTGGAAAAGATTTTGAGGAATGAAACAGGCTTTGCTGAGACATGATATAAGCCTTATTCCTCTTAAAATGTGGTTTAGAAAAATCTGCTTATGTATTGCAGTCTTCCAGTGCTTATTCATACTCTTCTCTGTGCAACACTGACAGTAACAGTTGAATGGAGGCATCCACTCAAATACATGAAGCAAATTGTCTTCATAAGGGAAGTATCTTTGTATTTGTGAACGTACTTGGCTTTAATCCAGACCGTAACAAGTTTGTTTATGCCTAACTGCGCAGTTTTTCAAAAGGAGGTGGGTTATTTCTTTTCCTCATTTGAAGTTGTATTGAAAAATATTTCAGCAGCCATCAGTTTCTCATGTGAAAACAGCATGAATTAGCTACAGGCCATCACTGAAATTCAAAACATCCTACAGAAGCTTTGTTCCTGGCTTTGTTAATCTGCCAGCTATAAACATAGTCCATTCAATTCTGTTGTATTTCAGATGCTATTTTTGTGGTGTATTTTTAATATGTTTGGCACTTCTGTGGTGATAGCAGAATCTATGAACAGTTAGCTGAAGGATTCTAGAATAACTTGGTGTAATTACAGGCAGTCTTTTATTAATAACAGAAATTAATTGTATTAATACATACTTCCCTGCTGTATCACTTCATCTCTATGACAAACGAGTAAAGAAAATGATTGTTGCTAATTTTTTAGGAATATTCTTTAGACTGCTTCAGAGGTCTCCAAATACCTTCTCTGTAGCTACAAAGGAAGCAAAATATTTCGAAATGCAAAATGACCTGAACTGGTCTTTGCAGAAATGGTAGGAGTAGCTTCATCGCACAGTCCCGGGTCATCTGCAACACGCAGAGATTGCACAGATATTCTCTCCAGACTTCCTCCACTTACTGTTTCAGTATGGCCCTGACCCAGGGACAACGTGACTGGAGTGCTTTGCGTATTTACAACGTTGGTCTAAGTATAACATCAGGCTATTCTTGTCTATGATGATCTAGTCAGAATAGCTGCACATTTCCTTGTACAGATTTGCTTTATTGAAACAGGCTTCTTCAGTTTACTCTTGCTGAAATAACCCAGTTTTAGACAGAAATTGCAGGAAGGATTTGTACTGGCGTGGCTGATGTCACCATCTCCAAGACCAGACCACAGTCATCTTCTTTCAAATCTTCACATATTAATTACACAGGCCCCCAGAGTTTGATTATACCAATAGCAGTATGAAGGTTTGTTATTAGATTAAGATTTTTAAAGTGTGACAACATTAAGAGTTTAGTAAAATGCATGATACGTGGTAAGAAGAACCATTAATGTGGGGGTCTGCAGGGATTGCAGTTCAGTGTAGAAAGTGTTAGAAATCTGTGCCTTGTAAACAGCTTACATAAAATAAATTGCTTAATTTTGCAACTGCAAAATGAGCCAAAGAGGCTGTTTCTTACTGTTCCGTGTCTATTTTAACTCTGAAATCTTGTTTCTGAAACTTTATTCTAACCTTTAAGAACTCATAAATTAATTCTTTATAAGAGATTGAATTATTAGTCTTTTACAGTTTTGGGGTAAATCGTAAATATACTGAACAGCTGTGAATGTCTGGCTCCTTTAAAAATCTTTCACTAGAAGACTCCTACAGATTAAAAGAGATAAATCCCCAAGCACTAGCTATTGAGAATAGCTAGGTATGACCAAAGGGAAATAAAATGGGGCCGGTTTGCATTGTCAGGCAGACTGAATATTTTATCATATTTTTACCATTAGTGCTACAGCTGAGTCAAATGCATCTAAATCTTGAAATCTCCAAGAAAATCCAGTGCACAGGGCAGCTGTATGTATTAAAAATGCTTCCTGTGTAACTGTAGAGGTGTTGCTACTGCAGACAAGTCGATGCATACTGCCTGTGCACCCATGTAGGGCATAAATATTCTTCCCATTACATCAGCCTAGTCCTTTGCTTTTCAGGCCTGTACAGTTATATTCCAAGGAGGAACTGTAGGCACATGCTGTATATGGTGCCTATAGAAAAGTCTTCTAAGACTTCTTGGTTGCTGCTTGCAAAGCAGAACTACCCTAGCAAAGAGAAAATTATCATATTGGCTTCTGGTGTTGTATGCATTTATGTGTAATATTGACCTCTACATACAGATGGCTTCATTAATGTATTTCTAAACCAAGGAAAGTGATACCTCAGTAGCTTTTCCAGTTACCATTTGGGTTGAAATTTAATCAGAGCCATAAAATGTCCTCCACCAAGGTTGGCTACTCTTGACAACACCAAAATCTTCATCTGGCCAAAAGCCACAAAACTGAGAGACAAGGAGAGGAGGAACTTTCTGGGAAGTTCACAGGTGAAAGATGAAAGTGCCTTTCTTGTGATCCTGTAACTTCCTTATGGGATAAAGCTCGGCTCGGCTACAGAAGCAGATGTTTTGGCTGCCAGCATTTACAGGTTTATCTATGGAGCTGGGAACTAAGACATCTGGCTTCTCCCAGGCTGCTACTGCCCAGTTGCCAGGTGTCAGCTCCACTGCTGGAGTTGCACTTAAATCACTGGCAGCAATAGGAGAGTGTCAGCTGATCACTGTCATCCTAACTTGATTCTTCTTTAATGCTCTGGCAAGGGCAAAGAGCAAGCTTATTGCAAATTTTTTTTATTTTGAGCTCCTTGGCAAAGTTGTGTCTGTATTAGAGAGGGACCAAGATGGTATAGTTTTTAAAGATTCCGAACCTGATGATATGTGGAGAACTGACCCCAAATTTCAGGAGCTCATGGCCAGCAATGTACAGTGCATTTAAGCCCTACCGGAGTTGGTAGCAAATTTTGCTTCCAGTTAGCATCATTTGGAGTCATCATTAAAAAAAGGAGGAGCCTATGTTAATCACTGACATTTTCTTTGTTGCAGAGAAGATAATTGAAATCTGGCTAAACAGAAGATGTGATTTTGATTGCTAGTTACTGTGGTCTTCTTCTTGCTGGCCAGCCTGATGCTTGCTTACTTTCCCTCTAATCCTTCAGGAATGTTGCACCCCAAGCTGGCCCCCGTATTCACTTACCAGGCAATGTCATACCTTGTTTGATTAGCTTCCCTTTCTGTGGTGGTTTAAATGTAAACATTAGTCCTTGTACTCATTACCAAGAACAAAGTCAGCATTTCCCTTGTTATTCTGTTGACAGTGTTTAATTCTGTACTATATTTACATATTTTCCCATCTTGATTACCTTTGTTTATTTGCAAAGTACAGGCTTAATTCCACTATGCCTCCACTCTCTCTGTGATTATGTTTCCAGGTGCAGACACGCTATTTTCTGTCTGCTAACCAACTCTATTTGATTTTTTTTTTAGCTTGAGAAGCTAAAAACAATAGGCTAAACTTAAGACCAATCAAAAAGCTTCCAAAGGTTGAGATTAAGACTTAAATTTTTGAGGTGTTATGTCACAGATTATTATTAGTATCAGGCTTATGGTTGGAATGCAGTAAGTTGCACTTAGTATGTAAAAAATAAAAACAAAAATCAGAAAGAGTGATTGCTATAAAGCACTGTTTTTCACCTTTTTTTATTGCTAACATATTCTCCAGGAAAGAGTTATGATTCTGTAGTGTTCTAGGAGCAGGTTTGAAGTCTGTTCGTTTTTCACATTCATAGCTATTATTGTTAACATTCAAATCTGGATCTGCCCCTGAGAACGGTCATGTCAGCTCTCTTCTGCCGTGTTGCATATGTTAATATCATGCTGTAATCTTCATGAGAAATGGAGATACTTGAGAGAAGCAGCTGATACCTCTTAACTTGATGGAGCAATTAAAACTCAAGCACTTGCTTGGAAAATCAAAACAACTTTTCAATTCCATTTCCTTTTATGGTCATTTAAATAAGGGGACTTGTTATGAAAAATAAAATAATAACGGGAATTGCGCAGGTTGTTTCTTATGATGGGCAGTTGACTTGCAGGACTCAAAACAAGGACAGCTAAATTGCGTTATTCCCTTGGGGGCTATTTAAAGGGTGTTGGGAAGTGTAGATGCTTGTGGGCAGATGTTCTTGCCTGGCTGAATTTGGAGCAGCAGAGAGTCAAGGAGCGTGGAGCTCCCAGCTCAGAACGAAAGCCCCAGCAGCTGTTTGCTCCCTGAGCGGGTGGAAGGGGTAGGAGACAGGTAACTGCTCAGCTTTACCCGTGAAGCTGAACTGTGTGGTGTCACAGGCTGAAAGTCAGACATGGTGAAATGAGGTAGGAATACACAGCAAGTTTTAATTTAAATTAGTCACACTAAGTACAGTAGTGAGCTCTGGTAAATTGTAGGCATGAAGAGGTCAGAAGAAGTGTTTTAAGCTTTCAGATTTTTCTTCTCTGTGATACTGGCAAAATTACATAAATGACAGGAGATGGTAAATCTTTCTTTTTTGTTTTCTTCCCTGACTGCTTGGCATGAAAGGTGGCTGACTTTTTGCATTTTTCCTTTGTAGACTAGAAGTGGGTAGCACAAATGTGGTAATCACTCCTTCTACGGGCTTATCATACACTGGTGTCTGAGAACACACTTTCTGTACAGTCTTTCTGCTGTTACTTCCAATGCCAATCGTATTGATTATGGGCTGTTTAAGAGCTAATTTGGTAATTAAGGTTGTCTCAGTTCCGTGTCATTTTTGCGTGCAAACAACTTGTGAATATGGAGGAGGAAGTGCCTGGCTAGTGACTGTAACACACTGCTGTCTCAGCACATTGAAATTGCTACTTGTCAGAGTTTTACTCCTTTTATTTTCACATATATGATGCATTGTGAATCCTGATGCATGTCTTCTGGGTTTAGTTACCTCAGTATTTTCAATAAAAATGTATCCCAGATCTGTCTCTGCTTCCCTTAAAGATGATAATTACAGTACTAGCAGGAAAAAAAAATAAATTCAGGTATTCACTGAACACCATTCTTCTGAAAGCAAACCCTACATTTTGTTATTATATAAACAGCCTTGGAACATGTTCTGCTTCTGAACCATTTGTTCATTAAATTACCTGTCCCCAAGAAGTGGTAAATTATATTGCTCACACAACTACAGCTAACCCTCAAGAGAGTAGAATGTTGGTGATTTCTAGATGGGAGTGGATGGAGTAGCCAAACTTACTGCCTTTCAACTATATTGAAATACACACAAAAAAAAATGAATTATAAATAAATGTTCAAGTTAAGATCACTCAAATTATAAAAAATGGAAGCATGGTTATGTTTTTGTAATTAGTTCACAGCAAGAAGAGATTGAATACATCTTTTTAAATACTGCTGTAGAAATATGTATGTAGAAGGAGCATGTACATTAATGAAACCATTGGATAGACTATTAGAATTAATGCTTTTCATTTCTTGATCAATTTAGATCTAATCGTGGTGGGAAATGATTGTTCAGTTTTTGAACTGACAAGTTTGCTCTAATAGTAGTGTCTTCAGGATTTTCAGTGTCAAAATGTACTATAGAAGGATTATATTGCCCATGTCTATCTCTTCTGTTAATCACTGACTATTTAAACATCCCAACTCAGTCATTTGTATTAATAGATGGAGATCACTGTTTCTTATTAATAATTATATTTCATTTCTACAAAATGGGGAGTGATGGCGGGAATGTGGCTCCAGTTATTTTTACACTTCAGCAACTGGAAACAGGGATTTTACCTAGATCACTGCAAAACAGGAGTTACAAGGGTATGCAAAATGATTTGATGAAGTCAGAGTCTTACTTAATAGTGCTACTAAACAGGTGTTTTAGATGATTTTAATTGGCAGAAGGTGCTGAGATCAGTTGTATTGGCAAGTTAGAATTAGTTCTCATTTGTCTAGTAACATTTTCTTAGCATAGACATTGTTTAATACTACCTTCTGAGGAGGCTGCCTGCCTGAATACAGTTTAACCCACATTAAATATTGGGGTTATAACCAGAAATTAGATTATTACCATGACAAAAATATTAGTCGCACAAGAACAAGGCAAAAAAGGCTCAGAAAATTTATCTGCCAGCTAATTCCTTTCTTCATGAGGTATGTTTAATGCAAGCAAAACTAGAATCATGAATGTCTCCAGAGATGCACTTAAATGTGAGATTATATAAATATATATATATGAAATACCTGATTCTGAGCTTTGCTACGCTCTTGAGATGTGCTTATTACATTTCTGATGGTATGAAAGTATTACCAGTTGCAGACATGTTATACTATTTTTATAAGAAACCACTCTCTAATTTCACCCTTAAGAGTAGACAGTGAGATGGGAAATAAATTTCTTCATTTAAATGTTCACAGCATCAGCTAAGAGAATGCTGCAGGTCCATATGCTAAGTATATGAAGAAAACCACATGAAATGCAGTTGACATTTTGACACATGGAGAGCAATAAATGAAAAACGTGAATAAACTAGAAGCTGATTAGAAAGACCGGTTACTTTAAGCTATTTTCTGTAGATGCACCTCAGGCAGAACTTGACACCAAGACAAAATCAATGAAACTCAATTGGTATCCAAACAAACGCTGGGCAGATCAATCAGGAATGCTTAAAAGCGAAACAATGACCTGGTGGGAAGAAGGAATTGATTGCCTCAGCAGGTTGCTTTTTTTTTCTTCGGAATGGGACAAGGCAAGAATGTAGACAAGAACTTGAGCCTTTAATACGTGGACATTCCAGGGCTGAACAGAGAAATGCCTGGCAAGCATCCTGCTGCCTGCCAGACTCAGCCTAGGAAATTAAACCCTGGTAAGAGTTCAGTGGCTGGGAAGGGTAATAGAATTAAAAGAATGTTATATTCAAACTGAACCGGTGTAACTCGGATGTAGACTTAGAGAGTAAGTGCTTCCCACAGGGACTTGAGGGATCTGTTCTGGAAGAGTTACTCTAGAATAGCTACTCCCTGGTTTAGATTTACATATTTTAAATTTGTATTTTAACTTGAGTAAAGCTGCCAAATGCCCGTGAACCCTAATGCAACCCCAAAAATCTAACCTGGAGACTGGTTTTCCTGCATGAGACAAATGAGAGAGGGGATTTGCATGCGCTGCATGTAGGTATGCTTTTTCCTTCCTCCCCGGTCCCAGACGCAGCTTAGCAAAAATAGATTCGGAACAAGTGTCTCAATTTCATCTTCATTTGCCAGAAATACTGACAGGATCATTTTAAGGTGTTTGTACCTCTGCCCAAGGGTTTGTGGAATATCTGACCTGTTGAACTGCCAGTCACTTTAAAAAGGTATCTCGTTTAGTGACAGACTCTGTAAGTATCATTTGAACTCAAGACCAGAACTAAATTATTAAATCCAGCATCAGGAGACAGAAGAGATGGGAGATTAATCTTTTCCTCAAACATGATTACCATGCATTTTGGGGGTGGTTGGTAATTTTTCTCCCAAATTCAGTAGTTAAACTTTCTGGGTGTTACTTGAAAGTCATCATTTTAATTGTAGAGTAAAAAGCTATAGAGCCAAAACAGAGAAGCAAGATGGCAAATTTTCTGACCAGGTTTTGGAGGTTGGAAAAGGGCTTAAGATACATACTTTTAAATGTATGATGACTTTTTAATACTCTAAAATTTTTTCAAGGTACAACATTGAAGTTGATCAATTTCATTTCATTTCCTTTTTCATGCAGGATGCAAGTTGTTATTCCTCAGTTATAAGTTTGTGTCTGCAAATCTACATAACATAATGATTTGTCATAGAATTTGGATTGTCATTATAAAAATTAGCTTAGATGTTTACCACAAATTATCTCTAATTTTGTTATTAGATATATCTCATTCTGGAGTAGCATCATTTAAATTAGCTGAATTACTTGCAATTTTTGTCCTTCATTCACAGACGCTGGTGTTGATGTAATCGTCCCAATATGATCTTATTACCTCAGCCGTGCCTGTCAGGGCAGACTGATATTCACTCTCATCTCTTCATTTTAGGAGAATTACTTTTTCACCTTTTGCGCTTTTTTTCTTTGAATGAGATTTTTCCTCCAGAAGGGAGAAGTGACTTCCCATTGGACTGACACTAATGTCATGTTGTGGACATGCCAGCAGGAGGAGCTTGTGTATTAAAATGTACTTTGAATAAAGCAATCACCAAATTATAGTAATTGCACATAACAGTGCCTTCTTCTGCAAACCACCATGTGTCCCTAGTGTGGCTCGCTCTCTGCCTGATAAAGCTGAAGTAATATCAGCAGTGACCATCGTGCTGGTAAATTAACCTATTTTAGACTGAGAAAAGCCCAATGAGGTGAAAATTTAATTTTGTCCCATTGTATATTTGATATTTAGATGCTTTTCTGTTTACATGATCTAAAGAATACACATTTAACACAAAATCACAGCCCTGTGAAGCCACTACCCCATGATCAATTTCACAAGCATTTGAGTATCAGCGCTGCATTGCTGCAATTTTATAAATAGTAGAAAAATAATGAGTAATAATATTCATGTTACTAAAAGAAATCCATGCTAATGAATACAGCTGAAATTGGATTCACATGATCAGAATTCTCTACAGCAAGTTAGATAGCATTGCTGAGTTTGAAAATAAGAAATCATATGACTAGCGTTGGAAGTCCAATTATCCTTGGCTACCAAGAATTAATAGCATATGCTAAATTAATTTTTAAGCTTTTATTTTAGTGACAAGAAAAACAAGGAATTAAAGATCTAACTTGTTACTCTTGTTATTAACGAAGAGGAGGATATATACCACAGATATTTTAAGCAATATTTTTATATGAAGGAAAAATCCCTTATAATTTTAACTAAGGTTATTTTAGACTGTTGTACTCAGAAATTTAGACAAGTAAAATATACTGCCATTAAACCCATAATTTCATTTTCTGTTAAAGTTTAGCATCTGAACACATTTTTTTCTGGTTTTTATTATTATTTTAGTGAATAACAGGCACTGTGTGGATTGTAGTTACAAAGCTGCCGCTGATAGCGCTGCTCATCTTGCAGCTCTGCTTCCTGCAAGTGAATCTTCCACTCAGTCCCAGGACACGTTTAAAGGCTTTTGCTTTGCTGACATCTCAGCCGTGTGGGCGCTCCAAATGCTCGAGTGGGGCCTGAGTGTGCTTGTGGCTTTTGCGGGGCTGTCTGACCTGTCAGGAAGGGGCACTGCAGGAAAACAAGAACTGCAGAGAGTACATTTGGTGGTTGGTTTACAATATATCAGTGTTTGTTTAACCTGGCAAGAACTGCAGATGGTGATTCCTCCCTTATGGACTTGTTAAGTCACTTTGAAGATAGATATTATATGGGGTTTTTTAACTTATGAAAATAAGCTTGGCTTTGTACACTGTGTGATTTTATTGCCTAGCTGAGTTGCAAAATGCAAAATTTAGTTTTATTTATTGATCTGTATATAAGCAGTATAATTAAAAACCATGTGGAGTCCTCTGAAAGAATGGCAAAAGTACAATGCTATCCCTTTATACTGTAGTTTTCCGAGGAGTCTATAGCCTCTGAATATCATCTAGGTAAGCTGGAATTTTCTGTTACTGCTTGTTGTTGAACTCAATGTACTACTTTGAGCCTTTTCCAAAAGGCTCCTTCATGTAGGGCTACAGTCTGTTGTGGGTCGGAAGAGACTGAAGAATTCCCAACAGGGATGTATTACAATGTACTTCATCATGTAACGATACATCCATCCATAATTAGAGGACTGTTAAGTAGAGCATCATCCAAGCTCTTGTCTATTTTGCTTGTACTTTTATCACTTCAAAATGCTTTTCCCACCATTTCTGAACCGCAGCTCATAGAGATACGCTTTTATCCTGTAATTTGCAATCTTCTATAAAGTATTGAAAGTTCTACTAGTTCTCATTTTTGAAAGAGCCCATTTTTAATTCACACTTGAGATACCAGTAGAAAGAATGCAGTTGTGTGTAGCTGAAGACGTGTGTTGTACTTTGCAGTCATGTGCCAGGCTCTCATAACATCTGCTTTTTCCATGTTTGGAATAACTACAGAATAATTTACGTGTAATATAAACTAGCCACTTCTGTCTTTATTTCTTGTCGTCTTAGTGATATCCCACCTTCTGGAGAACCAGTAAGTAAAAGCAATCGCTCGAGAGGGACTACGCGCTTCCCCAAACTATCTCGCGGCCATCAAAGAGAGCCACGAAGCCTGGAACCTCAGAGTGGTGATCTTTGACCCTGTGTCGTACTCACGAATACTGGCACCACGTACTTGCAGTTGTTCTGTGATTCCTTCCTAGGCTGTGTTTGTAAGTTAAGCTCCTGAAGAGACTACAGCTGCATCAACTTAAATCCTGAAAAGAGACATTCATTCCTGAGGGTCATATTCTGATTAACTACTTTTGAAGGCAGTAATCACTTTCTCCAAGGAAAACGAGGGCTCTTCACGAGGGCTCAGCAAACCGATAGGCATTTTCTTTGTTTTGTAAAGCTGTGTTGCACATACCCTCCTTTGTGTTACTACTATGAATTTCTTGTTTGTATTGTGTTGTCTCCCTTTCTATATGTACATTTTTCTGTTCCACAGAGACATGGCTATCACGTCAAGACAATTTTTTGTTTTCTTGGAAGAACAGTTAGGATTATCACTACTTAGTAAGTCAGAAAGATGTGCTTAAAAGAACCTCACTAATTTATTACCTTTTGTAAATAGAAAGACTGAGTTTTTTTATTGTAAACCTCTGACACACACAAAGGTCTTTAAAATCTTGACAACGTAGATGACAAGGGAAAAACATTAGAGGTGGAAAATAGCTTTTGTACACTTCTAGTTAGATATTCACAATAGCTTTCATTTGTGGGAAATAATTCTTTAAAATCAGAGAATGTAGTAATTTTTAGTGGAATTTCAGTCTTGCTGTAAGGCTGGGTGCAATATTACTGATCTCTACAAACCGCCACAAGGATACACAAAATTAGCCTGGTACAAAATAGTGTTTTCAAGTCTTGGGTTATCTTTTCTTACTAATTTGTGGCTGATGTTACAGAACAGTTCATCATTAACAGGGCAGTGTGGAATTCTTACTCTGCTTTTGTAAAACCCTTCACATGGTGATACTCAAAAATTGCCTGTAATGAAAGTGCCTGTTACCCATCACCTCTTGTGGAAAAGTAATTTGTAATGGTACTACTGTAAGAGTAACTAAAAAAATTGGCAAGAAGTATTACAAGTGATGGAAGTCTTGACACAGATTAACTGGAATCCAGTTCAGTAGCCATTAGCTGCACTGCCGTAGGCAGTTTAATTATATGTTAGCTATCTTCTTCTCTTCATTAAGTTTAAGCAGTGTGCATTCCTATTCTCTATCAATTGTATTCTGGTCTTCCTTTGTGTAAGAACATCTTTCTTCTCAGAATTTTTTTGGGATAATGTTACTTAAATTGATGTATCTTGTAATTTTATTATCCATTCATTCTATTAATTCTTACATCAGTAGATATTGAAATCTAATATTACCCTGCAGAAAAACAAGCTGATGTAATAATAGATCTTCTCCCTCGGTGCTTCAAGTGAAGTTCTAGAAAAGTGAAACTTCTGTTCTGCAAAGCTGTGACCGCTGTGTATTGGTCAGGCAGGGAAGTGGCCCAGTTGTTTTCAGTGTCACTTCTTGAGTGAGCAGGGGTTTGTTGCACACAGTGAGGAGCAGCAGTGGGCTGGCTTCCTGCCATTGAAGCATGTAGCTTACAGGTTGCACTGAACATAAAAAAGCAGCAAAGAGGGGTGGGATTCACTCTGCAGGTCAGAAAGTTCAGTAGATTAAATACCACCAAGTAAAATCATGTCACAGAAATGAAGCAATATTTTTCAGTCAGTAAGAGACCTCACTTATAAAATAAATAAATAGAAAATCCAAAAGGCCAGCTGATTGGGTTTTATTAAAAGATGAATTTTTGTTGCTGTTTTGTATAAACTACAGTGGGACGTTTAAGAAGAAAGGAAAGTGGGTAGCTTGTCAGTTAATTCTTCTCCAAGCTCATCAGTCTGATACCCTGACGATGGTTTAGTTTGGTTTTGTTGGAAAGAAAAGCAGCTGGAATGATGGTCCTACTTTGAAACAACTCCAAATTTATTTTTCAGTAGGAATATGACACACATCTATTAACTGTGAATTGTAAGTAAATCTGAAAGAAAACACTATGTGGAAACCTTTGTGATGTAGCTGTTTCTTACATGGAGCTGTATCCATTTGCAGAAAATAACTTACAAATTAAAGTACTCCTTATTCCAAAAGTTGCAAACAATAAGAAATCTCACTTAGTGCAGATAAAATTTAAAGTAGGTTTTTTTAGCTGTTGAGGATTTTTTTTGTATCTACGTTTGCCTCTTAATATGATTTCATGCCTGATTATCTTGCATCTTGTAATTTTTAATGTATGTATGTAGATCACATAAATATACTAAACTTGTTTACTGTGTACCAATCATTCTTTATTAACTTGAGCCGAATTGTGTGTCAGCTCCTAAGATTACAGTCCCCAAACAACGTTCACTGTGTGATACAAGATACCGTAATGGGTCCATTACTAATCCATTTAAGAGCTCATCTGTGGTTTCTCTAAAATCTCAGAAAATAATTAAATGAAAGCCTTTTTTTCACGAGATAACCAGGTGCATAAAGCAGGGAAGCTATTTTGAAGATCAGTGAGGTAGTTGCTTGACTGCAAGTAGATACTTAGTGATATGAATGCCCACATTTTTAGCATCTCAAGTCATTCTAAAGTGCCCTTAACAATGATGCCATCAGTTGAATGATTCTATCAGTTTATCTCACGGCACCTAATTCCTTGCATGTAGTTACAATTTTTGCACAAATCTCATTTCCCTCAGTACTGAATATGTGGTCGGTGGGTGGTGGGTTACTGGGTTCAGCCAGTTCTCGTTGGCTCCGTAGGCAGCCCCGTAAATGCAGAACAGAGGAGGTGCGACAGGCTGGTCCCTGGAGCTGCTCCTGGGGTGAGACAGCGTAGAGGCGTTTGCAGTATCGTTTCCATCTCATTTCTCTTTTATCATTCGACATATTAGGTCTCTAGGGCTGCTCATCTGGAACCTTTAGTGACTATGTAAAATAAATGGTAAAAGTAAGTGGCATTACTTTTATTTTTGTGCTGTTCTCCAATCACTTGCAAAATGAACAATTTCCTAAGAAGCACAGGGCAGGCCAGAGTCTTCCATCTTTTGCAGATGTGACCGTCTGTCACTGTTCATTACGTATTGATTATGGTTTTTCAGAATCTCATTTATTTAGATTCTGACATTCACTATAGAAAATGCATTGTATTGACTTGGCTTTGCATTAAATCAAGTTTCTCAATAATAATAATAATAAATTTCCAGGGTTTATATGAGGCAGGATATTGACATAGTTATAAAGGCTTAAATTGATACATCCATTATGTCACATACTCTTAGGGAGATTAATAATTTCAAAGCCAGTCTTCTTTATGGAATTGTTGATATGATAGTTGTAATCAAATTATACTATCTTACAGAATCTACTGCAAGTCATAAACCATTGTGATTGGTTTAATGCACGTATTTAGAGAAAGGGCATAATGGTATTAAAGGTCACTGGCTCAAAATTGTGAGCTATTGCTAAGCTGTGTTTTATTGTAATAAAGCAATGCTTTATTGTATGGAACAATATCTGCATGGTAGCTGTCAAATTAATAAGAACCTACTAACAAATGGGCTTGACTGACTCAGAGCAGCAAGCTAATAATAAATGAGACTTGGTGAGCCCCCAGTGAACTAATGATACTGTCTGTCAGGACGTATTAATGGTTTAAGAACATGATATTTTGTTAACAGAAGCAGTTATTAGTCCTTTCAGACATGGATGTCGTTCTTTTCGCTTCAAAGCACACCGGGATCTCAGTTCTGCTGTAAGTCACACACCATTTCAAAGGCTCAAACGAGACTTTGTACTAAATTCTGCTCCTATATGCCCTTGCAAGTCTTGATAACAACGCTGTGCCCTTGAACTCTAGTATATGTGAACGTAAACATGTCTAACATGTTTATTTAACACGATTTCCTCCTTGGAAACATTAATGCTACTTCCGTGTTGGAGCTCGAGTCACTGCTGGAGATGTGCTTGAACTCAAGAAAGTAAAGAATTTATCTCCTGCAATTTCTGTGGGTTAGGAGATTTCAGTCAGCACCCTGCATCACATGGAATATCCATTTGATTAGTTAGCAATTTTGGTAGTTTGTCAGCATTATGTATTGAAAGAATCACTTTAATATATGAAATTATACTATGGAATCTAGAATACATTTAAAAATATGTTAACCCGCTTTGTATTTCACATATTGGATGGAAGAAAAAACACTTGTTCTACACAGTGGTCCAACACTGTACATTTCACTTATTTCTTACCCTGCACTAACTGTGCTTTTTTGGTCCAGTTACAGATAACTTATTTATAAAATTTTGGTTTAAAAAATAATCAGAGCATACTTCTAGTTAATAACTGCTTCGTTTTTTCTTAATAACGGCATGAATTTATACTAGAAAACAGCACTGAAATGTTAGAGAGGAATTAATTTTCCAGATTTAGACATTGCTGCAAATATCTAGACTTTTAAAAAATGCTTTTTGTTGCACCTAAACAAATGTATTGCACTTCCATGTAGGGGGAATCACTTTCTTTAACAAGATTTCAGGAATTATGTCCATGCCACGACAGAAGTTAAACTGTGGTAGTTGTTCTTTTGGCTGGAGTATTAATCATTTAAGATGCTAAAAATCAGAGAAATGTAAATGTAGTCTAAAATCTAACTCTGAAAGGCTGCGCTTTCTTTCTTACTTAGTGAAGTATCTCGTATGTGGGACCAAACCTGTTGGCAACTGAAGAAACTGGATTTCACTTTTGATTGGGGGGGGAATTTGTTGTTGTTGTTCCTGTTAAACTGTAGGAAAAGATCGTATTAACTCTGTAGCATATGTATGTACAGTATCCACAAAAGTATTAATAAACTGTTTGTAATATTATTTTAACTTGTTATTTCTATGTTTACATGACAGAATTTTTAAGCAAATGTGTATATATATAATTTTCTAAATACTTTCTTGTATTTTTTTTTAAATACCCTGTGGTAATTTTGTTGTAATCTGGTTGAAATATACTACTTTACAAAGAAGAAAATAAAATATCATCTCTCTTGTTTGAAATAGAGCATATTTACACCTTATTTGTTCTTTGCAGCTGTTTTGTAATTGCTTCCATGATTTATGTTCATTTTTTCAGTGTGTTTCTAGAATGATGTATGTAGGTATCAGGCTTCAATTTCTTAAAGACTTGTTATTCCATCATATGAGAAGTAGCATTTATTAAAAGAAATCTTGCACGTTTCTGTTCGTAATCACATATTGGATAAATCACTCACACAAACAAGAAGGAAAACGATGCCATGCAAATTTTATGTCATGCATCTTGCTTTTACAGAAGATCTGTTCTAAAGTTACGTGGCATCTACTGGGAATTAAGAGTCACATGTTAATTTCAGTATAATTGGTGTTTCCGCTCAGATCAGGAGACTGAGATCTGGGACCATTTTCATGTCTGTTACGCTGATTTGTTATGGAAATTCCATTCTCCCTCTGCTTTTATTGCCTCTTTTAGAAAGTGAGAATTCCAAAGCTGTTTTAAAGTCTGCGTAGAGGGTCTGCGAAACACATACAAGCTCATAAACCCTTGAAGAGCAGTGACTTTCATGACCACTGTGTTCACGAGGAAAACGTTCTGAGGGTAACTTCTCCCTTACTTTCTGTGCTTTGTTGGAGCAGAGCAGGGTGTGCCCCTTCTCTGTGGTTTCTGCCCAGGTACAATGAGGCATGTTCCGTGCTGCGAGCCAGAACCTTCCAGGAAAAGAAACTAAAATAATTGCCTTGAATAGTGAGTGTTTTTGCAAGGATTGACTTAACGTGCTTACACTGTTTTGTGGAGTTTGGCTTTCTTGCATTCAGCATCCACCTATGTCTGATTTCCTTTTATTGAGATATGACATATTTGGATATTCAGACACACTTACATTTGGGTGCTTCCATATCATGTGAAAACAAACTGCCAGGTTTGAAAGATGCTTCATTGAAAAGGAACGTTTTAAACTGGTAGATCAATCTCCAGCAGACAAAGCTGTAATTTAAAAAATGTAGTGTTACTGGATTCCTCATACTCACAGAACACTCTGCTGATTAATTCAATAAAAACTTTTCAAGCCACTACCGTTATACAGAGACCTGATGAGTTGAACTGCTTATGTCAGGAAAAAAACAATTACAGAATGTAAAATTCCTTGTGGTGGTTAGGTATCTGCATCTTTTAGAACCTGTGGAAGGTTAGTTAGATGACAGAACTTTTAATTTGTCTTGGTAATCCAGAGGATTTTGAGGTTTCTTGGCAAATGTGAATATGACTTTTTGAAATATTCCAATGCTGCCACTAACCACTGATAGTGACAGAGTATAAGCCTTTCATATCTCAGTTATTTAAGATCTTAAGCAAAATTATGCTGACAAAAGTTTAAGTAACATTTCAAGTGATAGTTTTTTCCCACTTCTGTCTGTTTGAGGTATTAGACCAGAAATAGTCCCAGATTATTGATGTGAGCTTGGTTTCGGGTTCTATGAAGTCAAAGATCTCACCGTACCAGATGTAGAGTTTCAACACTGCGGACCAAACATCTGTTTTGAGTGGGTGTTGCTCGGCCACTTGAGCTTTATTTCCTGGTCTGCCACAAGTCTGAGCCTTTGAACTGAGGGAAGAGTAAATTCTAGGAGAAGGAGCTAGTGCAGTGTTGTAGCTTCAAAAACCTGGGCCGGTGACGACTGCAAAGGAAAGGGTTTATGCAACGACCTGTACGTGCACGTGGGAAACCCAGCGTCTGGCTGAATTTAACTCTATCCCACTGCCTTGTGCAGACGCTGAGATGCTGCTGCTTAATTACCACTTTCAAAATCCCAACAAGGACAAGACCTTTTAAAGGGACTACTGATTTTTCTGTGAATCCAGGCAAATATTCAGGTTGCATTTGGGCAGCTGCAGTGGCTTGGCATTTCTACATGGGCCTACAGAGTTGGAAGTTTTATTCTTTTCAGGAAGACCTGTGCAGGATTTACTCCTTGTTTTTCCCAGAAATTTTAGGGACATGAGGAGAAAGCTTTGTACAAATAATCCATCAAATGAAAAAGCAAAGATATTTTTAAGATTGTATTTAAAATAAGATTTTTGCTACTGCACTTCAGTCTTTCAAAATGACCTTTTAAGTATTGTAAGTGAACTTATGGTATTCACAAAATTAAAATAACAGATAACTGATATTTTGCTATATTGTAAGCCTGCTTGATTCTGTTCTAGAAAATCATTGTGCAAACTTTGGCATATGTGTTTGTCATGCTAATTTTGTGAATTTTTTGTGCCATTTTTTTGATCTGCATTGTAACTGCAGGCTTTTGTTATCTGTGGTTTCTAAGTACCACAACGATAACTTTCTTTTCACTTCTAATTTACAATAGCTGTGCCATTTTCAACATTGTTTTATGTCATAGGAGTTTAAATTTGCTGAGCAAGTGCTCATACCTTGTCCAATATATTGTATATGTCATTGCTGAATAAGTCCTTATTTTTAAAGCCATCTTGTATCCCTACTCATATCCAGCTTATAATTGTTGCATTCATTTAGGTCATTCATTAATTGGAGCAGCAGACATCCTTCCTGTAGAGCTTTCTCCTGAGCAGAGTGTTGTGCTCTGCCCTGGCTGTGTGCATGCAGTGCCTCTTACACAACAGGGTAAGCTTCTGCACTTTTTGCTTTTTTTTTCCCAAATGCCAGGCATTTGGCAGTTTTTGCTTGTTCATTGCATGTGAAGGTATTTTGTGTGTGTGTGCAGTTGGACTTTTGCTCTTTCCACCTCCTTGTGTTGAGCTTGAGATATTTTTGGAGTCTCTGTTGGATCACAAAGACCTGCCCTCCCCCAGTTTTCTAGCATTTGTATGTCTGGCAAATTCACCCTACTTCATTTTCCTATAAGAATATGTTCATAATTAATTTTGTTCCTGGTGCTATACGTTGTTCAGAAACAGCTGAGGTACATCAAGGGTTTGTTTTACTCGTTGTCTGAGTTCTAAGTCATCAACTTTGCATGACATAAGCCTCTTCGTAACGATTCCAACTAGCGTCTGCCAGAGCTGTCAAATACAAGGCCTTTCTTTGTTATTGTAAAATAGATTTCACAGTCATATTGTATAGCTTCACTCTGTGAAAAATATTTACAGGTTAAGCTAATATAGCAAGAAAAGAGTTTATCAGGTTAAAACTAATTTTTAAATACCTAATTTTTATATTTTTTCCCTTTTCCCTCACTTGTTTTGCTATTGTTTCAAGTGCTAATTCATCCATTAATTAAGTCATTTGCACATGTCAAGTTCAGTGACAGTTTCTACATCTCAGTTTCTAGTAGGAAACTAAATTATGGTTATTAATGTTCCAAATTTTATATGTTATAAGAAAATTAATTTTCAGCAGTGGAGATCCCCAAGTGCCTTCCACGGTGGGAACGTGAGCTTATAGAGAAGTAAGAACTGAAATATCATTTAATATAGTTAAGTAACTTTACCGGTACAAGCCAAAGCAGGTAACACCTCAAACATTTGTCAGCAGAAATACATATCTTGTCTCCATTGATGCACAGGTGCAAGTCTGTTTCTTAACTGTAAAACTGAATTAAAAATCAGTATGTCCTTTACACTGTGCTATTTAAGCCATTGAACAGTTTGAAGGACCCGCTTTACAGATCTGAGCATTAGATAAACACGAATACTTTGTAGCATACAATGTAGCTGTTCACTGAGATTTATCTTGAAACAGCTCAAATTCTCAGTAGGCTTTTGTTTAATACAGTGATGGAACACACAGTTCTTTGGCCATCCAAAGTGATACGTGTATCTTCAAGCAGTTAATAAGATGTGAGGCATTCTGCAGTGATACTTTAATTTCAAACAATATATTAGATATAATTGGCATTTTTGGAAACCATCTGGTTGATATTTTTTAAAGGGTGAAAAAAAATGTGTGAATTGGCAAACAAGATACATCAGTACCTCTGAGTAGTTCTACTGTATCAGAAAACAGAGGGTAATTGGATACTAGAGACAAACTAAAGGAAGACAATAGAAAGCACATGTTCTGACGCATCAAGAAGCAACAGAAACAGGAGTGAGGAATTCAGTGTAGGAATACATTAAAAAACTTTACAAATTATACTACATCAAACTGCTACCATATGTTCCACAATGAGATACAACAAAGTAGATAATGTATCCATTATGGATTCTGTCAAGCCATAGGACCCTTTGGATATGTCAATAATTAACAAATAACATGTGCTGTCAGCTGCTGTACTGAATCAGCATGGGCAAGGTTCTCCTCCCTGCATGATGGAGGTAGACTCTGATCTTCTGCTTCCCCTTTGTGATTGAAAATTTCTTTGACCTCATCACTTTTATGCAGAACTCCTGCTGGGATACAATTAATGGGAAATCTCGACATGTAGAAACAGCAGAAAACAGGTAGATTGGCAGCACGGTGCTGACTGAGAATTTTGACATACCTTTGACTATTTTTCAAGCAGATAGGCTTTTCCTGACTGCCTTAAATCCCGACTGTGTGTACAGATTGCACTTCCAGAGTGGATGAGCAGCCTTTTCAGATATGCAGAGACTAATGATATCCCACTACCTCATTTAAAGATGCAGAACAAATACGTTCTTGTTTTGCAGACAACAGGAACACAAAAATGTGTTAAGTCAAAACTTTTTAATTGCTTCCTTGGATACAAAGAAACTGTCAAATAGAGTGCACCTTGAGAACCACCACCAATTTAAAGGAAACCAAGAAAGGGCAATTTAGGATCCTGAAGAAGTTCTTAACAGAGTCAAGTCTCAAAGCTTCTCTCAGTAGTAGTAGTAGTGGAAGTCCACAGGAGCTATGCATTTATTATTCTATTTATTCTTCTATTTATTCTTCTGATTTATTCTATTTATCCTTCCCATTTATGAATCCATCCTGTCCTGAGAACGTCACAGATTCCCCCAGACGAGGGGAATACTGGATGCATGGAAGTAGCTCTGTGCCCTTTAAGTGCAGCTGGTACAAAGAAAAGGGGATTTGTAAGTCAAAGATCTGACCTTTTATTCACATCCACGTGTTCAAGAAAAGGCTTTAATAGAAATCTTAGAAATCTTGTGCCAGAACAACAATTTAATGTAATGAGATTATTTCTTTAATCTTCATTAGGATTCATTACAAAGATAATATATGATCTTTTATGTAGATAATGCATAATCTCTTAATGCTCAACAATAACTCCCTAGTAGGAAGTGCTTAAGTTGGTAAATAATTTTCATAAATTTAAGTAAATTTGTTTAATTACAATTGTTTGCTGCAACAGGTGTCACTTTGTTGATGTGGTGTGAGTTTTAAGTATTCCCTCTGCTCCTACCAGACTGGTCTTGATTGCAGAGGATAATTCAGTCTCCAAGATTATCACCTCTCTTCCACTAATTGCGATAACAAAATACCAACTTTAAACAATAGGCATTGTAGTATCAAGTCTGTGATACCAAGGAGCTAGACAGTGTGAAGAGTTCCATTTTGAGGAGCAGTTACCTTCATCCCTGATTGCTCTGCTTGGCCAACACAGGGATCTTGACTCATGATGAGAGGAAGTTACGGCTGAGAATCCTCACTACAAGCTTGTCTTTGCACATAGACTGTTCTGATCCCACTTAAAGAACAGAGACCCCTTCCTAAATAAATGTCATGTAAATACATTGGAAATGTCACTCTCTCTTGTTACTTCTTAGCTCATGAAGGAGTCACATCTAGACTGCTGCCTTGGCTGCAAGAATGGTACAGAAGAGATGAAATTGCCACTGAAGCCCACAGAGATGCATTTTTGGTTGCTGAAAAAGGCACGTAAAATACGAAAAACAGTGTCTGACCTGACAATGTAATTTTATTTAAGAAACAGAAAATGTGCTGGATAATATATGCAGACACCTCTGTCATGAAGCCTCATGTGGTTTCACACCCAATTATGTGTGACCACCTTTGGTTACCATAGCAATTCTCTCTTAATTAGAAACTCACCCTCTGCTCGTGGCCTGTTTGTGCTAAAGCATGAAAATTCTACTACACGCTTAGGCACTTTATTTATTTGTTTATATATTGACTGTGACTTACTGTGTCAAATGATTTCTTTATGCAGTAATACTCTTTCTTTGACTCAAACATTGATTGGACTTGTAAAATTCTTAAGTGTGTCCTTGACCCACTTCCAGTCTATATGTAATGGCCAGGGAACACCAAGAGAAAAGACAGTGGTGTTGGAGGTGTTACTATATGTAATAATAATGATCAGTATGGTGGAGGCAGCTCCCTCACTGCTCCTCTGAGGTGCTCATAGAAGAAGGACCCTGTGAAACCTTCAGCCAGCTTCCAGGCTCGAGTTGGTTTTATAACAATTTCAAAAGAAAGGAGAGCTTGCCCATACAAAGTATGTATGAAGTTGGCTATACTTGTGTCCACCACAGGGTGGGCAAAAACTACCACACTAGTTTTGATGCCAGACATAAGGGATTTGCTCCTGATCTTATAAAAATAAGATGAGGGTGATGAGAACAAGTCATCTGCTATGTTGAAGTAAATTCTAAAAGTTGAGGATCAGATCAGTGCTTTGAGCACACCCCCCAAAGGCTGTGATCCTAAGTGCACCCTATGGTAATTCTGGGAAGAACAAAGGCCTGTAATGCTTCAAGTCCAGTCCAAGTCTGTGGAATCACAAATCTCTGTGGTTTCTGATCTAAGTGAAAAACCTCAAAGTACAAACACCTCTTTCTAACATAAAACAAATCCCTCCCCAAACAAAGCACAGATAATTTCTTTTTTGGGAACAGGACAAGAATAGAACACAATTCAGAACGTTCTCAGACAGTACATGATAAAGCCAATATAAGAATTTGCTTAGCAGAATAGAACAGAAAAGTATAGGACAAAACAGAATTAATTCATGTGTTACAAGGCCCAGAAAGATCTTTTCTGAACTTTTGATCCACTTCTAGCATTTACTTGTAACATTCAAGGAGTCCAATCCTTTGGTCTTTAATCTGAAGTTCTTGGGCTATAAGATGCTCAGGATTGCACTTTGAAATTTTATTTGACATGAGAGAGCAAGAAACATTCAGTTTAAAACAAACTACTACCCCGTCTGCTGCCTTTAGCAAAGATCTCTTTTCGATGTCATGACATGCAATGAGAGAGGCGAGCCTTAGCCTTCATGTAAATTTATCAGCCACTTTCAAGGCCAATGCAATGTGGGGGAATTTTCACATCCTGTATGCTATGAAGCTCATATAACTGCTAATATCATATCTTATTAACACATATCATAGCAGTACCAAGAGCAATCTTACCTTCTCCTATATAGTATATTGCACTGTGCCTCTGGATTCTTGTTTAATACACGTTTTTAGTTACTGCTCACAAATGCCATTGAGCAGGACCAGACAAACAATAGCAAAAGAAATCCACACCAACTTCAGCTTATTGGTCACTTTATGGAATTTAAGAGACATCAGAGGCTTAAATCTGATGCTGGATTCAAAAGAGAAATGCAATTGTTGCTTTTTTGAACATGCCCAGCATAGACAGAAATGGTGGTTTTAACCTAACCTGTCTGAAAACATTCCTTAAACACGTAATAAATACTTAAGAAACACAAGTAAATTGGGCAAGAGGCATGTATCTTTAATTACAATTTTAGCCTGAATACTTGTTCTTGAATCAGTTGTACACCATTATTACCATAAGAAAAATAGCCTATTTTAAAATCTAATGTCACAGTGCAATTGACTAAGGTAACAAGAGATTATCCAGCAGTCAAAAGCTTAACTGTCTACTAAGGAGAGCAGTCAGCTTGTACACACGTAAGTTTGCCAACATTCCCTGTATGAAACAAATGACTCGTTATATGGTATCTCTGTTGTGCCTGGATTCTGATTTTCTGTGAGTCATCTCTCGATTTACTGAAATAGCATAAGATGAGTAAGAGAGTCAAATTACAGGGAAAAAAGTCTGCTAGCTGCGTAACGTCCACACTGATATATAGAAGAACAATTATTCAACTTCTCTGTGCTCTGACTTTCACATCAGATCATTCCTGCCATTGGATTTCTCCTACCAGGAGTTTTAAAAAAACTTTATGAATAACCAAGATCAGTCTTCAGTATTGTGTAGATCATAGCAGTCCTTCTCCTTTATAATTACCCTTCTCTATTGAATTTGTTTTCATCTATCACTGCAAAATTGCATCACATGGAACAATGTAAAGGCATACATATAGCACATCTGTATAATGAAGGGGATAAAAACAGTTTTCTGTTGCAACCACTTCAAGTTGGGATTGCATTTTGTATTATGAATTATCACCTTATTGCACGTATTGCTAAACAGGAACGTAATGTTCCATTTAGATGTAACTGAGCTGGAATGTGAGTCAATTTTAAGCATTTGAATAAGGGAAGAGAAGGGTGAAAGAGGAGGAAGGGAGCAAAAAACCTAACGTTTTTAGTTTTTTAGGTTGTCTTCAATAGCATCTTACAATTCTATACAGACGTTTTTCTCTCAGAAAGGTAAGAAACCATGCAGTACATTTGACTGTAGCTGTCATCAGGGACGGTTTGAAGAATCCTTAATTGCAACATTCAGTGAAAGAAATCACAACAGCGTCCCACAGAGAAGTGTCAAACATGAGAATCCTCTGGCTGTGCAGGGGCTGACCACATACAGATCCCGTTCTAAAACAGCATAAAGCCATACTACAGAGATATATTCTTAGGGTTGAATCTTTTCCTCGAGACTCATTCTTTTTAAATTATTTAGGGTATAAGGATCATCAATAAAATATCAAGTAAGTTAGCTGCTCAAGAAGAGAATTATTGCTGAAAAGGTAATGCTAAGGTTGTAGTTTTATAGTATTTAGCACAAGATAAGCTAGTGTGAAAAGGTACTTTTTTAAAATAAGTTAATAATGTACCTTTGCTATGGTTTGTAAAGTCTTTGTCTGTTTGGTTCTTAACTGCTCATTGTTACATAATCGTTCCCCATAGTCTAAGAAAATCAGGTTCAGACCAAGGTTAAACTGTACCTTGTCAAAGCAGGGATGTGACCCAGCGTGAACAACTCGGGTGACTCCAGTTGTTTTTCTGCTTTCTAAATCTTTTGACTCTGTGTACATGCATGCGTAGGAAGAGGACAGCAGATGTGAGGGAAAGGTCAGGGATGCTGTGAAGTCTGTGAGGCTTTCCTTTTACTTCCATGAGAATTAGATGCTTCCTTAGTGTAGATACATAAAAATATTCCTCAGTGAGCATTAATGGTGTTTATTTTAAGGGAAGTATAAACTAGAAAAGAAAGGAAAACTACCAGTGGGGTAACACACATACCAAATGACACCCAAATCCAGTATTGACCCATTGTCAGTGTATTATTCAACTGACAAGACGGTTCCTGCACATACAGATCTATCTTCTATATCTGTATCAAAAAACTGAACATCTGAAATAACACTGGAACTGAAAAACTGAAACAATTTGGGTGACTGCATGTATGTGTGCATGTGAAAAATCATATATATAACCATAGAAAGTTTATAATGTTCTAGATGAAAGAAAATAAATGATATTGATCCTTTCTATATTTGGGGAGTTAAGGTATGAATTGTCCCTAGTTACAAGAGGTGTCAGTGATACACTCCAGTGTCCCTACATGGCCCGGTGCAATACCAGACGAGTTCCGAATTTGATCCCTAAAGCAGTACAGCTCAGGGACATCCTGTCACAGCTCTTTTGCTTCCAGTGATAGAACATTTTTTCTCTGAATCACATCTGCCATCAGTTCCCTCATGTAGAAATGGAAGGCATGAATTCTATAGACTCCTTCATTCTTCTCTTGCTCCTGAAGAAGTGAGTTAGAAGTGAGTTGATGCTGTGTTTGTATGTATCTCTCACATGCCTTACCTGCCTTTGCTAAAATAGTGGGGGTGACAGAACTACTTTACAGTTTCCAATAAATACCTATGTTGGAAATGGATGAGGGGAGGCAAGTTTGTCTTTTTAAAGCAATTTTTCTTTTCATACTCTCTTGTGCTTTTAAGAAAGCAAGTCTCTCTCCTGTGTATATTAGATTACAGTAAATATGATTTCTTTTAAAAATATAAGGCTTCTAGTGATTGTTCAAACGACTCTCTTTTTCTCTCCTTTTCCTTTGTCATTACGTATTACCCACCAAACATCATCTATATGAGAGGCATTTGCTTCAATACAAAGATTTTCCTTGACCAAAGGATTTCACACTGTAGACAAGCATCTCTTCCAACATAGTTTAATGTGAGCATTAAGATCTTAGCTGGTAATAACATTATCTACTTAGAAATTCTGGCTTCTGTTACTCATTCAGAATTGCACATTTTGATTTACATTGGTAATAATAATGGTACTTAGCATTTATGGAGCTCTTTGCATTGCACTGGAGGATGCAGTTTTAGCAAATCCGAATTACAAAGTTTTGCCTATGCATGAGAGAAGAGAAAAAAAATGCCTCTTTGTGGCTGTACATATTCTGTTAGATTTTAGTAAACTGAATGGTGTTGAGTTAGACATTATAACAAATTGTAATCCTTTGAAGAGTTCAAGTTACTATTCTGTTCACTATCAACAAGGGATAAAGAGTGATCGTTTTCCTATTAAAGGTGGGTTAGCTGAGGCTGGAATGGAGTACACAGTATTTTAAGATCAATGCCACCACAGATTAATTGTACCGTATATTGAGAGACATTGAGAAGGATTCACAGTACTTGGTATCTCCAAATGTGCCACATTCTGATGACAAGAACAGAGGAAACACTGTCCATGGGCTAAGCCTCCCCATAGGCTGACTCACAGGAAAAAAGAAGCCAGAGGAGCTTTGTGTAAGACTTAGCCCAAGGTGACTGTTTGGCTGCTGTGACCCTTGCTCTCTGAGTTCTCTTTGTCTCCTATTTGTTACCTTCCTTTTGCCTGGAGGTTAGAGCTTTACAAGGACTTTCAATTTAAAAAAAAGGAAGGGGGTGGGAGGGGGAGAAGGGGTAGGAGGAAAAAGGCCAGGGGGAAGCAGCCATGCAATTGATTGCCCTTATTCTGGTGTCAAAAGGTTTCCCAGAGTCAAAATTTGGTTTTGTGTTTTCATGTGTGTTTTAGACTCGTTTCTCTATGTCTGACAAACATAGGTGCTAATGGATCATTTTGGAACTGGATATTGTCTGCTGCTTTTCTCTTTCTGGTGTCCAGTTTGTGCTGACCTTACTCATATATAATACACAGCCTGGAAAGCAATTTGTCTGCCCTGCTCACTGGCTGAGAAGCTGTGCATACTTGCTGTCTGGCAGCTGGCAAGTCATCTCAAGGATAGCTGTTCTGGAAGGAAAGAGAAAGGGTTCCTTTGAAAGGAAGGCTGGTATCAAAAAAATACTTGTGTGGTGCTATCTTTTTTTTTGTGCTAGTGCAAGAATGCAAAAATGTGCTTACACTTGGAGAGTGAATAGGAGAGGTACAGGCACAGACTGCAACTGGACACTGGTAGTTGAGGAGGCATTGTTCTGGAGGGAAGAGGGAAAGGATATTGGATAGGTAAGTCATGGGAAGAAATGACATATAGCCCAAGTTAATAAAATAGGATCATTCAAACCCCATCTCTTTAAGAGTATGTTCATTATGAACTTATATGCCAGTTTTCCTTCTCTTAGTCTCAAGGAAACAGCACTTTTTCATGGATGGACAGAAGAGCCTAGTTTGTACCTAATGAAAGTGGAAATACAATTGAGAGTAGGCTTGAACATTCAGGAACACATAATTGGAAATGGCAAATTGAGAGCCTATGGAGAGCCACTGTTGTTGCTCGTGATGTTCCCTTGTTTGCAGATCAGAGATCTCATAAGAGTGGATTAGTAGAAGGATGGAAATAAAAGTAAGCATCTTGTGCCTAAAAAAACCACTGAAACTTTCACTCGTGAAATCTGTGCAAACATATTTCTCCTCCAGTGAGCAGCTGGCAGAAAAGATTTCCAAGATATTTCCAAGGAGTTTTAGCAACCACCCATGTTCCGAGGTTGAGCACACCTCACTTTGTTACATACACCCTGTACTGCATGGCAGCAGACATGAATGGCATGAAAAAAGTAATTAAGGGAGAAAAGTTGAATATTCAACAGTCATACAATTCAACCATAGAGGCCACTGGCATAAATAAATGAAAGCAATTTACATATGTACATAAAGAACATAGTATGAGATTCCCATTTGTAAAATAGGGTAATGTACTACAGAGGCTTTTTAGTGTGAAAGAAAGGCATCAGAAGCAATTCTGAAACATATAAAGCTGACTAAATGTGTATAATGCTCCCCCAAAAAGAGCCACATGAGAAAACAAGGCAACAGTAAGGGGTATTGTAAAAAATATTAAAGCAGCATACTAACAGAAAACTTGTGTATTTAGTCCAGTATTTAAAAAAAGGGCTTATGCTCCAGAATTACATTCTAGCAGTGAAACTGTAGGACTTCATTGTATCCCACTATTCTTAAAGAAGTAATCCTTCTAATTTAAGATACATCAAACACCTCACAAAAACTTATTCAGGTGGTGAATTCAGCTATGATTCAGGTAGTGAGTTATACTCAAAAGAATTCATAAACTAGATGAAGCAAAATGGACTTTGCTTCAGCCTAAGAAATGGATTCTTTTCCATAAGAACTATATACAAAGTAAAATCAGAAAATTCCACTCGCTGTTCATCCACTTTTTGTATTCCCCATGTCACTTTATAAATACAACTAACACAGTACTAGTTGTTGACAGAGATTTCAAAAAATAAGCTGTTATTTATTTTTTATGGTGTTAGTGAAAAATGCATATAATGGTTATGGCTTAAGATTCTTGAAATTCATCTTCATGAAATGGTATTTTTGGCTTTTCATATTAAGCAAAATGGCCTTCTTAATTTTGAGACAAGCAAAGTAAAATAGATGTGTTTAGCAGCTGTGTAAACTCTGTAAGATTAAAACATCTCGCAAAAATAAAAGTCCATGTTGTAAAAATACAAAATAGATATATATTAGAAAAAATATGGCTTAAAGTGTTTGGTTTTTATTGTATTGTGAGATACAAATCAGATATATAGTCCAATACGTAAGATTTTGTAATCATTCTAAGAACTCTAGTTTCATGCCAATAAAGACTCAATCTATAATTAATTTTTAGTAAAGCAACATAATGTGTATATTAATATTTTAATATAGTGAGTGCTCAGAGAGACAAAGGAATGTAATTTTGGTAGGCAAAGATACAAAGATACTGCAGTTGCTGGCCAGATCTTAGCTCCCATTGGGGTCCTGGTTTTGTAGCCCATTAAGCACATTCTTAACATTTTTTCCTATGGAGGAAGGCACTTAAACTCAACCTGAACTTTAAGTTAACACTTTCATGTTTTTTTCCAAGATAGATCCTCTTCCAAAAAAAGGAGCTTTTTCAGTATGGGGTTCTCTGGCTGGTGAAGTAACTGATGTACTTCCAGGCAGTAAGAGAGGAGTGCATGAGGCAGGTTTGCCTAGACCTACATGTTAGCACAGTTCTACCCCTCCTTCCCTCACCCCCAGTCTGATTTTACACTGAAAGGACTGAAATTTGGCCACAGCTGAAATGTAATCATCTACCCAAAGACTAAGGCAAGACAAGACAAGATGGTAGATTTGGTGGCCTTTGTACTGTCAGGAAGTCTCTGCAAGGGACTGGAAGTAGCAGTAGTAGCCACAATGGAGAGGCCACATCCCTGCCACTTATATTTGAGTTACAAGTTGAGTTACAAACTCAGAAAATTTCGTAGGCGAGTGACTCAAAAGAGAGCTCTAGGAGCGCTCAGGACAAGAGAAGCATGTTATAATTATAGCTGGTTTGCATAAAAATTGAGAAAAACGGAACTGTAGAATTCAATCAGTCTGTTGTGTAAACCAGAAATTGCCTTGAGCAAAAAAAACTAGAATAACTTCCACATTAGAGAGCTTAAGCTATAATTTAGCAAAGTTAAAATTCATGTAATCTTATCATCCTTTATAAAGTACTGGAATTAATACTGTTAATCAATATTGCACCTATGAAAATTAATACTATTCCCACAAATAAGATCAGCCAAAAGCAGTATGTACATCTTAATCAGGAAACACAAAAGCAAGAGCTCTGGGGGGAACCTGGAGTGGTTGTCTAGGAAACAACAACAAAAAACCCAGTCTATGAATACTGATGTTAACAAGCAGTCAAGGTTCACGCAGACAGTGCAACTTTGCAAGGGGCAATTTCTGAGAATTAGAATATCTTCTGAGAATTACCAAATAACAAAGCTTTTGAAACATCGCATAATTTAGACAAAGAGGTGTGATTCGACCAGCAAAAAAAAAAATACCTGCAGCATTTTAGATAGCCTGAACCAGTCACCACACCTTGCATACAAATCTTGCATTTTTAGGAGGGGCTGATTTTTCTCAAACCATCTTCACATCCACAGGTAAATAAACATCAATGAGAGTCTGACAGTGTCATATTTAATTGTACGTGTTAAATCTGTGCACATTAACTTGTAAGACAATGTTGAGAGCTAGCACATAATACTGTACATTCCTGGTTTTAGCAGGTTGGTGGGATAAGGTACTGGGGGAAAAAAAAAGTATGTATTTGCTTGTTTTTCTAACTTCATGCACATCTTAGCTTTCTGCAGATCAATCTGGAATGTTAAACAACTGTGACACATCATAACCTTTTATTAGATGTCCTTGCGTTTTGTTCCAATCAATTATTGGTTTTACTTGTGAAAGGCAAATTGAAAGTTCATGAACAAAAATTTAATCTGCAAATTATCTTAGCATCCTGGATATCTGCAGCATCCTGGAGTCAGCATTAAAGGATGAACTTTGTAAATTGCCTGGTCAAACAAGAAAAAAGCATAGTGACTTGCGTTTTTTTTACCCCACCTAATTTGCAACAGGGCAGTATTATAGAAAGTTGAGAAATTGAAAGTGTTATTGATTGCAACATTTTTCCTATCATTGTCTTTGGCAGTTATTTTGGATCAAGGATATTGGACTGTATTCAAAAAACAGTTACCTGTGTAATATTACAGACACAGTGAGCGGTCTCTCTCTGAACAGTAGGCGTGTGTCCTATCTCTGCAGCACAGGAGGAAAGGCCATTATGATAAGGGGTGATCAGTGATGCCAGTTTTTCTGATGCATTTTCTCTCATCCTCCAGAATCTCATCTCCTCTTGGATACCTGCTGACCACCAGACTCATGGAGCCAGGCATGATGCAGGGCTGAAATCTGAATACAGCAACAGCAACGCAGTGCTATCAATCCTGTGGCTGGTTAGAAAATGCAGGGATGGTAATTTCAGAGAGGCGTTTCTGCCCAGACACAGGCAGCATTTCGGGGGCGCACACAGATGGGCCAGCAAGCTCCAGCTCTGGTCCCCGCAGGCAGCCTCCTTCCCCCCCCCCCTCCACCCGGGAGGCTCGGGTGCCCTTCACCCACTTTTTCCCAGCCAAAAATCAAAATTTCAGACTTCGTCAACAAGTTTCCTCTCTGCACAAAGCATCTGCCACCTTCTTGGCAGCGGTCGGATTTCCTCCTTCGAAAGGTCACCTCAGCTCCCAGCCGCCACCGCTGGCTGCCGATCAGGGTTTTTGTGGTAACTTTTCCTTACTCATCAATCAAAAATCTTCCCATACTTTCTTCCCGAGGGGTGCCCTTCTCCAACAACTTTCTGTAATTAAAACTTGGAGCTATACCATTTCCTCGTGCCGGTATGGGTGACCGCCTGCCCCAACCCCGCCTCAGGTAACGGTGACCCACAGCCTCCCCCGCCCACACCCAACGCACCGCGGCAAATGGCGGTAGGGCTGGAGGTGCCGCACTACAAACCGAGCTGGGGGGAGCAGGCGGCCCCCGAGGAGGCTGGAGACTGTGGTGGCGGCTGTGTAAGTACCTCTAGAAATGATGCTCAAAGCAGATTCCGAGGATCCCTCCTCAACAGCGCCTCAGAAGACATGGTGGGGCTGTAGGGAGGTGCCCGCCATTTCCCTCCCAGCCGCCCTGTTGTCACCCCGGCGGGGCCCGGGTTTCCCTCAAAAGTGGCCGGGCGCTGCTCCAGGTGCCCGGGTTTCCCTCCAGGTGGTCGGGGGCTGCCTGGGGGTGCCCGGGTTTCTTTCACAAGTCGGTGTTTCCGCTGTCGCCCGGGCGTGGCCGAAGCCCCGAGGGCTGTCCGCCTGCCGGTTTCTAGAACCGTCTGGGGGTGGCGCTGAGGGCTCATGGGAGCCCTGCGGCCTCAGCGCCGCCATAGCCCCTGGCGGTTGCTGGCACTGCCCTACTTCCCCTGATCATTCTGCCCTGGAGGACATTAACGTGAGTTTCAGCCCTGACTCTTGAGTTGCTCAAGGGTGACCCCACCCTGGGTTATAGAGCTATAAATGGGAAAACTCGTTTTGGGAAGTAGAATTGATGCTGATGGGTGTGTGGTGTGTCCTGTCCCTAGGTGCTGCTGCTGGCCAGGCCGGACAGCTGTTCGACCTCTGAAAAAGGCACCAGATGTTTAATGCCTTTCTGTTTAATGGGAAACGCCACTAGGCTCTTCACTGCTCAGCCCTTTATAGGATTTCCCTTATGGCTGCCTTGCTTTCTTTGTTATTCTTTTGCAAACTAGATGAGGGAGGAACTTGTCAATTAATAGAGGAGGAGGTGTCAAATTTTTTTTTTTTTTTGCTAGTATTTACTCAGTTTCCACACTTGTCACTGAGGGAAGTAGTGTGGTTTCTCATAAAAGAGAAATCCTGTGAAAAATCCTGTGGCTTCTAATGTGAGAATTAGTGAGGTAGAAGGTTCTGAAGGAAACCTGCAGTTTTCACTACCACAAGAAGACTAACAAAGTTATCCTTTGTACTTAAATTGTGGTGAATCCTCTGCTTTTACTGTTAATGTCAGTAGCTCATTTGCCAAGGGTTCACTTCTTTTTTTACCAAAGTCCATAGGAAAATACTGGAATAAACTTCATAATTAGTTTTTGAAACTTACAGTCTCTACTTATGTCTAAATATGTACTTGTGCTATTGATGTAAGATCCGGAAAAGCTTGGCAACCGTCCAAAACTCTTAGCTGTTTAAGCTAGAAACCTTTATTTTTTCTCTTTCTATCCAGCCCATGTTATAGAGTGAATGCTTCTTTGAATGAATTTGTTTCTTGCTTAATACTTTACTTCAGCAGCACTCATCTGCCAAATTAATCTAAAATGAAGTTTGCAGCCATATACATGAAGTTTCCAGGCCTCCAAAAGTACTTGATTTGTGATATGGGACAGGATTAAATTCAGTTAACATTTTTAATATGACTTTAGGTAACATCTTTTCATAATTCCCCAGCCAATTATATCCATCTGCTTGCGAGCTATCTATCATACCTTTCATTTAGTTGTATAGCACCCCATCAAGCTGGTAAATACAATTGTTTTTCGCAGATACAAATAACTTTCCTGGTATGACAGGTGGGACTGCAGTAAGAGTATGGTTTCTGTGTTTCAGTTGCATTAATGTGACATGAATCAGCATTACAAAAGAACGCTACTAACACTGTGGATAAAAAGGAAGCCATTGGCAGGGCAAGGAGCAGAATTTATGAATACCATTTCCTAATCCTTCACTCTAACCACTAAACCCTGTTGTTATTAAGATGTCAAAAATAGAGTGTATTGTGTATTGTTATTCCTAAACTGCAATAGTATATTTTTATTCAAGGTTTACATCACGTATTGTAATGTATTTTTGAAGATGTTGACAAAGCAGAATTTCTTATAGGTATCATGCGTATCATGCGAATCCTGCATTATTTACAGTGTCTGTGACTCAGTGGACTGATGACATTGTCACTTGTTGGAAATTACAAGTGGAAAAGGCTACAAATAAACCAAGTCACTAGCTTCCCAGGCATATGCAAGGAGAGTGCTATCTGGGAGTAGCAAATTATATACCTATATAAGGATATTATTTTTTACACAGCCCTGGAGGCAATTTTGCCCTCTGTTGTCATTTACTATATACCTGGTTTTTTTTTTTTTACTGGAGCATATGAAATACGCATCAGATCCAAGTAAATGTATGCTTGATCTGTAAATTTCTATAGGAGAAATACTGGGAGAAGTCTGACCCTGATCTTCTTTCATTGTGAAGGGTTTTGGACAGCTTCTGCCTTTGGTATACAGAATTCCTCTCAATGTGAAGTGAATGAATAATCTCTGTTCAGACTATGAGGAATTAATTTGTTCTCAAAACATGTCAGAGAACAGAACTCCCCAGTGTCTTCAGTAAAATGGCCTAGAACATCTTTCATAGCTTGTTATTTTCCGGTGATCTGCAGCATAACATCTGTGGACCAAGAAGGTTCCGCATGGCTCAGATTCCTGGTGTCTGCTAATAGTGGTGATTTGGAAGTAACCAAAACACCACACCAAAACAAAACCCAAGAATTCCTCATTTCTGGGCTAATGAGTGCCATACTGCAAACCAGCAAGATAACTACTGCTGTTTTAGTTAAGAAAAAAGTGTGGGGAACGTGCAGAAAAGTCAGATACGGAGATAGCCCTCACTCAAAACTAGATAGTGCATTTGAAAAAGATACAGCGTGCACAGTAATTAGTCTCTATTGCTTTTAGATGTGGGAGGATAATTCATCCATTATGATTCAGGGAGCAGAGGCAGTCACAGGCCATATTTTCTCATTGAGTATTGATGGGATGTATTTGTACACATTGGTTGTGAGTGTTTTGGATCATTATAGCTATGCCTCTTGTGAAGTGTAGGTGTTTGCATTCCTGACTTTCACAGAGCTGTAAGGGCTAGTAAAAAATAGTCTCTCAGCTGTCTTGTGTTGAATGTGCATGTATATGGTTTTCTTTAGCAGAACCAGGAATCTTTGCCAAAATCTTGGGTATTGAATGAACTTGATGAAAGTAGAGGATGTAAAGATTACATAGAAGTTTCTTGATGGTTAGCTCTAGGGAAGTTCTGGGATTCAAGCATTAATCATTGGTTTCTGCACCTATTTATCATGGGCAATCATTTGGTATGTCAATGCTACCTTTGAAGTGCTGTGTCCTCTCTCCTCCTTTGCAGTAACTCAGGTCTGTATGGGTTGTGTTTCCTTCCTCGTTCTCCTGTGCGTAGATAAAGGTTTTGCCCTTCCTATAAAGATCATGAAAAGGGTAATTTTCCTCTCTGCTGTTCCTTCTGTACCGCTAAATTAGAGGCAGTGGGAAGGCTCCTCTGTAGAAGACACAGCTCCACCTCTTACGTCCGCACTTTCTATACATAGCAAATCCACTTTTCTGTTTCTCTGGGAACTTGGGGAGGTTTCTTTAGTGTTTGAAAATAAAGCTTGGTTTTCTTTTTCCTCAGGAGAGGACCCAACTTGATCTTTTGTCTGCAGTGGGAAGGAAGGAGAGTGGTGCTGTAAAACATTTGGGACAGGCATCATAGGCTCTTGATGGATGTTTTCCAATTTACTGAGTCAACAGCACTATTCAGGATCATTGCGTGGACCCCACGTTTACATTATTTTGTACCTTCAGAGTGACTTTTCAGATTTGTTCTGAAGTTACATGGAATGAATTTTAAAAAGGAACAGAACTAAACCTGCTGTCCCTTGTCTGTTGCTATCAGGAAAAAAAGGTATAAATAGACCGCAGAAACAAGGAATTGTATAAATTTGGAGGGTTTTTTAGGTTCTTTAGCTTTTACAGTTATTAGGGTGCTTCTTACTGAAGAAGTCTCTAGAATTTCATCCTTTTGTAGGGCGTATCTTCTGTGTGTTTGGCTTGGTGAGAACGGGATTTCATAAGTGTGTCTGTTGTTAGCCTTTGGACACCACATTTTTCAGACTTTTCATTCTTGCTGTAGTTAGTTGTAGTGGAGACTAGATTCTCCTTCCTCCTCACAGTCTCTTCTGTAGAGCTTTGATGTATCATTTCTGCAGTGCTTTGTTGCTTTGGTCTTCTTTTATACTAGGAATATTTTCCAAGCAGTTTCAGAATAGCTAATACTGATTTAATTCTGACACTGTTGGCAACGGATAACCTTGTTTAGATAGATTATTTGATCATAAAGCTGGAGAACAGAAATATTCACGTATTACTTTGTGTAAAAGAAGTTCAGGTTCTTTTTGAACAGCAGGGTTCTTTCCTTCTTCTATTTTTTTTTTTTTTTAACACATGTACCCACTGCCAAATATTAGGTTTTCTAAACTATGAACTGTACAGGGTAGCAGGCTTGTCATTAGCTCTGTTTGCTTGTTTTTAAACAGTAAATGTTAAACTGGAAATGGCAAACAGATATTGTAAAGGCAGAATATGTGATGCAAACTCTGGCTTCTGGGGAGCTGGAAGGAAAAAGGGAAGAAAATAAAATATCCATATTTCCCAAATGCACATTTAATCCCCTTCTTGTCTGTTTGAATGTATTGTTGAATGTAAATCTCTATTAACTCATATTCCTCCGCTTTTCCAACTGCCTTGCTTTTTATGACACATGCTGGATTCAAATGAAGAGTAAGCTTTGTGACTCCTCTAATCTTTTATTTCATATTTGCATATAAACAGTAAGTATACAGCCCCAAAAGGAATGTAAATACTGTATCTATGTCATAATTAGTATTAACATGTTTAAGAAAAAGAGAAAATGGATTTATGATTTGCTATAAAACATTTTATTGAAACAGCTATTTATCATTATAGATATTAATTCAAAGTTTTAGTGAGCCAAGTGGTGTTTTTGGAGATTGCATACTAGGGATGAGAAGAAATAAGCCTCCCTTTTGTCATAAGCTTCCTTTATGATAAAAATGGACTCTCTTGCTTTGTACTGTAGTCTGCTAAGATATCAAATCGGATTTGCTTGTTCATCTGTGTAGCAGTTATGCTGTAAAATGTTCTTATCCATGTCACAGATCCATTAGTAACAGCAAAATGTTGATATATTTAATACTACAAGACAGACTCTCTCATAGTTCCTGTTGTTCTCAGGACAGTGTAGGGTCAAGGACACTCTTGATGTGTTCTTTACATTATCTCCATATTCTCTGCAAGTCTTACTTGGGGTTTCCTGGTTTTATCCTGAGGGTTTTATTTCCTGTTTTAACCTTCCAAACTGCTTACTGCCTGTGATAGACTTTGCATCCTGTAACATTTCTGTGGCAAGGCGTACTGAGAAAATATTCCTGCAAGATACATTTCTTTCAGGCAGCTTGGGTACATGCTTACTGGTGAGTATGCTACGTTAATTTGGTTGCATAGATCCGCCATCTGGGGATAATGAAACCCTGCACTGAGGACGAGAGACAGTAACACTCTACTGTTCATCATTTCCCTGTCCATTCCTTGGGAATTCTGTTGTTGATTGTAACACCAATAGTAGTAAAAATGCACAGAGAATCTTACTGGGAGACTACGCAGTAGCATCCCTGTTTCCCATTTGTTTCCCATTTGTGCCATTGAGATCTTGTTTCTCATGGCAGTTGTATTAGGCTTTGAATGGGAGAATCTTACGCTGCACTTCACTGCCCTTGTGTTTTTCTTAAGCATCCACATGCAGTCCCCCTCTGCTACATTAATTCTTATGGGGAAAATGACTTCACTGTTCATTGAATGTCAAACTGTTACATTTTTCTGGAAAGCATCTTTGACATGTGGCAGGGTATGCCTGTAATAACTAAGGAGCTCTACCTCAGTGTGAGGGTAGGGAGAGAATCATTCTCTTCTGATCTTCACATTACCCGCAGACTTCATATGGGCATTATTCTCCTTGGAGGTGGACAGGGACCATCTGCATCTGATAATTTGATGACAGGTTTTGACTGCTGCAGATGGAGCAAGCGGGGTTTGACCTAAGAGCATATGTGTGAAAGGTGATGCTGTCTAGTGCCTGGTCTTTGGACAAACTGCTTCACCATGTGATGAGCATTCAGCCAGTCACTCCTGATAAGTGTTGTTGCAAGTGACCTAGAACTTCTTTTTCTGTTCCTTTTATAATCAGGCAGGCAGAAACATGTGCTTTGATCAGTCATCTTTTTATTTTCTTCCTCCTTTACCCCCAGGTACCAGCTTTTATCATTTCCCACAGCTCTGTGCATATAAACACTATAAACAAGCAGTAAAGTGTCTGAGTCATCAGATACGGTTCCTTGGGGAGTCCTGCAGGAGGGAAGTAGATCCTGATTTTTGCTGCTATTGCTGTGCTTATGTTAAGAATCCCATGACACTGATCTGGTAAGAAACAAATTCAGAACCAGATGAAGAAGTTCAGAAAAATCAGAATATTTGTAATCTTCTGGTGGGACTTATGTGCTTGCTAAACAACAGATACATATATAGCAGTAACTCTTTCCCACTGGGTTTTAAAGCAAAAGTGGGAAATAACTGCTGTCATTAACAACTACTAAATCTGCATATTTATTATATTATGCCAATGAAGAGCAGGACTGTGAATAAACTAATGTTATAGCTGACAAGGGATGTTTTCTGATGGGAGCCTTATGTAGAATCTTATTGCTGTGACAATTGCTGGTTTGATGCCTTCCCAAATGCTACATTTTCAAATAGCTTATTCCAGGGAAACATCCTCAAAGAGTTCCCGCCCGGTTTGGTGGCCCTGACCATAACAGAAGTTACAGGTTTTACCTCCGTTTCTACTCAGTGTTTTTTGTATTAGAAAACAGTATCCAAAATCATACATGGGTGACATATGGAAACATTCAATGAAAGGTCCATAAAACGTATGTAGACTATCATTCTTCCAATCTATTAATTGCTAATATAACCTTGCAGACTTGTGATGCGTACGTATTCCAGATGTTGCTATTTATTTCTATTATTATTTAAAGAGAATTATCTAAGAGTGTAAAATAAAGTCAGCATCAACCCAGTGTAATCTTTAACCAAAGTACTTCGTATGTCCAGAAAGCAGAAGACAGATAAACCACACTGATAGCACACTAGTGATGTGATGTTCTGCTGAATTTCCACATAAAATTTTCAAATGCTTTTATTATGTGAAATATGTAGCATTCACTGTGACTAATAAATGCCAGAAGACAAACATACATATTAACAGATAGAGGTGGGCCTTTACCAATGCAGAGTGAGATCTGGGGAGTACTATGTAGAGTCTGGCTTGCAAGTGTGTGCAAGCCGGCACTAGAAAGCATTGCTGAACTCTACTAATGAATATATGGGCCATAGCTCTTTGTTTACAAGAATTGTAAGCAAGAATTTAGCTGGGAAAGCATTAAGGAATATGTTACCTTAGAAGTAGCTTAGTGATTGTTACAAGACGTTAATAAGGGTAGTAGAAGGATATGTATTGAAATTGCTCTTAAGATTTCTAGTTTGCTCTGTTTGAATTCCTGGTAGTAAAAAGACAGCATTGACTTTAGGATCGTTGGTAATGAAACAGTGAAATGGAAAAGATAGGAAAGAGTGATACTCAGATCTAAAAGTAACAATATCAAATGTTATCTTGGCCACATATTTTATCTTAAATGTGATTCTAGAAAAATTAGGCTTTTGAATTGTAGTAGTATGAAATCATGTATTTGTGTTCTAGCTCACTAAAAAGTTTTTATATACATTTTGGAATTTTATATGTTAGTACTTTACCTCAAGTTGGTACTGCTGTCAGTGCTATAGCTTTATTTTTAACCCTGGGCATTTGCACAGCAATTAATTTTTGTTGAGTTAGTAATCCTATATTAATTATACTTCCTTTGAATAAATACCTCAAGCTCCTTGACTTCTGAGTGCAGAGCTCAAAAAAGACATTGCACAAGTACTACATTTAGAAATAGGATGAGCTTGACAAGGCAAAAGAAACTTTTACAATATATGGATAGCACTGCATTATTAACTGGGAATGTGTTCCTTTCAGTAAAGATCACAGAATCGTCATGGTTGGAAAGGACCTCTGAGGTCACCAAGTCCGACCACACACACACACAAAACACCCCTACAGTCTTGGTCACTGGAGCATGCCACTGGAGCATGCTGTGAAGTGCATATTTACACATTTCTTAAATACCTTGGGGGTGGTTACTCAGCCACCTCCCTGGGCAGGCTGTTCCAGTGCCTGACCACTCTTTCAGTAAAGTAATTCTTCCTAATAAATAATCTGAACCTCCCCTGCCACAACTTCAGACCATTTCCTCTGGTCCTTGGGAGAAGAGGCCAACACCCACTTCTCTGCAACCTCCTTTCAGATTGTTGTAGAGGGCAATGAGGTCTCCCCTCAGCCTCCTCTCCTCCAAACTAGACATGCCTGGTTCCCTCAGCCTCTCCTTATATGACTTGTTGTAGATCCCTCACCAGCTTGGTTGCTCTCCTCTGGACACGCTTCAGCACTTCACTGTCCTTCTTGTGGTGAGGGGCCCAGAACTGAACACAGTATTTAAAGTGAAGTATCGCAGGATACAATATTTGATTAGGCAGAAGAAATCTTAACCAGTACTCAGTTGATGCTTATCTTTCAAGGGAAACCTGTTAGTACGCAAGAGCATCTTCAAAGTATCCCTGGAGTTAAGACTTGAGTAAAACAGCTATGGAGTGTTTATCCATCATGCTGGATTTCAGAAATAAGAAGCAGGAGGAAGTCCAAAAATACAAGTAGTAGTATCTAAAGAGAGTAAGTGTATGATGTGCCTTGACAGCAAATCCAGCAGGTGGGAAATGCTATTGAACTAGAAAATCATTGAGCGTGAGAATATCCTTCTTGCTTCTATTAAATTTGACATAGTGTGCCTGAGTATTTGCAAGCAAATTACTTGACATCGCCAAACCCAAACATGTAAAAAGGAGTGAGGTCCCCACAACTGTGATCAGCTCAAAACTTTAAAGAATGTTCTTGGTGATTTTTTTCCTTTATTTTCTAAGGATATGAGCTAATGTGCTGCAGACGGATGATCTTTGTAAGTTACCTTAGGTTATTTTCAGCCAATATAGGGATCAGAAACTTTAAAAAATAAAAGCTGAGATGCTTACTGAATTATTACAGAGAAACATATTAAGGAACACCCCTCAAAAAGAGCAGGTCTTGATGTGTGTATATTAGAAATGGCTGGTACTCAACCAACTTATGTATTTGTTTTCTTTTTAGAACCTAAACCTTGCCAGTGTGCTTAGCCTAATGTTGTTTCTTTATCTAGATCATAGTATTCAAACATTTTTAAAAAACTCTTGTTTGTTTTGTTTAGCACCTTTTGGAATGAAAATGACGGGGGAAAATGTGTGTCAAAACCCAAGGTCTTGGAATCTCAGCTATAGGTTAGGCTGATATTAGAGAGTTTTAGTAGTACCCTACATGTGGGCTGTCACACTGTAGAATAATGCCATTTTCCTGTGACTTGCTTCTTCATGACTTTGTAGTTTATGTGAAAGAAGCAAACAAATTAGAAAAAAAACCCAAACACCAATGGAGCTGTGTCATTTATCATTTTGCTTGTATGTTTTGTTTCTGCTAAAGTTGTTAGAGTAGAAAGCAAGTTAGAATTTCTTCAGATTTGCTTAAGGTATTTACTCAGTGCAATCTGGTTTTAGCTGAAGTGACTTAATAGATATAAATGGCTTTTCCAAAAACCTTATCTTGACAATAAGATTTGACAGCCAAAATTTTCTATGTCTACAATATTAGGCTCCTAGAAGATGAAATACAAAACCATGGATATACAAAAGCTATGATCAGTAGATCAAACTGGCATTCTCTTTGAACAAATAAGAAAGACAAATTTTAATGATATGAATAAAAATAACTTGCTAATGAGCAGATTCTTACAAAATAACCTTGTCCCCATTTCTTACAAAGGCCTTAAAGTTCTGTTTTCAAGTGGGATAGACTTTTCAGAGTAAAATTCCAGGTTGTTGTAGATATAGGGATGTTTGTTGTTTGTGTGACATTCTGTTTCAGTTTGCCAACTTCAAGACCAATAAGCAAATGTCTGCAAAACAACATGGGTACCCCGAGTGCAAAACCAGTTTGGTGAGTCTTTTAATACCATTGTATTTTCTTTTTACAAAAAAGGAACAGTAAGTGGAACTGTGAAGACGGTGCCAAAGTGAGAACTTATTTTTCATAAAAATTGTATGTTGGGTGTCAAGAAGAGGTTATGTGCTTATTTCAGCTTAAGTACACTCTTTGAACAGGGTTTGGACAGATGACCTCCAGGGTTCCCTTTCAGAAGAAAATTGTCTCTGTTTCGGTGCTTGATGTATCATCAAAGTATGTTGTTATGTATGAAACAAAGTCACGTTTTTGATACCTTTGCAGACAACAGCACGCACAAGTGCCAAAGAACCAGCATATACTAATACAGTACAGTTTTAGAGAATGTTCAGAATTCTCTAGAATTCTGAAGCCTCCAGAATACTTCTATACTTGCACATTAATGTATCAGAACAGTTTTTGAAGGTCCAAAACACCCATAGACCACACTCCTAGATACAGTTCCCAACAACTGTAGTAGGTTGTGCTGGTTTTCACACATTTGCTAATTTAGCCTTTTCAGGGTCTTTCCAGTCCAGTATCTGTTTAACAAAGTATATTATTGACATTCATCTACTTCATTATCTGTCTACTTCATTATCCCTTACTCCTGGGCACTTCTGCTCTACCTGCTGATGGGCTTTGATTAAACCTTTTGGTGGTAGTTGATGTCCCTTACAACCCCTTGCTTAGTGAAGGACTTGTCACAGAGTCTGGAATCAAAGTTTTATCATCATTTATCTTGGAGAGGAGTCTGCATCTCTTGAATCCTGAAAGTCTTAGGATGGGGGGGTTGTTTTGTTTGTTTTTAGTGAAATTCAGCAAACTGAAGTGACTGGCAAACTTGTTACTTACTTGAGACTTGTGTGCATATTCATATTTTACTGAGTGCCAATGTGAAGGACAGTATAACCAGTCACCAAGTGATGTGGTACTTGGCATATCACTAGTAGTAATGTAGTAGTTGGCATATGAATATGAAATTATGTCTTTGAGCTAAGGTTACTTCTTTTTCTCCAACATGTCAATAAATAGAAGTATTACATGTGCTTACAGCTCTAATGTGATTATGTCTCCACAGGATACCAGGATTTAATGTATTGCCTAGAAAGTTAACATACAGTGTTATGCTCCTTCTTACTGTATTTGCAACCACCTGGAGGTACTTAAAAGATGTGTAGATGTATGGCTGAGGGACCTTCAGTGGTAACTTGGCAGTACTAGGTTGATGGTTGATGATCTTAAAGGTGTCTTCCAATCTAAACAATTCTATGATTCTATGGCTCTAAAAAGTACACTTCGTTTGTACTTCACAAAAAAATGTTCTTGATAGTAATGAAAGGTTTCTCAGCTGAGGAGGGACATTGTGGAAACATAATTAGTTGGGTGATGATCTAGTATAGGCAGGTAGAATCTAACAAATTTATTAGTGTGCCTGTAACAAGTTAATTTGGCTGCCTTAACCTATGTTTCATATAATCATTATGACAAAGAATGTAATCCAGTTTGATTTTAGTGTCCAAGAATCCCAGAGAAATTGTCGTCATTTAAAATTGGGAATAGTTCAAATCAGTGAGATAACAGCACAATGGGGTCTTGTAATATTATTCTAGCCTCATTTTTCGAGAATCCAAAGTGGTAAAAATTCCCAGGAATTTGGTAATTTAGTTGTGATCATAAGCAGTCTTTAAATTGGATTAAAAGTTCCAGATTAATGTGTCCTATTGCATCCCTTAGGTTCTGGTTTTTTCATGTTCAGTTCTGACAGCACTACATACTGACAGCTACCGGGAGGGCAGTGATTAGGTACATCCTAATGGATGGTTGCCAAAATTACTGCAGGTCATTTTCTGCTCAAATGAAAACCACGTCTGAAGATGGGCATTTGAAAGTGGAAACGTGTAAATATTTTTGAAATATTTATGTCTGTATGTCAGCATTTGTTTTCAAAGTGCCACTTTTCATACGCAGGTCCATTTTCTTCCTTCTCTCCTTGCAATGTAAAAATAACCAATCTTAAAGAATTTCAGATGCTGTATTGTAGGACTTCAGTAAATTGCAGTTCATCACTTTCATTCCTTTTCCTTGGCTCTGTAGCATAATGTGATTATTATTGAACATTTAAAAAGGCATTATTCTGACACTGTGCAGCTCTCCTGGTATTTACAGTAGAGCATTGAGCCTGCAAGAGCTTTTCAGGTGTGGCCGAGGCTGGCAGCTGTGTTAGGACGTGTGGTTCAGCAGCTCAGTTTTTCATAGTTTATAACATCATCAGTGGTTAGTGAGACTTTTTCCCAAAGAGTCGTGCTTTGACTGAAGCACTTACATGTAGTGGAATAACAGAAACTAGTAGGGATAGCTGGTGCTCAGCTGACTTTAAAAACCTGGTTCGTTATTTACTGGAATGGAATGAAAGAAATCAAGTGTTTATCACTGGCATTTTAAAAATTGTTACAAAACTTTTTGGCAATTCTAATTTTTCCTAAGATAGGAAACCTTCTTCTTCCATTAGTACTCCCAGAAACTTCCTGTAGGCAACTGATGTGGAAGACTAAAAGTCAGGATGCTATGTTTGCATGTTTGATAAATACTCCTACAGACAGAACTTGAAAAAATGTTGTGCCGATGTTCTGGACCAGCCAGATTGTTCTGCTGTCCTTTCTGAAACCGTGCATACATGCTGTCCTCCAGAGGTGCTGCTACATTTTCTCTCTTCAGCCTTCAGCTGGGTGGAATTGTGGTGAGATTGAGAGTACATTGGCTATTGGAACAAAACTAAACGCATCAGGCTACAAATTCTTACATCCACAATTGTGGTGAAAATAGGTTTTCTCAAATAGGAACAAAGCTTGTACTATTCCTCTGTATGTCCGTGATGTACTCGGCACCAGAGAAATGTGAACGCTTCCTGTTGCTTTTAAAATCTGTGCCTCATTTTGACTGTGGGTTTCAGTCTTTTGAACAAATGCTTTTGTTCCATAACTCACTCAATCATCCAGATTTCTTTAGTTGTATTATACCACCTGGAATGGAAAGAAAAGGAAATGTTTACTGAAAATTGCTATCTGCTGGAGGTGAATTATCAGACCTACTTTTCTTGAAACAAATGTTGAAAATGTCTTTGCCAAGATTTTTACAACTTATAGGTCATTGACAAGTTTAATCGATACTAGTGTGGAGAGTTTCAGCTGGGCTTTTTTGCAAAGATCATTCAAAGTGTGACAGCTGATAGAAATGTCTCTGGTGTATGTTGTGTTAAAGGAGGCTCATGTGTCTTAAAGCAGGCATGCTTTAACTGGTGTGTTTAAACAAAAAAAAAGTGTGTGTTGCACATAAGTATGAAAAGGGCTTTTTCCAGGGGCATGCCTTTTCAAAAGAAATCTCCACTGCTTTTATGATAGAGATGTGTTGTGTGGCAGTAATCAAGAGGAAGAGTGATCAATCTCACGTTCAACAATCCAGCCAGATCATCAGTGTGCTTTATCAACTGGCTTCAGCTATGGAGCACTCTGGAAAGGTAGGGACTTCTCTGTCTTTCAGAGCAAGTATTGTAAACCTGTGAGCCAAACTGGTCACCCTCCCCAGCTAAGCAAGAGAAGGTGTGGTGATCTGTAGTGTATCGGTATCATCCAGGAGAAAGTGGGAACATGCTGCTGATGGTGAAGTCAAAAGCATATGATAAGTGCAGCTCTGCAGTCTGAATACTATCTCATGGGGAGTTTCTCTTTGTTAACACATCATGTAATTTATGTGTAAAGATGAGGGGGAGTTCTAACTATGCATTTATTCAATGTCACATGTTGTAATAGGAAATTTCCAAACTTTTGTAATAAAATATAAGTTTCAAATATACACCTTTGTATCTAACCTTATGTAGATTCTGTTTTCAGTGACCTTTAGTAAAAAGCACACCAGAACTTCAGAGGATTCAAATTGTTGACTAAGTTTCCTCTTGCACTAATTCCTTTAGAGAACTTTCAGAAAAAGTTCAACAATTGGGTAATTCACTAACCATACATAAATATATAAAAAGGATGTTGATATTCTTTGTAGAGGAATACAATTGATAGGAAGGATTAATAGAAAAGGATATAAAAGCATATATATCCCCTTTATAAAGTTACTGTCCTTTTATTGATGTCAAAAGAACAAAGTTAAAAGCTTGTCAAGAAGTCTTGGTGGAGGCATGGGTGAGACATCATGGAGAGTACTTAACCATTAATAGGACGTGAAACAAAGCAACGTGTCTTATGTGTTCTTCTGCAGTTGCTGACTTAGACATAAGATAGCAAAAATATAACTTCAGGACCCAATTTGAGCCAAGACTGTATCCTAAACTACCCTTGGGTAATTATAATGCTAAAATACATACCCTTTTGTGAATAATGAGCATGCTAATCAGGTAACCTCCCTCAGTGTTATAAACATGAGCTTAGATGCACATGTATAGTTAGGAGTGGTGAATGAATCATTATTAACCAGTCAGCTGTAAATTATTATTATAAATATTGGGTGGTTGGGAACATGTGTGTGCTGGCTGTTGTTAAATGCCCAGCATCTGATCCCACAGAATTGAAATAAACATCTTGACTCAGTGTGTTGATTAGCTCTCATACACTGGGTGAAAAGCCCTTAGTTAGGGACAACATTATCACTGTTCTGTAGCTCACATAAGAGAGACAGCCTTGTTGTCCTTACTTTAGTTCTTGGCTTTGTGGTGGCCATTCCTTATTGTCCTGTCACTGGATAGTACTGTAGGTGAAAACTTCACAGGAAGTATACAAGGACTGAAGAACCAGTTTCCCAGCCCTGCACACACTACTTTCAGCTTAGAACTAGAACATTTTTGCTGCTCAAATGGCTCCTGCTGTTAACAAATGCGAGCACCTTAGCAGCTCAGCAGCCAAACAGTCTTGAAAGATTTTGGCTAAGGGTGGTGCCTAGTGACATAACTATGGGACAAAGGAAGCAGTCGTGGGTTTTGACCAGTTCTAGGTGAAAATGCTTGAATGAAGTAGTTGCCACTGCAAAGTTCACGATAGGATCATTTGAAGAAAGTAGTACTTTCATTCTGAAGTGAGGTAGTATTACCGTGTGTGCAAGACAATGCAAATAACTTACTCAGCCATTTGTCCAAAGTATATTATGAAATACATTCAATAAAATATTCACACAGCATTTGATTGGCCTTACTTCAGAGTGGCAATGTCCTAATTTACAAGTAGGGTAAGGAATAAAATAACTTCCATGTCTTTTGGTTGATGCTAAATATTAGGTATTAAATTTTCCCGATACCTTTGCTACTTTCAGACTGTGCTTAGTGAAATTTAATGTCCAGGAGCAGAGATGATGAGAGGCTGGCATTTCTGAATAACAACCCTTCCAAACAGCTTGATACAAGGTCAAGTAATCAAATTAGGATATTTCAGAGGATTACTAAGATTTTAATTTCCTCCTCCTTTGATGTCACTTAGAAAGTGGCTAACAATTCCAGCACATCAAAATGTTTTTGAATAATGTTTCTGAAGGCTTTTAGAGTCTTAATTTGAGTGAAATTTGGTTCTGCTTTGCACAGGCTGTAAGACTACTCAAACTCATAAGGCTTTTTTACTAAAAAGCTTTCTTTGATAAATGGTTATTTTTATCAAGACTTCTAAGTGCATTAAAATGTATTAGTCACATGTCTTGTTCAGTACTCATCGCTGAAATATTAGCTGCTCAGGGCTGAGGTGATAAAAAGGTGCAATGCACTTGAATACACAGTAGTACATTACTTGCTGTCATGGTACCAGTTTTCAGGGAGAGTTCACTCAAGGGAAGTTCAGTCAGTGAAAAAAAAATCTACAAGTCTATTCTTTCTTCTTTATTAAGCCTCTGAATGTGGAGAGCTGGCTGGACAATACCCTCAACTATTTCTGGGCATGGGTGTTAACTGAAAATAATTTTATTGAATCTTTGTTGACACCATTAGTATCTGAATTCACAAGAGCCTCCTGGAAACTCAGCTTATCCTGAGCCCTTGGTAATGCCTCAGTGCCTTATACTGTAAGAAAACTTGTGCACAGCTAGAGGCCCTGTAAAGTTTCTGCATGAAAATGCTGGACGTAATTTAGTTTTCTGGTAGCATTAAAGTAATGAATCAAAGATGAGCATAAATGCTGAAGAAAAGGTTGTCTGGGTCCCCCAGCTGAGAAATAAATGGTACTGATGGAGGTGCTCTGGGTTTTTACTGTGTTAAAGAGTGCAGATTTCAAATGTTTTTATTTCCCCCTTACCGTGACTGTCCTTGCTGACTGAGAGGACTTCACAGTGGAGCTTTTCCCCCTCCACCTGGCAAACACCGATGTGCATATTTTTAAGAAAACAAGTGCTTGTGTTTTGTTGAGGCAAACTCTCTCCTGTGGTCTTGTAATGTATGGGGCTACTCCACTAATAGCATTTATAGTTTTTTTCTCATGTTTAAGGCCACAGGCAGCTGACTGGTCAGTGCAGAATAATAAAGATGTAATTGGTGTTCATCCATGCAGTCAAAATAATAATTTAGAAAAGCCTCAAGGTTTGGATTTTTTTTTCTAATAGCATTTATAAATATTTTGCTTAAATGTTTAAAGTAATTTCTACAAATACAGTCCTCGCTGTACTAATACGAAACTTCTTGCAGTGGAATATTTCGACAGTTTACTATTAGCATTGATAAAAAGAGAAAAAAGAGATAAACATCTGAGAAAAAAGCTATAAAATGGTGTTTTGAGACTTTCCAGAAACAGGTACATGAGAGCAAAGTAAATTGCAGCAATTCACCTTCTGCTTGTTACATAGATATAAAGAACTTTAAAAGAAAATTACAAACTTTTCTCTCAACCTGTAAGTTCACAAGGTAAGAAAGAAACCGTATTGTTAATTATTACATTTTACAGTTATCACATTTACAATTATTACATTATATTCTCAGTGACACTGTGCTTTTGTTCACTGGGTTACAGTCTGAGGTATCTTCTGTAGGTGTCAGGGTAAGGAGAGATTTATTTATCTTAAAATGCATTAAATAAAAGATTCATTAAAATTAAACATTGATCATATTTGTCATATCGTTCCCATTTTAATATATTTATTATTTTGTAATAAGCAGTAATATTCACTAGTTGGTCTGTGGTGTGTTAGAAGTATATCATAAATATGTACTAACTCTACCCTTGTGAGTGAACTATGACATGTCATCTTTAATATTATGCTGAAAAATTTTGAGTGCTGCCATCAAGCATCAGTTTGATCTCTGTCTCATTAACAGACCTTAGTTAAGTTGTCACTCATTCAGATTTAATGGGAGGAATCATTAAATATCCTTTATGTAGTGGTAGTTGAAATGGTAAAAAGCCACCGGTGAGCTGTGTGGGAAGATCAGTTAGAATTTACACTGTACCTGATAGATGAAGGTTTGCATTGAATGTGTGCTTGAAGCTCTATCTTTTGCTCATCTTTGAGGGAGAAAGCGAAGAAAGTCAGTGGAGAATGAGAGAAGTCATCAGTAGTAATGCAAAGGATTATATTCCCAGGAGAAATGAGGGTCTTTCCATTGTAAATGGACAATTTTATAGCAAAGAAATACTTGGCTTGAACAAGCAATTGCTCCAGCTAAAGGAGCCAAATAATCCTGATATTGGCTGGTAGCTTTAGTTAAATAAATGAGGTCAACCTCTGTCCTCCACACTGCAGCCATGGTTAACTGAGATTTGATTGTGGAGCTGGAGTCTGTCACATTTCTGAGTCGGTCTTGACTATGTTGTCTGGTTTACAGCCAACTACAATTTTTCTGCTAAGGCTCTGTCAGGCTCTGTCCTAGTTTCAGAACAATATCTTCACTATGTTTCAGTCCCCAAGGGCAGTATCTGCACCAGATTTAATTAAAACTGGGAATGCTAATCAGCAGGTCTTCCTGTAACTGTGAGATTTCTAAAACCTTGACTGCAGTCACTGTCCCAAAATTAAGTAGCTTTTGCCTTCTAACATTGTGGGAAACATTGAAATAATGCTTCTGGATCACAGATCCCAGAGTCTGCAGTGCCAACGTTCCTTACAACTGAAACTTCTGAGGAGCGATGAGTTCATTCAGGGATAGTGTGCCTTTGAATACCTCAGTATAAGGTGTAAGTACCATAATTGAATTCTGTAACAAATACCCTTTCTACAAAACATAAAATAACAGCAAAACTTTATACTGGTGACTGTGTGTAAGAAAGAATAAAAGGACGTTGAATAATTTAATTACCTTCTTTGCAATGAATTAGATCACATCTGTATATTATGACAGATACCTGTTCCAAGGTCCTGAGACCTTAATTAAGCATATTGCCCTAACCAGGGGCTATCTGTTGCCCTTATGGCCTGTGCAGCTGGATTGTCTTCTCAGAGCGTGTATTTTAGGAGGGCAGGAGGGAGAGAAGCGTAGTCAAAAGCTAGGAAGTGGGTGAATGTCCTGAAGCACAGCAGTTGCAACTAATACTTGAAGTCAGCAAGAGGAAGAATTAGTTACTTTGCTGCATTAAAGAAAGAGGACATGAGCAAGGAAGAGGGAATTGAGTGGAAATAGTAAGTAATAAACGTAAATGCTTAAATTTGTATTGCTGTAATGTTGGCTAAGAACACGGAAATTTCATGGGTTATATTTTACTTCCACAGGAAGTTTTGTGTTTATATTTAATTTCTAGGAACCCAAGGGCAAAGCAAAGCAATTAAAGTGTTGAAGACTTAAACTTCATGAGCCTCAAGTAAAATACCTTTAGCTGATTAGTGGTACAATGCATCTTTAATGAGAAATAAATTAGGATTGCATTATTTCTTAGGAGGATAAGGAGAGGCATTAGATATCTGCATTGATAATACAGGGCTTAGAAATAATCTAACAGTGTGAACTCCTTTTCTAAAAAAAATAGGAAACTTTTATATGGCCTAATGCACAGATAGGAAAAGCAGTAAATTTGTAAAAGTCCTTTCACTGAAAAGCTTATTATGAGGTAAAGTCCCATCACTCTTTTGATCTGTTTAGACTGATCCCTTTGATACGTATCCATGTTTCTCTCTTTTTGTCAAATCATTAGTTTGTCTAGAAGTCTGATTTTAGTGCAAGCTAATTTATATAAGAAGTGCAGACTGTAAAATTTAGAATTAATTTTAAATGACCCACATATAAAATACCACTTCTTGTATTTACTCACAGCAAACAAAATTCTGTTAAAAACAGGGCTCAGAAATACACTACAAAATATTTAATCTCAGTTACCCTATTGTGGCAGTGTACCAAATGAAAGGAATAAGAAAAGTCCTTTGATTGGGAAGATTGGCAGCATTTATGTTTTTAAATCAACTGAATTTTAAATATGCATTTATTGTCTGGGTTAAATTACTACACAGTGAAAAGGAATGCTGTTCTCTAAACAGTAATTGCTCTATTTCAGCTCTCAAATTGGGTCACAGTAACAGACAGCATTCTCCCTTCTTTCTTTCTCTCCTTTCCTTTAAAAATTGATTGAAACTCTAATCATTACTGCGTTGAGACAGTGCACTCATAAAAAACAATATTTTTCATCAAGGGTAGAACCTCTTCCTAACCCCTGTTTCTGATAATATCGCATTGTAAAACACCTTGAAGAAGAATGTAGAAAGGTGCAGGTCTGAACAAAATACATTGAAATGCTCTGAAAGAGTACAGCAATCCCAGTTATTGCTGGAGATTACTTTCAGTAATGAACACTTCACCTTCTGTATGATGCTGTGGTAAAATGAAATAAATTAGAGTGATTAATCTCACACTATTTTACAATCATCATGTTCCTAAACATGCTTTACAGTCAAAAAGGAGCTGGAGGGGGTGGGTGAGATGATGGTACTGGTCTACAAAGCTTATGTGCTACATTACATTAGTTATATCTCAAATTGCTCTGACAAATAAATGGGGTAGAGTATTGTAGATAAAGAGGTGACCTCATGAGTCTAAGCAGGGATGCTCTGGACTGGCCCGCTTTTTTACTGAAGTATGTGCACACTTAAAAGGGATCTGTGGGGCTGAAAGGAGCTACTCTGCCCTGGTTTGAATGCAGTGAACATCAGAGCAACTGAAGAACCTACCTGTATAGTGTATAGAATATCAGCCAGTATTTATGTTGTTGTTAACTGAAAATTTCCTGATGTTGAGTTGCTGTGAGCGTCCACATTTGACAAATGCAATATAGACTAGATCAGGCCTCTTGCCAGCAGAGAACTAGTTAAGTAGCCTGGAAGAGCTCCCCATGCACCTAAAGAGTGTCAGGGAGAGGATGGTGCTAACTTTCAGCTGAGGAAAGTAGCCAGTAGCACATAATGGGTTGCTTCCCTATTCTGTTTCATTTCTTCCCTGTCCTTTGACAGGTTTTCTGGTTCACGTCGCAGAAGGTGACTTCATGGGATGAAAGTTCATGCCCTGACCTGTTGACTTCTGCCCTGGCCTTACTGCCCAGAATCTCAACACCCTATCTTAGATTTAATGTATGATTATGAGGTAAGTCCACAGGTATAGGAGAGCTTGAAGGGAGATGCCGGCAGAGAAAACAAAGTGAGGAACTTCTCAAACAGTATCTATTTATGATGTTTATATCAGCTCTTATCCTGCTCCTGCTGTGGTGGAGGGCTGGATTGACATCCATGGCACTGGTGATTCCTTTCTGCAGCTTGGAAAAAGAGGTTAAGGGAGGTGGGAAGTCTTCTTATCCCAGCTCGATTTCACTCACATTGTAGGGAGGGAGTATAAATTAATTGCTAGACCCAATAGATGACAGAAGAGGTTGGGTAACCTGGATGAGCCTTCAGTGGAATTAAACTGTTGTGAGAGTAGGAATCTTGGTAAACCCAAACCAGAGGGAGCTCGTAAGTGAGGAACCTGAGACATTATCTTCTTAAATTAGTGTCTGGATTAAAGTTCTGCTACCTGGAGCTACATTACCTGTACTACACCAGTACCTGTACTACTCCTGCTGCATACTTCTTAAGAATAGAGCTGTTGGTGCACATTCCATACACAGCTGATGATCTGGGAAAAGGTACATTTGCGTATGGGAGGAGGAAGAGCTTTCATCCCGAAGACATCTCACATCCAGTAATAGTGCTGGCATTGTTTAGACTCCAAAGCTGTGAAAGATACCAGGCTCAATAAATAAATGTTTGGATGCTTAGCATGTTAATATAACCAGATCTGTGACTGCTTTTCAGCATTAATTGTCCACTTTGCACATAATAGCAGTGGCAGGATAGGATGAATTACCTGCTGGAGTTACCTATCTCCCTGTATAGGAAGGAATCTCCTTGACCAGACTGGAACACCAGCTTTTACATAGCTGAGGTAAAGTGAGGCGGCTCCATCTCCTCCTCCTCCTGGGTTGTGACAGCCATGGAATTAATAGAACGATAAGACTAAGCTCAGTTTAGGCTTTCTTAAAAAAAGAAGATTCATTGGTTTTGCATTCTGTGTCCTGTTAGCACCCTCTTGGCTTCTGTGCTGGGAGGGTGCTGGAATAACATGGTCTTCCGTGGTAGTATCTTTGTCTGACGTGTGACCAAATACAAACCGTTGTGTTCGCAGCCAGTGTGCTCTGGGCAGGCAGGTTGCCATAGGTAGGACAGCTGATCCCAGTTCATTAGTGCAGTGTAGATACCTTCCTATAGATACCTATTTCTGTGCCTTTTTCACATGGAAATGGATGGGAAGGATTTGAATACCCTAGATAACACCATTACCAGTTCATTTAAAAGGCCACATTGTAATTCTTAACAACACTATACCTTTCTAAACAACGATGGAGAAAGGTAGGGATATATTTAGAGGATGGATGTTTCAGTTGCTGGCTACCCAAAAGTCACATAAAACGCTGTAATTTTAAATTATATGGCTTTAATGGGTCTCCTAGAGGAAAAAAAAAAAGCTGTTTATTAGTAGACCTGTACTAAACTACCTGCATTTGACAAAGTGCTAATGGAGGAAATTACTTCTAGAGAAACAGATGAAAATGTCAATTAAAAAAAAGTAATGGCTTTTGGAGCTCTAGGTTGTGTTGTGTTTTTGGTTTGGGTTTTTTTTTTCTTCTTAAGAGAAGTGCTGGGAATATTTTTTATATCGCTTGAAAAGCTTTTGGTTTGTCTGTGTTACCTTAGTTCTGAGGATTGTTTCCCCCCCCCTTCTGTTCCTGCTGTTTCAGAGTTGGATTTCCTTTAGAGTGGAAGCTAATTTAATAGGCTGGTTTAATGCTTTGTCTCTCTTACATGTTTTATTTTTCCATTTTTTTTTTTATAGAGCATGTTCCAATGAAACTGTGTCCAAAAGCTCAGTGCCTGCATGCATTAGCTTTGAATTGTCTAATCTTCAGACGACTGAATATCAAACAATTAATAAAGTCCTTTTGTGTTGGGGTGAATGGCATTAGAATGGGTGCAAACTACACATGAGACCTTGCTTCCTAATAAGAGGCAATAATTTATATTGGTAAAATAGATAATCTAAAATACTTTTCCAAAATTAAGCCTTACAAATGTTTCATCGTTTAAGCCCACCTTGTTGTAAGGCTGCTGTCAGCTGTGTGACAGTGACAGCATCCATTGTCCTGTCGTGCTGCCATAAGGGCATAAACTTAAACATGGTGGATGTGGGAGCTGCCACGTGGGTGGTGCCGTGTGGAGCCGCAGCAACAGCGTCACAGCTGGGGCCTTACACACCTGGCCATGAAAGACTTCTTCTGTTAGCTCTCTTCTTAGTTAATGTCTCCTACTTGCCTACGAAATTTGCCTGTCTGCTGGATGTTATTTTGGTAGTGGTTCATGGCGACTGGGACTGGGCCGCTGGCAGTCACCCCCCAGTGATGTCACAGCTCCTGTGTCAGCATAGAGCCAGAAGAGAAGGCAATTCCTAGTAACTGTAGAATATTATTGAAGTGGAAACTCCCTCTTTACAATTCCCTAATGCAGACTGGCATTTCTACACGGTGAGTGTTTATCATGAAGTAATAGGTAATGGCAGGGCTGGTTTGGCAGGCAAACTTTGTGCTAACTAATGTATGTGTAAATGTTCCTCTTGCTTTAAAGGCTACTGCTGTGTTCAAATAGTAGTTGCAGAGAAGGCTTAATGAGAGCATTGAAGAAAGCAGCTTATTCGCAGCATTACCATTAGCTGAAACAATGACGTGTTAACCTGCAGTGCCTTGTACAGTGACATACAGAGACAGAGGAATGGTGCATTTGTAAGCAGTGAAACGTTTAGTTTTTAATGCTTTGTATATTTGATTATGTTAGATGTGTCTCTAATTATTTGTTCTCATAGCAGAGTCAGAACAGCTACTTGAAGGTAACGTCTGGAAAATACCGACCCTAGAAGACAAGCTGCTGTGCTGAGGTAAGAGAGCAGTTGTTCAGTGCCCAGCACAGGCTATTCAGGCTGCAACTAGGGATGGTGGAAGAGACTTTACTTCTGCCACTGCCCATTCCTAACATAAAATGTGATTAATTTTTAACAAGACATCAAGCATTTTTTTCTGTCTGTAATATCCCGAGGATGAATGTCATAGTCCTGGCAAAGTATTGCCTCTATTACAACTTGTAAGATTAGATGCTGGAACCAAATGAACTCTTCTCAAGCAGTATGCAAACAGTGGGCAAGGCTTAATGGCCTTTTGTGGAAAGATTTAGAAGAAGTGTGTTCTGAAATGTATTGCTTACACTGAAACTGGCAAACTGAGATTGAGCTCAAAGACAATTTTTAATAATTTGCCTCCTGTTCATAGGTCTCCACCTCAGCTTGTACTTAATTACATAGTATTTGGGTTCTTTCACAGGTCGCTCTAGTGTACTAATATGAACTTTCCACATGTAATAAGAGTCATTAGGGGTTATCTCAGCCTTTTAGCTGCCCACAGGAAACCAAGATCAATCGTGGTCATCTGATTATTTTTTTTTCCTCTCTGTCCAACCCCTTGAGCCCACAGAAATGCACGAGGACACACTTGCTCTCTGTTTCAGCAGCAGTTTGAACTTTTAGTGACATCTTGCTTCAGAGTCAGTCATATCCTGACAGAGAGTTACAATTAGCAGCCCTACTGGAAATGCAAAAATAATATCCTCAACATCAAAAGATTTTTTCTTAAACGGTAATTAGTGTCTCCATGGGTGGACTGCTTCATAATTTAACATAATATGAATTATTTTTCTTTACATAAACAAGATGAGGAACTGTGACCACAAGGACCTCTGCCATTTCAAATTAGTTAAGGCATCAGTATTAACTCTAAATTAGCTAATTATGCTAAGAAAAGTGATCAAATGAAATGTCTTACTTATGCTGGTGAAAAAACACATTCCTACTTTATTTTTATAATGCTTTGCTTCATGCTGTAATGTTCATCAACACTATGGTTAAAAAGCCTTCCCAGGATTGTGGTATATGAATGAGGTGTGTTTTCAGCTGATTTATACACAATTGACTCCCATTTCATGTGAACGGAAAACTAGGTGGAGGTTCTGAGGTGTCATTCAAAATAAGACATGTTTTGAAACAACGTACACTGGAAGGGAAATGGATTTTATTTATTTTCCCACTGTCTTGCATTTTAGGATGGCAAAAGTTCAATGTGTGTGCTAACTCAGACTGCGCTTGTCAAACTACAGCAATGGCAAAAGGAATAATGATGGAACCACTGAACACCCCTCCCTGCTTCGGGCCAGTGCAGGGAATTGTGAACTCGCTGCAGTGAGGCATGGGCTCCAAAAGGGCAAGGTAACTACAGAGGCCATTCCCTCGTTCCAAGCTAACGGTGCGCTCACCACAATGTCATCCAGGCTACAGAGGAACAGCTGGGCACACAACTTGCTCCTCTCTGACATTTTCACTCTCTTTCTTTTTCAAGCTTGCAAGGTGAGAACCAAAACAAATGTTTTCAATGTTTCAAATATAAAACTCTTGAGAATTTTTTTTCTTCTTCCTATGAAGAAAATCAGATTTGTCCTCAAGTCTTTAACAATGTACCTGGGTTTTTCTACTTTAGCATCCAGTGCAGCAGACAACAGCAGAAAGTACATCCCTCAGTGACCACCCATCCTCACAGCAGGTAGGACAGAGATCTCAGCCAAAGCCTACAAAACATGTGTAGCTGCCCAACACTCTTTTATCTCCCAACGTCCTGTACAGGACAAGAAAGCATTTAATAAAAATCAGCAGCCCAACTTCACTGTCTTAAAAAACTTCAAACTGAAGTAAAGTCTGGTGATATTTTTTTACTCCTGAACATAACACGATATTCTTAGAAATCACTAAATAAAGGAAGAATTTGGGATATATAAGAAACTTTTGTTTTTATAATTGAACTTCAGCTTTGTACTTACATGATATTTTTATGACAAATTGCAATAGAAACTCTTAAGTTGAAATGACACTTGAAAAAAGCAAAAAAGTATAATTTAAAAAACAATTAAAATGATGCTTCTATAAACATTTATTTTGTATATTAGTACACTGCAACTCTGAAAATAAAATTTCAGAACACTATATACTACAATGTTTATATTTGTCAAAAGACTTTCTCCCAAAGGCATGCTTCAATCTCTCAAGCTTAATATATTTAGTTAAAACTATAGCCTTTAATAAACAGGCATATTGAAAAAAAAATGTTTAAAACTTCTCCTTGGTTCAGCTTTACAGAATTGTGCTGGAGCAGAGAGAATGTTCCATGCTCAGATCATCTCAGATTCCTCTGCTGAACTTCTTCAGCCTTACCATTTAAACTAACTTCAGAGCTTTAAGTCATAGAGAGACTATTCTTCCCTCTGCAAAACATAAAGCATCATCATGGCATTCTTGAAATTGTTAATTAGCTGTGATTACTAAATAGGTCCCAGCTATATAAGACCAAATTTTAAAAGTGTCAGTAGCTTAAAAGATATCTGAATACACAGATTTTATAAACCAGTATCTGAACTAATGGGTACTTAACGTCCACTTGGGTATCCTGGTACCTACCAATTTCAAAGTAATCTAGCCCTAGATTTTAATTCTCATTTCCCAGATGCTCCCTTGAAAATGAGACTGTGAAAACGTTCAACTAAGCGAAACCAGGCAGAGAATAAAAGCAAAATAATTTTCTTTCTCTCAGATTCAAACATTACCTACGCTTAGGTTATTGTCATGGGATGGTTGTCCACATTTGGTCCTGTCCATCTGCGGGTGCAGCTGTTTCACTGGTGCATGGAAATGCTACAGAGGTAATTTTAGAATCTCACGAGTCCCACAAATCAAGCTTGAAGGAGCCTCCTAGATAAACTATTGTGACTAAAATGTAATAAAAGTGACTCCTCAGCACAGCATTTCATGTCTCTCACCATATTTAAATATCTGTAATATCCTCTAGGGAACAATGTTGGAAGGGCGTATAGATAAAACCGGATAGAATGCATTAGCTTTTCAGCCAGTATTGCTTCTGTTCTTCCCTCTTCAGGGGCTAAAGCTGCACCGTCTCTATTTCTAGATAACCTGTGGCATGGGTTGTGTGTTCAACTAAATACTTAAAAAATACAACCAGGTAAGTGTTACTTACATGAAGATGTTTTTATTTTTGCATTTAACAGTAAGTCAGATATGCTTGCTAAAAAAAACAGGTGGATTGCAGCACATCATACATTTCTTTTTAAATAATTTGCTTTTAAAGACTTATTCCAGTGAAGAAACTATACATTTTTAGGGTTTTCAACATTCAATATTGTAGAATATTACAGTAAGGCACTCTTACATTGTGTTGGAAAATCAAAGCTCTCCCCTTGTCTAGGCATCAATAAGTGATTTCTGGCCACAGTATTCAGTACAGAATGTTCTCCCCATGAAATTACTCCAACTGCTGAAGCTAGAAGCAAGAATATATGCTAACTGAATGGTAGTGAAATTTCAAATGGAAAATAATTGTTCCATGTTTAATTTCTGTCAGTGACATCTACAGTAGCTTCATTTATATCCTTTTCATTATATAAAACTAGGATATAACAGAAACCCATACTGTGACTGCAAACCAGAATGTGTTTGCTGTCCTATTGCTGCTGGCTCTGAAGAGGTAAGAAAATAAAGTATGGCACATGGGGGAAAATATGGCCTGTAGGTAACAAGATCTGATCCACAGGTTGCTAAGTTGGTGGGAGTCAGTTGATTTATAGAGTAAAAAAAGACCAGTTTTATATTGTCCAGAGTGTAAAAGAAATGACTCAATCTATTGATTTTAAAATACCCTCTCAAATATAAAACTAAAATAGACTTGAGTTGAAGGGTTATATAGGCGCTACAACTCTCACTCTTCAATGCACTTTCTAACAAGAAAGTCTTACCTAGGAGCAAAGTAAAAAATTCTCTGAACAGTTCTTTTCAGTGATACATTACTGCATTAATTCTGCTATTCTTCCATATTCCTCATAAGTCTAATTTTCAAAAGAGAAACAACAACTTTCTTGTTATTTAGGAAGCTAAAGAGAGAGCTGTTCTGGGGGATGGTGCACTAACAAAAACCCTGTATCATCAGCTCAGGGAAACTTTCTAGAACTGTTGCAATTTGTCTAATACAGAAAAAAATCACGTCATTTGACATAGCCTAATATTGCTAATTTTCAAGCATATCGAGCAGCTCTTTCTCTATGCCTTGACTGCCCAGTTCATCTAAGCTGTAGTATCTGTGAACAATCTTTTCATCTGTGACAACCACCACTCGAAGCCCATGCGTATCTTCTCCCAGCTGACATCCTATTGCTGATGAAACCACCATTTCCAATCCTCTGTAGAATCCTCCAGCATTCCTGTGGTAATGTCCAGAAAATACAGCTTTAATGCCTGTTAAAAAGAAAAAAAGCGAGTGTGAATGTAGTCAGGAGTTGCAGGTTACATATAAAACGTGCTTACAGTACCCGAAACTGCCGCGGTTATATGCTGAGGCTTACACAGCTGCTGGGGTTGTAGGGAAAGCTCTATAGCAAGTACAGCTACAGGTGTCGTGTTTGCCTTCGTTCTTTATGGTTCATAAAATTAAATCATTTACCTGACCTTGCATTTTTAACAAATAATTAGTAAATCATAATAAAAAATGGTAATAGTAATAAAAAACCTAGTAAAAATGTTACTCTGCTCCACAGCTCTGTTTAGTGTTACTGGACTCTGACTTCTGTGTGCTTCTTACTGCAAGGTGTGTTTGTCATTTTCCTACTCCTTTGTCTGGAAAGAAGGGATACTCTAGAGGAAGCTGATTAAAATTAGAAAAAAAAATCAGTAAGAGGTAACTGCCTAAAGAATGTCCAGTCACGGGGAATCCACCCCTTCCCTGGGGAGAAAAAAAAAATCACACATAAATGAGAGATAATTTGTAATCTTTTCTGAAAGACATTGGGGGTGGGGAGATCACAGATGGAACAGAGCCAGTTACATCAAAGAAACCTAATATGCAGAAGAGGTTGTGAGTTATAATTAAGAGGGGAAGAAAGATGAGAGCAGCCAAAAAAGCCAAGGTTGACAACGTACAAGAGGAATCAGGCTTGGTAATGACACGCATTAACATTTATCTAGTATAGGGTACAAACAAGGCAGGTTTATCCTGATTTCCTCTGTGTTTTTAATGACTTAAGGCTGTTCTGGTTTTCTGTTTCTTTCTTTTTCTTTCTTTTTTTTTTTGTTTGTTAAATAGACTATTTATATTTTGGACTGTATTGGGGTGAAATGTGTCTCCATTATGAACTCGAAAGAAAGACGCTTGATCTGTTGCACGACAACGATATGCTATATTGAAATTTTCTGGGTAGGTTGCATTCAAGCTTGGTCAGGAGTAAAAGAAAAGCCAAGTGACAAACACCAAGTGAAAAGGACAAACATACTGTGTATTTAGAATGTATTTTGAAATCCTTGGCTGAATCGTCTAACTGATTAGCCAAATGAGTATTTAAAAAAGTCCAACCTTCTCACAGAATACAATAATTTAAGAAAGAATTAATTAAGTTTGCAAATGCTATCTGATTTTTGCCCAACTTCTAAAGATGATCCAAGTGCCAGTTCTGCTTTCCTGCTGTGCTCCTCAGTAACTACAGGATTTCTGTAGAAATTTTGAAACGGTTTCAAATTAAATGAACTTGTGTCATCCTCACCTCCAAACCAGTAATTCCTACTTTCTGTTTCTTCTGACTTGCAAAAAAAACCCACATAAATTGGTAGGAGCTGTATTTGCTACTCTGAATGGCCTTTCTGATTGTCTTTACAGGTGATATTCATGCTACCAACTAGATTATGCGCCCCCCCCTTTGCATTTTATAAATTTTAATGAACCGGTTTTTATTACTACAAAATAATACAACCTTTTAGTCTCATGAATCAAAACAGTGAAGAAAAAGTCATTTTGCTGCTAAGTACTTCATGTCAAAGTTTGTAAAACCATTTTTAACAGAGTTGCACACCCAGGTTCTTCCTAAGAGACAACCCCGATCCCAGACACGCATCTCATTACCAGGCTGTGCCCGCGTCCTTCACCATTTAGCTCTTCTCTGCACAGCTGATAGATACAGCTGAGCATCACAGTCAACAGCATTCACAGTTTGGCAAAAAATTACTCATCAGCTTCCTTGCTAATTTAAGACTCTGCATATTTTATTTTGAATGAAAATACAGAATTAGTATAAATAGCTAATTTTACAGACAGGTTGGGGATTAATTTTTGGTACACTCAGTCTAAGATCCCTGCATTTCAGACTATTACAGCTTCCTGAAGCTGCATCTAATACTATTTTGTACTGTTGTGAAACAGAAGAATTACTGGACTGGATGGCTGAAAATACTGGCAATGTTGCTGTTTATCATCAAATACAAAACACGTGAATGAATTTTATATTTTGTTACACAAAGTGTTCAGATCAGGTGCTGATTTACAATACATTAATGACAATTCAAAAAGGATTTAGGTGTAATTTCTCTGTTGAAATACAATAGGTTTTGTGCTCCTTAATTGTTACGAAACTTGTTTCTACATAAAGCATCTGAAAACACATAGGTTAATACTGAGTGTCTCTGTCTACTCTGACTAGATGGCCAGCAGGTGGTAGCCAGAATAACGGGCTACTTTATGAAATGGAAGCTTTCTTCCTAGTTAGCTGCATTGGCTAAGAAACTGCTGTGCTATAATAGAAAAACATATTGTGGCACTATTCTCTAGATGCTGCACCTTGCTGAACATAAGTTGTGTTTATACTGAAATAGAAACTAAACAGCAAAGGTCTAAATCTGTGCCTGGTCCTGAGGAGGACAGCAGAGACAAGCGAAGCTTCGCACACACTGGGACAAGCGCCAGCTGTTGTGGCCCACATGGGGTGCTCCCTGATGGCTCTCCTTTCCTCTGCATGAAGCAGCATCCTGCTCACCACCCCAGGCTAAAAGGTACCCTGAAACAAGCAGCACTGGCAATTACCTTTCTACCATTGTTTTTAATAATTAGAGAATAATATAAGGACGTAAGGATGCGGAGGGATGGGCACAGTGATGACAACACCAAACTTCATTAGTTATTTTTCATGTATTTCAGTAATCTGCCATTCCATGCTAAACAAAAAGTAACACGTGCTCAGTCCTGTTCGGGTGGTGGGCCAGAGAAGGACATCTAAAAAAAACAAAAGCTAGCAACAACTGATTTTGCCTTCAGCCAGCAGAAATTCTGGAAAAGAGTAGAAGCAATTTAAAGGCAGAGAGCTGTGATTAGGAACTTCACAAGGAAATCCTTATTTCTCTAGCTGGAAAAATATTCCACCCTCCTGCAGTGGATCTAGACCTCTTTCCTAGTGATTCAATGCAACGGAGAGTAGGTGACCCTCCTCTGCTTTTGTGGGAGTGAATGATTTGAAGACTGATATAAATATATAAACTAGGCACCAAGTATAGTTAAATATTAAGCAGCTTGGAAGGCAAAATATGAATTATTCTGCTGTGTGCCTGGTAAAAGCTACACGGGCTTTCATATTTCAAAACCCAAAGATTTCTCAAATAGTAAATGACTCAAGGTGGAAAAGGAAGTTACCTTTCCGTTGGTATATGGTCATTGTCACACAGAACTTGCTTGTTACCCTATTGTAGTTCATCAGTGCTAATGGTCTTTGCTCAGTGTAACTTGCTCATCTATCTATCATCTCGGGCATGAGTTATGCTTCTGAGTAACTCAGTGTAATAACTTTGAGAGCTCGCTCTGACTCGGCTGCAGGAATGTGCCAAAACAGGTACGTGGTTGGTACTTTTTTAATATCTTGGGAAGAACCCCATCAGAATTCCTCAAAATGTGATGATGGAATATAAAAGCCCTGTGATATAATGGGCTTTTTGCAGAGATTCTGTACTTCCTAGATAGTGTTTGAGCCCTTAAAATCTTAATCTAAAGATGTTTTACAACTGATGCTGCAGTCAATTTGAGAGCGAGCAGTCATTTCTCATCTCCTACTGTGTTGCAGCTTATTACGGTGACTGTCTAATGTAACATATTTAAGCAATTCACGCTGCAGAACTCAGTGTTTATTTCTCACGACACACACATCTCTCCAAACCGTGGGGCTGCACGGCCTCCTCCCCCTGCCCAGCCCATCAGTGTGCCCATCGAGAGCTGCTTATGGTGTGGCTGGGTGTGCCCTGCTCCCCGTCCTAATACAAAGAGCACAACTGAACATTCTGGGAACCTTATGTCTGACATCCTACTCGTTAAAGTGGGACCCATCTTGCTTTGTGGCATTTTTCTTAAAAGAGCAAGCCCTGATGGGGCAGGAGAGGATGCTGAGTAGACCAGGCTGCTTCCTGCAGCCTCTGAGTTCACTCATTTGTGGGGAGGATACAGGACACACTAAGCTTAACGTTACCAATTTGCTTTCAGCTTAGAGCTGGCTGTGATGAATCCATGTATGTGGCACTTTTTTCTCCTTCAGGTGCTTAACAAATAACCAATGGTCTCCAGCAACATTCGAGATGTTACTTGCAGACACACACACGAGCATGACTCTTTCTTGGTCTTTCCATGCAGAGGGAAGCAGCAGCTAAGTGAAGCATCAAGGATTGAACATTTAGGAATCTGATGTTTGGCCTGTGTGATTACTGCACCAGCTGGATCCATAAAATACCAGTACCAGCTTCCAGTAAGTGACTGCTACTACAGTAACAAGTTCTTTTCAGTATTTTCCACGCTTTCTGCAGGTAATCAAAACTACTTTACTAGTTTAGTCTCTGAAAAAGTTGGGAAAGAGTAACAATTAGAAAAGAATAAAAACCCCATGTGACACCCTTTTAGTAAGGGAAATAAGGGCACCCCCTTTTCTGGAAGCATCCATGTTCCTAACATAGCATCTTCTCACCAAAATACAAACAGAGGCCAAGACTTTGTAAACCAAACCCCGACATGCAGTTTCACTGTAATTAGAAGGACAGAGGATACAAAAGTAAGAGAATAACTTCAGTTATGCTGTAAGAAAAACAAAAATCTCCTCTTGTCTGAGAATTAAAGGGAAGATTTTGAGAAATCTGTCTGAGACAGCAGACCAGACACCAGGTAAAAAGTTTGACCCATGAGTCATGCAGCTTTTTTTTCTGCTTAGGCAAATATGCGACTTCACCACAATTACGTTTGACATCTGCCAACTGCCTACACTCAAGAGGGTATTTTGGTACGGAACTGAAGTGAGGGTGATTTGTAAGCAGTGCAACTATGATACCTCAGACCAGAGAGGATGTGATTTAAAACCTCTTTTACCCGCTGTTGGCTATGGGAGGCAGGTTCTGCCTAAACAACCTGGTGTTTATGGGTACCGTTCATCCAATTTCCCCCTTTTAGCATATGTATGTCACTTGGATCCGAATTGCAGTAGACGGGTGTTCAGTGCTGAAGTGACTCCACATCAGCCTCTGAATTGAAATTGAAAGAGGGGAGACTTAAATTGGATTCCAGGAAGAAATTCTTTCTGTGAGGGTGGTGAGGCACTGGAACAGGTTGCCCAGAGAAGTTGTGGCCCCATCCCTGGAATTCCATGATTCTATCAATGCAGTATCTGCTTTAGAATCATAGAATGGTTTAGGTTGGAAGGGACCTTAAAGATCCTCTAGTTTCAGCCCCCTGACATGGGCGGGGATGCCCCCCCTCTACAGCAGGTTGCTCAAAGCCCCATCCAGCCTGGCCTTTAGATAGCTCCCAGTGAAAATTTTGCCCAGACTTAAGTTTTCAGGTACTCTTTATTTAGACCACTAGTACTGATTCTTGTTATTGCTGTGTTACAATATGTTACATCTGGAACAAAGAAACAAACAGGTCACTGCTGTGTATTAGAAGAAGTCTCACTGATGTTGTTTTTCTTCAGTAGTGCTTTTTTGTTCACTCAACTGTATTCCACTCACTTTTGTTAGTTAGCATAAGAAGGAAATCTGAACCAGTCAATGCAATAATACCAAGATGACAAGCAGGCAATTTACTTTGCTCTTGCTTTTGATCTTAAACATAAAAAGAATCTGAGAGATGTATGCACTCAAATTTAATTTATTCATTGTAGATGTTTTTCTGAAGTAATACTGTCAAGTTTTAGCAGCCCCTCCCCACCCCTCCTTTCCTCCCTTTTTTTTTTCCCCTAAACTCAGTGAGAAAAGAACAATGTCCTGGCAGGCCTCATTTCTATAGCTCACTTTAAGGTATCCTCAGGTCAGTGAAACGCATCCAGGCATACACAAGGTATAGTCCCTTCCCTCTACCAAAAAAAATAAATAAGGTAGAGCAGTGATTTGCTTTTAATCCCTGGTTTCTGAAATAGCAGTTGGGAAAAGCTTTGATATAAAAGCTGTATGAAATACTAAAAACCTACTGTGTAAATAAATGTCCAAAGGATGGCACCTTCACAAGTATTCATTATTTCATTTTTTATGAAATACACAGTGATTTGAATTTAAATGTGACTGGAGGTTTCACAGTATCCATTAACCAAAAAAAGCAGGATCCATTACTGCAAGACACTATTCATACCTAATGGATTATTCATTAAAACAGAACAAAAAAGGATTAAAATCAGAATGAAGTAAAAAACAAAAAACCCAATAAACCTGTGCAGATGGTTACTAGGGGAAAAAACCCCACAACAAACCAAACCACACCACACACAGTTTCTGTGATCATCAGACTGTGTAACTATACAAGTTATGGGTATAGTATCTGGTAGGGAAAAAAAGACCTGAACTGCCAAATTCATTTTTGATCAGAACAGGACTGGAAGCCAGAGACTCGGGATGGGCACCATCCAGTGTTGGACATCAGATCTTCCTCTGTCTGTTCTAAAACTGTACTTCGATCATGAAAGCACCCAAAACCGAAGAGCATCATGCCTGCACATCAAAACCAAATTTTCAGAATCAATCAATCTGCAAAAAAGTTAGTGTCTTTCTAAAAAAAGGTTTAAATACAAGAATTGAGTCTGATTTTGTAAAGCAAAGAAGTCCTCCTGCCAGCATGCAATTTACCATCATTTTCTGATCAAGCACAGAAAGTCCTTCTCAGTTCTGATCTGACAGAGCTGAATCTGAAAGACAAAAACATTTACTGTTTCCAAAGACCCGACTGTAACTCTTTTCCCTATAGAATAACACATTCCCACTAAAGAGTGAAATACCTATTATGGTACCAATTCTATGAACCCAAAGCAGCCTATTTAGCACAAATAATTCATGAATTAACAACCAACAAAAACATGGATTATTCAGGAGTCTAGAGCTGTAACACTTGCCTATGTTGATAAGCCTCTTAACTCTTCAGTAGCTTAACCATGAAGTGAGTTAATAAAAACTTTGGTTTTATGCTGATTCACACACTGCATTACGCCAGTTCAGACTGTAAGGGTACACAGTGGCCTTGGCAAGGCAAGAGGTGAGTGCTAAGAAGATGGACAATTTTTATCAGCATTTCCTTTTTTCTCTTGGTTCACTCTTTAAGTGTGAACCAGAACTTCACACTGTATTAAAAAGGGCTTTTCTTACAGAGATGGTGTTATGGGTACTGTTAAACTGACTCACTGGCCTAATAGGGAAAGAGATCTAAACAACTGTCTGAGCTTTGCTTTGGATGCTTCATGGAAAAGACTGGTACAGAAAGGGATGACCAGGCTCAGGAGCAACTGCATGTATCCAGCCATCACACCTCACAGACTGCAGTAGCTCTGATGTGGAAGAGTTTATTCTTTGTAAAGATGACCATCTCACAGAACTTCTGAGTTCCCAAACAACCCAAAGCAAAAATAATATTGTGAAAGAAACAGAGTCCTATAAGAAATACTCACTGCCTCTTTGAGGTCTGGTGATACTGAAAAAAAAGGGAAAGAAAACTTAGGTACCCCAGTGTTGTTAGCATGCTGTTGATTTTATTTCTGATGAGAATCAGATGAGAAAATAGTTCATTACCTGACAAGAAACTACATATTGAATGTCCTGCAGAAGGCAGTTTGTTAGCAGGAGAAGCTAATGTTATTTTACAGAATTTTAAAAGTGCAGCATATTCTTCCCACAAATTACCACGCAGAGAAACCCTTCTGAACAGCAGTTCTGCAGCACCAGGGAAAAAGGGTCAGTGTGATTTTGACATAATTGCACTGTAAGAGAACAAAGGCATTTAGCTGTGTCTCCTGGAGTGTGATTACATCCCAGTCTGAGCTTATTGTGCAGTTGGCAGCCCCGTAATGCCCAAACTCTTCTCCCTTGCTTGATACTCTGTTGCCATTGTATTGTGTAAGCATAGAAAAATGCAAGGATGTATAAGACTGGGGCAGGAAAGAAAAGGGACTATGGTTTGCCTTCTCTAAATGGATCAACAGGCAACTCCATCATTTTTAATCTGTGTTTTGACAGGCCTTTCTGTTTAGGGAATAGTTAAGCCGCTATAAAATGTCCCGGTTTTAAAAGTGAAGTGCTAGCCATGTCATCTTTTTGCTTTATTAAACAGACAATAGGTATATTCCATAATACTACGCTCCTGAACTGCAATATGATTTTTAAAACTTTGTATTCCTTTCTCTTTTTCTCTGTGTTCTTGTCTTTTATCACAAAACATTATCATTATTAGAAATACAATGGCTGGCCTTCTGTCCTCCTCCATTAAGGCAATGTGTAAAGGCACAGTGACAAGTCATCGTGCATAGGATTCGTGTGCTTTCAAAAACACAGGCTTAAAAAATAAATAAAATCAAGCGTGTTCTTTGGAAGATCACTCAGAAAGCTTACACTGTTAAGGTATTGTCATAAGCATCAAGTGTCTTCCCACAGAGTGGTATTTCAATAACAATGTGAAAGCGAGACTTGCTTTTTACTGGCAAGATTTCCATCCAGATTGTGGATGTTGTCATAAACCTCCAGCTTCTGGTAGCCCGAGCTCTTAGAGCGGCAGAGCTCAGCAGCGTAGAAGAATAGGAGAACTGTAGGGGAACATTGTACATGACAGTATTAATGAGATGTGAAGTGACAGTACTCACTGTCTTGCTGGATGAAAGACTAGGAAACGAGAGTAAGATTTTGTGACACACATCTGTTTTCCTAACAACTTGAGAGATTTGACATTTGCTAGTTTAATTCAGGAAATACAGACTGAGACCCTTTCTCAAAGGAAATCTAGTTGCAATGATTACAGAAATCCAAACAGGTTAAAATAGGATGGAAAATAATGCACACACATTTATCTTGAAATATTAAAAATTATTTCATAAAGAAACACACACCTAGAAAAGAATTTTTTCTCACACAATCGGATGACTTGAACTAGTTTAAATTCCAGGGGTATCTGACACCAGTTTCTATAATTACACTCACTTCCATGGCTTGCTTCCAAAAGCCCCTGAAGTCAGAAGAAGCTGTTTTCCAGCTCTAGTTCCTAACGTACAAAACCCATTTTGAGGCAGGTTTGCTGTGTCCAAGAAGTGACGGGGCCAAGCTTCAGCTGTAAATCAAACTGCTCAACCCAGCAGTACGGACAGTGTAAAAATACAGGAATAAAATTACCAATATAAAAATAAACCAAAGAAAAGCGAGCAAATTTTCCAAATTAGGAAGAGAATGCCTGGAATAATCAGCATAGGCAATCAGTCGCAAGCTTTATTTAGACTGACTTCAATTAAATAAATGCTTTTCTCAGCAAAAGCAAATATGACTGTAAGAGAATGAGAAGGCTAAATCAGTGCAACATGAATGACATAATAAATATGCCATGGGTACAGTACAGACCTTGCTTCTCCTCCCATGCACTCCGTATAGAATTTTGAGAAAAAGGGTGTATCTGACTGACCAATGAAATTGATCACGTTCCAGATAATCACCCTTTAAGTGCTGATTAATGAACTATTTCTTATAGTAACTGCAGACATGAATCAATGTTCACTGCATTTCATTGGCAGATTTATGTCTCTCAATACAGACTACAGGTGAAGTTGAAAGCAAACAGAAGGCGGTGTTTCTTCATGTAGCTATGAAACATGAAACTCCTTCCTGCAGACCATTGTGAAAGCTGAAAGCTGAGTTTTCAAAAATCAGCCGAACAAATCTGTAAAAGAATCCCTACATTACACTGAAGTGATAATGTCAATATGATACAGTAAGCCCCCAAAATTAAAATAGGAAGAGTACTTGGAAGAAGTGCCATTATGCACTTTGCTGTCTTGTGCTCTTCCTAAGGGTTTGGCTTGGAGCATTCTGGTCTAGTTATTCTGCTTTTATGTTAGCTGTTCAAGTTTAATGGTAAAATTGGGTTTAAAAACGAATTATGCTTATCTGAAAATCACTGCTTCACTGGCCAAACCTCTCTCTAAATCAAAGACTAAAGAAAGAGGATACACTAGCAAAGGCTGGTCCTCTATGTATTTGTTCCCCAAACTGTGGGTGCCAGAGAGGAGCAGCAGTAGAGCCAAAATGAAAGCAAGAAGGTGGAGAAACAGTTCTGTAAAGAAATGAAACGGTACCGAGTGAAAAACCTGCATGTTAGCAACACTCTAGTGCCCTGTGAAAGGGGGGTTTTCATAAGCAAGAGAACAAGTAGTATCCAGGTGGAGGAAGATACACGTGTGTGTGTGTACGCTCACACACAGCTAAGTGTAGAGAGGTTCTTTCCAAAAGGCAAGTGACAACCATTTAAGTCACAACGATAAAATTGATCTTGAGCGCTTCCCCTGGAGTATTGGGCACAAACTGGCTTTTCTTTCTTCCTTTCACTTGCAGCATAGAGCTGTTTTTTGAAGTGCTGAACAATTGGTCTGCTCAACAGTAATACCTGTTCTCAGAACAGTTTTGCACTCCAAAATGTTCTTTCAGCTTCCCCACAAGAGCACGCATTAACCATAGGCATTTTTGGCCGTACCTTTTTTCCTCCCTTGGGCAGGTGGTGTACATCATTTTTTCAGGACTCCAGTGCTACAAAGCGAATGATGATATTGAGTAGTCTTTGTAAACAAAATCTCTCATGTGGAATTGAACTGATTTTATCTCATTGCAATGTGAGAGTGCTCACATCACTCCATCTGCCAAGCAGGTGTTACAGCAGCAAACAAAGATGTGAAAGCATCAGTCACAGCACTGCTAACAACTGTTCAATGCTCGCGCAGTTTTCAGACCACGTTCTCCACAACACCCAAAATCTTTTCCCACCAACAGAGTTCAAGCAGAAGCAAACAGTCCTACAGGTATCAGGGATCATCACCCTCCATTTCTTTACCTCTTCAGTCAACCTTAAATTACAGCATTATAGAATAATTTTGTGTAGCCTCAGAAGCTCTCTGTTATCCTGCTTTCTTCAGACAAATTGTGTGAACAAAACGGAACCGAACATTTAGAACTGACAGCACGCAGCAGCGTAAGCATCTTAATAAAAATATCCCAGGTGCTGTTTGCAAGCGTGGTCCTGCAACCTTGCATGGAAACTCGTCCTTAAATTTGCTTTGTAGACTAAAGAATCCAGAGCGTGATGTAACTGGTGGTTGGTTGGTCCATGTAAATGGGAGAGAAGATAAGAGTTTGCAAAGGGTATGTAAAAAGTATTTTTATATACTTTTTAATATTTTTTTTTACTTTATATCCTTTTCATATACTTTTAGATACGTAGTCTCACTTATTTTTCCTGTATAATCAGAGAAGAAACAAGCACAGCCAGAGGGTGATTCCAGATCACCTAATTAGAGTCCTGGTTTAAATAAGCCTTTAGAGGTGCTGTCTGTAAGGTCACACTGTATTTCACATTAATTTTTTTTAATGCCTCATGTGACCTTTCAGTGGAGTTTTATTTCCTGGGTTTGATACTTTCTCTGTTTGGAAATGCAGGTTTCTCATAGACCCAAGACAAACCCCAAACAGTCCTAGTTTGCCATGTGCTCTAAGGATCGAAAGCAGTTTTTATCAACCAAAGCTAAGCCCAGTGGAGAAAACAGATTTCAAAAATTTATCTGAGAACAAATACTACTTAATGTCATTACAGACTATACTAAATAAATATCTCTTGTACTTGCTGCTGAATCTCTGAAAAAAAAAAAAGTCTACATGTATCTAACACTAGATTTTATTATCATACCTGGGGAACAATCTTAAAAACCACTGTTCTTCCACGGTGACACAGAAGATACCAAACGTGGTCACTCTGCCTGTACCGTGAGTGCATAATTCTAAGGTTGAAAGAGGTTGATGTAAATGACTAAAGTATTTAAATTATCTTAAATACTGCCAAAGTGATACATAAGCAAGCCCTGAGATTACTCACTCCATGTATAGGCTTTGCCAAAATCAGGGTCTCGATGGCAGGAAGTAGAAAATATTACTCCCTTGTCAACTTTGATTACACAACAAAGAAAATAATGAAACATAGCATATGTTGTCTGGTAAATTTTAGAAACGACAGCTTTCAGCACTCCCTGCTTTAATTCTGTGCTCAAATATATCTCAACTGTGGATGTTCAGAAAGCTGCTGCTTCCTTTAACACTACTCTGCTGTCATAACATTTCTAAGAGGAGAATGTAGGTATCACACTCTTTTAATGAGTTAAGGTGTTAGAAGTTCCAGCACCCTCGATCACAAATATAATGAAAAAATATGTCATTTAATAAACTTAAGTTGTTATATTTTCTCTGTATGTACAAATTAAGTATTTTTAATCACATCTGAAAAATGCCTTGAAGACTTTTTAATTAAAAGAAGCTGGAGACTGCAGGGAATTTTCTTCTGTATTTTATATCCATTATCTAGTGATTCTCTCTTGGATGCAAAATCTCTCACCTACACAGACCTTCCCTTCTCATTCTGAACCCAAATTTCTTTTCTGAAAACTTTGAGAGTGAAAAAACAGCTATTAATTTAAGTTTTATTCAACAGAGCTCTTCAACACGTTCAGACATTAGTTTAAACTTCCTAGTTCATTAGGGCCATTTAAGAAACATCTAGTACTACATGTGTTAAGTAATGTAGGTAATTTCAGTGTGTCAGGGATGTTTCTCAGGATAAACATTCTTTAGATTGTCCATAGCTCAACAAAAATACCTATGCTTTCCAGGTCATAGAAAAAAGTCTTTAGCATCCACAGAAAATGACACTACAATGAGATATGTAAGAAGTATCTCTTCTGTTACATAAACTGCTTAATTTAAGAACTAATTTATTACTTACGTTTATCAAAGACTTGTGACGTGCAGAGCTGATTTTGGGCTACACCACTATCCAGATTTTTTATTTTCCCAACAAAACTATGAGCAAACATTGATGTGAGCACTATAGAAGTCTGAAAGGCTGGCTATGAGTTCTGTGTAGCAGAGACGAGTGACTCCAGCAGCTCTGGCAGAGGAGAAGGTCGGGTCAGCACATTCACAGGCCTGCTTTGTCCTTACCTTCTGCATGAGGAGGAGGTAGAGATTTGACTACGGAGGCTACACTTTCTGAAGTTGCACAAATATGCTTTCAGAAATGTATTTGCACTTAAATTGTAAGTGGAGTTGATTTTCACTGTCACTAAAATCACTTTCTCAAGGACAATACTTGCCCTAATGCATCTAAAGGGAAAATGGGTGAGGAGGATTTAAGACGTGCAGCTTATAAATATGGTTTAATGTTGCATAGTAGTAATACATATTTACAAGTGCCAGATTTTCAATTTATAAATATTTATCATAAGGACATGGTTTTATCTTTAATTAGCCCAACTGTTAAGGACACTTCTAATGTGAGAAATGTAATTCAGTATTTCGTACCAGATGTAGCCTCTACAGCTAGTCTTTTATCTCTGCTTGTAATGAGCGGATACTGAAACCAAAAACATTATGTAAGTGATTAGGAGAGAATAACTACAAAAGATCTGGGCTCTGAAGTTAAAACAATAATTTTCTGAAGTTGCACACCTCACTTTGGAGCACCTCTGCAATATCACCGTACCTCAGGTATCTGATCAATTCCTACATATACCTATATTAATTTCTTTATTCATGGAAACCCCTGAATGACTGGGTTTCCTTCCTTTCCTGCCTGTCTCTGACAAGGTGAGTTACAACTCGGTGTTTGACACTTCTACAAAAAGTAAAGATGTGAAAGCCAGGATAGTTCCAAGTCTGATCCTGGGTTATCAAAACTGAAATATGATGCCTGTCTAAAAAGATCACATTGCCAAACACAGGAACTGCTAAAACATGCACGTTACACTGACAATTTTCATAATTACACAACAAACCTTTGGAGTGATTGGAAAGTCAGAGAGCAAGAGAGCAGCAGGAAGGAAGGACTGGTGAGAGGTCGGGAGAAGAGCAGCAGCCTGGTGGAGTGACTGAAAAGGCAGATTTACGTTCTTTTTCCAGCATAAATAGTTGAATTTCCAAAGTGCTGTAAGGGGTTAGCTACCTTAAACAGCAAGTCACAATTTAAAATAACACACCGCAAATGCAAAGTAGATAGGGATGTTGTTAGCAATATTCTGTGTTTTAATCCTCCAAGAATGAACAAAGTGAACCAATTTCATGTCTAATGATATGCTGAAATTGATTATTCTTCGGCAAAGCAGAGAGTCAGAAAATAAGTGGTGCCATTGAGTATCTGTGCATCTCTCCTGCCATAACTGCCTGTTTGCAATCCACTCGTGACGTCCTGTGGTCTTACAAAGACTGTTCCTCAATTGAATAATGAAGTGGAAACAGAATGCACCCGTTACTAAGGGAGCTTTGAGCCAACGTTTGATTCAGCTCATTTTTCTCAGCACTCTGAGTTACATTGAACTGCTTGCTCTCTGTATTCATGTAATTAGCAAAATGTTTGATTATTGGATAGTGAATATTACCTATTGACTCATTTACTTACTGTATGAGACAGCAAACAAAAGATCAATGTTTTAGCATATTCATGAAGGAACCAAATGCATAATTTTGGGAGGATTTAATGGATGGAAACAAAGGACATGAGAAATGATGGAGGGGTGGTACAAATGGGATGTTGGCCCAGAAAGGAGTTTGGGAATTTCTTCTGCAGAGTTGTCTTGTTACTGTTGTGTTCCCATTCCCTCTTGCTTTCCCCCATCATTTGAATCCTACCCAAATTTTGGCTAAGCCTTTGGTCACGCATCAGAACAATCCCTCTGAAACATCCCTCTGAGAAACACCATAACATAATGATAAACATTACAAAGATAACATTTTGCATAATCTCTTTTACCTCGTGATGAATTGTATTACTGCATTACCAAATGTTAGTAATCTGGACAGACAGCTCTAGAACACAACTGCTTTGGCTTCCACATCAATGCCTGTTCACTGGGATACACCTGCACGGCCCTCTCCTACGTGAACTAGGATGTGGCTTTCACCACCAGTAGGTAAGTGGTCATCTGCCTGCCCAGCTTTCCAGCAGCAATACTTTCCACTGGATTAACACTAGCACAAAAGTGCAAAAAAATATGATGAGCTATCCTCAGCCTGTCTTCTTAGAGCCAAAAGTACACAACCCAACTTGCAAATCTCCAATCTGCAAATATGTCAGTCCCCTGGAGAGCCCTCAGATAGCTGTGAATTTTGGCCCCACTGATTGGAAACAGTAGGAGATTGAGAGCTTGGAAACGAGGCTGGTTTTGGATGAGTCCAGGCTTAACAATTACATGGTAAATTAGGAACAGTATCATAAACAATTTGCATTGTTCAGTAATCCAGATAAAGTGCTCTCTTACAGATAGAGAAAATGACACTGTGATGCAGTGATGACAGGCTGGCAGGAAATTTTGAGGGACTAGCACACCGCAGGAACATAAAGGCAATTACAGGAAACAATGGGAACAGCATGGAGGAGTCGCTGCGAATTGTGCCTGTCTCCAAGGCATGAGTATCATCCAACAAAACCAAGGGATTTGGTGCAATAGACTTGTTTAGTGCATGCTCCACCTGCCCTTCATCCCAGAAATGGCCCTATTAGTAATGGATATGCAAACGACTGATCTTAGCAGAGCAGGACTCTTTTTTAACACTGAATAAATCTGGAGTGCATTACACTCTTGGTTTAAAATTGGCTCAGTGTGGGAGAAAACAACCTCCAAGGCAATTTGGAATTCTGTTTCCATGTTTTATATAAAACCTAAGTTCTCTATTTTTCTCCTCTGGCAATACCTGATCTTCCAGTCCTTATGCAGGAAAAACTCATTGTTGTCTTACATCTATCAGAACTTTGAAAATGCAATCCTTGCTATTTATTTTAAAGAGTTTTTCACTCCTGGTTTTTTACGTTTCACTTAAACTTTTACATTTTCTTTGGTACCTTTTACAGGTGATTAGATTCAGTTGATAACTTTGACCTACAGGGAACAATGAGGTTTATAAGCAGTATTCTAAAATTCCTGGAGAGCAGTACCATTTAAACTAAATGTATTTGGCCTGGCAGCACAGCCATTGACAATCTGAAACAAAAATTCAAAAATATGAAAATTTGAGAAAATACCTGCTTTATGAAACTTTTCCATTATCTCTTGACGAACTGATTTTTCCAAGTTGAAATAATCGTGGTCTTCATCAGGTTTTCTCAGAAACAGAGGGATGTGTTGAAATACTATTATATGCTTGCATTTATGTTTTTCGGCGACGGCCAGTTGCTCATTGAGCCACACGTCCTGGGCTTGCTTTAACTCGGGGCATTTGGAAGAATCAAAGTATAACTGAGAATTCAGCACCAGAAAGAGAACGCCTCCAACCCAAAAACTGAAGTAGTCGTCTCCCCAGTTCTTGCAATAATTACCTATTGTTTCTCTTGTTGGAGTATTGCCAATATCATGATTTCCACTGACAAATACCAAGGGGATGTCCTGGTCAGTGTTCTTCAGAACATTCTTTAAATCTTGCTCTTGGTCCTTTCTCCACTGAGTTCCTACAGAAAAAGCAAACACATTTTAGTGTTTATGCTAGCTTTTCCTACCCTCTGTTAGCTTTGGGTTTTGGAACTATGCATAGCAAAAAAATATTTTACATTAGATGTGATTGTGATAACATGCAGGGATCTAGAAACACATCTTCACTTCAACGTGTCCACTGAACCCTTTCCCCTCCTTAACAAGTACTCGGTCATCCTCAGTAACTTGCCCGAAGAAAGGCTCTGGATGGGAACCAACAAAGGGTGCAGCCGTAGGTGATAGAACAGGCTGTTTTGCACCAGAACCTTTAGCAGCTGGTTCTTTTCATCCCGAGACTGATGATGTGGTGAAAAAATGCAGCAGCCTTGGATGGTGTAACATCTTTACACAGGGGTAAAAAACAGGTCAACCTCTGTTTTATATTTTATGGCTGTGCAGAGGAATTAAGGATAGCTTTTTTTCCTTTCATTACAACAACTGCTTTAACAGCAAAAATGTAATTAGTATCTTGTGGTGACTTGTTTATATGAGGCTGCTTTAAGCATGGCATTAATTTCAAAGCAGGGTAATTATGTACTTTGTTAGATTTTCCTGCACCTCTGTTTTTATATTAATACGCATACCCAGACAGTCCTTGTCTAGGAAGATTAATTTACAATAACTGAAAAAACCTTAGAAAGTATTTTCTTAAAAAAGCAGTTATTTTATTATAATGAAGATAGGGGGTTTTTTAAGTTTTCTATAGAGTAATAGTTAATCAGAGGCCATTGATGTGTTTATTCATTAATTTAAATGGAACATTTATAAATTGTATTTTGTCCTGCAGTAGATCACATGTTTCTAACATGAGCCCATTTCACAAATAACAATTTTATTTTTTAACCAAAAAGTTGTAACAGGATTTTTACAAGAACTCTAAAACCAGATTTATAACATACCTGTCCATACAGGTCTATGCAAATCAATCATGACTTATTTTTCAATTGTGTTCTATTTTTGTAAGTACACATAGAGGCAATACATACAAATGTATTAGAGGGGCTTCTGTAAGGTAACTATGAGATAAATAAAAGATCTTCTTCTCCACTCTTCTCAGTATGTTGACAAACACTGACCCTTTGCAACTATTATTAGCAAAGATTTCCCTTCCTCTCCCGTGCCCTATAGATAGAGGCCTAAATACCACCTTATTGCTGTTCCTAGAATTCTACCACTTTTGAAAAACACTGGGAAAAAACCATATTCATATTATGCCCAAATTATGTCTAAATGTAAAGACAGAGAGATTCAGTACGTAGCACATTTAGTCAAAATCCACAACAGGGCACAGAGTTACTGTAGCAAGATCTTTGTCACTTGAGAAACACGGGGCGTACGGTACCCAGGGTGGCCTGGACAGTAGTGGGCAGTTTGTGGAGTACCAGGACTGCGGTCAGTTTAGGCCGTCCTTCCCGTTACAGAAAATATCCTTATTGATACCAGAAAGAACAGGGCAAACAATATCTCATGTTACTTGGAGGAGCTGGATTTTAAAAAATAAACCCCAAAATTTAAAGGAACCCAGCAGACTGTTGCCCATGGGGTATGGAATCTAGTTGAGAAAGCTGCTTCTCCTGCCACTCCCCACCTCCCTATTCCTATTTCCTTGGAAATTTCAAGCTTCTAAATATGAAAATATACTGGGGAGGGGAGGGGGAAGGCTCTGTTAAGATATGTGTAAACACATTACACCATGTTAATCTCCACGCTATCACTTTGGGAAATTTAGCTAACAGTTTCAGAGTATAAAGACATTTATGCATAAGTTACAGAAATAATTTGTAGAATTATGTATACCTCTTCCCAGTGGTGAAATTCAAGCTCTGGAGACTAACACTTAGATTAGATTTGTCGACAGCAGGGCACTGGTTCCCTCATTTAATGCAATATTATTTCTATAGCAACAGAGAAACATACTCAGTGTTTTATTGCAGAAAACAGATTGCTCAAAATGGAAAACAAGATCTCTGCCCAATAAGTCTAGAAAATCATACTAAGTAAAGATTATTTTAGGACAACTTTATCTTGACTTGACCTTTTCTTGGTAGAAGGTCAAAGCAACTTCAAGAGAAGAGAAGGCCATGGAGATAAAGCTGGGAAGAGGAGGAGTAATGTCTGTACCCTGGGTGCAGCGCCGGAGAGGAAGGGCTGGGGTTGACGCCAACCCCGAGCTGCACCACAGCAGCACACCCCGGTCGTGCTACACGCAGCCACACCACCATGCAGTGCCCCCCTCCGGGCACCTCCCTCGGAATTTACGACTGCCCTAAGTAATACATTAAGGTGATAAAAGGAGAGGACATAAAGTGATAAAGAAGGAAACCATTGGAAAACAACAGTGGTCACTGTAAATAGCCCCTTTAAATCTCTACCAGGCACAGAGCTAGCAGTAGTATTTAATTACCCCAACTATGAGGAACATTTTTACTTGATGACATGTATTTCTTTAGCTTCTATTGAGGTTTGTTGTAGGTGAATAGGAAAAATAATGCCAAGAGGCAATGTAAGAAAATAGTTTGAGAAGTGTCAGGGTAGATGTAACTGAAATCAATTTCTGTTCTGTTTATCCTGGCATCATGTGCAGTGACATTTTTAAATCCCAGGCTACAATAGCCTGTCTTTACGTTGGGTTCTGTAAATACAGTCTTGCCCTGAGATAAACGACTTCACAAATTAATAGCCCATAAAGGGCAGTTTTGGCTTTTATGAAAAACATGGAAGTGAGAACTGTTACTAGTGCCGTTGCCTACAATTTCCCGCAGTTTCCCGGTCCATCATTTTTTGAAAGCTGCGCGATGTGAACAGGAGCATAAAGGTGCAATGTCAATGTCTCTGTGGAGCTACATCTTTCTGTTCTTTAGGAAATCAGTGATACAACATACACTTCCAGTACTCTTTCCTGCGTTGCTTAAAGGAGTCAAGACAACCTGCCGTCACTCACTGAAAGAGCAGATTTCAAGAAAGACTTTTCTCAGCATTTTTGCTGAAGCTGGCTTCAGTCAGCAAAAGTAGAATTCACAGATTATTCTACGAAAGAAATAATCCTTTAGCTGCTAATCCACAGAGTTTATTTTGGTATCCCACAGAACAGAGCACCTCTACAACAAAATGCACTAGCTATAAAAACAACTTGTAGGACTTGTTTACCCCCAAACCAAATTTCTGTAATAAATGCTGATGGCAGTTTTTGCATCTGAGGCAACTCTTCACTTACAGTCACCTCCTCCAACATTGTAACTTTCTCCCCCAAAGTATTGCAAATGAAGAAGTGATCATTAACAATAGCACCCATTTTTCTACTGACAAAAATTAGGAGAGGGAAAGGAGGCGGTTATAATGGCACCATGAGGTGGCACCCCCAGGTGATTCTTTGTTGGTGTAAGAACTGCTCCAAGTACCCCCTTCCCCCAAGACAGGAGAAGCCTCCAGTCCTTGTGAGGGGCCCTGGGTGTGGTGGGAACGGCAGGGGCATTTGCCTGGATCTACAATTCATGTCGTTTTCCAAGGGATGGAAGTTCTAAGTGAGGTAATCCATCTTTTAATATCAAAGCTATTGGTCATAAATTCACAGAGGAAAAGACCATCAGAGGTCAATTACTCGATACGACGCTGAATTTCAGAGAACTCTCCAAAGATCACCTGGGAAGTCACTCTGAGGGACGTGGCTGGCACAAGCCAACTCTGCCACAGGGCAGGACCACCTGCGATACTGACATTGCTGCTGCTTCTGAACTTGCTTTTGGAGGTGGGTTTCCTCCAGAGTCAGCCCAGCACCTCTTGCTTACCTGTTGTGCATATCTTGAGCCAGACAGTACTGTGCCATGCTTCGCTACAGGAAGGGCTACAGTGGTACAAAAATCTGTGGACCTAACATCTGACTTTAAATGTTTGGCAAGGAGGACCCTAAGTGGGCCAGAGAACAAACATATTTACATCCCCACTGAAGCTTTGCACTCGCTTTCAGTGCTCTCTGTCTCCGCAACACCTTTGCTGGGCTTAGGCACTTTGAGGACGAAGCTACCCAAGATGCCTTCAGCCAATTTAACAACGTATAAAACCACAGCACAGTCATTTCCTGGATTTTTCAATTACTTGGTCTCAGTATTTTGATAGATCTTGAAGTGTCCCAAACTTTAGAGAAGTTGCAAACACATCCTTTTTAAGGGAAAGCACGGATTTTCAGTTGGGAAAAGAAGGTGGTTAAAAAGAAAGTTGTTTACTGTGAGAACGCTCTTGAAAAGACCTGATATGACAACTGCAATCTGCCTAACATTTACCCCAAGAGAATGATTATCAAAGAACAGGTAAGAGCTAAATTGAGATTAAAACACTACAAAATATCAAATAGAAATAGTAACTAAATCTCATAAAAGCAAAATAAAACTGTCAAAACACCACTGGTAAAAATGGAATGTATAAAACCATTGGGCCCATTCCTTCTGTAATTTATTGTATCAGGAGGGCATCAAAAGACAAGTCATTATTGTTGGAAGCAACCAACAATTGTTACAAACAAACAGAAGACAGATTTGTGTGTTTTCTTGGGCCTTACAGTGCAGCACAATTGCTGTAGCTAAAGAGTCTTGAGTGTTTTGGGCACTTCACTGTTCTTGAGATGTTTGTCCTTTGTTTTTTTTTATTTGCTTTCCATGACTGTCTGCAGTTGCTCTATTCCTGTTGCATTTAGAGGACCTTCCCTAGTAGTATTCCCCGACTCTAGAGAAGAGTCGAGTCCAAGGCTATATTCACAGCACGCTCCTTTTGTAAGTATGACCAGGGAAACAAATTCAACTGCTACCTCTGCTCTCCTGTGGGCAAGAAGTCTCCTCCTGTTCAAAACAGGGCTGCCTTTCATCTCTGCTGTCGTTTTGGATACCTGGCTGCTGGCTCCAGCTTAACAAGGCTACAACTAAGCTCCTGCTTCATCCCTCTCAGTAGCTCTGCTGGCCCCCTACCCACTGACAGCCCCGTCGCTGCGTCTGTCACTTGGGAGAACAGCACAGGTCCCAAAATCAATGCTTTCATCAAAATTAGGCTGGATCTCACAGGTTACTTCTGCAATTACAACTTTACCACACCTAATTTTTACATGCTACCATAAATAGAAGTCGAACCGAGCTCTAGGCTTATCACTGCTCAAATACTGATGCACCACTTTCTCTGATCGTTGCACACGCAGCCCAGCATCCCTTCAGGACACTGATGCAGGCAGATCTTTCCCACCTCAAAGCTCCAACACTTTTCCTTCACTATGCTGCCGCCTTTCCTAACCTTCCCCATCTCACCAATACAGGTGACTCCTCTTCATTGGTATGGCCAAACTCTTACCCTCTTCTCGTTTCTTTACATGTTACCATCCCATAAAAGAAGCGATTCTCTCACTGTCTGTGAGTAGTTAGAAAAAAACACCTTGCCCTCTATTTCACATCCATACAGAAGCACAGGTGTAGAAAGGAAAGATCTATCTGGCCACCCAGTTCAATCTTACTGGTGCTCGTTAGTCTGTCCTCTTCATTGTTTCTTGTTTTACATTTAAAGTTTCCCCTCCAGCATCAGCCATGATGAAGTCACACAATACACTCTGTCATTCCAAATTATTACATGCAAGAATAAGCTGATCAATTTTAATAAATCCACTATGGTCATGTTCATGTATACTTTTCCAGCTAAAATGTCTCCTCTGTCTTCTTTAGACATACATATTTCTAATAGATTGCCTGAAAACAATTTTATGATGTACAAAAAAAGGTATTACACAATTAAAAATAATGTAAATATGACTATATTAACTACTGGACAAACTGCCTACTCAGTCTAACTTATAAAGGACCTCATCTGACTAGTTCCACTAAAAAGCAGGAACTGAAATACTCATTTATCTACAACTGTAAGCGACTGATTTTTTCAGTGCATTAGGAACAAGTCAGTGTGTGACATTAAGTATAACGACTGCAAATGCCAACATTTTTCTAAGAGCCAGCCACACAGGTGCCCACTTAACCTGATTCGTGGCATTTACTGTTCCGCCTTCTCTTGTGAATATAAGCATTGTGCTTCCCTTAAGCACAGCTCTGCTCTTCTCATCCTTACTCATCTCCTGGCTACGCAGAGCTGTCACATCAAGCAGAGACCATCACTGCATTTGGGTCTGTTCTGATGAAACCACCACAAGCAGGAAAACATACCACAATGTTACAGCAGTAACAACAAACAACTTACTAACAACAAGCTGAAAGTACAAAAGTGTTGTTTCCAGTAACTGTTTTTAAGAAACAGAGCAAGATTAAAATCTTTCACACTTTCATCAAATGACTACCTGTGAGAATTTTACAGCTTTTTGAGGCCTCCATCATATTTACAGTTTCGTACTCACAGCGTGACTAATAACTCTTTAAACACTAGTCCCTGAACTCCGATGAAATTGTCCTCGCTGTTAAACTGAGAAATGCTTGCAATTAGTGGGTACAATTACTTAGAGAGATGTGTGCTTTCCCTGATGTCTAAGGCAGATGCCCTCACAAAGACATCTTGGCTATCAGAGTAAGTGCAGAATGAAAAGGCAGTCAGTATCGGTCAGACTCAATGGTTCAGACAAACCATTTCTTTCTTAGAAAACGCTCTCTTAGCCCAAGTAATGTTTTACAGTTTGTGTCTTTGTTTCCCACTCAGGTTGGCTACGGGGTGTCAGAGAAAAGCTGACAGCACAAAGAGGTGATGTGCCACGGCCACAGCAGTGCCACAGCTCGCTCAAGGCCACAGACAGGGACTGGGTGCTCCAGCCCAGCTCCTCCCCATTACAGCCATGTCATCCTCTGTGGGCTACATCAGAGCTGGCAGTTTGGAAAGGACTTGGTACACCTTGATGAATTGAGTTAAAATTCCAAGGAAGAAAATCCTTTACAACTCAGAGGGATGGAAAAGCCCAGAAACGTGCCTTTTAAAAAGCAAACACTTTAAAACTAGAAAGAAACTTCTAATCACCTCGTCTGACCATACCTACATAATCCAAAGCATTGACATTGTGCAAGTTACTCTTTATAAACAGTAAATCCAATTCCAAGGATACAAAGGAAGCAACAAAGACTCTAACACAGTGATATATTTCCTGTACAATTACCAAACAAGTACCTCACTGTGGATGTCTGTGCCAGGTATACGTTTTCAAACATTCATAGATAGGAGCTGAATTGCTAAAACTGAGATTATGGTAAGCTAAATTAAAACTTTCTGGGCTAAGACAGAAGCAAGAAAAGATATTGTAACTGGACTTTGAGAGTAAGTTTTTACTAGAACGTTGAGAAAAATCTAACTATGCTTCCATAAATATTTATGGTTTTATATATATTTATATATATTGTTCAGTATCTTTATCGATGATCTGGACAGGGGGATTGAATGCACCCTCAGTAAGTTTGCAGATGACACCAAACTAGGTGGGAGCNCCTGCCTAGCCCCACCACTGCTGCTGACCGGGCAGCGGCCCCGGCCTCATCGGCAGGATGCAGGTGAGCAGCCTGGGCGAGGTATTTAAGAAACGTGTAGACGTGGCTCTTCAGGGCATGCTCTAGTGGCCAAGATAATTGGTTTGTGGTGGGGTGTTGTGCGTGGGGTTGTGGGTGTGGGGTTTAGTTGGTGGGTAGCTTTTTTGATTGTTTGTTTGGTTTTTGTGTGTGGGTTTTTGGTTGTTTGTTATTTTTGTGGGTTTATTTTTGGTTTTTGTTTTTTTTTCATGTGGTTGGACTCGATGATCTCAAAGGTCCCTTCCAACCACTAAGATTCTGTGATTCTGCGATATGTATAAAATCTAGCACTTGTACTAGATTTTCAGCACTAGTACTGAACCTAGTACTTGTACTGATACTTGTATCATAAAAGTATATGATTTGAAACAATTGTTTAATTAATTACATCTTAAAGATTTTCATATACAAAGAATTACTGTTTTTAAAATTATGGTCTAAATTACAAGTAAGTATATACTTGCTGAAGGTAAAGTATTTACTTCTGACAGCCCAATGGTTTCTTTGCAGTATGAGACCACAATGTATTGTTGAACACGGAGAATCTCTCATGCTTCCCTACTCTTGGGCTGATTAGAACAAATTAAATTTCACACTAAGCAGTTTGAAGGCTTTGAATGCTCCATTAGGTTTTACTAGAATCAGGTAATTACTATTAAATGTTTATTTACGCAACCATAGTGACATTTCTTGAAATACATATTATTAGATGTTTGACAAATAACGTGCTACTTACCCAAATTCTTAGACACCATTAATTAACATTAGCATAAGAATTTGGAGAAGAAAATAGCCTAGATTCCTCTTGGTTTGGGCTCTACCCTATGAAGCATATTAAAGTTTTTGATCGGTTGCAACAGCAAAAGAAATGGATGTAGTAAGTTTATGTAGGTTAAGCTACCTTATTGTCAGGAAGTTACGTCAAACTTAAACACTGCTCATGTTATTTCAGGTGACAGCACAAAAAGAAAAGCCCCACAGATCAGTCAGTAACATATTCATAAAAAAATTACCTTGTATTCAACAAAATTTTTACTTATACCTGTATACCTATTCAGTATAAACATTTCAAAGCCACTGCTTCTACCTTGCACTCAAAAAGTTAATCTGCGCCTTTTCTACTTTGTCCTCTATTATAAATCTCCACTGACAAAGATTCAGGAGCTGGGATTTAGCTGACAATTTTGCTGAACCCGCATATGACAGTAGAATACAGCTGCCTCCTCTGCAGCTGTGCCAGCCCCATGGGAGTTAAAAAAACAACATAAACTTGCTTTTGTTAGTAAACCAAGCAGCCACTTCAAATGGCAAAAAAAGAGCAAATATAGTAAAGGTGACAAGCTTACAGTCATTTTTAAAGCTAGAACCATATTTTAAGACACCATTTTTTAACCTGCTCATGTGCTTCTTATACACACAAATCAAGCGTAAGCATTCATGCTTCACGCCTTCTAGATGAGAAATGGCATTTTTAAAAGAACTATTAGATTTTTAGTTCAAATTAAAACTTTGCAAAGTACCTCCTTAAATACACGCTTCCCTTAAGGATTATCATCAGTGCAGCTTAATTTTATCTGGCAAGTTGGTTTTTGGTTTTTTGTTTGGATATTTTTTTTTCAAATTTATGTTCCTTTTTTTTTTAGCAAAATGGGTTATTTAGCAGTAATCTAAAAACACTAATAAAAGCAGCTCACAGCCAAATTTACTATGGTAAAATCACTTTTGGAGAAAAATATTAAACATTATCAGGCGTTTTTTTCCTCTGTAGAACGCCTTACTAATTTGCTGTATATAACATTAAGAATTTGTATGGGACCTGACATTTCTCAGTAATTTATTCAGTTCACAAATGTATAAATGGCAGCTTGTGCATTTGCATGCAGATTTCGGCATTACATTCATATCACATCTTGTGTGCAAAACCCACCAGCAGCAAATCTCCAAATCTCCCAACAACTCGGTTATTGAAATGTGAACAAGCTAGTTCATATCTGATGTAATAAAGTACAAGTACAGCAGTCTGCCTCCTAGAAAGGACATCATGCTGAATCAACTGCAAAACAACTGCAAATTGACAAGTCTGTACATTAAACGTCTGTGAAATTTTTTCCTAAGAAGGAAGAACATATACAAGAAAACGACTGTGGACTGCATCATATATAATAGATATGAGAGCTGTGAAAGAGAGAGTTGTTGCTATTATCCCAATGTTCCTTTTTAGTAGATCCAAAATAGGAAGACAGGTAGGACTTCCCAGGAGGCACAAACCTCAGCTCTTACTGAAATCGAGTATTCATTGACCTTTGCTGGTCAAGCCCAACGCTTATTTTTTAAGTACGAGAATTTAGGATATTCACAATAGATTTTAAACAACAATGCTTTGACCAGGAGCATTTGCTGTGGTATGTGCTTTCCCCTTGATTTAAAAAACTGTACAAGTTGAAGAGCTTAATCTTAGAGTTACCCTTTAAGGCAAGTGTTTGGAATTATATGCTGCAGCCTGTGCTTTAAGATTTAGTATGTATAAAACCTACACCTTTGGAGGAAGTCACATTAACGTACTCGATACTTAACAGAAACAAGATATAGAAGTATTCTGAATCGTGGCAGTTGCACATCAAATTTGGGCACTGGGAAGAGGCTCAAGACAATCAAGTTAGTAATTCTCTCAGGAGAGAGGATGCCTTCAAACGTTACAGTGATTATAAACAGAAATGAAGCCATACCGCTGTCTGGACACCAGAACCATCAGCTCTGATGTTCCTCAGCTCTGAAGCTGTCTATTCTGAACGTAAATAGCTTCACTCTCTGACAGTGTACATGTCAGAGCTTATAAGAGGTACTGACTGTATAAAAAGCAGTATGCCCAGCTCGTCTTGTATCCTCATCATCAAATTCTCAAGCAGAAGTCAAATGAAGAAGCATTGATTTGAAAATCATGTCCCTTAATTGCTGATATCAACTCAGAATACCAATATTTGGCATGTGCTTTTCAAAAATCTTTGTGCATATCATTGCCCATATTATTTTATGAAAAAAACATCATTTGCATGGAAGACACAATAGGGTACATAATGTTGAGGAGACACGTAGCCAACAGCTTTTCTTTTCACATGAGGCACATAGTGGTGCCCAAAATTGTAATTAGTTGAATTGAGTGGATATGCTTTATTGAGACTTTATGGAGGAGTTAGTGTTAGCAAAATGTACAGATTTTGGGGGGGAAAACGCATGCACCAGAGATGCAGACAGACACACACTGACGACTACATGCAGGTGAGAAGGTCCCAGAAGAGCTGGGGTCCCTGGAAGCAGCAGGCGGAGTGTGGGACAGCCACAGATCCCAGCCCAGGGCGCTTGAAGCAGAGCAGAACTGGAACAGGGAGAGACACTGAAGCAGACAGTGCACTTGTATCTCCAGTAATCGCCAAGTGATTCTGTGACAGTGACATTTTCCTCCCAGACTCATAATCTTGTCTTTTTACAGGATACCAGACTTTCTATGGAGTCCATTTTCACCACTACACATGGCACAGTGCTCAGGGGCACTGCTTTCCCAAGCTGCTGCAGGTGCCCTGCCCTGCTACTTGGCTGTTTTTTTCCTGTTACACTTAAAGCTTTTTCCAGCTCGTGAGGCTGCAATTACCAGTAACAGACTATCAGTGAGTTGCTTACAGTTTGGAGACCTCTCTTTTTAGCATGTCTCCCTACTGTCAAGGCCCTTCCTGTCACCCCATGCTGAAACCATTCACAGTAACAACACTTGCCTGGTCCCAAGCTCCTGTTCAGGCATCAAGGTCCCATAATGAGCAGATAACAAGCCCAAAAGGCCAAGGCTGTGGTGCTGCCAACTCAGCCCAAAGCTCACTAGCCAGTGCCTACAGGCAGCAAAGGCAATACTCTTAAGACTGTGCTCCTGGACAACAACGTCATTCACACCTATATGTGACCATTCTGTCATTGCCCAGGATAATTAACATTCTCTTTAAAGATCTAGGAGGTTTTGAGCAACAGGAAAGTATGAAAGGGAATTGCAAAAGGATCGAGGGTTTGCCATGGGCTTTAAATTGATATTGACCAATTCACACCTGTAGCTGGCTGTAATGCACCCATGGAACAGACTATGGAAAACTATTGACAGGTACATGTCACAATTCACTTTCTCCATCAAGATCAGCAGACAGTTGTTCCCCCCTGCTGAGTGTCTAAGTTACTTTACTAATATAAGACTATGTATCTTCTATATTGCCTCAGCATAGGGACTTCTGTTAGATTAAACAGCAGTTGTTGCTACACTGCGAGTTGTCTTAGCACATTTACATTTTACAGACAGATACAGAAAAAAAAATAAACATGTAGCTGCCTCAACTACAATTTAGACACCCAGACTCTTAATCTGCTTTAGCTGCAGCCTAATCCTGTCCAGCTCTGTAGCTGTGACCCTGCTTTCTGTCTGGAAGTTCCTCTGGCATGTTTTGTTGTGCTCACAGCCTGAAACATACATTAGATGGCACAGTAAAAATATGAAAATATGTAACAGACACAGTCCTGGTAGATCTTACAATCCAACTCTGGCTCAGAGAGAGCAAGAGACACAGACAGCAAGCACACCAAGGAGCAGGAAGAAAACGTTATGAACTGTGACAGCAGCTCTGTAAAGCTGATTGAAGCAATTAATCAGATTATTTAACTTGTTCCATTTAGAAAAGAGACGTTTATAAAAGCATGTACATTTTATCATGCTTTAAAGGTACCAATATTCTGATCAACCCCACGTTGTTACCCGACCATAGAGAAGCATCCGGGCTTTGGTTGACATCGGTGGGTTAAACAAAAACATTCAATATAGTTAAAGATTTGAAGTGTTCTTCTGCCTGTACGTGCATGGACAAACCCATGCAAATATATATATAAACACATAAAACAAGAATAGTGTTTATTCTACCAGGTAGACAACTATTAAATATATATGACAAAAATTAAGAAAACATTTGGAATAACAGAATGCAAGAAATGAATGAGACCTTGCCTTTAGCCTGGATACAAAGTTCATATTGTGCTTACACACATCCTACAAAGATCCCGTCTTTCCTTACAGACCCCTTTATGACAGCATTGCAACCACTTGAAATACCACTATCTTGGAAAGACTGCAAGTATTCCCAATGTTCTAGGACAGAAGGAAAAGCGACTCTAAAGAACAATGTGTATCAGTTAGATATAACACAATAAATGAAGTTCATTCTTTTCTGTGCTACCCCCTGGAACCAGGTATACCAGTTTGCCACTGCTGGGGTCCAAAAGGACACAAAAATTTCAGCAAATGGTAAAATAGCTCCTTGCAGTTTCCCTCCCTCCCTGCAGCCTCTGGCTGAGAGGAGGGGAATGCAGCACACACTGATTCAAGAGCTAAGAAAAACAAATAAAAATCCATGCAAAGAAACCCCCAACCCAATCCCACACCACCAGACCTTGGAAATTAATAAGAAATCATGAATAGGCACACCTGCTTATCTTGCAATCAAACTAAAAAGCAAGATGGATCATTGCTTCTGAAGCTAATGACAGAAATGAAAGTATAGGCAGATTAACTAAAAAAGAAGTAGCACCATTAGAATTATTTCATTAGGCATGTCAGAAGAGCAGACAACAGAATTTCTGCATTGGAATTTGGTTTATTTCAAATGCAATAGCTTAGTCTCTTGACGTCACTTACAACGCTGTCTAGATTAATTTGCTCTTTGCAAATAGATATAAAAAGAAAAAAAAAGTGGAGCCTTCAGGAAAAAAAAGCCTTTGAAACAGCTGATATAAGTGATGTGGGCATCCTCCTCCTGTCCACCTCTCAGCAAAACAAAGGAATTCTGAAGCAGATCACAACACTCACAGCTCTGACCTGTCAGATGCTGTTTCTGCTCACCTTAGCATAGCTAAAGGTTCCTTCACCAGTATTAAATGTTTCAGAAATGTGTTTTAAATGACAGCTTGAAAGCCTTTAATTAAACAATTTAATAATATAAAAACATAAGAAGGAAGGGGGGGAAAAAATTCACTACTTGGACTTAATTGACTGAAAAGCCTGATGTCAGGTTATAAAGAACCAAATGACCCAGGCAGGAAATGCGTATGTGGGATTATGTTTTCACTTTACCAAAGGAATTAGTACCAGTATTCACAGTGCGCTTCAAGTGCTGTAATACTCAATTCTAGTGATTTTGATTCCTTCTAATTAACATATACACACAAATGAATCTAAAACTGCAAGCATAAACATTACTTGCTCACTGATCCATTATCACACTGCTAACAGATCAAGCTTAATCAAGTTCTATCAGCTTTTTTTATTATACACATTATTAGAAAAGTCTTGTTTCATTTAGTCTCTAAACAGCTACGTTTTATTACATCAGAGCTAAGTAAAGTTCACAGGATACTTGCTGTCTTGTTCTTTCACACATGTAAGCAGAGCAATTAATGCAAAATAATTAAACACCTGGTCTAAAGCTACATCACATACAGAACTTTTCTGGCTAGAACTGATATCTATCAAGTTACAGACAGCAGTAGTATCGTTAAAAAAAAAAAAAATGCAGCTTAAACTATTTCCTCCAATGGAATTCAGCCACATAAAAATAGCTGCTAGATTCTCAGCTCCACAAGTCTGTGCTTCTCCATGGCTTCACAGGGTGACCTTGGCTGCGAACAGCTGAATTCCTTGGTGTTGTAACAAAAGGTGCTGAAACGCAGAAGCTGTTTCCCAAACAGCAATCTCCCCTCGAGGTACGGGATGAAGAAGGAAGCACAATGCCTCATCTATAACTGAACAGGAAAGGCAGGCAAGAAAGAAGGCAGGGGAATTTGCCCTCAATGTATGGAGGCAACTATTCTTCAGAATACACACCAGGTTTTTTGAGCTTGTGAGTCAGGGCCAGGGGAAAGGTCAGCCACTAAGAGTGGGGTTTTGCTACAGACCACCCAACAGGGGCAAAAAAAAAAGTGGATTAAGTCTTCTGCAAAGAACCTGAAAAAGCCTCCAGATCACAGACCCTGGCTCTTATGGGAGACTAACCTCCCTGACATCCACTGACAGCAATCGAGAAGGGTGTCTGGGACGATCTCTAGACTAAGATGGGCCAACCAGAGCCCACTCTCCTAGTCCTGCTACTAACAGACATAGAAGTGCTAGAGGAATGGGTTAATCCCTGGCAGCCTTAGCTGTAGCAGGCATGTAAGTGGAGTTCAAGATCCTGAGGGTAGTAAGGAAGGCAGAGAGCAGGTTTAGGGGCTCAGGACAGCAGACTGCCTTGTTCAGGGAACTGGTATGGAGGGTTCTGTGGGAGGCAGCTCTGAAAGGCAAAAGGGTTTGAGAGAGCTGACGTGTCTCAGAAGACAGGCTCCTCCTAAGACAAGAACGGTCCTTCCTGATACTAAGAGGCAGGGAGGGAAGAAGTAGACTATCAGGAGGAAGGACTGGGCTAAATGAGGAAAATGGATGTAGAAGTGAGATAGAAGCAAAGACAGACTTGAAAGGAAGAATACTGAAAAAGTACCTGAGCATGCAGGGCTGGTGTAGGGAAAACCAAAGCTCACAGAGGGCTGAAACTAGCAAGGGGCATGATAGGCAGTAAAAGCTTCTGCTACTACTTTAGCAATAAAATGATAAACAAAGAAAATACAGGCTCACTGCTGAGTGACAAGTGACAGGTACTCAGTGCTTCTTTTGCCTGTCTTCACTGAAATGTTCTTCCAGAGCTAAAGGAGCAGAGGAAATAGCGGTAGTGGATATCCTGGATTAAGCCAAGTATCTCCTGAGAAATTTCAATCAAAGCAAGTCCATGGCACCTGATGGGACACATCCAAGAGCAGTAAGAAAGCTGTCTGCCATCACCAAGAGGCACCTCTCTGTAATCAAAAGGTTGTGGAGTTAGGATGTTGCAGTCTAGAGAACTGGAGAACTTAGAGGGTGGGAAACTGGGTGGATTGTTGGGCTCAAAGGATACTGGTTCATGGAACAATACGAGAAGGTGACATAAAACAAACTAGAAGGTTCCAACTTGATATGAGGAAAGTACTTTTAGAAATAAGTTTCCAAAGTTTTAGAAAAATGCAGTGAAACAACCACATTATCCAATCAACAACATTTACTGATTACCATTTTTGCCATACTAGGCTACGGTACACTAACTTAATGCACACAAATGTCTTTCATTATTGTGCTGTATCCAGCTTTAAGTATTGAGAATATAGAAATAATTTTCAGTAACAGTTGCACTATAAGGTATTGCTTAAAATTCTTGATTATGTACCACAATATCAGTGTTACCAGGAATAGATACCCTATTCTTGATTATGTAATCAAGAAAAACTTCTGAAAATAATATTCAGAGTACAAACTACTTTTAATCAGCAGCTAAATACCAAGATACTGGCACTGATTACTTCGTTGCTCTAATGACATCTGTAATGGATTCCAAGTGCTGTGCCTGATTGCTTCCCAGCTGATCAGGATTCTGTTCATCACTTCTAGCTGCTGGAATTCTGAGATTTCTTGGAGTTCCTTTGCAAAAGGCCTTAACACTGCTTCAGTTAAACAGCTACAATGCATGCTTTAAAACAGTCATCATAAACTTTACACTTAGTACTCCATGATAAAATGTATTAAGACAAGAGAGAAGGATCTGGGTTTTTCCCCCCCTCTCTTTTTTTGACAGGCATTGATTATATAACAGTATAATCCAAAGAACTTGATAGATGTTACCCAACAGATTGTAAAATAGCTTTCTTCCATAACAATACTGCAATACTAACTCCGATACACTTTCATTAATACTGATGTTTCCAGTTTTAATATAGCTGATATACCCAAGTGATTTAAGAGGCAATTTGAAACATTAAATAAGATACACGTACAAGACAAATTCACAATTGTTAAACTTAAATAAGTGTCTTAGCTTTTTAAATTTTTATGTGAAAGATCCTTTTCAACAGGATGTAGAACGCCAACTATATGTCCTGAATTTTCTTCCTCTTACAGGGAAGATACTGAACATATTTCCAAACATATTCCAAACATATTTGGAATTCTTACAAGAATTAGAAATCTTAACTGAAATACTTATTAAAACTCTGCTATAGGAAGGCCAGGTGATTCTTTGGAAGAGTTTATTTTATGATTCCAGGTCAAACCTATACTTCCAAAATTAATGGAAGAACATGAACCAATAAAACAACTGTGTAATGGCAGACTTCACATTATGATCAAGCCTCTGAGGTTTTACACGGTAGATTCTATCAAGCTTAAATCTGTTGGTTTTTACACTTTCCCACTCTATCACTAAAATCGTATTCTGGTCAAAAGAAATTCTGTAGTCTATAAATAACGTCAATCAATTTGACAACTAAGGTTTCAAAATCCACTTTGTGGGACGCTGAAGGAATTAGTGAAAGCTCTTTACATGCTCAAAGCATTGCTGTGCAAACAAGAGCTGGGTAGCACAACCTGAGGTGCAGGTGGAATGCAAAGCAGAGTGTGGCATAAAGCTCACTTGGTGGACTGTTTTGCTGTCAGCTACTCAGCTAAGGCTCTGATTCTTATCAAGGCTACGAAATGTAAGACACTGTGCTTACATCTGCTTTTGAGACCACTTGACAACTCGTAACATCAGTTTTTCTTTCAATTTCAAGAAGAGTATTTTTTACCTTCACAGAATAGAAAATACTACCAGCCTGTTTCAAAGCTGTAACTGTCAAACTTCGTAACCCATCTCTCTAGATGGTCTGTCGTTCTTCCTCTGACTGTACAGAGGAACACACTAATCTCTGGGTTCCACATCAACAGGACAGAATGCTAAAACTTGGATTTGCTGACTTTTAGCATTTAAGAATTTAAATATTGATGAAATAAATAATAAATATTTAAATGTTGAAGCAGTTGAATTCATTAAGCATTGGAAAGCCAGAGAATTCTGAGCTTTGCCATTCTAGGTACTCAAAAAGCCATAGTTATTTTTTTTTTATTCTTTTCTTGGGATTGTTCTTCCCCAATGGCTAGAGTCCCCATTTGTCTTCTTAAAGCAAGAGTCCCCATTTTCCCCAATGACTACAGTCACCTCAAAAAAAGAATTATAGTGTGTTTTCTTAGGACTTCTATTATTTCAAAGAAAATTTCCTCAGGTGCAGTGGAAAAAAAGCAACTAACAAACAAAAGAACACCCGTAAAATGAATGATACGGGAAGTCAGATGAAGAAGTCAGAATAACAGCTCAAAAATCACCTACAAATCACACTCTTCCCCCCAAGCACACCAAATTCTATGAAAGAATATTATGAATTCAAGAAAATTAAATTGGCCTTGTTGCCAATTTGAAATATAAAGAAAATGGAGTTACAATCCCCATTCTACACTTTTAATTGCCTTACCTGGCATTCCATGGATGAGATCTCCGCACAACACAAAGAACTTGGGTTTAGGGTTTAGTTTGTTAATGGCCTGCACTGCTTGCTCTGCTAATTTGATTTCTTCTCCCCATTCATCATCGCCATTGTTGGTGTCTCCAACTGCCCAAGCTTTTATCAGTCCAAACTGAGGATCTGCTCCTTGGATGAAATAGAAGGGCCCCTTCCACTGGTTCTCATCATCTAAGGATAAAAAAAGAGGAAAAAAAATAAAGAAAAGGAAAAAGATTAAGCACTAGAGAAACTTTTAACAAGAATGAAAGTTTCCATGCATCATTAAATTAATTGTTCTTCGCCTAAGTAAATTAGTAAGTTGAGGCCACTTTAATGAAAGTACAGAATTCTGTAGGCATTCATATAGGACAAATAAAAAAGGCAGAAGTACAACTATTTTCCTCTAATGGGTAACTACAATAAATGAAAGTATATTAATCTAATTATACCACATGGTAATTACAGACTGATTAGAGGAAAAGGATGTGAAGAATTCAGCAAACAGTGCTGGAAATTACAAGACTACAACATAGCACAACCGTGTAACATTAGGTTTCAGCTGATTCTTTTAAGATTCCAATTATTGCTTCTTTAATTAACATACACAACACATTTCAGATTTTGTAGTTCCAGTAGACTTGTCCTTAAATAATTTAAGGAGTTAAATGCTTTTTGTTCTTATAGTTTCAAAGAGAAGTTGGATGTAGTTGGTGTTAGAACTGTAAACACTCAACAGGACCAAGATCAGCAAACAAAATCCAGCAATATCAGAATTAGCAGCAACTATGAAAATCCTAATTTAGAACTGTCACAAAAACTCCCAAGACCTATGGGAAAAAAAGTGAGAACTCAGAAACAAACTTCCATTGATACAGTCAGTGCAGATGAAGGGTACAACACAATTTGTACTGCTACAATTCTCTTGTATACTGGTTTCTCTGGTATGATGATATTATTGTAACAAGTACCACAAAAGAAGCATGATACCTAAGACTACAAGTATGTTAAGAAAAGAAGTAATCTCAACACTGGGCACATCAAGCAATAGTTGGCTATAAATTAGAAACAAAAATGGATATCCTGTTTACAAGACTTACATCTCAAGCCGGAATTAAAGTACAAATATGAGTACACTCTGTTTTCTCCTGCTGTCTAAATGCACTAGTTTGCAGCCTGAATATTTCAGTTTTGACAGTTCTTTTTGGCTTAATACATTTATTGTTATTGGTTTTTTATTTGAACAGCATTTAAACTGTTAAAAATTCAGATGACAGCAATCTATAGTTGAATCTTAAAAAAATCATACAGCAAATTATATAAAATTAAAACATAATCCATTAATATACTCCCATATTATGTCAGTCTGACCCGAAATACAGTTTGGGGCAAATCTTCCAGTAACAGTACATAAGCAAGTAGCACATTGACCTCATTGATTTGCTTTTGGTTTTCTTTCAACTGTTCTAGAACCAGAGCTTCTTACTTTGCAAGAAGTGGGTTATGTTGCTTGCAAGGAAGGTTAGAAAACAGAAGGTCAGAATTCATCTCTTGCACCATGGAGAAGGATCGGTGGGGGTTGGGGAGAAGGAATGTGGGCAACTCCCAAAATCTGCTTGTAATTGTCATCTGTTGCTATGGCATCAGATCATTTTGCCAAATGCAAGCTTCTTGTCTTAGTTTAAGTCACATTTAATTTCTAAACAAAATTATTGATAAGTCTGTTAATTCATATCAGGACTGCCTAGTTCTAAATAATAATCACCTATTTTATAGATAGAAACTTCCAGCTGTTCATTACCTTGTAATTCTGAAATGAAGTTAACTTTTCCAACCACATAACTTCTTCAAAGAAGTGAAAAAACTCCTTCTATCCGTAGGCTTGCAATAGAAGCCTTATGGAAACAGTTGATTGGTACAAAGTAATTTTGGTTTTTATTTTTTGTCTTGCATGACAAAACATGATGCCATAAAAAACAACTTACATGCTGCATCAAAGGCATTGCTTGTGCAGAGAAATCACCTTGTAGTTTTTCTAAGTGAAAGCTACAGAAAAAAAAAAAAAAAAAAAGAGTTAAGGAATCCTTTATGACCTATACAAAATAAAACTGAAAAAAAGGAAAGTTTGAAACAGGAACTTGTTTTGGAGGAGTGGCACAAACCTCACACTTATTAAGTGGGGAAAAAAAGCTCAAATCTTTGAACAATGTGGTAGGATTTTTAACATCTGCCCCTTTTCCAGCAGCTTGGTAGACTGTATCAGTACTGATAATTAGTGCTGAGCAGAATCTACTTGCTTTGTATTGATTAATCTGAAGCCAGTAATTTTTACCACAGTAGCCCAAGTAAAATATAGATACATTTATTTATTAATTTTTACAGGAAATAGTTAGAAAAGACAGCCAATCTTTGTTTTAAAGGACTGTTTCAATTCTGGACATACTGTGCTTCCCTCTCCAGAGCCCCAGGAGCACCTGCACAGGCCAGGGAGCTGTCAGGGGGGCTGGCACGAGCAGCAGGGCTGGACCAGGGCCCAGGTAACAAGGAATCTCATACACAATGCTTGAGCAGAGAAAAGTCTGGCAAGCAGACAGCACACTGTCAGGGAGCATACAGAGCTGATGCAAAACAGGTTGCAAGGCCAGACCAGGGGCTATTTAATATACACTTCGTGAATATTTCTTTTTTCTGCCTTATATCCATGCCAATACAGTAGCTCTCTAGGTTTAAGTACCTGAATGTTTCCAGGACTGTGCACAGATGCTCTGGTTTGAGTGGGTGAGTGACGGTCATGTGAGGCAGAGAGAGAGAGACACTGATAAGATGAATTTGAAAAGAGAAGTTCAGTGCACAGACAGAATCAAGAAGTGGCAGAAGAAAGGAGAAACAGAAGATGCAGGGGTGGAGGTGAAGAAGAGTGGGGAGAAAAGGAAAGAGATAGGAGGTGAAAAGAGAAAGGAACTGAAAATTATGCAGAGGTATATACTATATTCTCCTGGAGGAAAGAAAAAGATAGAATGAAGAAAGCGAAGCAGGGACAAAAGAAAAGATTCAGGAATCGGGGCTACATAAATAACATTTACTTAAAATGTTAGCTTAATTAACTGGTCTTAGTCGAATAATTCAGTCAAAGATATTTTTGTGGTATTTGGTAACTTATCAAATAGTTACAAAAAATAATAGTAAGGTTGAGTAAGTATTTTTTGCTTTGGTTTTCTCCATATGGAAACTCTATTTTAAAAAAAATAAACCTAGTACTTAAGCTAATGAAATGTGGTTTATTACTTATTAAGTGGTACTTACTGATTTTGTCCCCCACAAACAAAAGAATACAGGGGAAAAAATAATATATGGACACTCAGTATAAACTTACAACTTAAGTTTTTATTTATCAGGAATGTGTTTCAATTACTATAAAATACTACAAATAAAACCAGAATATCATGAAGACTATTGTACTGGTACACCACCACTGGTGCAAACATGCACCTACACCAACTCTTAAGCCTGTTTGGAATTCAGCTCATCCAGGAAATATTTCTTAATTGCCTTTACTGGTCCATCTGCATAGGAGTTCATATCTATGCAAGGAATGACAGCAGATGAGCTAAAGTTTGAAGTGTTGCAACTAGTGCAATTTGGTTAATCTTGCTTAAAACTCCAGGAGCCTGCCTGCATGAGTGCTCTTTCAACAGACCAATACGGTAAGAGGGTAGCTATGAGAAACAGGACATAAAGACATCTTCCACTGCCACAGATGGACCCAGAAGTCCTTTGGCTAACAATTAAATGATTTATCAATGAACTGTGTTCAGATAATTAACAACAAAACTTCTGTACCCTACTTCTCTCCCTTACCACCTGCTGGTTAGCACCCTCACACGGAACAGGTACTGCAGGCCGTGCAAATGAACTCTGCCAGCTTAAGCTTGTCAGGCATCACAAAAAGTTGTTTGAACCATTTTTTTGGACTTTGCACTGAATCACAAGAAGAGTGCTCAGACAAATCATTCTGTTGCTATGCCAGAGGAATGCCAAAGTCTGGCAGAGGGATAGTAACAAACAGCATTGGGCACAAGTGGTGGGAGGGGGAACAGATGTTTTTGCAGTGATCATCTAGTCATGATCCAGGTCCTAGATGTTACTCCATAAGGTTTCAAATAAATATCACGTACAGTTGCTTTCTTCCCTTCAAACATAGCAAGCAATGACTTTTATGGGTATCCTCTATGGAAATCAAAAGCACCCTTCTTGATAGGCGTTTCAGTTTTCCAGCCTTTAGATGAGCTATGTAGCTGTATTAGACAAAGTGCATGCTAGATAAAGCAACAGAAAATTAGGATTCAATTAATATCTTTTTCTGCTTTCTCCCTCACATCTCGAAATTGAGTGGAGCTGAGAATGCCTGCACATTATCTCTTCATCTCTATGAACAAGGAGGCTGTTGGCCACTTTCCGAATTCACCCCAGCAATAAGGAAATGCAAATACCAGACAAAAATGAGCAGATTTTTCCAATAACTAATGTATGTGCCATTTCCATTTCTGAAGGAAGAGCTGCTCTTACACACTGAGCCACACAAAACTCCTATTCCAAATCCATTTTGTTCCCAGGCCTCCTTAACGGAGGCACAGCTGATCACCACAGAAGAAGCCCAACTTCAGAACATGTTGTTATGCCTCAGTTTCAATAGCTTCCCACTCTTTTTCTGCTCCCATGCGTGCCAAAGTACGGAGAGAGGATCAATGCAATGTATTTTTAGTAGCATAGGCTGAAAAAATAGTGCCAGCATCTAATTTTATCTAAGGATTAATTCCGTGAAGGGCCAAAGTAGTCAGCAGCAATTCACAAGAGAAAACCTCAGCCACGTATTGTCATCACACACAAAAAGACACTTCAAGGACATGGGTGGGAATTAAGCCAAACCTCATAACTGTGGAGGACAATAGCTACTGTCTTGCCTCGCCTTTCTTTCTTCAGCTTTTGCTTTTCCTAATTTCTCTTCCCCTCTCTTCAAGGATCACAAACACAGATATACAGAGATTGCTCATATAAACCAATGCAAACTGGCCTGTGACAGCCACAAGGTACTGGTGGGATTTCTAAAGGTTCCCTGGTGGGATTTTTTTAAAAAGTACATTCATTGGTTTCAACAGTTTTCAACAGGTTTTAATCTTCCTCTACATTCTTATAGCATTTCACAGAAACAAGTCAGTTAGAAAAGTTCCTCCCATCCATAGTCTCTCTCTCTAGATACTATTGTATCAGCAGGGAATGGATGTGGACACACACCACATACAGCAGGCAGTCCGAAGTATGAAAAATACCCTCATTCTCACATTGGGTTTGCCAGGGGAATTAATTTCACTTCTCTAAAAGATCAAAAACCAGCAGAAGTAGGTATATGGTTCCCTGCCCCAAGCTGTCTCTGCTTACAAAGTGTGCCTGTGACTTTTTTTTAGGTAAAATTGGACAAGACACACAACCTTGGTTTTCTAAAGCAGCTCTAAGCAGGAAGGAACACAGAATGTTTTAACTGAGAGTGGAATTTATACATCATAAACCATACAAAAGGAAAAACCTTTTTCCTTGCAATTGTTTTGCAGTTTATCTTTAAAGGAATTTGCTTTCATTCCTCTCAGTTCAACAGTTCAACAACCAATAAAGAACTTGTACTAAATCCTTAAAAATTCCCTGTTTAACATTAAAACATTATCAATAATTACGACTACAAAACTACCATCATTATTGTATGTATGTCCAAGTAGAAAAGACTTCAATCTAATGAAATATGCACTCTTTACAGATATATTTTCCACGTGTACCTGAGAGACTAACAAACATATGACTATTGAGGGTTCTGCTGAATGACCAATGCAACCTACTATGGAAGATGCAATTTTACGTGTGAGGGAAAAACTATTCAAAACAGGTATCAAAATCCATTTTTCAGAGAAAATAAAAACCCTTAAAAGCAATGAGTGGAGAAATGAGGTATACTGAGCCTAAACTACAAAGATAAAGTCAGTAGAAAAACTAGCTGACAGAATATAGTTTCTCAAATAAATTAGGCAGCGCCACTATTTTTACAAGATATACTTTCAAACTTCTTAGATAACCATCAAGGTAGGAAATGCCCCCTCAGACACAGTATATTTGTACTGAGGGCTACAGAATGCTAAACTCTAGTCATGCCTTTATGCCCACCCCCAAATTTAACATGTAAACTCATTACAGAAACTTTACAGCCCAAGCCTGTAGGTGTGAAGGGGGGTGGCTTGCATAATGACAAGGTGAAGTCACAGAAAGTTGCTCAAAACCCACGTATAAATTTGCCTAATTCGTATGAGAGTGGAGACAGTATTGGGAATGGAATATGCTAGTTGGGAAGCAGTGCTGATCAGTGCTCAAAAATATTACTGTTGAAGAGCTCTAGAACAGTAATCAAAACATGCCAAGATCCAACACTCATGAAAGCAAGAAAAAATAAGAAATCAACTGTGGTTGTATTTAATTTCAAAGGAAGGCGAATTATATGTAATTATGATGCTTTTAAAAAGTGCAAAAATCCTTGAAGGCAGCATGGAAGCTATTCAAAGACACTGTCCCAGAGGCTCAGACCATATGCACAGCATTTACTAAGAACGTCAGAAAGACCAAAAGCAATCCAGACTGACTAAACAACAGCAGCTATAAGGACACCAGTAAAAGCGAGACAGCATCTTTCAAAAAGCTAAAGTATCCAAGTAAAGAAAACAGAACAGATTTTATACACTGGAAGGGTAGATACAGAAGTCCAAGAAGTCAAGCTACGAAAAAAGTGAAGAAGAATTGGAAATAGCATAAAACTGAAAACTAATAGAGCCCTTTGTAGAGGCATTAGGAGTAAGTAGCTTGACAGACACTCACCAAGGCTCATAGATGTTCCAGCCACGCAAAGATAATGGTAGAGCAGAAAAATAATGTAAATTTTTGCATCCGTGTTTATTGTGAGGGAACTTGCAAAGATCTAATGCCAAAATTCTTCTTTAAGAACAGTGCATCAGATCTGTCTCAAACCCAAACACCAGCAGAGGATTCAACAAATAGACATGAAAAATAACAAACCACACAGATTAGATGGCACCCACAGAAGAGCTCAGAAGTAAAAAACAGCTAACTCCTGAGGAGTTACCTCTTGCTTAAAAGTGCCCTTGACCAGGGAAGCAGGAAGATGGCCACTATCACACCTACTTTTAGTTTTCCTGAGCAATATGGTAACTACCGACTGCAAAACCAGTACCTGCACAGGCAAGTTAATGGAAATGGACTGTGAGAAAGACAGTACTGCACTTACTGATTCTTCAGAAAGAGTAATTGCCATCTTTCACGTGGATAAAGACTCCAGCTTGATACTGTCTCCAAAGGTATCTGACAGTGACTCACCAAAGGCTTTGAAGGAACCAAAAGCCTTTGGTTGAAATATGAAAGTAAGTCCTGGCACGCATTAAAATATGGTAAGAAAAGAAGAGATGGACAAGACACACAGATCCCATCTGAAACTGTACTGGGATCTATACCATTCAACATATTCAAAACAATCTGAATAGCAAGGAAGTGAAATTTGGTAGAACTGGGCCACTTGGCAGTATAAGGCCTGGTTTTAAAGAGTTGTAGAGAGGCTTCATTACACAGTGAGCATTCAAGAAAGCAGATGCAAAGAAGTGCAGGATAGGGCACATGGGAAAAATACCAACTTCATAGAAGCAATGCTAGTTCTATCAAGTGCTAGAAAGAAAAGTCACCTCAACATTCACTAACAGCAAAAAAGCAGGGATAGGAAAAAACAGACAAAAAAATGAGAAGCAACTGAATAAACTTAAAGAGCTTACAAAAGATAGGTGAGGTGGGCATGACAGAGGAACATAAAATCATGTGGAACCGAGAAGGTGAGTATGCAACACTGGTTATCTGCCTCTTCCAGACAGAGGTTTTAGAACCATCAGCTAAATCTAGCTAAAGACAGGTTCAAAACAGACACACTTCTTAACCAGTTAAGCTGACTCACTTGCTTTGTTACTTGAAAAAAGTTCTCTACCTACTTTCACAGGAATTCCTTGCACAGCATGCTACTGGCATACTTGGGACAAAAAAACCCCACCAAACCAAATCAAACAAGCCACAACTGTTTGTTTTTTACTCAAACATATGGTCCTATTTCTTCACTAAAATACTAATGAAAGTAGTAAACATCTGAAGCATAATTTCACATGGGTAGAAGAGACAGAGAATCTCTTAAAAAAGTAAATCCAAAGCATACAGAGGTCTCTTGCCAATTAAGTAGGGTATTTATTCACTGTTTGCTTCTATACTCCAACTCATGGCTAATTTAGATCCCTACCCTTGAGCTTGATTCACATGTGTCACATAGCACGAGTAGATTAGAGCAGGTTACAGGTATAACTTCCATATTATGTGAAAGTAGACTGAACAAATTATTATTGGAGACAAACAGGGTGTGGAGGAGTGATTTTACAGAAAGGTTAGTAAGAAAAAAGGAAATTAAGCTCTCAATGGTGGCTCTCAAATTTTAAAAGGAAACAGTGTGCCAAGCTGTAGTAGGAACAGTAAATATTTTGTATAGGTACCTGTTTCACAAGAGGAGGGAAACACAGGTAATTGATTTCCATCCTGAACTGAAAGAAACTTTGCTTCAGTTTTATCAGCCTTTCACTCTGTTTCTTTCCAATCGTTTAGTTACTAAAAGGTTGCGGTGAACTTTAGCCTCTTTAGAAAGAGTTAAGTAAATTATTGACAAAGAAACACTGTACTCAAAGATGGTAACTGGTCTACCAGAGTATAAAAAAAAAATTCACAAGCAAGATTAAAAAACAATCTATAAGAAAAATCTTAATTAATTTGTGAAGCATGCAAAACAAGGATACTTCAGGAGAAAGCAACATGCCTAGAAAACAGATAAACAAATCACTATTTTTCTCCTTCCATTTTAATGCAATTTTCGAGAAGTACTTAAAGCTTTTGTTCAATTTTTTTTTTTACACTGCCATTGAACACTCATTTTGTTACAATTTCACTATACAGTTGATATAACTAGATGGCTCGTCTGCCATCTGTCCCCTCAACAAATGCTAGGCATTCTGTTCCAAACCAACCACACCATCTGCAATTAATAGGTTGCCAGAATGACTGTACACACATACTTCACATGCTTAGAGTTGGTGATTTTTCTTTATTTGGCAACAAGCAAAGCCAAATATTTCCAACGAAACCCAAGAAAATACCACAAAATTGCTGGGATTCAATAGCCTTGCTCACCTCACCAAACTAATACAATTTTTAATTTATAAACAAATATAAGGAAATAAAATACCTTCCACGTGTGACAATGGGAAAAGATTTCTTAATGCTGAGCTAGTTATGCACCTGAAAAACCTAGACATATACAGAGCCTCCACCCTTGGGAGAATTTTATAAACAGGTGAGATGCACATAGATGTTCAACACACACTTCTGCCGGTGCAGCCACATGACAAGAACCAGCAGTCAGTAGGTGGCTGCCATCTCTGCCTTGGAAGGGGCCTTGTCTCCTTGTTCACCTATCAGAGGCAAGTCTGAAAGTGTCTCCTACAGAGCTGATCCACGCTTGGGTACTGCCAGCCAAGGGGGTTAGCAGAGCTGCCTCTGTACAGCCCAGAAGACCAGCTGCTGACCTGAAGAGGCTGAAACACCTCGAATAAACTGGGATCTTATCTAGGTACGTCCGTTATGGCACACCTGTCTTTCATTTAAGTAACACAAACAATGAGCCACCTGTAACCTGTTAGGTTACCCCCACAGGCCCAAACACATAATGGCACAGCGCTGGCACCAACGGTTTCGCAAGCCTGGGAGATGAGATTTAGCAGCACTGAGGAGTGTAAAACGACTCTGGGGTCAGACCCTGCCGGCACCTTCCCCACGGCAGCGGAGGCTCCCAGCGCTGCGGCCGGCCGGGTGCAGGGCAAACGCTTTCAGCCACCTCTGCTTCCCCAGCTCAGGCGGGAACGAACTGGAGAGGCTCCAGGCGCGACCGGCACAGCAGGTCCACGACTCTCCGCAGCTTTGCCTTCAGCCGGGCCCTCGCCACCCGGCAGCGGCAGGCCGAGTGCCGCTTGCTCCCTTAGGCAGGGTCTCGCCATTGCGGCCTTGCTGGCGCCAATAGACGGCCGGGGCCCTGTCCCCGTCCCTCCGAGCGCCTGCCCCGCGTCCCCCCTCCCCAGCGGTGAGCGCTCCTCCCGCTGCCGGCGGGGAGAGCCCCGGGCCTCCCCTCCGCACGCCCCTCCCGCCCGGTTGCGCGGCGGGGAACAGAGCCCGCCGGAATCCGCAGCCCTATGCCGAGGTTCCGCCAGGCGCTCCCGCGGGCCCCGCGGCGCCTACCTTGGCGGAAGGCGGTCAGAGTCCTGCCCCGGGCTCTCAGAAACATGTCCCCCTCAGCGGCCATAGCTCCCGCCCGCCGTGCGGCCGCTGCCGAGAGCCACCGCCTGGCTCCGGGTCGGCGAGGGGGCGTCACCGCCTCCGCCGGGGGCGGTGCCTGGGCGCGGGCGGGAGAAGCCCCGCTGGTGGGGGCGAAGGTGGGCTGGCGGGAGGCGGCTGTCCGGAGTGCTGCCGGGCAGCTAGAGAGGGAAACACTGCTCCCGGAGAGGCGGTGGGGGTTGCGGGATGGCTCCCCGGGGCCGCCATGTTGGGGAGGCAGCGGGGGCCGAGGCAGCGAGGGGTGGGGGGCGCGGCGACATGGCAGCCGTGGGAGGGCCGGCCTGGCGACGGTGGCTGCGGGTGAGAGTGCAGCCTTGGGGAGTGGAACCTGGTGATCAGTTTTAAATGAATAATAATAAACCCCCAATATATTAGTTTTCAACATTTTCCTGACCTGCGAACTGAAGTAAACTGACGTCACCTAAAAGCATTGGCAGTCTTCCTCAGTACCTTGAAGGGGTGTTCTCCATTTCAGGTTTCACCTTAGCATTAACTGCACTCGCAAAGTCAGACGTTACCACCAGCTGCTCTTTGAAAAAGAGGAAAAAAAACCAAAAAAGGTACATGAAAACCAAAAAAGTGACATGCAAAAAGTGGATGCCAGGTGTGTCTGTGCCCCCGGGGCCTGCTCCCAGCCTGGCCCTGCTCGGTGGGTGACCACTGGGCAGCTACGACTACTCTGGGCACCGGGCTACACAGTCAGGTAATAACTGAGATACGCAAAAACTGATAAACATTTCAAGGCAATATTTTCATAATCTTTTCTGGCCTGGAGTCCCTTTTTGACTTAGAATCCCGGCAGGGTAATTTGGTGGTGATTTTCCAAGGCCCCGTTATTCCACAGTGTGACGCTCAGAGTTGTAAGCGCCTCTTTATTCACCCCGTGAAATGTACAGCAAAGCAGTAATAAGGTTCCCATCATCAACTGCAATGCATTCCTATGGCTGGATTATTTTTCCATCTGTAAAATGGGGATATTATGCACAAGCGAAAACCGTTGTAAACATTCCTGGTTGTAAACTGCTTGATGATCATTAGATGGAAAGCACTAGATGAAGTCTTTTTTATTAAGTAATTTGTCAGTTCCCCTTTTTAAGAGGCAGCATTTGGTACATTAAGCAAGTAAATACTAAAGTGTATGTTTGACTCTCAGGTGCAGCTTATCTAAATATCCTAATACCACCACAGGAAGAGGTGATCACAGTCTAACGCTGGAACCGCTCGTGCTAATGTAAGAAAAATTGGCAGAATGGTCCAAAGAGACTTGTGACCTTTTTTCATTTTCTTCTCATCTTCTTAATAGGGCTGAGCAGTCACATACCAGAATACACACACGACTGCTGCACGACTTTAGCTAAACTCAAGATGCATTTTTCAAGTGAAGTACCGTCAAGATCCGGCCAAAAAGTGTCGAGAACATTCCCGTTTTGGCACAACAGCACACTGTGGCTTTGTAGCACAGGGACCTGAGCTTGTGATCAGCACCTCTGTTGTAACCTGCATGTGTTGCTAAAGGCAACCAGTTTTCTTAAGTCAAGGTATGCACATCTGAAAGACTGAGTCAGACCTGGCAGAGATGTGGATCCTAAGATCTTCTAGATTTATCTAAATCGCCGCAATTTTACAGCTCTTTTTTTTCTAGGCATGTGTAGGGGGCTCCCTTCTACAAAAATCTGTTGTCAGGACTGTACTTGATCTCTTTGCAGCATGGGTGACAGATGAGCCTCAGGACTTTCTAGGTGAGGAGTATGGTGACTGTGCAGGGTGCCTACCTTGTCTCCTCTTCCAACAGGGTCCTCCGATATGGCATCAGCTTGAGTACTGTCTACTGTAACAGGGATGTCACAAGAAATTTCCATTTTGTAACTTAAACACATTTTCTTGTGATTTTGCAGCCTGAGTGCAGAAGTGTTTTCATCTGCAGAAATAAATGAACATTTGCATATAAACGTGAGAAATGTGGATGGGGAGTGTGTGTGCAGGAGGGGGATTTCTGCTCTCTCCTGCTTCCTTTCCTCTGCCAAATTTAAAGTATGCATTTTTGAAGCCAAGACCATGGACGGAATGCTATACAGTTAAACTCATTTTACTATGACTAAATCGTTCAAAGTTACTACTGATCTGTGTTAGTTTAATTATAGATTTTCATGGACTTACTCCAGATGAGGCCTAGATAAAGCAGCAGAATTTTGTCATAGGACTTGATTTGTTATACAGAGTGTCATGAATATAATGACACTGAATAAATAATGTACAGTACCACAAATCTGGTCTTACTTACAGAATATAAATTGAGAATAATTTTACTAATTTTAAGAAGTTAGCGTGAGCATACAGAGGAGAATATATTGTTCAGGAACAGCATGCAGTATATTAAAAATAAGATAGATAAAACGTGAGAAATGGAGGCTTTGAAAAGGAAATGCTTATATAAGGTTTAGCTTAGTAATGACTCTGATTACAATAGTGCAGATCTGAGGAGTCCAAATCTTTTAAGACTTATTCTAATGTGCATCAGATCATGCTGCTAGGCCTTACAATTCTTAACAACTTGGAAGTTGTGAAAAATCCAGTAGCAGACACTCTATTTCTTATTGCAATCGAAAGTATAATTGTATACCCCTCAAGAGGCCTAGATAAAGTTCTAATAAAATAAGTAATGCTACAATTTGCTATATCTCATGAGCAATTCATATAAAGAGCAAAATAGTGAAAGCAGTGGTTGAAGGAGGGAATCCTTTCTCTATTATCAGCAAATGACAGGATGTCAACAAATTGCAAAAATGGAAAAATGCAAAAGGTGAAAAGGACAGAAAAGGGTTGGTCTAGACATTGGAATTAAAATTACAAAGCACAGATGGATATGCAGAAACTAACCCATTTTAATCTTATACATAGAATAGAACGACTATCTGCCATCTGGAATTCAGGGAATCCGATGAAGATTGGAGGTGTAAACAACGCACACAGGATTATCAACATCTGTTTTCAGTGCATGCTGATATTTATGAGTCCTTGGGGGATAAGGTAGAGACAAAAAAGGGAATTAATAAAACCTGATGATATAAAAGCAATCACATCCTTGTATTTGTTTAGAGACAGTATGGTTTTACACATGCTGAAATAAATAATGCATACAATGTATCAAGTCTGTTTTCTATTAATCTCTTCTTCCAGCTCCCACAAATCCTGTAATAGGCCAGCATTCCTAGCAGATGGAACATTTTGGAAGGTTTGGCATATGATACCCCTCCTGTTCTTCTCCCCAGAAAAGCTAATGGATAAAAATCAGTAAGTTTCGGAAACTTACAGTAGTATCTCATACTAGCCCAGTCTGTCTCTGTCTCCCGTTCTATTGCTGAGAATAAAAGATGCCAGGATGACTATGCCAGTATAAATCAATTGAGCAATATGAGCCTGCCCCGTTACAGAACAAGATAAAACTTAAGGTCTGCTCCTTTGACATTCTATGATCACAATTGAATTACCACACTAAAGACTGCTTATCAATGTTAAAAAAAAAAAAAAGGTCCTGTTACTATTTGATACCAAATGGCTTTCCATTTTCAAAGGGCCCACATAACTACACAAAAAAATATTAAAAATGTTTTGCACAAACCAACTTAAAAAGATTGGTTGACCAGGACCAATATTTTGTTGCTAGGGAGGGAACAATGATGACATTGATTATTCCACAGCTAAGAATCCACAATGTAATTGATTTTTATCTGACTCATTTAGTGTGGGCAGGCTCCATTTGTTCAAGAAACCTGTAATATATTCCTTGAATCACTGTAACTATGAGAGATATAAAAGTTGATGTAATGAGTTAAACACACTATTTAACTCAATTTGTTTTGCACACTGAATTCCCATTTCTGACACAGATACAGGTTCTATCTAGATCTACTGGTTGTTTTTCTACGATGTCTCATTTGTTTTGTGTGCTGCTAAATACTCAAGAGTTCTACTTTATTCAGGGTGCCTCTGATTTTGGATTTCCTTATCCTGAGATTTAATTTTCAGGTACACTGACTACTTGCACCCTTCATTGAGTAATTGAGACCTGGGCTGCCAGCAAATTCAAAAGTCATGACCAATACTGACTCCAGTGAATGAGGGAGCTAGACTTGAAGCAATTTTTTGATCTGGTGCGTGTTTTTGGCACATTAGGTGTCTACTCCTGAAGAGCTGTGGATGTTTGGGTCATGAGTTTTTATTGAAACTGCTAGACACAGGAAAAAATGCATAGGGGTGCAGCAGGGATGGAGCTAGGTGAAAAAATAAGGCTTTAATTTAAGTACTTGCTTCCAAAATTATGCAAAAAATTTGTGATTCACTGTAATCTCATCTCAAACTATCTAAAAATTTTCGAACTTACATGTTCTCCAGAATTATTCCAGTCAGAATTGGACAGCATTCACCTACTATCAAAAGCTTATTAGTCCTGCTGCTCATCAAGACCTGTCCAGTCACAAATGGAGGGGAATTAGGCATATAAATAGATTTGAAGAAATTATTCAGGCTGCGTATATATACACACATGTATATGTGTGTGTTTTTATAGTACTAGAGGCTTTAGATATATACCATGGGTCTCGGTCTAAGAAGAAAATCTAGATTTAAAATCTAGATTTTAAGATCTAGATTTAAAATCCAGATTTTAATTCACAGCTAGATCTAAAATTTGGACTTGTTGGACTTTTCTTATTTTTAAACGAACAGGTTTTCCATTAATGTACAAACAAAAGCAGCAATGTCGCAGAAGAAGCAGTATTTAGTTTATGCATCTATATGAATGACTCTCAGATTCCTTTCTCCTTCTTTGCTGATAAATGACATTTTATTAGAAAAAAATAAAAATCAAGATGATCATTAACCACAGTTACTATTTCTGCCAAAAAAAAAAAATCAAAGAAGCAGCAATCCTTTAAGTATTAAAATCCAATAAACACTTAGAGCACTTAGAGATTTTTTCAACTAGGCATTCAAGGACATTCTTGCTTTAATGTTACATTGGTTAACTCAAAATGCAATGCAAACCTACTGGGCAAATCCCTGTGTTTCCTTGCTCAAAGCAGAAAATTATTTTTCAGATGGAAAAAAACATTTTTTACAATACAGGTGACATGCAAACAATTGGGGTTTTTTGAAAAAATACTTTCTTTTTCTTCCTTTCTTGTATAAAGAGAATTCATTCTCTTTCAGAAAAGAGGATTTTGGTTTTAGTCACCAAAATTTTAGCAGGCAGGCTGTTTGTAGCTCACTTGTTTAACCAAATACATTTTTGAGAAGCACACATACATCACCATTCTGACAGGATGTAACAAACTGGACATAAAGAATTTACGTCAGATTACTCTGAGAAAAGAAAAAGTGATTACAAAAAAATCTGTGAAAGATGAATCACTATCATACCACTTTGCAAAGCTGTAGCTTCTGCTACAGAGTGAGGTTTGACACCACAAAACCTGTCCTCTGTTAAGTGGAAACTGTAGTTATACATCAATCAGGCAAATAAACTCCTTTTGTTGACTGGCCTTCACAGGTCCCAGACTACCACTGCTCTTCCCTCAAAATACAGCATTACCAATACATTGCTTCAGTAGTTGAGAGAATCTTTGTCATCTTAGAGAATTATTTATGTCCACTAAAACCTTCATAGAACCCTACACATTAGTATACACTTATGTGCCAGGTTTTGCATGTGAAAAAGATCTCAACATTGACTTTACCATCTGTAATGTCACTAATATAGCAGTCACTGAGCTTCCTGAAACAGGATGACTATGAAGGATGCCTCTATTTTGCAACAGATTTCTATAAAACAAAATGTTTTTCAGTAATTAAAGCTGAACAAAGAAGGTTCTCCAGGAAAACCACAGATTAATTTAAGCATAAATGACCCATTTAAGGTTTTTTTTCATTCAAGTAATGACTGAAGAAAATTAGTTCAGAGACTGATGAAGGATGCTGAATAGGTAATTATTGCTATTACAAACCTCTTAGTTTAATTTGTAGGAAATATGATTTGAAAATTAAATAGTACTTGATTTTTTTTATGTTTCAGTGTGGAGTCTCTTTCAGCTGTGTCTAGCACTTTTGTTTCCCAGAATTTAAAACACCTTTCCTTTTCCATTAATGATAGTATTAGATAACCAGAAGGATCCATTTTTCAAGATGTATTATCTCAGCAATAAATTACATTTTCCACTTCTCTCAGGTTGCCGGTCAAAAGATCTGTAGGTGTTTTAGAGGACTTGGGTAAAAAGAGATAAAGATCAAGTATGGACACAGGTAGGGGCACACAGTCTGATTTATGACTGAAAACATGCACCATGAAGCTGCTACTTTCAAAATTAATAATAGATGAGGACAAGACTGCACGCCTTACAAGGCAAAAGTAATCCACCTGTTTTACACCAACCCTTCACTTGAACTACTCTCCTCCTTCACTGTGTTGGCAATTACTTTTTTTTCAGATTTCTTCCAGTTGTACTTATTCATAACAACTAAATCAATGACACGGGACACTATATTCCCATAGTGGTGTTCTTTTAATATTGTAACCTTCCAATATTTTTCAGGTCTGTTACAAATGTAACAGACTCCCATGTGCAAATATGAAAAAAGCAGACTTTAAGTGAGGATAGAAAAGTGACCTTCCCACTCTTTGAATTGCTTCTATTTTTAAAACAATGGAGAGCTGAATTATTTTTAGTGAAAATACTGCTTTGTCTTATCGATAGATTTGTACATTTACAGAATGATGATCACAATAAAAATACGTCACCTGTACAGCAGGCAAAATAAAGAAATTAACTAAAGTGCCTCTTCTCTGGAACCATTAAATATCATCTTGATGTTTGCCTCTTGATGTTTGCAGTAGAGAATGTGTAGAAGCTGTATATGCTGAACATATTCTTAGCTTTCTGTAGGCTAAGGATGAGAAGAGGGCTACCTTCAATGTTTGGCAAATTTAATCTGTGGCAAATTTACCCAGTGACCTTGCAAAATGAACAGCTCCATCCATTTTTGTTTCAGACACCCTAGCTTTAAAATCAGATAAAACTAAGACCTTACTACTATGAAGCCTAGTTCAACAAGCCCAGCAGTCATGGAATGCTGTTGTTCAAGAGTGGGTCCAAGAGTGGGGAAATTAGATAATGCCAGTCCAAAGAAGTAGAGGCTGAAGGCCCTTTGTCTATAGGGATGCACTCCACAAGCAGACCTGTAACAAACCATGTTTAACCATGACATGTTGACAACACCCATTTGACAACAGGTCTGGCTAAAAACCTATGGTCTTGCACTTATGCAATGGTCTTACTTTATAGACTAAGCTACCGGGATGAATGATAAAGCAGGAACATCCTAAAAATAGTGAAGCACGATTAACATTTTTGTTGAACACAGTGGGATGGATTCATCAACCACAACAATTTTTTGAATAATTAACTGTGCTGAATTTTTCATTAAAAACCCCACAACATTCATACGGTGTAATTATTACAGTGTGAAACACGTTGGAATTAAAACAAGAGAACTTTGTCATTGGGTAGGTAAATTCATAGTGTCAGGAATTGTTCTCCTCCCCAGGTTCTAGGAATTATGAGCCTAACATTCTCTTGCAGCACACAGTACAAGCTACTATTAATAATATATCTATAGCTGAACATAAGGTATGGAGGGAGTATTTAAAATGTTTAATTATTCAAATGAAGGAATTAATTGACTGTGCCTTTTTTGCAGTTCCACAATATTTCTAAACATTAGAAGAGCTCAGCATGCTAGGAAGAATATAACAAGTGCCTGGGAGGAAATAAAAACTAAGAGAAGTGGAAACCGAAAACTTTCCTAAGAACTGAAGCTATGGCATACACACTGTATATGCTGTTGTTGGGAGTTACATGTGTAAATCCGGACCCTGATACATTCCTATGTGTTTGGAATGAGATCCCGTAAGAAAAATATGAGTTTACAATTCGTAATACAGTGTAGGCTGGTGGTGTTTGCATATTAACAACCTAGCCAAGGCTCTTGCAGAGGTGGTAAGATTGCTGATTGGTGCTAGTATTTACCAATTAACTTTAATATCAGGAAAATATAAATTTACTTCTACTGTCTTTTAATTAAATCCATAGACAATAAGATAAATCGTTATGCAGATGTCTCTTACCTGTAAATCTTTTCTGTTTCAGTATCTTGGCATGGATGGAAGAAATCTTTCCAGGGAAAAGGTACATCTCATTCAACTGCTTATAAACAAGGCTTTGATCTTTGATGTTTAGGCTTAGACTTTCAAGGGGTATCTCCTTACTCCCATTTTATGATGAGTTTCCATAACTGAGAATGTTTTCAGAGAATGCAGTGACCTTTTGAGTTGCAGATGCCATAGGAATTATATTGTACTCCAGTGAAAACCTTGAAGAAAGGCCTTGAATGTGAACAAGTAATCGCTGATTGGAGAGGCAGTGGAGTATATCTAGTGTTGGTGTAGTACTCACACTTTTCCTGCCACTTCAGTTTTGAAGAGCAAAGTGAAGTCCAACTGATTCACATTTAGGCTTTCCATGACAACTGTAAGCAAGATGTTATTCTGCTCACCAAAGAACCTCTTCTTTCTTTTTCTGTCCTTCCTCATATTAATCTGAAGTGGCGTCTCCATCTTTTATTAATGGTTACTGTTAAGTAAACAAAACAAAACCAAAAAAAACCCACAAACTGGGGACAAGTTCTTCTTAAGCTGAGAAGATGAAAGTAGGATTCGGAATCCAGATTCTTGAATTGATTAGGAAGAGGCACCTGCTTACTATCTTCTAGCTATTTAACCTCCACAGAAGATCACTGCGTGAGACAGACCTTTGTGATCAGCACTTCATTGTTGGTTGTCATGTTTTCCACTCAGTGTGCAGACTTTCAAGCTCATCCTTCTGAGGTATCTCTCTATATGTCCTATAGAGTGAGGTTATGTATCTGAGTCTGCATTTAAGATTCTTCTCTGAAAAACAGACATTATGGAAAAACAGTTTAAAGTCAGGCATTTGGAACAGAGCAACTGGCTTTAGGGAAAAAGCATATCTATGTATATACAATATATATACATACAAAAAATATGTATATAATATATAAAAAGTGTGATTCCTGAATCTGATTCAGTGGGTGAAGATCTTGATGTGCTACGCCTGTGTGATGGTGTGTGATGAGAAGGTCAAACTTAACTGGAAAGCAGGTTGATTTACATATTTATTTTCAGGCAAGCTATAGCCAAAGTCTAAATATCGATAAATATAAAATGTATAGCCATATGTCCTGGTCTGAGGTAAAACAGAACCAATTTTACTTTTCAGTTAAACCCCTTCTAACTCTCTGAAATTAACAGCATATTTTTCAGACAGTGTTTGCTTCTGGTGTATAATGTCTGATGTTTATAGTGAATACCAAGGAATGGTATGCAGAGAGGCTCCTGCTTATACTTACTGCTATAACAAAGTCACCTGAGCTTGGTTGTTATGACCCCCATTGGAGCGTCAGAAGTGGAAAAGCGTAAAAGGGTTGCACCTGCAGGGAGAAGGGAACAGGATGGATGAACCAAAACTGACCAAAAGGATATTCCATCCCATCTGCATCATGGTCAGCATAAAAACTGAGGGATAAAAGGGTTCAGTCTCTTTCTTTAGTGGCTGGCATCTGAGGAGGACTCTATGTGCCTTTGATCCTGATCAGTGCGTTCCTGAATCCAGTTACTCAGTTCAGCTCCCATCTGTCACTGAGTCCAATATGGGACTTTCCCAGGGCCTGTGGGTGATGTGGTCATCATCCTGGGAGTTTGATACTGGTTTTGTATATATTGTATATATTTCATTATTTTCTTATAAATGTTATTATCTTCTCTTTTTATGATGTTATTATTAATATTTTGTTAGTTTAGTTCCTTTCCAACTCATAATACTACTCTCTCTCTCTTATGTTCTCTCTTCTCCTCTGAAGGGGAGAGAGGACAAAGAGAAGCAGTCCAGACCAAACTGTGACACCATATAAACAAGTTATTTATGCAAGTCAGCATATTTCCATCCATCTAGCAAGAAGGGAGGAGGAATCCATGCAGAAAATCACCATAAAAACTCTGCATAACTTTTGTCTGCCTTGGGCCTTCTTTTGGGAATTTATTTTGGACTGAACTGACTTTTTATAAGGCTAAATTTCTTACCCAGTGCAGGTTTTGTAAGCCAGAATTGATAACTCTAGTAGGGATCCTCCCACTGCACATTTTGAAGCATTGAGAGATCTGTACGTAGTCTGTGCACTTGATATGCTCCAGTACTTGAAGTCCAACTACTGTAAATAAGGATGGGAAGCTTGTCTAGGAACAGGCTGGGAAGCCCTGACCTGAAGAAGCATCTGTTACCTTGCTGTCAGCCAGAAATAATGATACCATAAACAGACTGGTACTAAAATTTCCTGTCTTTCCTCTTGGGTCCCAAAGCCAGCAGAAATCTGTGGTTCTGGTGTTGCACTCTTGTTTTTCCCCTTCAGCTCCTCATTGGGCAGATAGGCACCCTTTGTCTTAGAAACAACCAGCAGAGAATACTTGCTTCCAAGGCTTCTGCCAGATTTGCTTAATTGGACTCTTTGGATGAAGAAAGCTAGCACAAGACTATGATAGTAGTCTCAAAGCTCTGATTTTCATGCTTTAGCACTATTTTGCTTCAGGATAAACTTTGCTTAATCAGATTTCTGCAACTCAAGCAAATAAATAGCAAAATTCACCCTGGCTGAAAGAAGCTCTGGTCCCATTTAGAACCATTAGAATTTCATCTACCAGTATTACTCCAGTACTTACTACTTCCTCTAGCTTTGGAAGTATAATTGTTTTGGAAGCATCAGATAAAGTCTTTCAGTAGCTAAAATCTGTTCAAAAATAATTTCTCAGTGAAAAATGTTTTGTCCTTAACTCCTAATAACTACTGAATAACAGATTTATAAACTTTGAGGACCGTCATATGTTTTCCCTACAATGTTTCTTCCACGTACTCCTGAGCATACCTTATTCTACTTCGCAGGTGAAAGACTAGCGCCCTGCCCATACCCACTCAGACTTTGGCTTATAATGATGCTACCAGCAAGGACACAAAGTCATGTGAAGTGCAATGGCATTCTTGGACAGCACAGCTATTAAGAATTTGAGAACTGAAAATACTGGTGCTTACCATTTGAGACTTAGAGTTTAGCAAGTATCTTGAGAAAGATTTTGTGAACTAATGGGATTGCTATTATTTTTGACACTTTTCCTTTCTTGAAGAGAATTGCAATATTCTGGCTTCTTACATAGTCTAGTCTTGCAAGTATTTATCTCATCTTCCAGATAAAAACAAAACAAAAAAATTCATCTTTGTATAAACCCTATATAAAGAGAAAAAGTGGAAGGTAGAAGTTAACTTAAGGGATTTTCTGTTTGAGCTTCTGAGCAATAAATCTCACCTGAACAAACATAATACCATTCTGGGTAAAACTTGCCTAACATGACTGAGCAGACAGATAGGTATATATATGTTTTGGGTTTTTTTTGCCAAGAATGAGAACTCGCATTTATTTGTCAGCTTGGGTTTTAGAGTTTTTTATCAAGAGATTAATATACCATATGGGTGTAATTTCTGAAAAAAATCGTGCACCTCATGCAGTCTAGACTAAATCAAAGTGAAGAGAGCATTTTGCAGTTTCTGCAAGTAAATTCGTAAAGACCAACAACAAGACTCAACAGATTTTTAGGACAAAATCATAAAATTGTTGTGGTGAGCACCATGATGTGTGGGGGAGGAGGGAGAAGTGCCAGCTGGATCCGTCATCTATCTTGGTGATTATACTGTGTTCATCACCATGGTATCAGAACACCTTTACAAGCTCTAAGCGTAATCACAGTAAAGGATCTCTAGTTTCTCCTCGTGTCTTAGGAGGGATGGCTTTATTATTCTTATTACTGTGGAACAGGTAGATGAAAATAAGAGATCTTACATTTTACTTTTAAGGAGTTGAGATTTGTAATTGTTCCAATATCATCGGGGAATGAACTCCACAGCTGTGTACCAGCTGCCAAGAAAATGTTACCTGTTTGCAGTCTATAGATGACTCTTCTCTTGTCCCAGAGGCATGCAACCGTAGTGAAAAGGTCATGAAGCCTGTAAGAAGTAGCCTTCATCCCCTTACACTGCCAGGGCACAGAAAAGTTGTTTAGGCCGGGTGTAGGCAGGAAGGTAGAAACAAGGATTGTTGAATACTGCTGATTGTTATTGGCGTCCCTAGTAGTGCGGGCAGCTTCCCTCAGCATATGTGCTACAGAGCTGTGCTTATCACTCTGCCAGCAGACCATGCCTCCCTTGGGCTTCAACGTACTGCTGGACCTGGAGAGCAGAGTTCTGTTTGAATACATTTTGAGCAATATATAGCTATCTGCACTGGCGCTTAAAGGTGCACTGTATGCAAAAATATTATTTCCTTAAATAGTTCTAAATTTTCTCATCTAATAGGCATCAGCACATGGCCCTTATCTTTGTTATTTTTGTCCTTAACTTTTTGTTTATGGTTTTTTTTTCTGCATTCTTTAATGATAGATTTTGGGTTTGGTTTCATTATGCGTAACACTAGCATTATAAAATGACCCCATTGAAACAAATGGAATTTTATGTTCTATAAAGAGCATCTCAATGAGAACAAACTCATTAAATCGCGATTGCTTAGACTGTAATCTTAACTCCATTGAATTTAATAGTAATATTCCTGTTAGCACTAATGAGTCAAGACTTTGTCCTTTGTATACACCTGTCAATAAGTAAATAATGATAACCAACAGACTTAATTTTAAAAAATCCTTTGCAATGAGATTAAAAGACTGAAAACTGGACCCAGGTTCAGGCTTTGCATGAAGAATCTATTTCTGAGTTGATTTTTAACTTGAGCTAAACAGTATGGCAGAAACAAGTGAAATAATTGGGTGTTATGAGATATCTGCTCTTTTTCACTTATGGTCATTTTATGTGTTGAAATACATTGTTTATGTAGGAAAGTGATCCTATTGTTCAGCCATGTAAATTAGCTGTTTCTTCATATTATCAAGGCTTACTTCAACAATTCTAGTTTACATAGAAATTACATGCCATTTCCTTTTTATTTTTGTTATTTTGTTCTTTATAAAGAAGAACAATCACTATATTCACATGAAGAATTTTTTAAACTGGAAAATCATATTTAAGACTTCAAGGTGTATATAAATTGACTTTAAAGAGGCCATCTTTCTGTCAGGTATGTGGGATTGAATGATAGACTAATTCCTACACACAGCCAAGAAACTTGTGAGTTGTCCTTTTAGCCAGTATTCAGTTACAACTGACCCTATATATATGTATTATTTCTATATTAATCTGAAGTATTCCTTTTACAGCTCCTTTACGTTTTACTCCAATGTTACTTGCCTACATACAGATCAAATAATCCATTCTGAAAACTGTACTCTCAGGTGCCAGTGTTTTGTATTAAAAATGTGTTTAACCTTATTGTGCTCTGCAATAACCTCCTATATACGTGTTAGGGAGCAGATATCCAAACCATGTTATTAACATTAAATTATATTTAGCAGCTAGAGATAATCTGCTGATTTAAGTAAACACTACAACAGATAGCACTAGAATCTGCTGTCAGCATCTTTTTGCACCACTTCTCAAGACTCCCTAATGTGCATTTCACATTACAGCTAAGAACCTTTTATTTGTCCTATTATTTATCCAGCTGTAGTGTCACTGCACTTTCACAATAATAATAAGAAAAAAAACTAGGAAAATATGTTACTAAACCACACACACACAATTATCAAAAATGTTCTGATACACATTATTTACTTTAAGCATTTACTTTCCAGTTTACTACTGAGATAATGCAAAGAGCGAGGAGATTGGATTGATGCCTTTTTGTTCAAGATAGGTATAGCACAATACTTAAATAGATGTTCTAGGTAAATATTCCATATATGTAGGTATAACAGGGTGTGCTGAGAAATATCAATGATGAATCCTGTTAACATTATCAGAATGCTCTCTACAAAGAAAGCATAAGAAATGGCATTTACTTTTCCACCTTGAGAACTTCATGATTTTTTGACCCATCTGTCTGTACACCTGGTTGATAGATTATTTCTTCTCACTGGCTATCACGCTAGAGCACAGCGAAGCAAATCCCTTTGGAGCCAGCTTTAGTACTGCTCTTTATATTGGCTGACAAGCGGAGTCAAGAAGGGACAGTTGTTACCATCTGCCTAAAAGTGTGGTCTGGAACTTGTGTATGTATTTGTGCACATCAACAATTTTCCAACATATGTGCCTAAATTTAGTCTCTGAATTCATTATTGGGCTTTCAAATATGTGACCCGGTTTTCAGAAGTACTGACCACTCAGACATCTGGTGATTTCAGAGTAAGCTGTGATTATTCAGCATCTTTTGAACAAAATCACCCAGTGCAGTTTCCACTTTAAATCAGTGGAAAGATGGTTGTTGAATTAGTAGATGCTAAGTTGGCCTGTGGATATTTACCCTTTGGCAAGCACATTTGACACTTTTGGCCAGGCACGGTAATCACATAAGAGAATTTGTTAGCCACATGAAAACTGCAGTGTGATATAATCAAAAAAGTATCACAAATCTCAGGCCATTATTACTTTCTCTGTACCTCTTATTTAGTCTGTTTTGTGACTTAACATTTTAAAATCCAGAGCATCTTTTAACAGTTAGCATCCTTTAAAAATGGAACTGTCAGAGAAATTTTCTTCTTCATAAATCTGAAAGTTCCTACATCTATATATGTATGTAAGATACAGAATACATCAAGCTTTGGATGGGCATGTTGTGACAATGATATGGAGAGACATCATTAAAGCTTATTATCAGGGAAGCACACTAAAAAGGTCTATCTAATGTTCAGTAAGAACTTCTGATTTTGGTTGCCTGACAGTACATTTTGGAAGACATGCAAAATATATGGTGGCTAAAGTCTTTTGCTAGTTAACTAATACAGCAACTTTACATTTCTGTGAAGAGCAAGTTCTTCACTTCTGAGGTTTACAGCTCACTTCTATAGCCCGTGAGGGTTAACAGTGCTAAAACTGACAGAATGTTACTGACTCACTAATTCGACTTCTTCCTGTTCTGGCTTCCATCCATGAATGTTCCAGGCCCGGAGAATGCTCATTCTAGACTAAAACTTGCCTACCTCTTAATCTCAGATACTGAGGAGTTTTTAGAAGAGGCATCGATTAGATCAGCTCCCCAGCTGTTCCAACACACAGCAGTAGATTAGAATTTTTTTTCTTGCTATATGTCCTCTTCTATGTCTAAGCACAGCTTCTCTACGCTCAGGCACAGCATACAGCCTATTATACTGACTTTAACCTTGAAATTTTTTAATGCTATTTTGGGCATATTTAGAAAGGCTTCCTCTTTGCCTTGAAAAGCTGTACTCATGGGAACAAAGGTGGCTGAGTTTTCAATTGGAAGGATACAAAAGCAGTTCCAATTCTTTTGATCCTCTGCAGCCTTTCTCTACTTTTCTGTTAACAAGACAAAGATTTTATTGGCACAAGCTTGGAATGATCTACAAAGTCTTTTCTGTCAGTTGCAGTAATCCTCAGACACCTGGCCAGTCATTCCAGATCTAAATTCCATGGCAATCTAATTTAAAACAAGCAGAAACATACCTTGTTCACAGGTACTTGCAATACTCTTACAATTCAGAAGTAACATCAGTTTTGCCAAAGAGAGGAACTGACTGGCAGTTTTCCTTGTTTTCCAACTGGCAAACCCGAGGGCACGACTTGTTTTTGAGCTATACTGCTGAAAGCTGCTTTAGACATTCTGGCACTTTTTTTTTCCACTGCTGTACACTGAAGACATTTGCAGTACACACGTGTTGCCTTTTGTACTTCAATTACCTTCTAAATTTATATGAATTTTTCTGGATTTCCTTTGAATTAATCTGAAGCTACAAGAACTTTCAGGATTTCATTAAGTCCACTCCAAATGTGAATGCTATTACTGCCTGCCCCAACCCCAATCCACACAATTACTACAGTTGTGGTTTTACAAGAGGACTGAGGTGATAAAGGTAATTTATACATTGTAGAATTGCAAAAAAATATCTTCCTCCTCAGTGAACCATGCAAACAAATCTCTCATGCTTTTTCATTCATGAAGCACCTCCTAGTTCATTAAGATCTCTTAATGGTGATTTCTTTGCTATGTACAAAGTATATTTTTTTCAGACTTGATGACAATAACTAAAAGAATGCTCCATGTTTGTAAGATGTTCTAGTTAAAGTTGCTATGAACTCATGAAATTATAGGAACAAGCTCATTCTGTCCCAATTTGTATGTGCATCTTTTTTAATTAAAAGAGAAACGTTAGTTTAAAAGATGTGTGCTTGATAATTATAAAAGGAGAAATGTGTTTAGTGTCAACACACCTTAGGCTGGTATTTCACACATTACTGCACTGATATGATACTAATGATTGCAGTTATTGGCTACAAGAACAAAGACTTATGACCTTCAGAAAGCCATGTAACTAAAATAAAGGTCTAGAACCAATTGTATTTAAACCATCCAGCAAGCCTAATAGCAGTGGGGAAACATACTCCTCATAGAGAAATGACAAAATGTAGTAGAAGCAAATGGGGCTCTTGGATGTTGTGCTAATTCAAGAACGTAGAAGGGTTCAAAACAAACTTCTGTGTTGTGTCATTCAGGGCTGTTTATAATATTTGTGAATCATGGGACTGTTTTCAGTCGCTATAAGCCGCATGTCACTTGTAGCCTCCTTGTTAAACATGCTTTGCTCCTTCAACTCATGTCTGCTAAGGTATTTATTTCATGTCTCGAGCTACCCTATTGCTCCACAGCAGGTATCTTCTAACTTTTAACTGTAGTTTTAAAGCCTAGTGATTGCAAACATGCTGCCAGTTGGCCTGCTATACTAGAATCATCATCTCTTTTGTTTTCCAGCTGCAGTATGTTTTGTATCTATACATCCAAATCTTCCATTACAGCATGAAATGCTTATCAAGGAAACGGACATTGACAGCTTCATTCCAGTTTCCACATGACATTTCTTATCAGAAAATACCTTTCTCATCAATACTGCTTGAGATCAGACCTGTCTAGCTGCTTTTTTGACAGCTTTTTTCACAGCTCTGGAATGTCTGTTAATAATGATTGAGCTCTATGGCTTTTCTCTGGAATTAATGATTGGCTAGAAAGCTCCGTTGACTCAGTGCTCAGCAAAGCACTTCTCTATAGCAGGTAATCAGTCCCTGGGAAATATTCAGAGGTTGCATCAGCATTATTATTATTAACAAAAATGAAATGTAGAATTTGAAACATGATTATTGCAATTGCGCTATATGTTCTAGTTGTTCTGTATTCTTCAGATGTATCACCACCTCAGAGTCAAGTTAACTCATTTACTTTCTCTAATTTTACTCTTTTTCTAACTCTGTTATTTATATAAAGAACCTGCAAGAATCACTTCTAAGAGTATATGCAATTAAACAGAGAATTGAACAAATGTATTGCACGCAGATAGAGTGTGTATGCCCTTCCACAGAAACACAGCTATATATTGCTACAGGATTTACCAAAAAAAAAGTGCCTATTTTCTAGCTTAAAGTTAAACAAGCATTGCCATTGATCTACATGTGAAAGTCTCAGTGAAAACAAGTGAAAGACATTAAGTGAAAATAGAATAGGAATACTTAATTTTGTTTAAGGTCTGTGCCTAAAATTAAGTATTTCACTTAACTAAATGGCTACGTGCTTGAGTAAAGACAACTCTATAGGTTCTAGTTGAAACTTTAATCTTAATTGTTTCAGAGGCAAAATACAGTCCGTACGGGATAGAACTACAGAAAAGTAGGTAACTATTATTCACCTTAAAGCAATGTCAAAAAGAGAAGTCCTGAAAGTGGAAGGTGATGGTGCTACGCTGAGAAATCTTTTGTGTTTCTCAACTTGGTAAAGGCAACTGAAATACATTAGAAATTTATCAGCTGACTTTATCAAGAAAAGTTTTATAAAATCACATAATGTCCCCAGATGTGCCTCAATACTGTGTGTAAAACGCATTTCTCTCAACTAGATTTCTGGTTTCCATTATTACATGTAATGGTTTTGTATTATGATCATGCAGGTGTTCTTTCAACAACGTGCTATGAAGTAATTAAAAAACACTGCTGCATGTCTGTTAAAAAGAGTTCATGCCCTGATCTAGAAAAGCTCTAGTTCATCATTGGAGCTCTAGGACATGGTACAGCTAAAATAACTTCACTGCTAATATGACTAACAGGCACAGAGAGCATAACAATTAGCGTAACAAAACTAGTTAGGGTAACATGATTTATGGGTTCTGGGTTCTAGGGGTCTGATCCAAAGTCTTATGGTGCCGTAGAAAACAATTTTTTTAAAGAGATTTAACCACTCTTTCCCCAGTTCTGGGTTCTCATTCCCAACACATCATGCCACTTGGGGTTCAATTCTGATCACATGGACCTGAACCCTGCAAATGATCTAGCCTAAACCCTTTGAGCTTTTTTTGCTGTAGGGGAATTCTTAAGGGAATCCCAGGAACTCAGTGAAACAAGAAACTTGTACCATAGTTAGTCAGGCTTAATAGCCCATAAAATAAATCATTTTTGATGCTATTATTTCTGTACATGTATAGCACTAATCATGCAAAATATTTAAGCAGCTTTTTAGCAGTCAGTCCAACAGGAAAACTTGCATAATCTCAAGCGCCTGACAGGACTGGACCTTAAATGTCTCCAGATGCAATAGTGAAACATACTCATTTTGTGCAGTATTTTCAGCAGAAATTGCATCACAAAGTGTTAAATAATAAATAATAGCAGAGAGAAGTATACACAAGGGAGGAATGATATGATTTCAGAGGAGACTTGAAAGGGGATGTTGATGAGGTGGAGGTTTTAAGAATTAAATATTAAAACCCAAAAAGGCTGGTTTTGCCTAGAACTGATTGTTTTTCTCTGCTGAGAAATAAACGGACTTTCTAACTTATCTCCTGGACAAGGATGCAAGGCTTACTGTCAAACTGTTCAGTGGAATCATCTTTTAAGAGAAGGCAAAGGATCGCAATTAGCAAACTACAGCCCTCTCCGATTCCAAAAGTCTGCCTTGTCCTCTGCCTCACCTTTCTGTTTATTTACCACTTAGCAACTCCACACAGATTTGGCCGAAGTTCCTGAAGTATTGCGGCAATGTATCCCCTCCTGGCAAGAGAGGGTGGGAGAGGAATGGTAGTGTGCCATCCCCAGGACCCAGCACACCAGCCCCTCTCCCCAGGGACAACAGTAGCCTGCAAGGCCGGAGCGAGGGTATCACAGTCATCCCCCTGATGAAAAAGGAAGCTGTTTGAAGCACCAGCCCTCACTGATAAATCACACCATAACGGGCTTATTTCCTACATTTGGTGGCAGCATAGTATTCAGGATAATATTATTGGTACTTCCACAGGTTACTGCGAAACCAAAAGACGGAGATGAGAGAGTTAAATAAAAGGGATGGGGAGTGAATCACTAAAAAAGTCTTTCCCAGAGTCAGTTCTCTGTTTGGGGGAAGTTATTTTAATTCCATTTCTCGCAAACAACCCGCAGCCTCACCGTGTCCTCTAGAGCCTGCCTCCCTGACATTATAACAAGATTTTTAAATAAATGATGCGCAGGGGCAGCTCATGTTCAGCAGACATAGCGCTAGCCCCGTTCTGAAGCATGCGGTACCGGTAACGCCGTACCTGTGCGCAACGGGCCGGGCTGAGGGCAGCGCCCGCTCACGCCCATGCCTTAGTGGAGGCGCGGCCCCATGGACACCGCTCTGCCGGGAGGACCTGCCTTCGCCTCACAGGTAAGCGAATCTCCGAAGCGGCGCTAGCCTGCCAGGAGAGCGGTCACCAGGAGAAGAAGCGCTCCACTTACCGGGCCCCGGCGCTCTGCCTTCCTCCCCCGAGGCGCCTACCTCAGCCCTGGCCCCCCAAGGGGCGGGGGGCTGCGCGGGCTTCAGGCCGGCGCGCGCCGGCCGTTACCCCCCTCAGCGGTGGGTGGGGGAGGGGAGGCGCTCCCGCGCTTTTGGAGACGCACCTGTGGGGAGCGCCCGCCTGGGCGGGAAGTCTCTTACGTAAGGGACAGCAGGGAGCGGGTCTAGCCCCGCTGCGGGGCTAAGGGGCAGGGGGAGCGCCCCAGAGAGGGGCTGCTCGCAATGGGGAGGGTGCCGGCCCCTCCGGCGGGCGGCCTCGGCTGTCTGCCGCTGGGTGCCTCGGAGAACGGTCTGCCGTCTGGGCTGGCCGGGCTGCCTTCCCCTCGCTCTCACCCGCACGCCGCTTGCCAAGGTGGATTCCCCTCTGGCGGCAGCCCTTCCCCGCCGGCTGGGTGCCGCGGCGAGCGAGTCCGTCCAGCCTCCCGTGCTCTGCCCCGGCAGCCGTCGCCTCCCGCGGGCTCGCCCGGCTCCAGGAGGGGCTGGTCGGGCGCCCTGGCTGGTTGAGAGAGTTGTGCGAGAGACCGCGCCGGGCTCCGCGGGGGAGCGGAAGGTGGGTGCCCCCGGCGGTGCGCGCCGGCACCAGGCGGCGCGAGGAGGCTCCTCTCTCGCCCCGCTCTCCTCCTTCCCGCCCCTGCAGCGCCCTCGCCTCAGCCCTCCCGCTTCGTGACCCCCTCCACGCCCCTCTCGCCAGCCCCTTCTCCCTAGCGCGCTGCCCCGCGCTCTCGCCGCCACCTCCACCCCTCGGCACTCCTCCTCCTCCGCCCGCCCGCTCCCTCTCCCGCGCACTCCACAAGTGCCGGCGCGCTCGCTCCTCCGGAGGGGAGCGGCGAGGGGCGGCGGAGGCTGCCCGGGGTGGGAGCGCCGGCTGCCCGGGGAGTGCGGCGGCCCTGGCCCGGCCCGCGTGGGGCTGTCCGTGGTGCTGAGGGCGAGCGCGGGCTGAGCGGACGCCCGGCCCCTGACGGAGCCCCTTTATGTTCAGCTCCTGGCGCAGCGCAGCATCCAGCAGCTCGAGCGGCGGCGGCAGCAGCATCGCTGAGCCGGGGCTGGGAGGCAGAATGGAAGGCTTTATTCGGCTGCTCTTCGGCTACTTGGTGGCGGACCTTCTCACGCTGGTGTGTCGAGCTCAGGAGAAAGCTGGCCAGCAGCTGGGGAGCTTCGTGGTGCTCTCGGGAGGAAACCACTCCAGCCTTGGGGAACAGCTAGACCCCTCAGAGCCACCTCCCACCCCGGACTTCTGCAGGGGCTACTTTGACGTGATGGGGCAGTGGGACCCCCCCTTTAACTGCAGCTCGGGGGAGTTCATCTTCTGCTGCGGCACTTGTGGCTTTAGGTTTTGCTGCAAGTTCAAGAAGACAAGGCTGGATCAAAGCACCTGCACAAACTATGAGACGCCGTTGTGGATGAACACTGGGAAGCCTCCTTCCCGCATAGATGATCCTCTGCATGACCCTACCAGGGATAAAACCAACCTCATCGTCTACATCATCTGTGGGGTTGTGGCAGTCATGGTGCTGGTGGGGATCTTCACCAAACTAGGGCTGGAGAAGGCACACAGACCCCAGCGGGAGCACATGTCCAGGTAAGGCTGAGCGCCAGGCAGCAGGGTCCCCTTCTCCCCTACCTCTCCCTCCATCCCTAAAGAGGAGAGAGTAGCTCATGTGTTCCTGCTAAATGAACAACTCCTGCCAGGCAGGCTGCATTGCCCTGCAAGGCGACTGAGAGAAACCAACTTTGGAGAGCAGAGCTCCCATGGTTCCCTGAGCCCAGATTATCAAAGTATATGCATACTGAGGAAGACTAGAAATAATTGTGGAGTCTGCACATGCAGTAGTCCATTTTTATCTGCAGTGTCTGACCCTCTCCCCAGCAAGATCCAGCAAGTGTTCCCAGATATACTGTGCATGAATAGGAAAATAAAAAAAATCCTGAAACTAGCAACACTGAATTAGAGAAAACCTGATGGGTTCCCTCTTCCAACTGTTTCAAAGCTTCGAAAATGTTTTTACTTCTCAACAGAAGGATGTAAACAAATGTCATCTCACCCTCCCTCTCCAGCTGCAAAATGGTTTTGGCAGGACCTTCCCTACTCCCCCAACCCTTGCAAGTGTGTGAGCTATTTGTAAAATTTCTAAGCTGTGAAAATGATCCAGGGTGGAAGGGAAGAGGGTGACACAAAAAGGAAAAGCTACTGTAGAATCTCTTAACATTTTTTTCAGTTACTGCTGAGAGGTAAAAAATGCAATATGAAAGTCGTGTCTCACCTGTATATGTGTGTGTTAGAGTCTCTATCCACGGTGTAATGTCTGAGTTATATCAATAAGAGAACCTCCCCCACCTGCAGTTGAGCATGCTGTGTACCATCTACTCCAGATACTGGCTGCCTAGTGGTCAATAGGTGAGCAATTCGGGACAGAGCCCAGTGGCTTCAACAACATATTCCACATCCAGATTGTCACTGCAGTTCAAAATCAAGGCATAACACATTTGTCAAGTTTGCAGTCTGTCTGATTCTTTATGCTAATCCCAGGCACGTGAAAGTAAAGCAGATGGGGGGAAGGCATTAAAAAAGGCAAATAGCTCCATTAAATAGTCTAAATAGGTTTGAGCGTATTGGGCAACTTTAGTGATGAAATCCAATTAAAAGGATACTGTCTATTGGACGTGCAGTGTGGCAGAAAGCTGCTTCTTACCCTACCTTATAATGGTGTAGTTCACAATCTTTGAAGCTTAGATGAAGAGTCATCCTTTGAAAGACAGTTCAAGAGAGAAACTCAGCACCTGAAGCCTTAATTTTTACTGAAGTTTCTGCATGACTTTTTGATTAACTGCTTATCCTGAAATGAACAGAGAAAGCCACAAAAACACTCCTGCAAATGCATCACCAGTTCACTAGCAATCATTTGCTATTTATAAACTGGCTGATATGGTTATGCTTTTACTACCAAGGAACAAAGCACATTGCAGGAATTTTAGTCAACACTGTGTGTCAGTGATACTTCTGCAAAGATGTTTTTTGTTGAGCAAGGTATAATAATTCTTTAGACATTCTGAATATTCTCAACTACTAAATTGAGAAAATGAATATACGAGTCCCAGTTTCTTTTTAAATTCCTACTCTTAAACAACAGACCTTGTTTGGAAAAAGCTCTCCCTTGCTTTGGCCTCTTTCTCTAGTGTCTTCATGCAGGCAAAAAGGCAGGGCTCGTAACAGTTACAAAAAAGAGGACAGCGTAAAGTTGTAGCCATCCCTGCTTATATATGGCTTAAATATGTTTTATTTCTACTACAGAAATACTTACTATCTAAAGTACAGGTGTGAAGTATTCTGAAAGGCTATTTTGTCTTAGTTTAGGGAAATAGAATTATAGGGGATTGGAAAATCATTCTGAAATCCTTCAGTTGTATATGCATAAAGATTAGGTATCTGAAGTGGTTCTTGGAAAAGGTCGTCTGTTACCCTGATTACTTACCAGTGTCTGTGATCTTGTACTTTCCTTGCCATGAAAATGTTCAAGTCAGATATTATATAGAAACTTGGAAAGTCATGATCACATGGAAAAACAGTCACCCACTCAGTACACATAATAGCTAGTCATGTTCTGAAAAAGCAGCACTATAGCTTTTTTTTTTTTTTTAAAAAAAAAAAAATTCTCAACCTATAACAGTAGTGGGGTGGGCTTACCATTAATTTGAAAAGGAATTAGATGTGTAAATCCTCTCGGCAATCTAAAAATCTGTTCATTGAGTGAGGAATTGGAGTAAACTTTTTGTCCTCAAATGTGTGTTTAACTAAAATATTACATCCTAGCTCATTTTACACTACTAATGTTCTGAAAAAAAGGCTGCAATGCTTAAGAAATAATTAATTCATATGTTCAAACCATTAATAGTACCAACAATTAAAATAATATGTAGCCTATATTCATCTTCTTTTCTAACACTCATCACTGTGATATCAAAACAAAAAAACCAAAAAGAACACTTCTTGAGGGTTGGGTGGTTTTTTTTTTTCTATACACAACCTTATTAATAAGCAAAAGTATAATGCATTGAGAGTGTTTGGTAGGCCAAACCACAAGCACTAAGTGTTACTCCATTTTGGCTCACAGCAAAAACACACAGAGGCTCATTTGTCATCTATTTCCTTAGCTAAGGTTGTCTCCTTTCCCTTTCTTAGCCAATGGCTACATGAAACACTTTGAATCATCTTCATTCCTATGAACAAATTCACCTATGGAGGGGATGACACTGCTTATCAAAAAAGATAATGCATAATGTAAACTGATCTTTTTTTAAGAGGGCTGTTTTTTTTTTAAAGTGAACAGAATACAGCTGGCATAAGTTATGTATTTCCGTTTTTGGTTTACTAAAAATATTTTAAAATATGAACACATGGGAATAAGAACATGACTTATAAATAGGAAGCAAAACTGTGTCACACACTAATTTCTTGCATTATTTCATCTTGCAGTCAGTGGATCTGCTGTTGAAGTAAGACACTGGTGTGTGTAAAAGTGGTACAATGTTAATAAAAGAAACTTCACAAGGCTTAGTGAGCGTAGTTTCTATGCTCTTGTCTTTCATTACATTTTGTTTACTGCTATACAAAACAAGCCAAGAACACACCATTATTTTCACTGAATTTTCCTGAAATATTTGACAATGAAAAAGCATCAGGGAAATGTATTTACTTAGTGAAAACAATCCATAGGAAAACATCTCTAATGGGCAAGTCCTTTTGGGAAAAAAGAGTAAAAATTTGTCCTTTTTTAGAGAGCTTGTTACTTCCTTTTGTTTTGAGAAAAAAGGCTAAGCGTGGCACTGTTGACATTTTCTTTTTTTGTTAGATCAGTGCTTTTCAGTAAGATACTCTTACTGTTGGCATGGAACTGTAAATCTGGAAGATGAAAACGGAGAGGGCAGTACGGTATTAACTCTACATAGCATATTTCGATTTAGACATCAAATGATAATGTTTTGTTTATATAATTTTCCTCATTCTAAAATTTGTTACTTGACACTAAAAGGAAATAAATCTTTCCTTCAGCTACAGTGTCCAAGAACTGAGCCATAATAGGAGCATCCAAACACAGTAATTCCTTTACCCTTCTGCTTTCTAAGAGAATAAGGGAATAAGATGCTGTATATTATCAGACAGGCAAAGGGAATGCATGTGGCAGTATTTTGCCTAAAAGGAAACAGAATTGATGTGCCTCCTGAAGCAGACCTAGAAGCTCTGTTAGGCATATGAGGGCAGCGTGGTCTTGCTGTTTGAGACTACATCAATGGGAATTCCAGGCTCCATCAGTTAAAGTGGAGAATCATCTCTTGAAAATGAGTAGAAAAGTGAAAAGCTTTACCTCTGTTTCACTGAGGAGACTTCTGTAAATAAAACTGCACCTTTTCCTTCTTCTCTGATCCTTGTGGAGAATGTGCAAACAAACTAGGAACTGAAAGGACAACATTTACAATCATGCTTGTACAAAATAGCTCCTGTTTTTTTTGAAGCAGTGCTGCTGACAGTATGTTAGTAACCTTCCAGATATCGTGGACCATCTGAGCTCTTCCTTCTTCCTTCACAATGTGCTGAGGTCATGAGTTAAGTCTTTTGTTGATCATTCAAAAGGCAAGTACCTGGGGCCAAAAATAGTCTGACTTGCCAAAATCCTGAATCCTGTGTGTGAATTTATTTCCCTTATGGATTTTGACCCAGTTTTGGAGGCAAAAAATGACAAGTGATATTTCATGAAATAACCCGTGTCTCAGCTTCTTCAAGCTTGTACCTGTAAGTGAAATGCCTGGCTCCACATGCTTTATGACACCTGAAAATAGTACTACATATCCAAAGAAGAAAAATCTCATGGCAAGAGAAATGCTGATGTTTTGTCATACTTAGGTAGTTCCGGGCCATGAACTCCTATGAAGGTAACAATTACCCATTCTTGTAATACTGCAATCAATATCAATACACAGGACTTAATGATATCTCTATCTGATTAGAAGATTATCTTGTATTTTGTATTTCCTTAAAAAATCATTCAATATAGCAAAGGTGTAGATAATGACCCTCTACATATATATGGTTTTTCAGTGGGACCCACTCAAACAAGTTCTTCAGATAACAAACAAAGTATGTTTGATGATATTCAGGTGAGACAAATGCATGAGGGTATTATAACAGTTTGTCAGCCTGTGTGGAATTTTTCAAAGCAAATGTCTATTCAAGGATTCTATCATGTACTGGGGCAAAACCCTCCCTTTATCCATTTCATTATATGGGCAAATCCCTAAAAGAACAAAATGCAGGTGCAGTGTTTCCTTTGTACTTCAGTGACACAAGCTGCTACACGTTTTTAACTCTCCCTGACATCAGTGGATGATAAGGACAAGCTCTTTGTTCTATGAGCTATTCTGCCCTGAGAAGATTGTACAGCTTTGGCTAACACGATATAAACATAGGTGCTGTGCCGTTAAAAATAGAACTTGATGGTGACTAGTTCCTTTTTCCTTAATATAGTGGGAGTTGGACAGTTAATTCCTTAAAACCCCTTTGAGAAAAGCCACCCAAAACTGGTGGAAAAATTAGCTGGCATTTTCACAGACAGTAGTTAATCTGCTATCATATGGGGTGTTATTTAAAGTCTACAGTGAACAATATTTACCATCAGGTTTAGGGCAATGAGGAAAGTGTTTCTGGAAACCTGTTCTCACAAAGTTAAGAAATACTAATCCATGTATTATGAGATCTCACAATTGTAACTCCCACATTGAAGTTAGGAACTTTCATTTGCTTTTCTTCCCTTCCCAGAAATGTGTCCACCTGCCTCTGGAATTAGAAATAATATTGGTGTCAGTAATTTTCTTTCTATAGAGACATATTTGCATAAATCGACTAGATATTCATGGTTTTGATCCCCACTTATTTTAAACTATGTTTTGCAATATAGTGCTTTCCTTCTGCATCATTTTCTACGTACCTTTGTGAGATCTCGTCTCTTGAATTTTTATTATTCTGCTATGTAGGCCAGCTCTGCTATTTTTGCTGTATAAGCACTGCTTCAAATGGGAGCATTGCTCTGATACCATTAATCATTTCCTTACTGTCTTCTGACCTTTTACAGTATCAACAGAGTATTCTGTAACATGTTGATCACAACTGTAACTAATATTTTAATAACATAATGCTAGCCATAAACACAATGAAAAGTCTTCAGCTGTGTACCAAAGCAATGTTCCTACAATCTGAAAGCAAGATCCAGCTCAGGATTCCTCTCTGTCTGTAACTTCAACAAAGCTACTTTTTAATATTTAAAAGTACAGTGCTTCTTGATCAAGAAATCATCGTGTCACAGTGGAGGAGCTCGACAGCACTTGCCATGGGTTTCACCACTGAATGTGCTTATTTATCTTTATTTATTAAACTAGTCTTTCTTGATGCAGTATCTGGGACGCTGTATATAATTTTGTAGAAAATTAAACTAAACTGGGCTCAATGCCCAGGAAATGCATCCATTCCTTTAAAAAAATTAGTTCAAGGGGTCTAAAAATTTAAACTAGAAAAACCAAAAGGAACCAAGTAACGGTCAGTGATGCACTGATCCTTGCACTGAACCCTGAAGACAGTGGTAACACATAGCATAGCTTTCCTTTGCCTAAGGCAACAGCTTCTGAAGGTGGGCCAATTATTTCGTGTGGCAGAGTAGTTCAGCAGGTATCTATATGGCATGTACCTAAGGGCTAATCCTGCTCCTGCAAAAGTCAGTGGTAAAACTCTGTATCTCAGAGTCAGAGTTACATGTTGCCATGCTGAGAGTTTTAAGTCACTAACTGTGGATCGACAAGGCTGATACAGGGGTGTGTGCTCATCTGTATGCCTAAGAATGGACTTACACTCAGCAGGAGGCTCAGTAGTGAAACTAGTCTTTAGAAAATACACCAGAGTGGGATGAATCTGCCTCTCTTTCAGGTATAGTTACTGCCTGCAGCTCTGCAGAAAAAGTCCATTACCAGCATCAGGTTGAGCCTGGCCTAACTGCTAGGAATCCTTTTGCTTACTCCCTCTTTGCTAGCATAAAGCTTTCATCCTGTTTCTGAACTGGCTTCAAAGCAGCAAGGAGTGTTCCTGTGGAAGCTTTGCTCCATCTTAATGACTAGGACGACCACAGAAGTTAGAAAAGACATTTTTGATCTCCCCTTCTCAATGGGAAAAGCTTAAATCCCTGATCATGAAAAGTGCTATGCCTACTGGATTTCTGCTTGAAAATCAGGTGACCTTTCAACTTTGGTGACATTTTGGAATGAAAATGGCCAAGACCACTGCATTGTGGGGTGCTCTGTGCAAACGCATGTGTGAGAATTTATTTTTACAGGCCCTGGGAAGGGCTAAGGGTGCTCAGCTTAACCAAGATGGCAATATTACTGAGCACATGCAATGGCAGAACTCTACAAGCTCCCAAGCAGCTTAAATTATGTTCCTACAAAGCCAAGACAGCTAAAAACCTCAATGTGTTTGTCTGTATTACTGCTAGCACACTGTCTACGACAACCTAAAACAAGCCTTAGGTGCGAAGTCTCACAATGAATCTGATTCCCTGATTTTACTGCGAATGGAGCTGGTTTCTCCAGTAGACATTATGATGGACTGCATCTCAAACTGAAAAAATCTTGGCATATACTGGTAATGCCTTACAGATTTTACAGGAGGTTCATTCTGATTTTTTTTGGTTTTCAGGGCTCTTGCTGATGTTATGCGACCTCAAGGTCCTTGTACAACAGATCATATGGAAAGAGATCTAAACATTGTAGTACACGTGCAACATTATGAAAACATGGAGACGAGACCTCCTCCAAATAATTTACGTAAGTTGCATTATAAATTTATCAGTATCTGGAATGCTGGCACTAAAATGAGCATTATGAAACAAATATTTCTGGTTCTCAAATGAGGATTGACAGTACATGGGATCTTGCAAATTAGAAATATTCTTTATTTCAAAATCAGAAATGCTTAGGATTTCCTAGTGCAAGCAGTGCAACACTAAGATAAAGCCATCTTGAATAGAAAAATTAGTTATTATATTTATTTTTACTTGGTTGACTAGTGTTGGGTTTGTATCTTCATCTCCTTTTACCTGGTGTTTTTGCTCAGTTCATCAAGCTGTGTCTTATTTTATGTTTTGTTATACCAAAATACAAATAGTTAAGCTTACAGCAAGACTTAACCAGATGTTTCATGGGTCTGTATCATCCAAAAAGAAAACAGTTTCATTAGGCTGTTATATGATCTCCGCTACTCAAATACTTTCATGAAGAGCATAAAGTTGTACGCAGTTGTCACTTTCTCAGTTCTTTTTTTCTTTCTAAGGGGAAGGTGAGAGGAAGATTATTATTTGAAGTTTTACATATTATTTTTATCCTTATCTGCTGTTACATGTTTGTGTTATTGAAGGCAAGGAAAAAGTGCACTTTGGAGCTTCAGAGCAAACATGGTGACATTTCAAGTAGTTCTGAAGTCCTAGGCAACTTACTTCTCAGTTTTGTATTAGACCACAGTACTGATCTTTCTCATGCTTGGATACATTTTGTTTGTGATGAACAGTTCCACAGCAATTTCAATTAGTATATATATTTATATTTTATATTAATATATATCTTAAATATATTACTGTATACGTGCATAAGAATTACACATAATATATTTAAAAATTTAAGTTCAATTTATTTATAAAGGAAAAGGGTAACATTCAGGAAGGTTTAGACTGTTTAGGCAATGGATGGATTTATTTCGTGTTGTAGATCAATGTATATGTGCATTGCACTGCAAATATGCTTTTACTGCATTGGTATTTGGATTCTGAAACATTTCAAGTATATGCACTATTTTCCTTATCTTTCTGTAACTATAAAAAGCAGAAAATTTGCTTATATTTGGAAAAGAATGAGTTTTTATTTGGACTGCACTGTGTAGTTATTGTGAGATTTTACTGCTTTCTCTTGGGGGAAGGGTGTAGAAACAATGGGAGAAAGAGCAGATTCATATCTTGCATTCACTCCTGATAGTTGTTTTGTGGTAGAGGATGACTCTGATTTCTTATGCACATGGTTACAGAGTAATAGGAGAGAATTAAAGCTGTGACCTCTAATAAAGACACCACATATAGTGAAGCGTGACATCTAATCTGTCTGCACTGCTCTCAAGCAAAGTACTTCCACCTGGGGCTGTGCAGTTCTACACTGCAGAGGGGGAAGTACATACATACTGCAGCATTACATTCCTAATTGTATAAGACCACACCACTTCTGGAGGGGAACTTATGCTTCTCTCTCAAAGGTGCTCTAGCCCCTTGGAGCTGAGGTGGTGAACTTCTGAAGGTGTAAGGAGGATGGGAATATGTTCTATATCTCTCTTTGCTCTGTGTATAAGCTCTTTGCTGATCTCTGATCCTTTCTGTGATGCTGTTTTCAAGAAGAAAGATGCCAAATGGTAATTAATTTAGGTACAATCCTTATTTTCTCTTATATGTGAAATGTTTACTCAGAATCCTAGTTAATGAAGGAGCCGGAAAGTACAGCATTGATTGTATCTAGATTTCTGGATTTCTGTAATCACCACACTGAGATATTTTGCTTAAACTCTTTGTATACTACAACAGAAGTATAATAGAGCAGGACTTTAATTGTTTCTCGGATTTAAATTCAGATTCAAGACTTGCTTCTATAAATTCTTCCATATAAATGCAACTCAGAACCACATAGTAACTGCCTCAAGGAAATAAAAATAAATAAATAAGTAAAAAGATACATCTAATAATACCTTAGGATCTTGGTTTGTGATGACCGCAGACACCTGTACCACCTCTGTCTCAGAATTTGGCCCACTGGTACAGGTGGAAGATTTATATGTGGTGCTCTTGCACCACTGCAATTTACAACATAGAAGCACTACTGCTACTTGGGAGCATCGTAATCCATTGGGTAATGAATAGGGGCAGTCCCAAGATTGCTTCACATGCAGCTCAGGGGTTTCTGCTACAGGATCCCTCAGAAGCAAGCAGCTACAAAGGTAACTGTTTCAGTCTTTAACCAACTCTATGGATTAAGTCAATCGTTTTAGTTTGTTCAATGCAGACCTTTAAGTGGTGAAATTACTCAAGGCATTCTATAACTGGTATGACATGCATTTACTTCATAGCAAGTGGATCATAATTCTATATTTGTTGCCATTATATTCCCTCATAACCTAATATAAAACATGACTATGACCTACTAGAATTAGCCAGAGCAGCATAAATAATGAAAGTCTGTTGAGAGCATCTGTGTTTATGATGCAGAAAAAAACTTTATAAAGAAAAATTATTAAGGCAAATCTTCCAAGTCCAGTATCTTAGCACTTTGAAACTTTATCATGGAGTTCTAAAACACTGTAAGAGTGGACATTACTTGCAGAAACTTTGGCTGTGCAGCATTACCTACTACTGGTCCTGGAAAACTGACAGGCTTTTTTGTATATTTTTACAAGGAAATAAGCCAGAGTGAATTACAGCTTTCATACAAATTCTGTTCCAGAGCTTTACTTGTACAGAGAAAATAAATGGTAGGAAATTGTAGAATCAGATACATCGATATCCATTTTTTTAAGTTTTCTAAGTTAACCACTTTCTATCTACTAACCATCTCAAAATGAAACTTATAAATTTAAGAGTGTTGCACTGTTCATATTGGTCCATAGACATGTGAGGGCTGGAGGAATTTGTTAGGCATTACATACACCTTCTGTATTGTGTCTTTCAGAATACTGAAGACAACCTTCTGAAGGGCAAACGTCATTAACAATGTCCTAATTTCAATGTTCATTTACTGTTTCTGCTCTCTTGAAAAACATTTTGCTGATGCTGCCAACCCATTCTGAAAGTGTTTTATGAAGGGGAGCTCTGTCAATGACAAACTTTGCGTGATCTCTGACACTGAAAATGAGTGTATTTTTGTTTCTGGACTGTTTGTTACCAGAGGACAAAGATTTTCTAAGTTGCCTGCAGCCAGCACAGCTATTTGCCAAAACCAGCAGTACAATGGAAGGCCAAAAGCAGAGATCTCTTTTCATAGTCTTGTAGTTTACTTGGTTTCTTGTCCCTTTTATGATATTCAGAAAGGAACAGCTAGTCTAGAGGTTTGGAATAACCCATTTTTTTTTCATTAGCTCATGTGAATCCACATAACCTAGATGCTTTTTAGGAAAAGATCTTTTTTCTTTAGAGGTTGATGGTTGTCATAATTTTCTTCCAGTACTGTGTTTTACTTAAGTTTACTTCTATGTTGTTTCCCGTCATTCACACACATTAGAATGTAGCAATGCTTTGTAAACAAGCAGCAGATACCTACCAAGAATCATAGCATTCAAGTTTTCTAACGTGGAATGCTAAATAAAATTAGAAAAAAGTGAGGACCTTTAAAAGTTATATTAAAAACATAAACCCAAATGCCTAACTTTCCTGCAGAATTTGAGTTGTTTTGTTCATCTCTGACTTTCACAAATCTTGAGAAAGCAGCAGCATTCAAGATTGTTCTTTTTTCTTCTTTTTTTTTTTCTCCTTTCTGCTTACTGTGTTAGAAGTAAGCAATTTATTTAACTTACTGGGATCATAACACTGGTGCAGTGGGAGTCAAGAGGCTTTGTAGCTACATCCTTATTTCTGAAACGTGATTACTGCTATTATTTCTAATTCATAATTTATGGCAGCAGAGTGAAACAAATACTTAAGTTAGTTCTGTCTGCAGTCACTTTTCCTAATGATTAGTAAAAGCTCCATTACTCTCTCCTCAATAATAACTAGCCTTGCACTAGCATATTTAAAGCATTTATGCAGACTTTTAAGATAAAGGTGACTTTAAAGGGAAGCCAATTGTAGATTGTGGAGGCTTTAAGATGAAAAATACTAGCTTTTAGTTAGTTTGGTATATATGGATTATTTCTTCATTTTGAATTTAATGTTAATAAAAAAGTGAATTGTAAACACACCACTCAAAGAAGGAAGCGTTGCACTGTATCAAATGGTCAATTTTCATACTGGCCAAGGATTTGCAGCAAATGATTAAAATGACTTTTTCTCTTAAATTTATGCAAGGGAATAATGTGTTCGCTGCTGCATTTGATTGTCAGTTGTCCTGGATACTTACCGACTACAAATGCTAATACTGCAAACAAAGCTAAGGCATTTCTGTAAGCGGTGCCTTATGATAAGTTAACTTTTGTTATTTCTTTGTTTCTGTTAAGACAGTAAGCATTTAAACAGGAGAGTATTTTTTGAAGTTCTCACATATTAGAATATTGAGCATTCCTGTGCTTTCCCCCATTTCTGTAAATAGAAGTGCAGCCTCTGTATTCCAGTGAGAGATACTGTCACTAGTTTGACACTGTGGAAATACAGTTAGAATTGGCAAGAATTTTTTGCCATCTCTTTCATCCCTAGTGAATATGCCTTTTGCTGTTGTTGAATACAGTGGTCTTTGGCAAACTAATTCTCTTTATGTTAAACATACATAAACATGTTTCTATCAGATGATTCATTGTATCACGTTGCCTAAAGATAATCCCCACTGTTGCTTATTGGAAATAAGTGCACAGGCATATTAAGAAGCTTTAGTAAAGAGAAGTACTATTATTTGAAATGCAAAGCTCCTGAAGTATATAAAACATGGTAACTAATTAGCTTACACAGTAACTATTGGCCTGAATTGCATAATACTGAAGAAGTGGAACATGTAGGTATTACAATATGTTTGAAACACTGCTAACATCTCTCTGTTCAGACAGAGGGCTGCAAAATCCAAAGGAGCGAGCAAGTATGTTTGGCCTTGTTGGTATCTTGGTTGCTTGATTACAGTAAAATGCTTCTTTTAGGCCTGGTTATATGCATGGGTCTAGCTCAGAGGAATTGGACTATGTGCTTCATAAATTTAGGGTGTTCATCTCCTCACTTAGAAGGACAAAGTACAGTCAGAAAAGCTGAGCTGTACAGACAGGGCTCCAGCCATGTTTTCTGTGTGAAAAGATGGACAATACCAGTAAGTTTACAGCCAAGAAAAAGATGGTTTTAGCACAGTGACAGGAGAAGTGGGGAAGTACTGCTGATAGAGTGCTCGGAGACAGTGAGGAATGAGAGCGAATAAAATGGCCAGCTTAATCAGACAACGTACTTAGTTCACAAGGAGCTACAGTGCTATGACAGAGGGAAGGGACTGTAGTCAGTAAGTACTGGGAATTTGTTTCCATTTAAAGCCTTACTCTTCTCTGCTAGTATGCAAAAACTCATTTTATAGGGGGTTCCTATGGTCTACCCAGGAAACACTTTAACATTATTTCAGAAAGTCTGATAATTTAGATTAAATTCCTGAGCTAAAAGCTATCATACTTAAGTTAACCCTGGGAGAGGGCTACTTAATACAATTTTATTGTACTATACAACAAGGAGGACAAATTCCACATTTAAATTATACACTTTACAAAACTAATCATCCAAGTAAAATCCCACACTACCATCACCAGCCCTGTCAAAAGAAATATTGTATTTTTAAAATATAATTTCTGTTTGAGGTTAAAAGCTGCAAGCTGCTTTGTCATAGCTATCTTGAGATCACTTTTTAAACCACTTTAAATTAATTTCTAGATACTGACTTCAACTGAAATTATGCTACTAGTAGAACTTCAAAGCATTAGCAAATTGGTGATAGAATTTTTAAAATATAATTACAGCTATAGCAATGCATTCCACAGCTCCAAAGCTTCCATGCTGGAAACAAAATTTTCGATATAAACTTAGAATATGAAGATGCATTTCTCTTGTAACTCAGTCAGTCACTGTAAGATAGTAACGTTTAATCAGTTCTGAATGTGTTTTTAGTCTCACAATCATTAATATATGAAAAGTTTCTAATTTACATTCAGTTTTTAATTCAGATGCATGATGCTGATTTATGAGAAGATGCTATGAAACTTCTTGAAACACCAAGGAGTGTTTTCAAGGAAGTTAATTACAACCCCAGAAAGAGAGCTTCTGAGTTCGTTTAGGAAAGACAAGAAGTAAAACAAATGAAGTATCTCATTTGTCATTCACTGATGTACATTTCATCAATTGACTTTTTTTTTTTTTTTAAATAATGGTTTTGAAAGTGTTAACATGTATCACAGACAATAGCTTTTTATTTATAACTACACCAGTCTTCACCAAGTGTAATATGTCTGAACTCAAGCGGTCTGAATGCTCCTACCGTACAATTAATGCTATGCTTTTGGAATCATCCTGTTGCCTTAATCTTGCAAATGAGAAAAAAAAAAATCTAAAGTAAATAGTAAACAAAATTTTCCATGAACTGAGGGCTTGCATCCTGGGTCTATAATCAAATCAACTGTGACCTTAACATCATTACATGTGTTCAGTGGGTCTCTTCTTTTTTCTAAACTATTTCTTGTTAGATACAATTCCATTGGAAACACTATGAGACTGTTATGCATCCTACCTATAATTTTAGTCAGTGGAATATGTTTTGAAACGTATTGGGTAGGCCTTCATAAGCTCCGATTCATATAACCAATTCCATTAAGACTGAACAGTGAAGTTTTCACTCTTTCTTCATTTATTGTACAATAAGAACAATTAGATTAGATTGCTGCCTTGCATCCTATCATTTACTTCTAGTCAGCTTTTAATTCAGATAAATTTGACATATCTTAATAAAAATATTCATCAATGTAAAATGTATTTGGGAGAAATACAGTTAATCACTGACATTATCCTTTAGCGGCAATAATTAATATTATGGCAATAAAAATTATTTAGAATATATTTTTACACTTCATAACATTGTGTAGAAGGCTGAATGATTATTTAATAAGACAAAAATTATTGTCATAACACAAGAGAGCATTGCTGTACTAGACTATCACACAGACAGCTTTAAGTCACTCAACAATAGATTTGAAAAGCACATGTAAAGGATGAAGCGTTGCCCAATGGTACAGGGATGTATTTACCATCTACAAGATGAAAAGGTCAAGATCTAAATGTGCTTTGACTTTGGAAAACAGTTAGGCGTTTCCCTTGTGATTCCACTTTTACTTCCTTACTACCAGCATAATTATTTAATAGGTGTTTATTTCCACAGGTGTTAGTTATTAGATATCAATATGACCTGTCATCAAATACTCACCTAAAGCCAAAAGCGATGCTTAGAAGAATAAGCACCCTTTATTGTTTTGGCACTTTCCAATCTAAGCTTTAGGTACTAAATTTTATTAATGAGGTGGTGTTCCCGTTATATACTGCTCAATATCTAAAAATGTGTTTTGTCTTTGGACAGGCACACTGAATAATAGTATTCTCAATATTGAATAACTTCCAGTGCAAAATATTCCCACTATTAACCACAACTGTCAGGAAGATCCATCATCAATGCTTCACGCCTGCTGCAATCTTTCATTTCAGTGGGATTCTTGATGTCAAAAACTGGTATAGGAGACAATGCCAAACTAATAGGAATCATATTTTGAAAAAAAAACCCCAAACCCAATAACACAGGTTTTTAATGATTGTATTCTGCCAGAGGATAGAGATTGAGATACTTTTTTGTAATACGGCATGAGTCACCTCATTGAAAGGCAAACAAAAACTACCTTTTGCTTTCGCTGTTGGTTTGCCAACACCATCACATATACAAACTACACTTGCCATTTCCATGCCAAAACAATATTGTTTTTAACTGTTGACTTGGAATTTAATAATCTCTCTAAATCCATTAACTCCCACCCTCATATTTTGTCTCAAAAAACATAATTTGTAACACAGATAATAAAAACATAAATTCTTTAATACACTCAGGTGCAAGAACTATTGCAAACTGAGATATCCACAGCTAAACATATACATATTTATCACTCTGGCTGTGTGAAACTTTAAGATTTTATTTTAGGTGTTAAAATGCTCTTATCAAAAATTTAGCATTTTGTAAAATCTCTTCCCTCTTCATTTTTTGGTCAGTCACACCAACTTTGCCAGGCACAATCACTACAGTGGTTACAAAATAAAGAGGCTGGCTGCATACGTTAAAAAGCTTATGAATACACAACCCAGTATTATGAGGCAATTGTAATATGCTATTCAGTGAGAGATATTTTCATAAATTTCGATCTACAGTTTCAATCATAAATGATTTTCAGTACCTTTCTTCTAAGTCCTCTCCCTTATATCATAACTTCCCTTGAAATGTACACATCGGCTCTGACTCCAGTTTTATTATCATAAGATAAAAGTCAAGAAGGGAACTGAGTGTGTTTAACATTTATGAAATACCTTTGTTGTTGATTTTTATAACAGAAAAAAACAGTTGGAAAAAATTTCTGGAACTGTGATACAAAACTACACTGATAATCATTCCTAGATTATTATAATGTGGACTTTAATGTTTTCTTAGGTATACTAATAAAAGTTATCTTCATTTTTTAGTTACCACATTCAAATAGCTTTTAAGAATGCTTCAGTAATATGGTTTTAACTCATATATTTAAGAATCATGTCCATGTACCCAAGCTGAAGGCTGTAACTATACTTCTGAATCTGTAATGAATTTGGACAGAACTTGGATGCTATTGGAGTTACCAGTTTGTCCAGCTGAAAGTGTCCACAGTAAGTTGTCTCAAACACAGATGCGTTTTTTACCCTGAAAAGTTTGTTCTCACTGTGTTGCTTCGCCTTTTACACTTTACAGCATGAGCCTGGAAAAATCCCTAGCCTTTGCCATGTAGACAGTTGCTCTCCCAGGGCTAATCTGATCATTCCTTATCACTTCTGAAGTGCTTTATTGTTGTCTCTAAACATCTCCTCCATGCATACTAAACCTTGGGCTTCCTATTATTCTCTCTTCTGCTGCCTGTAACAAGCTGGTCCTCTGTGACTACAAATACTGTTTGATAATGGTAGTTTTTGTTGTTTTAAAAAGTCTGCGGTCAACCATTCTGGACAACATATGAAAGAATACCACAACACAGAAAACTATGGCAAATGTCTACTAGTGCTTCACCTTATTAATGCAGCACTGAACTTTAACTACTTTTAGCATAAATTACAAAATGGTAGTGGTTGCAATTCAGAGGTGGAGATTGATACAGTCTGTGAGCCTCGCAACAGAAGTACCATTTTGACAGGAGTTACAGTAATGGCTAGTTTAAGCCAATTATATGAAATTCTGATTGGTCATAAGTCATAGTAAAGCATTCATAGTCTTTAATGGCTCAAGGGTTTTACTCAAGGGCACTACAACTCACTTAGGACTGCATCTATTTCTCATTGAGGGGACTTATGTTTTTAATATGGAAGAAGGAGAGAGATAAAAGGATACGCAAGAAGTTCCTCTTATGGCTTCACAAAGAATCATTATACAGCTTAGAGAATTCCCTGTTGGAGAAGGAAAAATCCATGTTTATTGCCAAGAGTAATAAAAGCTGGTCAGGGGAAGTGCAGTGGAAACTACCAAATAATTTACCAAATTAAATCCTCCTGAGAAGTGTTTTGAGAAGCCAGGAGGCTAGAAGTAGTTTCCATCTAGATGTACTTGCCATTTTAGTTCTGATTTCAGGAAAGTTTTGGAGTCTGCAAATGAGGACAATGCCAGTGCCCTTGGCACACAGGAGAAAGGGAACCTTTTGTGCTCTTCTTCCCCACTCCCCGCCTTTGGCAGCACAGCTGCTGCAGTTGAACAACTGTTGTCAGCCCCAGGATGCACAACAGCCCTCTTGAAGGGTTTGTGCAGATACTGAAGTCTCAAGCACTACACGCAGTCACAAAACAGAATTGCAGGTGGCAGCTTTCACTTACATAAATGGTCTAAAATTTCTCTGGAGCTTGATGTGAGTAGACAGCTGAGCACAGCGAAGGTTTGTTTTACTGAGGCCCATCCAAGTTCAGAGGGATCCAAGTCAAAATATTTGCAAGGGGTAGTTGGCCAAGAACAGACTCACTGGTCTGGTAGTCTGGACAGGTGGGTTTTGCCTATGTAAAACAGTATGTTTATATAATTTAGAAGCATAATAGATGAATTCTGGGGCATCCCTATGTTAAAAAGAATGAGGCCTACTGACAGTATTTTTATACAGCTTCCAAAAAAGAAAAGTAGTCCTTGCAGCATCATTCTCATCCAGGAGTTAAACTAAGGAAGCTGATGGTGACTTATGTATTTTTGCTCTTTCTTTTATACTTCTGAGGGCCCAAAGAAGTTGCTGTGCAACTTGCTCTCAGCAATTCCTGCTGGGGACTGGGTTAAAATCAGGAATGTGATTTTTTCCTAAAAGCTTTGCTCTACCTCATCAAATGACTAATTCTAGTTTAAAGAATTTATTTTGAATTTATAATAATGAATTAATATATTTCTCATTTTTTCCAAAGCTGTGAGGTTGGAGAACTACAGTTCTCCAATAGTAATCCAGATTTTTGTTAAAGTTGTAAGTTAAGTTCTGAACAGCCAGTGGCGGTGTGAGGAAATGTTCCTTATCCTTTGTCAAAACAAACCCAACCACCATTTCAGTTAGAACAGTCTCAAGTTTCTAGTCATAGCTCTGCAGTTAAATTGCCATAAAATACTTTGCTTAGTTAAATGAACTCCTATAAGGATTTATTTAAACAGAATCATTTACATTTATGATTGATTACTTCCTTCCCATCATTTTAACACTATTTTATTTTTGGTTCTTACTTCTCCTCCTTGCCTAAGGACCTCCACTTAAGAAAAGAGGTTTGTGAAAAGGAATAGTTTCACTTGGAAATAATTGGCCCCAGAGCAAAGATCTTCAAGAAACCACAGAAAATAAAAAAAAAAAAAACCAAAACCAAACAAACATTCACTCTGTGGGATAAGACATTTGCAGAAGATTTTTGCACAGACGTTTAGCTAGAATAAAGATCTCTTTAAGAGTTGTAATGAGCAAAATTCACTTCTAACAGCACTATTGTATACAATGTGTCTGGGGTTTATCTTCTGTCTGCAAGTTCTTGCATCAAGATCAATAAACTAAAATTTTACCTTGGGAACCCAGTATACTATTCCTTAACTAGGCAAAGGTCTGATGGTGATGATAGAGAGGCCAGGGGCTAAGCCCAGATAAAACTGTTTGTAGAAAAGCAGTAACAACTACCAGAAACTTCTGGTAATGAAATGATTTATGCTTCTTTGAATATGTCCACATTTTAGCAGATATATTATAGAGGATAAGTATATAAAATACAGTTTATTTTAGTTGTGTAGCTCTTTCCCTGACTTGTTCTTGTATCAATAATTTCATGCAAACATCTAAGAATTACCGAAGTCACAAATTCCTTTTCCAACTGTGATCCTACACTTGTTATAGAGAGGTCTAAATAACTATTTGCAGATAGGTTAGGCTTATTTCCTCTCAGAGTACGCAAATTACAATAGAGAAAAGAACACCAGTGCTGCAGGATTCAAGTGCATACAAATGACACACTTTATAATATAATGATTTTACGTAGTCATAATCTAGCACATTAGAGTCATTAGCATTTACTTGTGAAAATCCAGTTTGAAATATTTATTTGCATGCTACACCTTATTTCCTAGGTGACACCATTTCTACAAATATAGAGACATAGATGAAGATGTGTCTGGAACCAGACACAGAGCTAGAGTTATGCTGGAAAGAGTGAATCACTATCTGCTCCATGCAGAGGAAAATATTTTCAGATATTGTAAGCATCAAAAACACCCAAACATTTTTAGAAAGAAATCCAAGTGGTCCATGAAAATCTGGTCTCTGTAACTTAGTGCTTTACTGTGCTGAAATTGTCCACTAGAATAACACTATTGTTCCCCTTCCCTCTTTACCTGCTTTCATGTCTGTTCATCACAAAGAGGAAAGATTGTGCCTCTCCACTCCAATGCCTCTGCATCTCAATAACCCAGATACAATACCTCAGGTTCCTCTTGCGTTTTTAGATTTTGTCTGTACAAAGAATAATATTCTCTTGGTTTTTCATAATTATCCACTCTGGTATACATATAGTTACTGATTAGCAAACAGAACAAACCAAGTGAACAGCTACAGAGTTTGCGTTTCAGCCATTTGTTTTCCTAACAGCGATAGAATTGTCTCATCCTCGTGATCTCAATAACACCAGAAGGGGCAAATGAGTTAAAAGTTACTAGAGGGAGTAACAGACAGCTAGACACAAAACAATCACATTAGCCTTGTTTTCTTTAAAGAACAATAAATCTAGAGATATTTACTGAGTGCAATAAAATGCTACAGGGTATTGTTAGCACGAAATTTGAATCCATAAATCAAATAAGTATCAAGAGTGTGTAATAATCAAATAGGGAGATCTAGTGCTACAGGGCATTATTAGCACAAAATTTGGATCCATAAATCAAGTAAGTATTGAGAGTCTGTAATCATCAAATAGGGAGATCTAGTCATCAAAGGTTGGTAATGCCAGGAAAAGAAGGACAGAATAATCTATGGCACACCCCTGCCACAGTGAATCAAAGAAGTTATCTATCAGGATGATGCCTGGTTTGTAGTCCCTAAATTAGTTGTATAGGAAAGTCAGAAGGGAGTCAGGGTATGTTAAAGATCAGATCGTAGAGGAAAATACAGGCTCAAGACTTGGCAGATAATTTATTAAATGCTAATTATTCTAATTTCTATTTTACATGATATTAAGTGTATGCTAGAAGCTTCCAACTGGAAAATCTGCACAATAGTTAATGCAGTTCAAAAGCAGCATTAATCCTACTTCATGGCTTGTGACACTCTTGGGAAAGAAGATATCGCACAGCTTCAAGGATGCAAAGTCACTGGTGTTAAGCAATCTGAGCAGATGACAAAGGGAGAAGTCCTAAGTGCATATTTCCCTGTGTGAAATCTATATATCTACAAGTAGATTTGCTTTCCCCATATACCTGTAGCCTATATAGAATTTCAGGTCAGTGTACCCTGGAAGTAGGTGATCTTAGTGCGAGCTAGTAACTTTAAAAATACTCTTCTCATACCATTACTGACAAGCCATTTCAGATTTGAAGGAATTAACAGAAAAAGAATAGTTTTATCTTAATTATCATCCCAGTAAATTAAAACTAGAACATCGGCATGTCACAGTTCAACGTCACAGGCCTGACTGAATCCTGGCAGTCAGTATGGCATTATCAATACTCTTTATCATCTGAAGAATCCTTCTGAAATGTTCTCATAGTAACTTGCAGCCACAGATTTCACCAGATTTGACCTGTGTGAGATAATTGCAAGTGCTATGCAGTCTGCTTGCTCTCTCTTGTGAATTTGATATCAGTGACAGCTCCCAACTCTGTCATTCTCACCAGCTTTCCTCTGATTAAGACATAGAGTGGTTTTTTACATTGTACACAGGACTAAAACAGGCACATGATTCCTCTTGCATTGAAACAAATTCTGACAATCCCTGCACATAAAAAATTTTCAGGCCTTAAAGCTGGAGCTATGTCCTTATAAAGCAAACCTGAGCTTTTTTTCAGTCTGACTGCATACAAGCTGAGTGCCTCTGAGCATCAGATTATCTTTGTGCTTCATATTGTGGAAAGGTGTTACAGAAGCCAGTGCAGAGCTGGCTGTGGTCCAGCAATACAACATTATCATATTTATGGTGAGATACCTACAACTGGGTAGTGTAGATCGCTGCTGCCACAGCTGTCTGAAGTTGTATCCACTGCTATCAGTACCACTCCGAGCAAACTAGGTTTGGCAAACTACAGTATACAGTATCAGCAAGGCTGGCAGATCCAATTCACAAATGAGGATCAGCATAGCCTTAACATAAAGAAATGCCAGATGAAAAGGTAACTTGCTCAGAGTGGATGTATTGAACGTATGGGATGAGAGAAGCTGTCAAAGGAAGATGACAATGAAGAGCCTCACTTCACTAGGAAGATGTCAGAACGCACACAGAGAAAGTGGGTTCGATTTAAAATGCTCCAGAGATTCTTTTTTCAAAAAGGATTCAAAATTTCAGAACTAGGTAGTGTGTAACACCTGGAGCTGCCTATGAAGTTCGCTGAATTTTCAGAGCAGAAAGCTGCATCTGCAGAGCAGTCATTACCCCCATGGGTAAATTTACCCAAACTGACCATTTGGCAGTGTATAAACTAAACTCAGTTGGTGGATGTTTGGATGTTAACTGTATTATATTTTTCTTTTTAAGCCACAGATAAATAATATCAGAAAGAGTTAGCAGAAATAAGCCTGAAAACCAAAGTCACTTTACAACAACAATATTACTAATAACTTAATGATTTACCCAGCTGCAACTCAAAAGCAGGCCAGGCAAAGTCTCATTCTCCACACCCAGAGGAGTATCTAGTGGATACCATTGTTTCAGCTCAGTCTCTCCCCTTCTCACACTTGATCTCTCTCTCGCCCATCAAAGCCTTTCTTGCCTTCATGTTTGTGATTCTGCTTTTCTGTGCCTGACAGTTGTAATGAAGATATGCCACAGCTAGTGACAAGGCAAGTATTCTAGAAAAATACTGCCAGAAGAGATGAAATGAAGTAGCTAATACCTGACATTGGTTTCTGAAAGTGATCACCAATATGTAAATTTATGTCATGCTCTGTAACCGATAGAAGAATCTGTATTACTTTAAAGGTCATCATTAATTAAAAAGCCCAATGAAAACAAAACACATGGAAGAAAATCGCTCACTGTTAAAGTGTCATTGCAGCATCAGGATCCGTAAAGGTGATACGGGAAAAGACAGGATGCATTTGGCTCAGTTTCAACACCAATTCTAGCTGAAAAAATGTTATGGATTTTTAAAAGCTTGAAGTTGTGCTACTTGGCTTAGAGTAACAAATGTGGGTTTTTTAAACAAATAGTTGTGTTTTCTTACACGCTCGCTTTAACATTCTTATCACTTCAAGGTACTGCAACTCTATATACTTCTCCCTACATCAAATTTCAGAATTTAGGCTACTTCTGTACAAAGTATGAGTAAGCTGCCACAGTATACATAGCAACATCCATTAACATATATACCCCCAGGTGTGCTGGGTAATACACATCTAGCACATTGTGTTATCAGTGCACCACAGACATTGGATGAAAAGGTAAATGGAGAGCAACATAATGCATCTTCTCCTCAGCTGTGTACGCAATGCGCATTTCGCTATCGTCTTACCTTTAAGTATTAGGAGAAGAATAACCTGTTTCTTATTAATACACCTTTCTAGGAATATATAAACAAGAAGCACATTCTGAGAGATCATTTCTAAATTATCTGTAGCTACTGTTACAAGATTCCCTGAACTAACTCACTGCACATTCCGAAGCAAACAAATGCATTTTAGCAGCGGCAGCATGATCTTTTCACCCATTATTTACAATGCTTTATAATTATGGTAATGGTTAACTCTACGGGCACAGAAAATTCAAGGAGTTTTTATCTTTGGATCTTAGGAATTAGTGCAAAATAACGTGAAAGTTACAGTAGCATACTGATCCTCATACAATACCAAGGAAAGTCAGGTATTGTCTTTCATCGACTGTCTTTGACAGTCTTTGAATTCCATCCACTATGTTTTAAATAAATACACTTGAGATGCAACAGTACAATTTGTATCAGCGTGACAATATAATAATTTCAGAAATATAATACAATAAACACTACCCCTATTTACATAATCAAGATATTCCCATCTCATAATCCAAGGATGCTTGTAACAATCTGTCGTATCGCTTACATTAACATTATTACCTACCCTGGGTAGACTGAGATGTAATTTAAAACAGAAACAACAGAGTATTGGGGATAAGGAAATGCTGATCAAAACCTTAAGGATTTCTAGAGGTCACAGGCACCCTGGCAGCCTGCCAGGATCACAATTATTGACTAAAGAACACTTTCCAGTTTCCCTGCAACTCCAGGTTAACACAGCTGTTAAAATAAAAAAAAAATATTAAGAATTGGTACTAATCAGAAGCTCATTTTTGGGGGAGAATGAGAGAACCCTAAGTTTTCTAGTATTTCTAGTCCTTTACATAAAAGTATTAAAATATGAAAAAATGTAAAATGACTACTTGGACTAATTTGTTAATTTTTATGCAAATCACTAAGCAATTAGCTTAGTTACCAATGGTGGTTCAAAAATCGGGTATAAAATCTGAGTGTACATAAAAACTTCTGTTGAAGTGGATGTAGGCATTGACAAAAACATACTGTCATGAAAAGAAAAACGTCTTAAGGAACTGGATCATGATTAAATAGAATGTGGAGCTTGTCACATCTGGATCCCCAGTTTAAATACACTCATAGCGAGTCTAACAGTGGCCAGTTTGTTAGTTTGCATCCTAAACTATCTGTCAGTAGATTTCTAATGCTTTGAGCATTAAGTATTCTAGAAAGAAATGAGTTTGCCAGTTTCTTAATAGTGTCAGTAACCTTTTCTCTTAAGCAGAGGGACTTGCTAAAAACAGAGGTGAGAGTGTTTATTAGCAAATGTTTAATTTATGAACTCATTTTGTCTTACCAGAGAAAAATAAAGGTCTTTTAACAGACACATGTTAGCTTTATTGATTGACTGACTTTTGGGTGGAATCATTACTTGGGGGAGCTAATTCTGTGACAGACTGACAGAGTAACTGGGCTGTGCGGTGAGGTGGAGTGCCTCTGTTTTCTCTTCTCTGGCCTGAAGCGTGTTGTGACAACAGTGACAATGTCAGTGTTATCTAAGTTCCCTCACTGTGGGAGGGAACAGTGAATGGGCAAAACTATGACCCACCAGCAATATGCTCACATTGGCCAGCTTCCATCTCTGACCAACTCTTAGCTGCATGAACTGTGTGGATGAATATCTTTTAAAGAAGAAAAGAGTTCTATCAGGCCTATGATCTATACAGACCTCTCGGCATGATACAAGTCCTATAATTTTACCCAGCAGCTCCTGTAATCAACATGTGGGCTGTGAAGCCAAACTGCTGCTATCCTTCTGTACTGAGGGTTGTAGTTTAGTCACAAGTTGGTTTATGGTAAATGCTTGTTTAACTTTTTCTTTACTTGATTGGTATTATGTAATAATACAAACCAGAAGTATAAAATATGCTTATAATCCTGAGAGCTCTGTTAAACCCTAACTGATAGTAGGAAAAAGGAGAATACTACTAACGGAAACAGTATATACTGAAGATTCTGCTTTCATGTGAATGCAATTAGAGCTTTTCCCTTAAGCTAATAGCATAAGTAACTATATGAGGAAATCCAAAGATGCTGCAGATGTGCAGGAGGGGAAGAGTAGTGTTTGCTTGGTGTTCAGTGGTCCATATGTAATAAGCTGGCAGTTCCATCTAGTTCCTACCGGACAAATATCTACAGCAGAAATTCCTGTTTCTCCTCTCCCCCAACTGCACGTTTGGAAGTTTCTGCAATGAAGGCAAAGGCTGAATTAAGAGAGATGGGGCTAATTTTCAAAGCTATTTTATTTTTCAGTTTATCTATAAAGATATGCACACAAATAAATTCCTATCACATATACGGCAGTGAGATTCAGAACACCAGTTACTTTCCTGGATATCTAGGCATGACCAATCAACTCTCATGTCTTTTGCCAAATTGTTCTCTGAGATCTATTCTGATATTCTTAAACTTTGATCTTCTCCTAACAGCATTTCCCAACCTGATATAAACAGATTAATTCTCTGTCTCTTGAGAGTAAAATATTTTTTTTAGTTTTCAGTAGTTACTTTGATTCCTGGATGATAGAATTGTAATAAATGACATACAGGATGGATCACAGCCCCAGTTAATTTTTATTTAAAATGTTGAAATGATTCCTTAATACTGGTAGCTCTTCTATAGAAAATGTAGCATATACATAGCATAGCACGAACAAGTAGTAACTACGTGATAGTTTGATATGGAACAATTATTGTTGGCATTAATTTGGCATGTATTATTATTGGATTTTGCCTGTACAAATAACGCACTTCAAACCCCATATCAACAAAACCTCTGCAGCAAGGCACAGGTAAGTGTGGCTCCCACAGCTCTATATACAACCAGCAGGAGACCATCAGCCTTACTATGATCCATAATACTTTAGCTTGATCTTGACCAGAAAACGGGCCATTTTTTGTAACATACTACATACAAACTATGGAAAAGATTGTCAACTGCCCAACTGCATGGCTTGGCGTGAGAAAATCCAGCAACTTGGTGTTGTTGGCAAGAAGCTCCCTTAAATAGCTAGAGCTGCACCATCCTTTTAAGGAACTGTAGCAGGCACCAGGGACTACATCCCTTTAACAAGGAAGAAAAACAGGGCATCACTGAAGTTATCCTTGTAACAGCAGCCTCTGGTAGTTCTTTAACTTGCTCAGAGCCAGGATGGCTGTCAGAGCTTTGAGGCTGCTGTAAAGCACATTGTGACTGAAGAAAATACAGAGTTAGGATGTAAATCATGGAAACACAAAAGACTCTTTTCAGCTTTTCCTTTTGTTATGGACAGTCCTTAATGACAATGAGCTCTAAATACTATATATACACAGTGCTATGGATTTATGACTCAACAAAAGCTAGCAGCAAGCTTTTTTTTTTTTTATATAATCTTGACATATTGGAAAACCAATTTTTTTAAAAAAATTCTTAATGGGAAGGCTCTTTTCATACAAAAAGATTTCAAGCACTATATATGTTCTTCTTTCTCATGAGGCAACGGCTGCTCTCTCCAACACGTTCTACCACAGCCAAAGATTTACAATTCTCTTTTCAGTCTGTAAATCTTTTCATGCCTGTTACATCAGGTTTTTTTTGTTCTCCAATGTTCTTTCTGGTGCCTACACGTGATCCCTGTGTGCAGCTGATATTACTGACTAACCCAATATTTATACTTTTTGCCCTTGATCTTTACAGGTTTGAAACCACATTTAGTACAGTTGGAATGGGGGACATTAGAATCATCCATCGTCTTACTGCTCTAAATTGTCCCCAATGTAGGAAATGGGTTTTAATTTGTGGGCAATATCTTGCTAACCTAACCAACTCCCACTTTTCTATATAATTTAATAAACCTTAACCTCACTGTGCAATCTCTGTAATTGTTTAGATGCGCAATGGCTTGTCATTTGCATCCCATGAAGCTTTTATAACAATAACGACTTCAATTAAACTATGCCACTTGGCTTCATCATACTTCCCCCAAAATATCTTTGCCATCAACATTTCTCAGAGTGGCAATTCTCCTGAGCTTTCCAGAATTTATAGGTCACAGGTAAAACAGCATGTTCCCTGCAAATGTTAATGAGTTTACAAACTGCTGAGTATTATAATGATAAATTTGATCATATTTCTCAACTGACTTTACACAGTCTTGGCACCGCAATATTTTTAGCTTATATCTGCTCTCAAAGGGCCCAATCCAAAGCTCATTGAAGTCAAGGAAAAGAGGTGTATTAAGATTAGCAGCTTTTGATCAAGCTGGAGACAGTCAGTGCTGTAAAAACATTATCTGTGCACATCCCTTATACGCAACTGACATCTCCTTGCACCACTGCGAGTTACTGAATCTCATTTTCTTTGCAGCTTTCCACCTGATCAGGGAATCTATTAAAGTCCAAGCAGTCAAGGCAGCTGTCTTGAGTCAGATCATTTCCAGCTTCCTAAATACAGGGAACTAATATAATATCTACTTTATGCCCACATCACTCTCATTACTCACATGGCGTTGTGGAAGGTTTTCGGCAAGGAGGAGAGCAGAATCCAAGCGGCAGTGATTTCTAAAGGCCTGTCCCTGGTCAGTCCTCTGCTTCTGCAGAGACTCCCTCGTGCTTTCACAAGTATTTTCACCGACCTTCCTGGGCACTGCACATAGTAATTGCTATAGTTCTTAAATAGATCCTTCCATGCCTGCAGGGGTATAGGGCAGACTGTGGACAGGAGAGAAGGTCGCCTTGTTATTTAGTGTCTCTGTTGATACCAGTATGAACAGAGAACTGCAGTCTGACATATTTCCTGGGCATTTTAATGTATTTACAGATAGAAAGGTGACCTTTGTTTAGAATGGCTTTCAGCGAGGTGCAGTTTTTTTCAGATGAGAATCTCCATGAAATACAGACCAAATACTGAAAATACAGAGTGGTAACATATCAACTACCCTTGTCACTAAAAAATGTGTCTTAAACACCAAACCCTGTAAGGTTAGTCTTTTATCAGAAGGCCATTCACAAAATCACTAAAAACATAAAGGCAATTGTTCACTGTTGCTTGAAGCTATTTGTATACATGTGTGAAAAAAAAGTGTTATTCAACAGTTCAGTCAGATACTCTCAACTATGTCAAACTTTAAAATCCACATGACCTTTCTGGGTATAGGAAATGATTTACAATCTACCATGCCTTTGACATTTAAATGTGTGAGACTATACCATTCATTCATTTACCAAGATAAAATAGAGGTTAATGGAAGATGAACAAAGTAAAGCAGACTTTTACAGAAACATTAAATTGTCAGAAAGGAATGAATAAATAGGACTGCCTCTGCTTTTTTGTTGGTTTTGGTTTGGTATTTTGCAAGTCATTAAGCTTACTTTTACACAGCTTAGGGACTAATAACTAGATACAGGTTACTCTAAGCACCTGTCACCTCTGCCAAATAACTATTCTCTATTAATGAAATACAATTTTATAAGAGTTCTGATATCACCCTGCTGAACATCACTTTTGGAAAGGACTATTATCTAACATGACTAAATGTTACTGCATGTACTAAGTCTGATGTGCTATGTTCCTTGACATTACCAACAAACAAGATTGTTGTTTGGTTTAGACACTCGGTGGACTGCTTTGGAGATCCACTGAACATTTAAATACTACATTTTATTTTAAAGCTGAAACTGGTTTTGAAGTACTTTAGTTTGCAGGCCCTGGCAAGGTCAGGTGTTTCTGAAATTAAACTATATGATTATTTTACAGTTTCCCAAGAGCCTGCTCTCATAGTAAGAAAAAGACATAAAAGATGACTGTTTCCATTTTCTGTGTTGCAGTTTTTGTTAACAGTCTGGGAAAATAAGTAGCAGCAGTCTGTTCTATGCAAAAATAATCAAAGAGCCTCCTCAAAAGACAACATTAATACTTCCCTCTTCCATTCCACACAGCTACAATAGCGAGCTAAAATACAAAATTACTCAAGTCCTCAATATTAGACAAAAACTTAGATTACAGTTCCTGTTCTCAGACTCCTGTATTTTTCTTCTCTTCAAAGCATATGTGTAATGTAACAGGTAAAAACACTGTGTACATTCCACGTACTGCCTAAATACCTGGTGAAATGGCTTTTTTCTTTTGACTTTTTCAGAACACAGAATGAATGTGCAGTGAATTCACAGAAAAAGCTGTGCGTGGAATTTCTGAGGTGATATCGATAGGAGTAATTTATTTTTTATTTACAGTTTCTCTGGCCCTTATTTTTCTTTCTTTCCTGCTGTCTGAATTCAATATCAAATAGCTTTGCAATCCCACAATTATGCTTCAAATTTTAAAAACATGGACTACAGGCAATGCCAATTTTGGGCAACTATCCAAAATGACACACCAGGTACATAGTGCAAAGTAACTTTCATTACCTTTATATCCTGTAGCCACAACTTTTTCTTCTCCCCATTCCCTTGAGTGATGACTTCCTTGTCTGGGTTGCTCCTGTCTAGAATACACGCTAATTGTTATTACTTTGATTCCTAACATGAAGTATGTTTAATCCTATGCCTGTTAAGTGCCTGAACAGTAGTTTCATTGTACATCATGTACTGTTCAGAAATGTAAACCATAAGCACTGTTCAAGTTAGCATATGGTGCATGATCCTTTTAGCTCTTTGTTTTGAAGGTGAACTTCCAGAAAATGACATTCACTATCTTCTATTTCTTAATATATTAGAGAATTCTGTCCTAGTTTTGGAGAAGTACTAGAGCCTACTGGCCACAACTCTGATGTCTTTAAACAACTTCATTAGGGAACTAGACAAATCAGCAACATACACAGCAACTGCTATTCTGGCTGTTCCAGACACAATTAGAAAGTGTGTTTCAAGTCTCAAAATCTTAACATTCACACCAGCCAATCCTGATTTTGTAAACACAAATAGATACCATAAATAACCTGTTATTCCAGCATATACTTAAAATATAATATATTGTATCATGAATTGTTTAAATTAAAGTGAATAATTGCATTTCATGAATGATCAGTGGATTTAAAAATATTTCCTAACCAGTAATTTTTATACTAACTTTATATAGCAAGATAATTACATAAATGGGCACATTAAATAAGCAGTTTAAGGTCAATAGCCCATCTACTTCTGAACAAATTTATGGCTATATTTTACTACATCAGTGACATTACTGTCAATTCATTGTTTCTATCTACAGTGGTCATGTCAGTGCTTTCTGTATGAAATATCAGAATAATTAGAAAAATGAAGAGGCGCATGTGTTTCTCAAATGATTAAGAGGCTTTTCCACAAAGTCTGTAACAAGTCCGTATCTACAAAATCAGCAAACAAACCTCAGACACACAACTCTAAGATTAGCCAATAGAACCTCTGCTTCACAGTAACTGATATTTCACATCCTAAGGAAAATAAAAAAGCTCCATGGATTACTAACACTTCTGCAGAACTTTGTTGTAAGTTAACTTTATGAGGCAATGTAAATGAAAATATTTTGGCATGTGTAATTCCAGACGCTATATATGGCAATGGGGAACATAATCTATAAGATTAATGTCTCCACCCAAAGCTCTTGCATTTCTATCCAGTCCTTCTCAATGAATAAGCACTTAGTCTGGCCAACAGCTCACAGGGGAACTGCTGCTCATTCACGTGGGAGCACGTAGGTACCCCATTCAGTAGGTGCCAGAGATGCCCATACCAAAAAGCTATTCAGGAGGTCAAATTATGAGAGAGGTTGAGCTGGAAGTAGAAAACAAGACTTACGGAGTAAAAAGAACATGTTTACGTTGGGTTTAAGAACGCAACACTGCTCACATGGCGAAACACTAGTGCTTCTCCTCCATCTGCCCCTGCAAAGCTAAGTAGAACTTTACTTTTTGTGTAGATTTTGTTGAGGACTCTGAGGGGGTAGTATGCCTTCCATTTATAGTACACCTACAGGTTTTGTTATTGCTCTTTTATTAAAGGCGTGATAGACAGATCATTAGCTGTGCACATTATTTCCTTACATAAGAAGAAGAGAGTGTCATGCTGTGATGGTTCAGGGGTGAGTAGCAGCCCTGGTGCCACCTGCTGCTGTGTGAGCACTCTGTTATCTTGCCATGAGAATGCAGTGGGTCTCTGGGGAATCCCTCAAAACTCTCCTCCAGTCCATCCTGCAGTCCTATTGCTTTTTGGACAGGCAAAACTCAAGATTTTCCTGCCTAGGTCCAGCGGTCTCACAACTACCGTATCTGCCATATACCACAGTCTCCTCTACAACACTGTGATTACAATAATTCACAGTAGCTCCTTTGAAACAAGGGACCACCCCTAAACACAAAAAACCCCAGAGACCTCTGGCAAAAATATTATTAATTTTTCTTGATACTCTGGTGACCCACATGCCCCAGGTACGCCCCAGGAAGCCTGTGGTTCAGGGAAGTTGTATCCTTCTGGTCTTTGTGGCTGTGATGTCCCCAGACAGCATTTTTGGCAATAACGCCTCTCAAGAGTGTGCTCATTTCAAGCCCTAGCCATTTTCCTTTTCATGCCTCTTGACTGAGGAGTGTGTATTCCTGTGTGACCTGATCTAGGTGTTCCTGCTCCAGCAGGGGGATAGGACTAGATGATCTTTAAGATCCCTCCCAATCTCTGATATTCTGTGAGTATCACTCTCCTCACCAATTACAATAGCATGCTGCTTCAGGGCTGTCTTCTGAGTCAGACTGAAGGGCTGCTACAACTTGAAAATAACTTAGCAAAACCCCCTTGTCTATGTAGCTGAAGGTAGAACAGTTCTGCTCACCTAGTCCTCAGTGTGGCTTCACACAACAGGGCTGGTAGAACGCTGGGGCAGGCAGCTACAGCTTGGGGGTCTGAACAAGCTCTTTTGTTGGCATCCCTCCACATCTAGCTGCAGGCAGCTCATATTTCTGCTGTAGACGCAAGGTTTGTTTTCAACAATTTAGTATCCTTTTGAGTTTGAAATATGAGAGAAATAAGCCTGCTAATCAGATTTGAGCCAGGAAGTGGGCTCCCCTAAATTAATGGCTATTTTCTTAAGGACTCTTAATTCTTTTAAGGACCTCTGATTTCCTTTCTTGCTGATTTTTCAATAGCTCAGAGTTAAACAAAGCAAATCCATTCACATATTTCAATATACTAAAAGAAGTTGCACAGTGATAAAGTAATTGTGCATTAATCCTGTGTTCTTCACATATGTATACAGACATAATAAACTAGGCAAGTAATTCTTCCTAGAAGAGCTAATCAAAGGTTTTAATTTAATCAGTTCATTTTATGTTCATCTTTTGTGTTTTGTCAGCCTAACACACATAATAAAAATTTAATCTCTTCATTGTTTTAGTAATCTGAACCACTGTTTTACAAAGAGTACTTGACTGATGGTCATAGCCAAATGAAACATGTTTGCTTGCCCTCACAAAGATTTTAAATAACTGTTTTAATTCCATGCCTCAAATAAAATGGTTTCCTTCCTCAACAACATGAGGGACAAACAAGAGAAATGTAAGGCTTGTGTTCATTCCCCGCCCCCCACCCTCAATTTTCTGATATTGGCTTAGAAACCTTTCAATATAAATAATTCCCAGTATATGCACAAATTGTCTACTGTGCTGTGAATTTATTGAGTCTCCTAGGAGCTCTAGGAGACAGGTATGGGAAAGGTAGTGCTATAAAACCCCAAAATAACCATTTTTTTCTCTAATTGAAATCACTACCAATCACCAAAATAATGGCCAATAGAAAGGAGGTTTCAATACAAAAGCCATAAAAGTATGAATGGGAAATAAAGTGATTTTTCATTCACGGCCAATGACCTTTCATTTGTTGCCAACAGAGCACCAGTAATAGTAATGCAGGCCCCAGAGACTACTGTGAGGGCTGAACTCTCCAGTGCCACAATGCTTTGCCCATCAGAAGCTTTCACAGAACACACTGAAAATAAGTAAATGATCCCCTTGCTGTGGAGCCCATGGATAAAAAGAACTGTTTGCCTTGCTTCCTTTTATCTCGGAAGAGTCTTATTCTTATTGATTATTTTTGTCTTTTCTCTCAGCCTATGTAGGCAATCAGGCAACCCTGGAAGAAACTCAGCATCTCAATGACCACACTGTAGAAAGCAGACATTCAGCCTCACCATTAAAGTGTTTTACATAATGAAGCTTTCTAAATAAAAACAATAGGTTCCTTTCTCCTCTTTTTTTTTCCCTCCTTGTCAGACAAGCCTTTCTAATGGCATTTTTATAAATATTGGTAACTTTTGAATTTATATTTATACTACCTTTCATAGCATTACCATTATCACCATGGAACATACCGGTTAGAGAGGATCTTCTTTCCAAAAGGCTTTTCTAATAGCATATTTCATAAAGGTATCGATTTTAATTAATTGAGCAGATTAATAGCAGAACATTAAATACAATCGGCTGATGGATTAGAGGAAGCCCAATAAGCCATTCATAATTTATGCCAGGATTCAGACTAATTCAAGACCCGGAAAGCTAAAAGCCTCCTTTATTCTGCATATAGACAGGCTACAAGATGCAGCCCCTTCACAAAAACAACAAAAAAACCAAACCTCCTGCATTTGCTGTCAGAAAAGCTGCCTGCAATTAGGATCTTTGGCTACCAGCAGTGACAATAAGAGTGGGAATAGGAATGCATTTAATGACCTTGAAATGTAGGCAGGTATCACTATCCCTCACAGTTTATTTATTGGTCTGGAAGAATTAGACCTTCTTGTCTCACAAAGAAAAGCTCTTGAATATATATACATTGGTACTTGATACTATTTGCATTAGATGTATAAAATATATTAAATCACTAAATACTGTACCACAGTGATGTATGTACACACACATATATATTTACACATAGATTTATATAACAACAATCCTACTTAGACTTCAAAAGATGCACCTGACTAGATTTCAGAGAAGTTACCAATCCATAGTTGAAACATGCCATTTGAGAAAAGATTTTTCAAACTGTAGAGTGAAGCAAAGGAAGGGCACTTTGAAACAACATATGTATTTAAAAATACAACACTTCACATCTTGCTGCTCATAGGCTCTCTGGTATCTTTTAATGGTGCTATGTAAAATTGTCTCCCACATTTTTTCTACCCTGATTGTAAAAATGCTATTTTTTCCTTTGGCTGGCACAAGTTTCTTTTGCTCCAGCCTTGATTAGGTAGAACAAAAAGAACCAGCCTGACACAGAAAAGCTCTTAAAGACTCAGAGTTATCCGTGGGAAAATAGTCCCAGTGTAGGACTGCAGAAAGCACGCTTTAGAGAGTGTGCCAAGACAGCCTCACCATGCTAAGTACTACAGACTGCGGAAGAAAAACGGGCATTGTAGCCAGCTAGGCACTGCCACTACGCTTTTGCATTCACTTTCTGACAAGCTGGATCTTCTTAACACCATGTGCCTGGTTCTCGTTACTATATCCAATCCATTTTAAGATAGCTTTCCAATTCTCTCTTTTCCACGGAATCTCCTTGTTACAGGAAACGCCAATGCCGCCAGTAAAATATGCAACCCAGGCACATTAGCCAGCTGAGCAGATTGAGACCAATGCCTGTTATTTAACAACTTTATACAGGTGCTATATATAAAATAACGAAATAAATAACTTAATAGTTTATAGGAAACGCTTGACTTCAGTTCCTAAAGTCTTTGTAACTGACTCTAGGCTTTCTAGTACTGCTGAGCTTGTAATCCCATTAGTCAGCTCCCTTTTTCATGGTACACTAATTTGAATGCTTTCATTATTTTTCCTGGAATATGTGTATTCTGCAGGCAGAGTTTCAGGTCCTTTCCCGTTGTTTTGTGTTGCTGTGCTCCTGCAGCTGGAGATGGCATTTCTGAGAAAGCAGGTGTGTGGCCAGAACATCCCCATGAGTCAGTAATCTCTGGCTGCCAGAACTATCCCATAGGATTTTAGCCTGCCAGTTGGAATTAACTTTAAATCCGTAATTCTTTTGTGACAAAAAAAACCCCATACCCAACCTTACTGGGCTGGACTGAAGATACACCTGAACTGAATATGTTTATGTATTGTATGGAAGGGAAGTACATGTTGGTTGTATTAGAAAGGTATCAATTTAGAATATTCACAAGAGACTTTTGAAAACCACTGCAAATAGGGATCCAGTATTACCAGAGAGGAAAGAAAAGCAGTGGACAATTTTCTACAGGTCACTTGTCTCAAGACTAACTTTATTTCTGTATTGCGGTGCGTAACAACACCTGGAGGGTCACAGAATCAACCCTTGTCACAAAGTCAGTTATTTCAGGATTTCATTACTTATTATTCTAAAGGGGGATCTCTATGTTGCCATAGCTCATATTCTTTAAGATGAGCCCATTTTTAAGGGCTGTGGCTTTTAGAGCGGTGGAATGGACCCTCAGAGGGTATCTGGTACAACCACATGCTCAAACCAGATCTAAATAAATCAGGTTGCTCAGGACCACGTCTGGACATGTTCAAGACTCAGCTGGACATCTTAGAGCACAAAGATCCTGTATTCTTGCTGGGAAACCTGTTGCAATACTTAATCACTGTTCTGCAGAGCAGCATCCTTGCAGCTTACTCTGTTCTATGAGATTGCTTCACAGATGCAAGACCTCATACTTTCTCTTGCTAAATTTCTTGAAGTTCTGCTCAGCCCATTTCTCCAGCCTGTCCAGGTCCCTCTGAAGAGCAGCCCTGCCCCTCCAGTGTATTCACTGCTCTCCCAGTTTGGTGTCATGCACATACTTAATGACAGCATACTTCATTCCGTCCTCCGGGTCATTGTTGCAGATGTTAAATAACATTGGTCCCACTGCTAAACCCTGAGGGACCCCACTGGCTACTGGCTGCCAGCTGGACTTGGGACCACTGGTTACAATACTTTGATCTAAGCACTCCAGCCAGTTTTCCACCCCTACCACCTCCCATTTATCCCATCCATAACTCATGAATATGGTGATAAGGAGACTATGGCAGACTGGGGCAAAGGTCTTACTGAAAATTAAGGTATACAACATCCACGGTCCTCCCCTTCTCTACAGGGCTGGTAGCTTCATCTGAGAGACAGCAATGAAGTTGATCAGGCATGATTTGCCTTTCTGAATCCCTGCTGGCTGCTTTCAATCACCTTCTTGTCTTTAATGACTTTAACTAATCCTGGTAAAAGCCATAACTTTACCAAGGACCAAGATGAGGTTGATCATGGACTTTATTACAATAAACCGAGTTGATATTGTTTCACTTGCATTCAGTAAAAAAAAATAAATATATACCTCAAACATAGAATTACTTATTAAGATTCATGTACTTTAATAAAACAAGTCAGTGGCTTCAAATATGGAAAAAAGCTACAAACCTGTTTATAGCAAGGAACACATCACTGACTGAAGAGGGATAGAGGCAGCATATTACCAAATATGAGATAGCCATGAGTCAGTTGATTTCACAGACTCCTATAATGAAGCTATATTGCTACTACTGTGCAAAAACTATTGAGGTACTTTGTTAAAAGGCAGGTAAATAATACCCCATTTATTTTTTCTGAGGATGTATAAATAAAAAACTCAGTTAAAAAACCAACCCAAATCACTGGTAGACTTTGGGATTCATCCTGTAAAGTGCTGAGCAAACACTTACTGAATAAAATTCTAATTAGAGTAATTGAGCTTTGATAACTGCTATGACATTAAACATAAATTGACTTTAAACTAATTGTATTTGCATTGTATTATGGTTTCTATTAATGAATCCATTAATGTTTATACTCTGGAAACTCTTTTGAAGTAAAATATTAAAGTTTATACCACTTAATCTGAAGTGAAATGCCCTTTGAATACAAACCTGGCTAGAAAAGGCTCTGTAAAGAAATATGGTTCTGATCTTCACTGTATTAAGAAAAGAGGAAAGGTCCCTGTCACGTTTTTTGGGCTTCCTCCATTGCAGAGAAGGGGAGCTGTGTGTTGGTCTCTGTAGTGTAAATTGTAGTACAGTGGGGGATTTTTCCAGTTTGGGCCAGCTGCCACCAGCCCTGTATAGTCTATGATGCAGACTCACTAAACTGCTTGCTCTAACTGTACTTCTTATTCCAGTAGTAAGGTGTGCAGAGGGACCCAATAGTTTTAGGCATGGTGAAAGGAAAATCATACACAAAGCAGAACTGCCCACCAACCAAACCCAATCCAGAGTAAGGAGGTAAGAGATGTAAATTGGTACTGAATATACCATCACTGAACTACACAATATGTCTCTTTCTGTGGCATTGAGGTTGAACACCACTAGGTCAACCCTAACACAGATGTCTCCTGTTGGGCAGGTTAGGAAACCCCTATTCCATAGTGATGCCAGGTCCCACTACAAAGTCTCATTGTCCTTGTCAAGGGTAAAGGGGGGGAGGGGGTGTGTGCGGAAAAAGCAAACAAAAAACCCAACACAACAAACCCCCAAACCAGCTTCAACCTGAAGGGGAGCCTGAGGCCATCCATAGTGGTGTTCAGGATGACTACCAATAACTAAGCATTTACTCTGGAAATTCAACTTTACACATACAGCTTCCTTTTAGGTAGTTGATAGCAACTGAAACAAAATGAGGCAAGACCAACAGACAATAGTCAACAAACAATCATAAGAATTTTTTGCCTAGTTGGACTCAGAAACATGAAGCCTGTGTTGCTGTTCTTCTATCTGTGGCATATAGCTTTCCACTGCTCTTTCACTAAATTATCACAATTTATGCTATACATTTACAGTACAATACAGAACACAAAAATAGTAATAATCCTCTAAAAAGCAATTCTTTTAATCAACATTCCTAATGTTGATCTTTTTCACTGGAATGTTTGCAGAAGGCAAGAACGAGAAGAAAAGAACATGGACACAAACTTGTTTAAATATTCACATGAATATTCATATGAACAGGTGTGCATTATTTTCTAGTTATTGCTTCCATGAGGAAAATGGTGCAAGTTATGAAAATTAAACCAAGTTTAAAAAGCACAGAGTAATAAAGTTATTAGGGAAAAATTCTGAGTTTAAAATCTACTGCTTTTCTATTAAAAATGGTTACCTAAGGCCTACTTTCAGGAGTTTGCGTTTCCACATTCAAGTAGACCAAAATAAAATAATTGATTAATTATATGCCAGCTGACCATTAATTTTGTTTCATAAAACAAATCATCCAATTTTCTGATTCCAATACCTTGAATATGCATAATTCTGGAATGGAAAGCAAGGATATGAAGATGACATTTTGCCTAAATAATTCTAACCAGCTGGATATTTCAAACTCCATTTGTCAGACACGCCAGCACATTTCCAGGAGTTACAACACCTTACATGTTACAGGACAGATCTCCTTGTTTCTGGCCTGAGAATTTGCTGGTGTTCAGTATTCCTGGTAAGCCTTTCAAGATAGTCCTAGTTTAACTCACTAACAGATACCAGGCTAGTTCGGATATTTGGACTTCCAGAAATGGCGAGTCTGTTGCCTTTCTGCTGAGGCACCTACTACAAGTATTTTACACCATGCAGGTAGTTGCTCTATAAACTCAGACCAAAAATAATCCTCTACGGAGGTCAACTTTATCTTCAGGGTTTGGCCCAAAGCTGAAGGTGAACTTCTCTGGAACTTGGGGCTTGCAGGGAGGTTTTGATCTATACTCAGCTGGTATTCTCAGCCGTGAGGCGAGATGAGGATGGTTGGCACTGTCACAAATGATCTTTACAGAGCACTGCTTTATGTTTTGAACTTTAAAATGGAAAAAAAACCCAAAACAATGGAAGTCTTTTATTTATTGCTACACACATTTTACTTGCATAGTTTGATTAACCCTCTCAATATTTTTGACTTTTGAGTTTTTGACAGTTTTATAGTGAAGTCTAACTCATTCAAGCCACTGCATAAAGTGGTGTACAAATGAGGGAGACCTATATCCTTGGCTCCCTGTAATGAATCATTCATTACACTTCAGGCATGCATTCCAGAGATCTGAACATCTAGGATAGCATGATAAACCAATCTTTTTCTTCTTAAATAATATTTGTCAGTATCTCCAAGAAAAATCACTGGTAAAGAAGTTGTGAATCTCCAGATGAATATTAATATATAGTTAAAGTTGTGGAACCACCAAGCCTCCAAGCATTCTAAACATGACGATTCAGATGTGGCCGGTGGTATAAGCACACCTTTCATACCTACTGAAAGGTCAGGTTGTCCTCATAACAAGACGTTCTTTTCTAGAATTATGCTGTATATTCCATGAGAAATCTTTGCGTAATTGCACACTATTGGTTATTTTAAACAAATTTAATAGGACATACTTAAGTGTAATACTGTAGTTTAAGTCTAGTGACTTCATTTTACTTTTTCTACTTTCAACATCTGGCAATTTTTTCTGAAGTGCTCAGAAGTTCTTTTTCAAATGAACACCTCACATGTCAGAAAAACACAGTGTGGTTTACTTAGTTCATTACAGTGCTGTTATGGAAGTTATTTAAGTGATTCTTCATGTATTCTTCAAATATGCAAGTAGCATAATTCTTGTTTTTAAAGAAATAGTTACACATTCTAATTCAGGATAAAAGTGTAATCTTACTGAGCCTTATGAAAAACATCAAGCCTGGTTCCCTGCGGTATCCAGTTTTCACTCTGTTGATTTAACTGAATTTAAGCTCTGATTAAACCAGTGTAGGAAAACAGTAACAAATATAGCTCATACACCACAGATGTAATAATTTATATATATTTTTTTTTAATCAGGAACAAGGATAAAACACTACACATATGTAGCACCTTCCAACAGAGACAGAACTAGTTACTGCCATTTGCAAAATGGCCACATTAGGGTAAGGGCACCAACAGAATGAAGGTATAGTGGGTGAAAAATGTGCTGCAAAAGGAACTCTGGAGAAGAGATGCTTTCTGGCATATGCAGGTGTCAGATAGACACTAACAAATAAAACCCTACTGTTTTGAATGGTGGTTTTAATAACAACATGAGAAGTGTGGACGGTCTGTACAATGTACTGCAAAGATTAAAGGTGACAGAAATATATTTGAGCTCAACAATGTAACTTTCTGAAAAATAACTTTGTACATTAGCTTAAGTGCTGAATAAAATGTTTTGTGACAGACATTTTCTACAAAGGAAAAATTGAAGGAGGCATGTTTCCAGTGTAGGGTGCCTATATTTGACACACTGTAAAACTCACAAGTATTTAATTGTTGTATTTGTAAAATATGTGCAGTAAGTGCTCTGCAGTTTTCAGCCAGTTCAGCCTGTCTGATTACACTATTTTGAGCTAAATACTTCACAAGTGACAAGCAGCCTTTGCTGAACGATTGTCTATAATCAGCCATACCTATCTGATTATCAGTCACTACACTGACTACAGCACTACATGGCTTTGGGATATTTACCCCCAGGGTGTTGCTCAGGCTGTAGTTACCCCTGCACGACTTTTTGCTCATTTGCAAAGGCAAGGGACTACACAACTTGTGGGAGGCTCAGCTCTTGTCTAAGTTGAAATTGGACATTGATAAGCATCATCAGTACAGGGTTTGTCCTTTTCGCGCTGGTGTTTGCAATACCCTTATATAATCTATATTTAGGAACTATAACACATTCCGTATCTGTATTGTTACGTGGCATCGAAAGGTCTATTAGAATTTCATCCTCAATCCAATAGGAACAGCATTATGTCATCACCCAACAGCATGGAGTGATAGAGAAAGAAAACTTGGTTTTCAAACAAAGCTGAGGATAACTTAGTTTGGATCACAAGCTAGATCTAGTGGTACAAACTAAATTTCATCTAAGTTTTAAGCATTGCACTTTGTGCATATCTTTGGGAGGAAACAAGAATGTAATTATTAGAAAGAAACTAATGCTCCCACCCATAGATTTTCTCTCTTTCATTAAATGTGTCATGACTGGTGGAATCACATGTATTGTTCTGTAAATGTAATTATTTTTTCATATTAGCAAAATTAGGAAAGGAAAATAAACAGGATTCAATCTGATTTACGAGACACTTTAGAAGATGATTTGAAGCAGACTGATTACAGTGTATCTGTTTTAATTACAGTATATATAAACTAAATAATATGAAATATTAATCTGCTGTTTTCAGAGCAAAGAATCAATACGTGGAAGTTAATTTTTTCCGTGCACTTAAGTAAAGAAATGAAGACAGCTTTATGTAGTTTTAGGATAGTTCTGGAATTTGACAAGTAAATTTAAACAACCAAAATCCCATTCCTCCAAAATAAAAGCAAGAATCTTCAGATCTAAGTACTTGACTGCTTTTTTAATTGAATTTTTAAATGAAATCTATTTTTCACTTCCTTCTCGCAATGCTAAATAAAAGCATAAATAATTTAATTGAAAAATTAAATTAAGGAGAATCAATTTGTGACAGATTTATGAAAGCATATAATGGCTCTTACACAATATTGAGCTATACTTCTTACCTAAAAAGCAGATTTCCTACATGATCATAATGAACAATTCCAGAAATATTACATATTTTGATTTAGTTCTCTGGTTCTGGGACCTCCTCAAACCATATCTGTAAAGCTCAGCTCTGTGCTGTGCCCTGCAGAAGATTTTGATTCAAACACAGAACTTCTTGCTGCACAGGGAAAATATTCTCTGTGCTTTAGCACTTAGATTTGCAGCCTACTTTTTTCTGAGTTCAGGACTGAAACTCTTTTGACTTGTGTTGCTCCTGGGCACTGAATACAAGCTTCAGTCCTTGGTCTCTAGGATTTTAAGACCGCAAGTATTGCCCCATATACGTTGTGGGGCTTTTCGTGCTCTCCTCCCCTGGCACACTAGTGGAACAGTGAGCACCACCCTACCTGCAGTGCAGAATGACTGATCTCAACATGAAGCAGAATTTCTTACAAAGAGAGCTAAAACATTCAGGTTTGAGTTTCTAAAAAGTATTGTATAAACCAGTAACTGAAAACCATGATTTCACTGTGGTTTGAAGTAGTAGAGAAAGCGAGGCAGGGCAATGAAGGCAAGCTGACAAACACAAAAGTCAGATTTTTCAGTACAGACGAGACCCCTAAGCCTACAACAACCATATGAGTAAGGAGAATGAACTGGGAATAATTGTCTGGCTTGAGGTCGAATGGTATGTCAAAGCACACATCCACACAGCTAGCTATTCTCTCAGATCTCAGACAGAGTGGCACCATCCAAACTGCTTGCTGGGAACAGTCCGTGGCCTGTGCTGTCACCCAAGCCATGTGGGTCAGTGCTGCTGGCCCATGCCACATCTGCAGAGACTGCAAATCAGTGAGCAGCGTGGACAGCTGTGTGCTAATGCTGTGGCTGGGGCAGAGGCCCTGTTTAATTCACTGTTACAGTTTGATTACATGAAGGATTCACACTTAACCAAAAGGGAGGTCCAAGCAGATTTCAACCAAAGTATTACTACAACAACCGAGAATTATCACAAGTTAATCTCTTAAGAATGTTGTATGCAAGTTTTGTAGCTTTCTAGTACACAGCATCTCAAGGTATGCATGCACACTGGGCCAAATTAATTAGACTGAGGGACAACACATCTCCTGTTCTGGACCAGCTGGCGCTGCTAGATTACTCTACCAACACTAGAGTATTCTGTGGTGTCCACTGCCCTCTGGGGCTGGCAATCATGACAAATCCGAGACCACAGTGTTGAGCCCGCCTTCTCCAACCTGCTCCATTTCCTCCTCTCCTCACCTCTATTTACTGTCCCATGGCTTCTCTGAAGGTGAGCCATCCAGCCTCCAGATCACTAAGATTTCGTGACAAAGATATGGCATGTAAATCGGACATTTATTTTATTTGCAAGGCAATATTTTTGCTTTTTCTCTTTGAGAATTAGTTATTCAAAAATGTCAAAGACAATTTCCAAGCAAAAAAAAATCAATCTTTTTTCTTCTCTCCCTGTCTATGTATCCACACACAGAGCTACTTTTCTCTGTATTCTTTTCTTATACTGAGGATAAGCCTACAGGTTGGGCTTGTTGTTGATTTGTTCAGCCAATTTTGCAGAACTGTCCTTGGCATTCAGGGACAAATAATTCTTTCCAATCAGCAAAAAAGAGACAAAAGAGATAATCTTAACCAGCATTGGCTGGTTAGATTTGCAAGCAGTTCAAGGTCTTATCGGGCTTAATGATCTTTTTTTTTTTTTCAATAGCTTGTCGGGGTTTCTCAAAGAAATATATAGAACATTATAAACTTGAAGTAACAGTTGTAGCAGTGGAGACAGCAGAGCAGAGGCAGTATATGATTTCCTTTCAGATTCTGATGACCTTGACACAGTAATTATGAGCAAACAGTCCATTATTGTTATGTCTTTATAAAGACAATGATTGTCTCTACGTTTCTTGATTGCCAAGAAAAGGGATTTTGATATTCATTTATCAATTACTTGGAAACACCTAATACCAAGGTTAGTTCCAAATTCTGATTTCAATTTGCTGAAAGAAAAGATTCCAGTAAATTTTCAATCTACCAGCTTTGGCCCAAGATGGGTCTTATGATAGCACCTTAAAAAAAAAAAAAAGACATAGCTGCCATTTCCTACCTACCAACAGATGCAAATTTTTTTTCCCTATCTATTTTTTTCTGCATAATAAACAATTTCCCTCAATTAGGAGGGAAATACGTCACTGAGCAGAAAGGAATTCCTTAGGAAATGGTACAAGAACTTGGCCTGGAAGTGTCAACCATCTTTTCTTCCTATTGGTGGTAGTGCTCAGCATTTCAAAAGGTTTGACCAGGGCTGAATTAATCACTTGCATTTAAGTACCTGCATTGTTTCTCCCCAGTTTATTGATGTCGTGCTTTAGCATGAAGGGAAGCCTGAAGAGAATTGCATCATGTAAAGCAAGAGCACAAAATGTAGCCTAAAGCCCAATGAGATCCTGAAATTAAATGCTTTCTCTCTCTGCTACCTGCTAATATCTGCAAAATTTTCTTTTGAATTTCCAGACATAGAAGAGACCAATTTAAAGGCAAGATAAACAGAGGTGGCAGTCAGTGCCTCCTTCTTAATCCATTACAGTAGTTGTACCTCACTTGGACAAAACTCATATTAACCCCAATTTCTCTGAGAAAAAGGAAAAGTAGGCATTGAGATAGCTTTCACTGCTGCCTTATCCTGATGGGCGGCACAAGCTCTGTGCATCACTAATTTCTAAAGGCAGGTTTAAATGGAGCTGGATGCCTTCCCTACTGGCAACATGAAGGGAACAGACATGAATCAACTCCTGTCAAGAGGCTATGTACCCCATGAGCCACTGTCTACTACAGCAAGTTTCCCCTACAGCACACACATGCTTCTTCCTTTTTTAGTATTTTTAAAATAAAATGTTTAGCTTTATTTATTTTTTAAGACAGCATCTTTAAATTAATCAAATGAAAAAAATGCATGAGGTGGGAGGTTCTGTCTCCCCTTGTGTGACTTCCTGTAGTTTCACACAGAAAGATAAGGGGTTGGAAGGGACCTCTGGAGATCATCTAGTCTAACCCTAGATGGTTAGACTAGGTCCACCTAGAACAGGTTGCACAGGAACATGTCCAGGTGGGTTTTGAATGTCTCCACTCCCTTTATGAATGAATTTTTTTCTTCTTCATATATTTGTTGACAGTATAAACCGACAATAACCCTGCTTGGCAAAAGTCTTCACCTGCATACCAAGCAGCTAGAATTGTACCTTGTAAAGCTAGATGCATCTGCTTCCAGGGAAAAGAGGTAAAAGGCTTTATAAAGGTTCATTTGCTTTTGCTACACCTCTCTCTTAGTTTGTAATTGTCAAAGACATGTATGTAGAGGCCTTCCACCTTCTTCAGGCATGCATATTGGAAATACTGAAATATCAGTATATGACATTTTCTGATTTTTTAAATCATATGTTTGAATGCTTTCACCAAACCCAGCAAAATATTAGAGTAAAATAACTCTTTAGACACAGATATTCTGAGTCAGATGCACATTTGCAGCATTTTAATGTTTTCGTAGTTCCTTTGATTCCAACACCCTGACTCGAACACTTCACGTTAGCCACGTGTTTGAAGTACTTTTAAAACATAGACCTAAACAAGAATTCTTTGGCTAAGAAATACTCATCCAATCTCCCATTTATGAAATAAAACAAATCTTACCTCAGCCCTTTTCTTTTGAGAGACAGAAAATTCCTGTTTCTGCTTGTAAAGAGGCTGGTGTCAGAGAAGTACTCGAAGAAATGATGAGCTGTAACAAAACATATTCCTTGTGAGGTGAACTTCATAGTCAAGAAAGAACAATACAATTTCCAGGTCTCCTGTATTAAGGTTTTCAGGTAAAAACAACTCTTCTAGTGCCCAAAATAAGATTCAGACACTGGTCTTGTGAACAAGTGTGGATAGAAGGGGGATTTCATGTCAGTATTCAATTCTATAAAGCCGCTAGACTTCTGTGAGCACTTGCAAGATGTGAATAAGGTTTAAAAATCCCCTTCCTTTTAAGCAGCATATAGTTGTTTTAAGTTTGCTCAAAATTAGAAATAATAAGGATTTTGCTTTATTTAAAGAGAAGGCTTAAATTGATTTAAAAGACGTAAGATTACTTTTATCCATGGATTCAAAAGCTAGTCCATCAAACCCAGTGTGACTTTTCTCCAAGCTTTGGATCAGGCTTGGTTGCCAGTTTGATACCAAACCCAGTGTTTTTAACGTGAGCACTCTAATGCTACCTCACTGCAAGCAGCCGTGGTTCTTCAAAGAAAGAATCACAATTCTCTGCAATGAGCAGAGAACCCTCAAAATACTGGAGTAAAACTGATTCTGAGCAGATTTGTGTTGACCCGCATTCCTCTCATTTGGAGAGACTTGCATGTCAGGATTTGGGTGGGCTCAAAGCTACCATCCCTGCCATATAAAATCCAGTTGGATCCTAAGAAACCCAGAGGTTTATCAGAGTTATGTAATAGTAAATTATATCTCTTAATAAGCAAATCTGGAGTTAAAGTCCTCAACTTTTGTGCCCACTGATGGTTTTCAGCATTTCTTTGGTCCTCTTTTGACCATCCAGGATTGTGCTTAGGCTTTTATCAAGTTTTTTTTCTTCTCCTGATCCTGGAGTTGCTCTTACCTTCAACAGCATTGTTTGCTTTCACCAAAAACTAAGTTTGGTAGTTACATTCTACCACAAAATCCCATTCAACTGTTCATAAACAGGATAAGTAAACAATCTGTGTTGAAGACCTGATTCTTGCTCTTGGCTTTTTTGTTAGCTGGTTGTAGCTCTAGGCAGCTCTGAGAGAGGCTGTGTACCACAAGGACTTCCAAAACTTTTGCCTCCCCTGGGCAAGGAGATACAGTTTGACTTAATGGTTCCAGATGGTTACTAGAGATTAGCTATATTGCATTGATGAGCATTCCCAGAACAGGCAAGCAGTAATTAATCGACTCCATCTGTATCTACATTTGGGCAGAGTGGGATTTATAATGACCATTGCTACAGAGGGACAGAGGGCACACAATTAACAAGTCAGCTCTGATGGGCTATAAGGGTTTTGAGTGACTGACAGAAATGACAAGGCTTCCATAAGAACGTTACCATACAAGTTAAGCTATTGCAATGAGCTTGCTACAGCTTGAAGTTTGAATACAGTGTATGTAAACTTGCTGTGCTATTCAACTGTAAGAACTATTTCATGACAAAATTTGTCCAAATACAGAGTCGCTGAAAGTATTATCTGAAACTACTATTGTGTAATTTTCATCTAGAAGGTCACATCACCTCAGATAAGTGGAGCAGTTTCTATTAAGGTTTACCATTTAAAATTGAACCAGAAATTCTCCGTCAGTGACCTATTTTTGGAAACAGAGTGCAAGATATTACAGCGCATATACTGACGTTGTCTTTCATTATTATTTTTGGAACACCTATTCTTCTATCTTTACATATTCATGAAAGAACAAAAGAACTTTTCTGACTGCTACAAAGCTTCCAATATTTACTGTAAGCAAGGATCTTCTAGAGATCAAAATTCAAAGACTGCTCAAAACTTAGTCTCGTAACTGTCACTGTACATGGTCAGAGTTATGATCCATATCGTGTAACATTCTTATTCTGACTCATTCGGGAGACGTAAGGGACTTTATAGGATTTGCATGAGAGTTCTCTGAATTAGTATCTTTGGAAGTTGTCACCTTGATGTTGAGAAACCCACCAGTGAGCCAAGTTTTTCCCATTCACCTGCTTAATCTATTAAACAAGATCTGCAGACAATTCCTTATTTCTGTAAAGGAGTTTCTGCAGTATTGAATTACATGGTTTTGATGCATTTCATTGTTTGTTTCCATAGATGTGACTCATTGTATCACAAAAGAAGCATTTGAAGGACAAACGCAGAACTGCTCTTGTTAGCAGTGGCATTAGTACTTGAGTACAGTCACTGCTTCTAGACTGATGGGTGAATTTCTCATTGTGAAGACCGGACTTCGGTTCAGCATATTTTAAACGTGTCTTTCTGAATATTCTATACTCTTTGAACAGAAGTCTAACAAATTCTGTAAGTGGATTCACTCCATCACAAACCTGCTAAAAAGAGCCAGCTGAAAATCTGATACTTGAAAACAAATTAACTATATGAAGGCCAGCATGCTTTCTTTTATGAAGGCAAACATAGCTCATGCTATTATTTACCACTATTTTGCAGTCCCAGTACAAACCAGGTGACTGTAGTATTTCAGTGTAGGCCTATCTATAATTAAAATAAACTTGCAAGTCATCTTTTCTGGCTATGCTGTAGTAACAGCTGTCAGACTGAGCAGCACTTTGTAAATCACCTTCTGTTTAACATGCAAGTGTTACAGTTATTTATAACTATACCATATAAACGTCACAAAGGATGTTTGGTGATTCACAGATGATAACAAAGAACATACTGTGGGACCAGACATAAGAGAGAAAGCAGCATGTTTTTTTTAGACAGAGACATTTGGAGTTCTTCACTATTCCCAAGCAGCCCCCAAGGGCATCAGCACTGACACTGGTTTAGACTTTTACTCACTTTGCTTGAAAACTTAGCTCTGCTGAAGCCAGCAAGATTTTTGCCCTTGTTTTTCCAAGAGCCAAACTTTCACTGATGGCTTTATGTGACAATTAATACTATATTACCATAGAACAACTGAGTGAAAATTTGAGTGTGGCAAGTTTGCGTCAAGTGCAGTAATTCCCCAGGAACTGTCTGCCCCTGAACCATCAGGTACTGCATATATAGTGAATGAGAAAGCAAGACAAAGGAGAATTTTTTTAAAATAAGTATTTATCCATGAAAAATTATTTCATATTAGTTGTTTCTAACCAATAACACACCAGTAATTGCACTACTTTAAAATCAGTAGGGATATAACATTTTGTCACTTATGAGCATTAGAAACAACTGTTAGAAGCATTCCCTAGGCACTGGCTGAATTTAATTCTCTGTGGTTGACAGAGGTAGTTTTGGCTGTAATTACTGGAGATGGCATTGTGGATGACTTCAAGGGCAAAAAAATACTTAATCCAAAATTTTCAGATGGAAACCAAGTTTAGAAATAGTATCGGACGTAAAATACATTGACGAGCATTACAGTTTTCTTTATGATTGTAATGCAATAGAAAAGCTACAGCTGCATCCAGATCTTTTTATTTCTTTTCAACTTCATATTTTTTTCTCCCTTTTACTCCTCTGTTTTACTCAGGTTTTATAGCAATTCTCAGAGAAAACATATTACAATAAACTTTTCTTTTCAAAGCACCTCTAAAACCTTATACCATTACCTGGTAACTAATGCAAACTTAATCAGCTTGTCTAGCATCAGTTTTCCTGGTTTGTTGAAATAATAGCTTGTAGTTGCTCTTGGCCAACACAACTACTCTCTAAAACCACCTATAAAACACATCAAACAAACAAAACCCCCACAGACTTTATAAAGGCAGAAGCAGTCAATCAGGTCCTGACAAAATAAACTATATAAATGCTGTGTTTATTTAAATTCTTCACACTCTTTCAAAGAAAGGAAGAGGCAGCATCCACATATCCTTCACAGTCCATTAATCTTACCAGGATGGAATGGCATATTAATCAAAATTAGTGAAAGAAACGCTGTCCACAGCTGACTGTAATATACACAAGATGTCTCATTGCATTTCTTTGGAGAAGCAGGTTTATACAGCAGAGTCTCCTTAATGACTTAATTCCAAGCAGAGGCATCCCCAGCATTTGCATAAATAAGAATACAAAGGATCTTTTGTCAAGAATTCCTTTGTTTTAGTAAAAGTAACTTCGTTGTTGAGGAAAATAACAAAAAAATATTTGGAAAATTCTCTGTTGCATCTCTTTAAATTTCACCCAGGAGTTAATTTATAGTTTCAAGGAGATGGGGAAACATGAGGTAGAGACACCTGCCGAGTAAATGTCTCACAAGTAAAGAAAAATGAAAATGAATATTAGAAAGTAGAGCTATTTGTACAGCTTGACAATTGAAGAATGTATGTTAAAATACACAACTTTGGAGCACACCCCAGAGTTAGCAGATTAACTACAATACAGAAGTTTGGGAAGAAAAATGACAACAGATTCTTTGGCTTGGCTTTCACCACTTTGACTGATGGCTAGAAATCAATACCACAGCTGGCACAGAAAGTAATGCCTTTGACTGTGTGTTCATTGTTTTTTCTATCTTCAGAAATTAGATTTTTGAAGTTACACACGATCAATCATTAGTTTAATCATTGTTTTGCTGGTTTGCGTTTTATCAAGCAATAGATACTGACCTCTGAAGTTTTGAGTTTAAATGCAATTTTAATGCATAATAGTTCTCTACACTTCACTGATACATGTATTTTCCTCACACCATTATAGTTGCAAACAGAAGCCCCTATAGCAAATCTAGAACGTGTACATGAAGTAGCAACATATTAAGCTCTGAAACCCTCGCTCAGCACAAATACATTTTAAATATTAAAAGGCACAATGTAGAATCATAGAATGGTTTGGGTTGGAAGGGACCTTAAAGGTCATCCAGTCCCAATCTCCCTGCCATGGGCAGGGACATCTCCCATTCAACCAGCTTGCTCAAAGCCCCATCCAGCCTGGTCTTGGACACTACCAGGGATGAGACATCCATAGCTTCTGTGAACAACCTCTTCTAGTACCATCCTCACAGTAAAGAATTTCTTCCTAGTACCTAATCTAAATCTACCCTCGTTCAATTTAAAACCATTATCCCTCATCCTATTGCTACATTCCCCAATAAGGAGTCCCTTCCCAATAGTAACATCATAATAACAAAATCTTGTAACTGGACTTGATCCACATGCATACTTTTAATTCTGGCAATAGCATACTTCAAACTGTGGCTAATTTACTGTGTCTGCTTTAAAACCTCTCTCTTTCTTGTCTCCTTCCCTCCTCGTTTGGAACATATATTCACTTTGCCTAAGTACACATCTTTCCTAGGAGATCTAACTATCGGTCTTGAGCAAGTCCTGATAACAGGCACTCCTCAAACTGTGATTTTCTGTATGTTAATAGCACAGTTAATGTGCTTATGTTAATAAGACATTTTCAGTGTCTTAAAAAAAACCCAAACAACCAGTACAAGAAACCCTATAATTTTCTAGGCTTTTCAGAATTAAATATAGGCATAAAATTCAGAATCCACTTAGATACAAGGCTGTGCTTTGGCACAGGTGTTGCAGTATCAAACTACTGAAGTAAGAGCAAATATAATATAAGAAAATAGCCTACCAAACATTTTTGATGATAGCTGCTTCTCTGACTCTAGGATTCCATGAACAACTATGGACTGAGGAAACCATTACAGCCATCCACCCAGTCCCTGTGGGAAGTGCCCTCCCCACACTCCCATCATGATCCACCTAACAGACACCTGTCTTAAATTAGACTCAGCCAATCCTTGAAAGGGAGGACTATGAAATCTGTAAGCATTAATTAAATCAAAATAGCATTAGAATTCCTCTCATTTTATTGAGATTTGGGAAATCTTAGGAATGAATAGATTAACAAAACCAAGGTGTAACACAAGTAAAAAATGAGTTAAAATATATTTATAAGAGTTATGTGAAAGCAAATTTGCAGTGTAGAATTAAGGTAATATACCAGGTGTTTGGGCTGTTTTATCTGACCTTTAGAGTCTTTATTCAAGGAACATTCTGCCACCAACATACACTCCATACTCCCATTCTGAGTAACGGGGAGATTTGGAAACTAAGAACTTTTGCTGAAAATATACGTATTTGAAAAATTTAGAGCATATATAGGTGTAATTACTTTATAATTTTCTCCAACTTTAAAAGAATCTGTAGATTGATATCTGTAGGAATATGTTGTATTTTAAATACTTTCTGTATTTTTCCCTTTAAGAACAAAACTGGAAAAATAGATTTAATTCTTGTGTTGCTGGGATTAAAAGTTTAACTGATTCAAAGGACATACATGCTAGGGAAGACTGTTTTATGGTAGGAATTTTTAGACGTGTTTCCATGTTCATCCAACCAAAGAACAATTCTTTCTGATGGCAGCCCTTTCTTAAAAACTGTGTCTTAAATCCTGTTCCTCCCCAAAGGAGAATTAGTAGCGCAGGAGACTCTGGCTGTTCTACAAGGCAGTTCACACCTAGCATTACGTTAGACTTGTTTTCAAAAAGACAAGTAATAGAATCTCTTACATTTCTGCTACTATGTTGTTTTGTCTCTTTAGCATAATAATAGGTACATACATCTTATTTCTTCTAGATTTTTTTTTAAGTACTAGGGAGTGCTCTTAAGCAAATGCAGTAAAACAATGTAAGGCAGGAGTGCGAGGAATGTGGACAAGATCAATTCATGTTGTAATTGTATGAATCACTGTTTTCTTATTCCTGAATTGTTAATCTACAGTTTGGCATTAATCTATAGTTTGTTAAGGAAAAGTATTTGTTTTATGTGCAGGACATAAGAAGGGATGGGGTCAAGTAAACCATTCTGTGCCTGGCACGGAATTTTGGGAAAGAACGAGGAGCACTTACAGCTCTGGGAAAGCTCTGCTGCTTCTCCCCTCTGTGTTCACAACATTATTCTTCCTCCACTGTTCTGTAAAAGCAGATAGGAGAGGTGTCTTGGCAGTAAGGAAGTACATGCTGTACTCTTTCTAAGCGAATGCAGGCAAGTGTCCCTGTATGAGCTGTGTCCCCTAAGCTGCAGCTGAAACAACAGGGTTTCTGCATCACCAGCTCAGCACTACACACGTGGGCCCTCGTCTGCGGCCTGTGACAGTCAATGGGAGTCATTGCAGTGACTACAGCGGGCTATGAATCCAGCCCTGGAGAGGAGTTAAGGCTCCACTAGTCAGTATAAAGAAAGGCTGAAAACCTGGTAAGCAATTAAATATTTTTTCATTAAATTCTCATAGAAGGGACCCTGCTATTAAACACTGTGGGGCATAAGAACAAGAATGTATTTTCCAACTCATGAATTGTCCGATGAGCGATAGCCTTTCAACTACTGGGAAATAATCAACTGATTCCTCAATCAACAAAAAAAGTTGCTCAATAACAAATACTACATAAAAATCAGATTACATTTAAGCCCACTGAATGAAGAAATCTATGCTTATGTTTTACTCTACTAGTCTTTTCCTATGTTGTTCTATTTATTTACTGTATGTTTTTCTGTTTATGTGACAGTGCACTTGTAAAACAGAGCAGAGATTTTAGCTAGCTATTACATACAGATTCACCTTAATTCACACTGAACATTTTTTTAAAAAATCTGTATTTCAGCAAGATGAATTCTAATGTCTTGTACTGAATTGTCTCATATAACATTAGGTTTTTTCTTGGGGTACTAATACTAAATAATCTGATTCCCTTATCATCAGAAATGTAAAATGTAGATGTTGCTCTACTGTTGCTCACAAAAAATGGAAAAAAATTTAAGGTCAGTTATTTAATGGAAACAAATATTCAAAAGAGAGAAGTGCTACATTATGCCAAGGATATTGGTCTTGTCAGATTACATTTGCTAAATGAACATGTTTTAAAGTTAAATAACTGGGAAAGTCTTCCTAACATGTAAGAAGAGAAGTATTATTGTTTCCCCTTCCCAATTCAAGAAAATAGTTTCAGTGATTTTAAGTTTGCCTCTTTGCTTTCAAGCATTGGACAAATCAAATGCAGCCACATAAAATCCCCCACACTCATTCTGAAACAAACATCATTACAGAGGGCTGGAGATAATAAATGCAAACCAGGAATATTTAGGAACTAGGGCTCTAGAAAGCATTTGCCAGAGGTAAAATGATCTGCCACAGACAAGGAAGATTTAAACATGAGTTTAAATTACTCACAAAGGCATCCTCGGGCTCTGTGTCCAAATCTCCTTTGTGTTGTCCAAAGAGGAACACGGGAGCACAAATCAGAGGTGGTCTCAGCTCATCCTCATGCTACTAGATTATTTATTGTATTCTTTCTGGCATTCTGGCTTTTTAAGCAGGTAGTTTATAAAAGCTAAATAAGAAATCTCTTAATTTGTTAAGTTGGAACTACAAAAATATTCTTTCCTCCCCCAAAGAATCTACTAGAATCTACTCCTCAGCATCTTTTGATCAAGGTATCTTGAACCACCAAAAGAAGGAGGCGTTCTTCCCCACAAACAGACTAACATGTTTCACAAAGAGAAAGCTGTTAAGAGAGAGCACACAAGTCAAACATTTCAGATCTTGGTCAGTATTGATCTTCCTGGGCTTTTGTATTTGAGGTGAAAAATGTTCTAGGAAATAAAACAATGATAAAAAAAATGCCTGGGTATTTATTCAGGAAACATTTCGCCGATGTTTGTTTTTAGGTGGTTCTTATATGGAACAGCCAAAGCAGGCAGTTCAGCAAAGTGGGACAGCAGAACAGCCATTGCCCTCCTGTTCTTTACTTTTCCTCTACCAGAGCTCTGACAAACAGACTGGGTCTGCTGGTAATGACATGCTAAAGATTTTACAAACTGATCAAGGAAGTCATAACAGCCCACCTTACAGAATGCCTTTCTCTTCCAATGGGAGAGGATTAAGGCCATTAGAAGGAGGCAGTGAGTCAGAATTTGAAAGAAAATTTAATTCTGCAAATACTGGAGCTTCCATCGAGAAAGGCCATTTTGGGGTCCTTGCTGGGCTGAAAAGGAGCAGTGGACACCTCCATTAACTCTGCACCCTGCAAAGGGGAATGTGCTGGTGAAAGACTGCGAGCTGGTTCTGGCAGTGTAGCCCAAATGTGTGGAGGGAGACATGGGGATTCACAAGGAACAGGGTTTACACGTGCCTCTCTCCAGAGGCAGGACTTCGGGATCTTCGGGAAGAGCAGATTTAGACTGGATATTAGGAATAGGCTCTTTACTATGAGGGTGGTTGAACACTGGAACAGGTTGCCCGGGGAGGTGGTTGAGGCCCCTTCCCTGGAGATAGTCAAGGTGAGGCTCAACAAGTCCCTGGGCAACCTGGTCTAGTTGGGGGTGTCCCTGCTGACTGCAGGGAAGTCGGACTAGACGAACCTAGAGGTCCCTTCTGGCCTGGACCTTTCTATGATTCTATCTGATTCAGAGCAGAGGCCAAAGGAGGAGGCATTTACAGAAGCCCAGTGCAGTTCCCAGAAGAGGGTAGTACAGCAGTGGGTGGGAGGGGACCCTGGTGGAGGCATTTATTACCAGTTGGTGCTATTACATCAGCCTTTCAGCACAGCCCTTCTAGCTCCCTGTATGGTACTGACAGCATGGAGTAGCAGCAGAAGTATTTCCTCCTGATGTATTTTCCAGGGCTAATTTCTTAGAGCTGGGAAGGGGGAATGTATCAGAGGATGGCTCCTCCTGTTCCCCACCACTCAGGTGTGTGGCTTGGTACACCACCCTTCAGGGTCTTGGGAGGGAAAGAGGAGCATGCTGGAGATGGGCAACATTGCCTTTTGTATTTTTATTTTCTTTTCCATGTCATGCCTCTGTTTGTCTCATGGGAGCTCCAAATATCAGCCACAAGATCTGGTTGATGAGTCCTTTAACAGCAGTTTACTGTGCTCCCGTAGAAAACCAGACTGTCCTTTAGGCAAAGCAGCATATACAAAATACGATACATTTGCTAAAAATGTGCCTTTCCCTCTTTGAAGCTGCCTGTAATTATGTATCTAGGGAATAGTTTGATGTTTACATTTTCAAGTATACGGCTGGTAGTAGTTAGCATAATAGTTTTCATCTTTTCCCTTTCTTGTTGCACTTTTTGTGGTCATAAATTAAATCATATTATGTTACAAAAAGAATGAGAATTGAGAGCAAGTCACACCAGCCCTGAAACAAGAGGCCAACAACCAGTAAGGTGTTTTGAGGTGGTGGCCATCTCCCCTGAGCCTTCTGAAAGAGGTGCCAGCTGTCTCTCTCTAACAGTTCCTGTTCAGAAGACAGCCTGGCTATTTCCCGTGCTGTCTGATGCCCAAAGGGATGTGCTGACTAGCCTGACATCGCTTCTTGGGGAGAAAGGCTGGGCAGCTGCCACAGCCTCTCCCCCCTGCAGCCAGACCAAATGTCTCTTGCTCAATAAAGCTGGTTTGGGGCCCTTGGGTTAAATCCTTCTCTTGAATTTAGAAGCATAAATTCTGAAAGTCTTAGTTGGCTTCAAAGGAGGTATTCCAGATTTACACCACTTTTCCTGTGATCTGAAGCCAAGGTGAGGTCTAGAGTATGTAAAATAAATCCAGGCTTTTGGTCTAAATTTATAAGGCTCCTTTATAAAGCCCTCAAACAAGATTTATCCTCATGTTAAAAATATGTTTCAGTTCGCTTCATCCTTGTCAGCGATTGAACAACATCCTAAAAGTCTTTTTTTTGCCACTAACACAGCATTTATTATTTGTGTATGTCTATACATGTGAACTCTACCATGGAAGTAATTTCAACTGTAAATTTACTGTCTTCTTTTCACAAAATAGTTGTGGCCTTAAGATTTTTCTTGAATTCATTTATTGCTTTCAAATAAATTCTCTAAAAATTTTAATAGAGTAATTTCTATTCTTTAGGTAGGTAGTTAATTTTCTTCACACAAATAGATAGTTAATGCAACTTTCTGGCTGCAGACATGAGCTCCAAATAATGGCCTCTAGGAGCTATGCACTGACATCAGTGGGATTCGTGTGTGTTTCTGCAGGCCAAATGTCACTCTATGTTATTAATTTTGGGGCAGTATTTGTTTGCACATTTTGGTTTTCAGTATCTTGGGCATTAGAATTATAGAAGCTTAATGATGCATGTTATAGTCTAAGTCTCTGAATACTTAACATATTCATTAAGTATTTTCATGTACTTCCTGGAAAAAAATCCTGCTTTTTTGTCAGATGCTTTAATGGATGGTCAGTATACATGTTATTTTGTGCTATAATGGGCATCAGCTGTTTGGGACAGCATTTAGGAATCCTGGACACTTTTAAAGAGTCATGCTATTGGCATGTTAATAGGTCTGTCTCTTATTAAGGTTGCTTAATACTGGTTTGTAAGAGCACATTTTCAGTTGTAAGCACTGAGAAACTTCAACCATGTGAGCTGTGTTTTCTGGGCTGTCTGCTTCGGGCTACTTATACCTAGAGAAAGTTTCAAACAGAGCAGTTCAGGCTTTAAAAAACATTTAGTCTAGACCAGCTAATAGGAGCGAGCAGGGCACAGGAAGAGGCAGTGGGGATGGAGAAAAGTGGGAACCCAAAGGAAGGCAACCAGTTTGGGAGACAACCAGTTACTGGGAAGGGGAAAGATGGCTAAGGGAAGGAGGATTGAGGAAAGTATTTTACTGACCAGTGAGATCTGCATTAAAGTAAATAACAGAGATGAGTTTAAACTGGAGTTTTGAAAAGTGAGCTTGAGCTGACAGAAAGAACTGGATTAGGAAGCAGAAACTAAAGAAGAAAGGTTTTGGAGAGACAGGGCAAATCTTGGAAGTCATTTCCAGGAGAGCTTGCTCCATTACCTTCCCAGGGAGCCTTGTGAGGCTAACTAGTCTTTAGTTCCCTGGATCCACCTTCTTGAAGTGACTAGTGACATTTGCTTTCTTCTAGTCCTTGAGAACCTCTCCTGACCACCATGATCTTTCAAAGATAACAGATAGTGCCCTTGCAATGACATCAGCTGCTCCCTTGGCACACATGGGTACAGTCTGTCAGACACCATGGACTTATGCATGTCCAATTTGTTTAAAAGCTCCCTAAGCCACCCCTCAGATACTTATAAGCATTAATAAGGTCACCCCTCAGCTTTCTCTTCTCCAGACTAAATAGCCTCAGCTCTCTCAGCCTTTCCTCACAGGGGAGATGTTCCAATCCCTTAACCATCTTTGTTGCCCTACGCTGGACTCTCTCCAGTAGTTCCCAGTCTCTCTTAAACTGGGGAGCCCACAAGAAGCAGCCTTTTTTGTTGCCCTTCAGGTCTCTCATTAGCTTCAACTCTAGATGGGCTTTGGCTTTCCTAACCCCATCCCCGCAAGCTTGAACAGTGTCTCTATTTTCCTCCTGGGTCACCTCTCTCTGCTTCCATACCTTGCATGTATTTCCTTTATGGCTGAGTTTAGTCAGGAGCTCCTTGTTCATCCATGCAGGCCTCCTACTGCCTTTGCTTCATTTCCTGTTCACAGAAACAGTCCATTCTTGAACTTGGAGGCAGTGATCTTTGAAAATGAGGCAAGGGACTTGCTAGAAAAGAAAACACATCCTGAATGTTAAATGCTGCCTCAGAAAATCGCATTATAGCTCTGCATCTGTCACAGAATCATGGAATCGTCAGAGTTGGAAGGGACCCCCAGAGATCATCCAACTCCCTTGCTAAAGCAGGATTGCCTAGAGCACATTACTCAGGACTGTCAAAGGTTTCCTGTCCTCCTCTCGTTAAGCAAGGCACTTAAACCAAAATTTTCATAGTCATTCATTTCTTATTTCCTAGGTGTCTGTCTTGAGCTTAGGCTCCAATTGACAGAAGTGCTGAGCGCTATTTACTGCAACTGAGATGAATGACAATTTGTAATTTGATCATAAAGAGCTTTATTGTTCTAAACATCATATTCAGAGCATCTCAATAGCACACCTTCAAGTTAGGGGACACTTTTGACCTTCATCTCTCTGTGCCTCAATACAATGCCAGTCCTTATCTCACAAGAGGTTGTGAAGTTAAATTAATTAGTCATTGTGAAGCCCTCAGACAGTAGTGATAAATGAGACAGAAAAGTCTATGCCGGAACTATTTCTCTTCTGAGATGGTTTGAACAGTGAGAAACAAACAAGACTGGTGCCACACACAGCACAAAATGTGCATTGGAAAATGCTGAACAGCTTTCTGTGAGAGCTCTTCACCCTCGGCACTTAGAAAGGCAAGGGTCCTATGGAAAAAGTTCAGAGAGATTAGGAACTGTGTATGCATGCCGAAAGCAAGTGCAGCTCCACAGACAATCTTAAACAAATGATGATTTTTCAAACTTTGAAGTCTTTCTATGTGTAGTTGTGATAGTGTATTTGATACCTCAGCAGAAGAGGTGGTGACATCAAAAGGTTTTGTTGTTTGTCACAGCCCCTCAATTTTTCTTTAATTTATGACTCACATTGTTATTAATAAGCTTTGATTATTAACACTCAGAAGTTTTTTACATGAACGAAACTGCAAGAGTGTCTCTGGTAGTATAATAGCCTCATTATAACTAACATGTTTCTTAGAATACTGAATGTGGGATATAGTTAATTATCTTTCTGTGTTTTTCTCTGAAGTGGAATATATATCTTAAATGGTCTCTAATTACGCATTTCACTCAGAGCTTACACTGTGTGCATATCTTGATTACTGAGAAAATAAGGTAACAGAAAACATCTATATTGCAAGGAAAAATATTTCATTTTCATTAACATAACGGAATATATTTTCGACAGAATTATGGTACTGTAACCACTGCAGCTTTGCACATATTTTGTTACATTCCTTTATTTTCGCAGGTTTAAAGCTTAACCTGTGAAAATAAAGGAATGTAACAAAATGGCTATAAGCCTAAGATAGAAAATTAAAACATCAGCACTCTCCCATGTTATCTTTCAAAAAAATCAGATTTTCTAATGCCAAATTTTAAAGTTTCAACTGCACAAAGTTTTCGTCTTTCTAGAAGAAGGGACATGCACTTCTGATCCAATATATGCCATTCAGACAGCAAAGTGAGAAACTTTTCTCCTGTTCACTTCAAAGAGATTTAGCACTAATGAACTACGAGTCTGAGAATCCAAGCCATTTGGTAAAAATTTTGCTGTGGTTAAAACCCAGCTGAAACCATGGAGGCAGCGTGGTTTTACAGCTGCTGCTGGACATTCCATACTTCTTAAATCCATCTAAACACCTCTCTGTCTCTGATGCTACTGTAAGACTTGCACAAACCATCTCTGCTGGCTGGAAGCCTGCTTCTAATTTAGCTGTTGTCAGTTTACAAACAGCCAGTTTTGTGCTGTCCCTTCTTCCTCTGTGGTATTTACTTTGCAGATATGTTTTCCACGAGTAATCATAACTCCTCTCAGCCTTCTTTTACTGAACTAAATGAGCTAACCTGTTCAACTGACTCTCACAGAACAGACTTGTGCCTGTTCTTTTTGGAATGCCCTCTCTGCATTTCCCATGTTTTGAATTCAACATTTTGATATGTCTGTCCAGAACAATAGTGCAGAGAAAGTCTTTCAAATATTTTCCATAGAAACACTGGAATTTCCCCTTTTCCAGCTGCAAAACACTTAATCTATATTTGTAAACACTTACTACCCTAGTAAAAGGCATGTTTTCCACAGCTGTCGCACATGAAGGTTTACAGGTATCCTACATCTAACATGTCCACATCTTTTTCCTCATCTGCTATTCCAGCACAGAAGAGGAGACTGGGACAGTACCTTGAAGCAAAACTATTGGGAACACAAACAATATCCAGTGAAACTCTGAACCAGACCTAAAATTATTTTCACCAGAGCTGAAGCAACTCATTCTTTATTGCTAAAAGAGGAGAAAAGACCACACAAGCACATAACATACAGGAAAATTGTGTAATATTTAGAATTCCTCTGAAAAAAATATGATTACTGCCTAATAATTCAAAATTGTAGAAATGAACTTACAGAAAGGCAGTCACATTTCTGCTGAATGCATTGAAGGGGTAGGGAATGGTGGGGCTGGGAGCAGGATCCAAGTTCCATTGCTTCTATTTAATTTTGGGATATCAGGAACACATGTGGCACAGCTCTTCAGGCAGCCCGGCAGCACTCCAGCTCCCTGCTGTGTCAGTCCCCCGTGAATATTGTCACCTGCCTCTCTGCCAGCAGCCCTGGGTAGAAACTTGTGTGAATTACTTCTTGTGCCTAGAAGAGGCTGCATGACTAACTGCATCCTTTCTGTGTGACCTTGCAATCACTACCAGCAAAGAAAAGTTTACACTATTCTTTTATGTCATTTATACGCTGAAAACTCTTACTCTGAATTGTGACAACTGTCAATTTCCTCATAATTAAAGATGTAGCAGAAAAAATGAACATGTTTGCACTTGTTCTCACTCCCTTCTGCCCCCTCCCGAGAAAGAAGTAATTAGTTTGACCAGATTTTTTGTGAGGGAAAAAGTGGTGCTCAGGGGCAGCTGGAATCTGAACCTTCAAGTTTTAACATGACAGTATAAAAAATAATTTTTCATTAAAGACAGTAAGTATCTGGTTGATGTGTCAGGTACTTCACAGTCTGAGTTTCTGTTAAAAATGTAACCAGCCATGGAGGTTTCAAGAGGAATCTGTATATATGGCGTGCTCCAGTTGATGACAGAAATAAATCTTTTACATACAATGTCAAAGGCAGAATTCTTCAGCCTACACAGACACAATGAAAAGCAGGATGATCCCAGGTGGTATTTTTAAGACTGTACCACTATTCAGGATTATGCAATCATTCGTTTGCATTAAGAAAACGAGAGCTACAGAGATGAGAAGACCAAAGAAAGGGATAAGGTCTTCACAGCTTCCCAGATTATAAATATTGTCCAGAAAAGGCCACACAAGTAAGAGAACTGGAAAATAGTGAGTTCCCTGATAAAAAGTCCCTCCTGTAGGCCCCTTTTAGGTACTGGAAGGGGCTATAACATCTCTCTGGAGCCTTCTCTTCTCCAGGCTGAACAACCTCAACTCTCTCATCCTGTCCTCATAGGAGAGGTGCTCCAGCCCTCTCATCATCTTTGTGGCCCTCCTCTGGACTTGCTCCAACAGGTCCATGTCCTTCTTCTGTTGGGCGCCCCAGAGCTGGACACAGTACTCCAGGTGAGGTCTCACCAGAGCAGAGCAGAGCAGAGCAGAGCAGAGCAGAGGGGCAGAATCATGGTGATACCAGGATGGCTATTTGATCTGGGCGGGCGGTCCCATGGCACCCTGTTTGCCTTGCTCCCACTGGTGCAGAAGGAGGTTCTTGTGTGATATGGTCACACAGGCGGGATTGGTTTATTGTCTTGCTCCAGCTATGGCAGTCAAGTGAGGGTTGCCCAAGAGACAGCCTAGACCACACTGATCCTATGGCTTGCGTACTTCATTTCCTTCCTTTCTACCACTTCCTCTGCCCTGGTGACCTCCACAACAACCTAATTACTTTTTTTCCCATTGCTCCCAGTTTTGGTACATATATGCCAAATTTGCCAATTCTGTTACTGTTACCTATCTAGGTAATCTCAGCCTTTTGTGGTCTTACTGATGCAGTTACCTTGGTGCATTGCAAGATGTTACTCCCCGAAACGTCTCCAGAGCACTTCCCCAATTACATGTGAAGTTGGACCTTCTCTTCCATTTCTCACAAAACTCTCTCTCAACCACCTGTGAAACCCAGCCATCCTGTACGATGCTTCAGTCATTACCTCACATGCTTCTCTGTCATGTTCAGCACTTCCTCACGTAATCTCCAGTAATGTCCCACATCCTGTTCCCATACCTAACCTCAGGCCAGGGCTTAGTCAGTGGTTTAGTTTTTGCTCTAATGTTGATTCCCTAAAATAGGTTTTCCATATTTCTTTTTCCCATCCTTCGCTCAATCCAAATGGATCCTCTTCAGTTTCCTTAATTTTCAAATCCCACCACATCATTTACCTATAAGCTTCTTCCATACTTATCTTCCCTCCTTGCTCAAATAATCCACTTGTTGCCTGGATTAGGGATGTTACAGGATGAATTTCTTCTCCTCACCTCCTCCTATCAGCCTGTTAAAATCTCAAGACAGTTGATGGACTGAAAGAAATTTATTTAACCACAGAAAGCAAGAAGATGAGGTCTTACTGTCAGGCAGAAGCAAATGAAAGTGCTTATCTCAAAACCAGTGGTGTAGCACTAGCTCTTCCTAGCACACGTTCTTAACCAACTCCACCTATTCTTGAGTACAGAAGCACAGACTCTGACACGGGAGGATGACTGTATGCTTTTACATGCACATTACAGGAAAGAGATAGTATTGGCTTAAGATTAAAAAAATTAGGTGTCCTTAATCTTAAGCAATTTGAAACACCATAAATTTCTACAATTCCTGGCTCTTTGAATGATTCCGAGTTAGGAACCCAAAAACTGACATATCCAAACCAGCTAGAAACAATAAAGATTTTGTTAATAATAGTGAAATATCATCGATCTATTCTTACACATTTCCATCCCGGTGCAGCACTGAGCCAGGTAACAGCACTCTGCGTTACGGCTTTGTCACCTCACACTTACTCTCCACTCAAAGCTCGATCCAACCAGTGCTGTGAGTCTCTGCTGTGCTGAGTTGAACACAGCATCCAGCAGCAAGGAGAGGATCTGCAGAGATGTGTTTGGAAGTATAAGTCGTACTGACAGGACTACTTGGGTAATAAAAGCGAGCAGGGAAACTGAAGTGATAATATAGGCATCAAGGTGACTCCAGCGAATTTGAGACTGCCACACTGTGTTGGGATGAGCCTTGTCATTTTCCCCTTCTCAGTGCTCCCCCTCAAATTCATGCAGTGTAACAAAGATCTGAGAAAGTAATTACCCCAATTTCATGAAAGTCTTTTGGCTACACGCACACATTTTGAAAGAAAAAAATTATAACTTTTGGATGGTCTGTAATGTAGGTTTTAATGATTCAGAACTTTCAGTTGGTTTCATATAACTGAAATCTCAACTGTACCTACAACATTTCATATACAACCATATATTTTATTTCTCCACCCTGCTTACATCTTCTTTTCTTGTTTATTTAACAGCCAGAGCATTTTTTTTCCCATCAGGATAGATTTACCAGTGCAGCATGTACTCCTTTCTGTCAAGTCAAAGTGGAGCAGCCGTGAGATGGTTCTCCCTCTTATTCAGATGAGGCTGCGTCCTACACTGTCACTAATTATCCAGAGCTACAAGAACATCCCCTTTTTAACTGCAGTGTTAAATTTCCTCATATTCTGAACAAAATCACATTAAAACCCCCATACTAAATGCAAAGTAATGCTGTTCTCTCCTAAATGTGCCTGGAATTTCACTACCATGAACTTTTTATAATCGCTTATTACTATCTCTTATTTACATTGGCCTGGGGGATAAAAACGGCATTGAAAAAGGAATAAAATAAATCCTATTATCAGATTCACCATCCCAAATTTGCTCCTCAGTTCTCCCAGCCTTCAAAAGAGAAGGTGACTGGTATAGTAAGGAAAATCTCCTGAATAGGACGGCTTCAATGAGAACAAATCAAGAGGCAACTAAGGCTTTAAAACTTCATGACAGCCGGTGTTCTCAGACACCTTTCACGGGGGCAACCAGGTATGGTAATGGGATGGTTGTAGCTTTGCCTAAAGCGATCCTGTTTCTTCTCTGAAGTCAGCTAAAAGCTAGATCAGGAAACTCCAGAAAAATGGTTCACTGGTAGGCGGGAAAACTGACATTAGCATTGAGTTAGGGGCCTTGGATGAAACAAACTGCCACCAGAGGTTATAAAGTACTGGAAGCTTTGATGTAGCTGGAGCAGGGCTCCTTTGTTTTCTGTTTGTAAAAAGCTCCCCTGTGGAGTTTTTGTTTGGGTTGTTAAAATCTGTTTAACTCAAAGAGCTGACAATAAGCACTTGGGAGCAAAACCCTCTCTTTGAAAGTCTTTCTGCTGTTCAACTGCACTGGCCAGCCCTGCCAATTTATAGCTCTGTTAGTTCTCACTGCTCCAAAGGCTGCTTAAGCAAACAATTAAGCTTTCCTGATCACTCTGAGCATCAGAGTGGCAGAATATGCACTTTCTCTATAGCCTAGAAGACACCCAGAACAAAAACATTTTCTCACTTTTCCCCATGCCATGGTATTAGGCAGCTGGAGGTTTTGGGTTTTAGTAGTCAAGGGCAACCTACGCTTAGCAAGTACTTCATTTCTGATACATCAGAGCCCTGGACTAAGAGCAAAGCCAGGTGTTGTTTTGCACTTAATTTTCCTTGAGTGAGGCCATCTCTGCTGAATGCCTAACACAGTCAGTTTTGATTACTGATCAAGGTTGTTACATGTTACCCCCACACCAACTAATTTGATAAGTATTATTCATTATTTCCAAAATAAACTAGCGTGGTCCCTGCCTCATGCTCACTGCATTGGCTGCCTTTTCTTTGCCAAGGACTGAAATGACAGGCAGAACCGACCGGCTCACCACTGGCTGCACCTTGTGCATTTAATCCTGAAGCAGAAGGAAGGACTAAATGCAGCACAGCACCCAGAGAAGATTTATCCTTGCAGTCCAGGTGACCTGGGTGGTGGGATGCCAGCGTATCATGTCAGCTGTCAGACTGGGCACCTCCAGCATGTGATTCAGCCTACAAGCATGTGCCTGTGCCATCCCATTCCTCCCTAAGGCAGCCTCATAGAGTAAGAATTGGGATGTCTGTATAAGCAGAAAAAACTTTGCTTCAAGGTGTATGCCACAGTGTATATTACAAAACTTACTAGATTTAAGTGTTTCATAGACCAGGAATTTGTTGTGCTAGGTTCAACATAGCAATATAGACTTAAAAGATGGTCTGGAAAGCTTACTGCTCTGCTCTGAAAAGTCTTCTGGGGAACTGGAGAAATCTTTGCCTTTGTAAAACTGAAATGACTGAAAGATAAGCTCTGTGAGAGCTGATTTTATATGGGAAAACATCTTTGAAAGAAAGGAAGACAAACTTTCACAAGTTTTGAACCAGTTCTAAACTTACAATTTTGTAAATTCCATCCCCGCTAGATTTTGGACTGTCTTTTTTCTTTCAGCCTGAGAAAGAATACTGTCATTCCAGCCAGGTCTTATGGCCTGTCCTCCACACTCTTCCCTACTCCAGTTTCCTCAGGTTGCCATGGCTGAAAAGTTGATGGGCACAGTGTAAAGAATGAGCATCTCTCAATGGCTTCGTTACTAGTACCACCCCCCCTGCCCAAAAACAGTAGCAGGAAGGAGTGACTGAGAGTGGACTTTCTACACCGTAATTTTTTGTGTAAGTGAGTAGAAGGGCCCTTTGAGTTTGTCTCTGTGCTCAAGTTCCCATACAGATGTGTAAGCAGAGATAACTGCTTTTACTCTCCTGACAGTTAAAGAACCTATTTGCACTGCTGAAGACACTGGATGCAAAGTCACTACATAGCAGTTGTTTGAGAAAAACAAAGAAGGAATTTGGCTTAATACAATTATTTTATACTGCTTTTATCTACCAAGAATGGCAGCACTTTTTAGAACATTTGGAGAAGGCAGGAGGTGTTTTGTGGGAAGTAGTAATGAAAAATTCATGAAGGATTAAAAATAGTTGGATTTTTTGGGTTTAATTCAGAATCACTTTATATTTCCCTTCGTTTCCTTCCCTATTTATATTGAATATAAACAAAGAACTTGTTCTAAAAAAGTTAGATGAATGGGAACAAACTAGAGTGAAATAAGAAATAAATCCAATAATGTCTAAAGCAGGTGGGTAAACTCTGGACCCTATATCCATGCCTAAGTGTCAAAGTGGTATGGCTTGTTTAGATATTCAGACCATCCACAAATTTATCCACAGTTGAAAGGAATTTGTAGGTGATGAATTCCCTGAGAATCTGTCCACGTTCATTTTTTACCTGAGAAATGATGGCCTAAGACACTGTAGTTGCATTTAGCTTTCTCTAAGCCTTTTGCTGAGCCTGCACTCCTTCTCTTTCACACTGCTTGAATAAAGTGTTCCTGTAACACGGGGCTGTGGAGACTAAAGGGAGAGGGACAGAGAAAATGAACGAACAGATAATTGATGTTATTCTGAATCATGTTATCTGGAAGATCTCTTCATCTGTAGCCTGCCAGATGATACCAAGAGGAGCACTTAAAGTGCAGTTCTCTGGTGCAGACACCCTAGCACACTCTTTTACAATTATTCCTCCCAATTTACCCAGACATTTCCAAGCCTTCTAAAGACTGCAGACATGAGGTAGTAAGAGAATAGGAAGGCACCGCCACTCCTTAAAGGCAGTAAAACCCCTACAGAAAGGCTGCCAATCCATTTTGAGGCAGGTTTACGTAACACCAGAGTACAAGGTGACAGGAAGATGTTTGAGGGGTAATTTCCAAACTGCTGACTCTTTCTGTGACTATACCTGGGCTTCTGCATCATGCCCAGTGTGGTTAGGTCTCATCGTGCCATCATTTTTCTAACTTTCTTCTATTAAAATCAAGTTGCATTTGGCCACAGTGACCCAAACAAAAACTAGGTACTTGGTAGTTTCATATAAAGCTGAAATCAAAAGAAGGAAACTTTCTATTCCTACCTTCTCTGGTAACATGTTCAAGGATCTTTACAGGCATCTACGAAAAAAGAACCCTGACTTAGGATACTCTTTCAACCTCTAAATTTCAGAAAAGTTTCAGGGTTAATATTATTTTTGCTTGTTTTCTTTCTCTCACTATAAATACGATGAGCAGAAAGATGTTGCCATGGTGAGATTTTATAATGTACTTAAAAGCACTTGTTACAGTTATGTACCACAGAGCCACCTTCACTTATGTGTGAATTGTAAAGATATGTGAAAAATCACCCCAAGGAAGCAGATAGTCTACTGTCTCAGATATTTATAATACTTACTTACAGATATCACAAATATTTTCACAGCCACTATATTATTTGGAAACCTATACATTAACAGCCAGAAAGTAGGAATGATAGAAGAAAATCAATACACCTTACACCTAAAGTGTCATCATTACCTGAAGTTCAGCTTTGTGGTAAGCTGAATTAGAGATTACAAATGAAAAATAACACAGAGCTCATGAAATCCAAGTTATCCATTGCTACACGATGTGCTTGAGGACACTTGTGTGTAGACCCATGTGAAAACCAATGGTTTTGCTTTAAGCACTCTTTTGCCACTGCAAAAGGCAGAGTTTTCACAAATTACTGAGGTACAGCATCATAGATCCTTCTCTCAGGAAAGCAATAGCCTGGGGGCCAGTGCTCTGTGCTGCTCTGAAAATACTGAAGCGGTTACGGTGTTACCGTGCTCTCCAGTCCGACTGACTTTCTCACTGACATCTGGAAGCACACCTGTGGGCAGAGTGCCCAGGCACTGTTGCTGGCTCCCTTGTTCCCTTGGCATCCTCAAGTACGTGACCACCCAGCAAGTTCTCACTTTCCTTGAGTCTGAACTTGAAGGTTCACTGTCTGCATAGATATTAAGTCTGAGAAAATCCTGGGACTCATCTTAAACAGATAACATGAGCTTATGCCCTGGAATTTCTCCAGGAGCTTTAGAGCACTTAAATCTCTGACACACCTGTAGCACCTCCATACTGTTGATTTGTCTGGGATAGAGCTGAACAGCTCCCACTAGAGAGCATAAACTTTAATTAACATCTTTTTAAAGCGAGTATTTTAAGCAGACACAGTAAGGCTTTCTCACTAACCTCAGAAGGAATTAGAACCCATCCTGAGCTTATCATTAGTTGAAATAAAATGTCGTAACACACTGAGTCCAGTTGGGAAAGGGGAAACAAAGCTCAAAATAGTATTTTCAGAGCTGGATACAGTTATAGTCTGAAGAGGGCTGTTATGTGATTGCTACTGGAAAGAAATAACTCCCTGAATTTCCAAAGAAGTGCCTCTTCTGAGGAAATGGAGTCAGTTGTGTGTCCCCATGTGCTGGAGCAACAGCAGAAGGCAGCACTTCTTGCAAAGGGTACCTTCACCTTGGATGTGTTGCACAACTAGAGAGAAAGGGGTCACACTGATTCCCTTCCTTTCACCAGTACTAACTCCTGGCTCCATATCATCACAGTGAGGCACCAGCTCCAAATGCCAAAGTACTGAAGCAAAATCCCTGCAATAACTCACAGCCTTTTGCTGCCAGAACCAGGGACTTCACAAGCTCCAGCAGAATTATGGTCATTTATACAGAGTTTATACGGATGGTCTATCGTGTCTCTCTGCACCAAACTTAAATCCTGGGTATACACACACACCTAATACGTTGTTGTCTACTTTATGATACTTAATGTTTTACATTTATTTCTGGAATTTACTCAGATTTCAAAAGGTTATATAGATTTTTAAAACTAGCATTTCTAAAGTAAATACTGTACTACTGCTTTGAAAAAGTGGAAAAGGTGCTAAACGGACTTTCAGTACCCACCTTAAATTGTACCTGTTTTCTGATAACACTGCTAAGGTTGCTGGTCTGTGTGCTGTATTTTAGAGCTGAAAGAGTTGAATTTAAAAAAAAAGTAAATCAAATCAGGGTTTCAGTATTTTTTAATACTTATGAATCATTTAGTTCAGAAGCAGGTACTCAGTTAATGACTGTATGGGATATACCTCCTGTGAAGATAAAACCCAAACACTAATTAGTGTTAATAAGTGGTGTCATATATTAAGGTTAAATATCCTCCAAAGTGGGTGTAAATATTCCTGAATGCCTGTGATCAATGTGGTTCCAGTCTGAAAGCAACAGGGATGGTACTGTTACTGCAGTCCAGTGACATGAGACAAAAATGTGGTCAAAAGTTAACAGCTAAAAAGAACAAAACCATCATTTTAGGCATAGGGATCATTTTACTTGCATATGATGATGCTGCACAGATACAGTAAAGTCATCCTGCATGAGTGTAACCATCCGTACAAAGCCAGCTATCGCTATAGCTACATCCATGGTGGGTTGTGGCTTTGCCAGTACAGTTCACTGGTAGGCCCATAAAAGAAGGGTGCTTTTTTGTTTTGGTAGAGCTTCAGTTTCTAATTAATATTTAGCATTTGGAATCTGGACAATTACAAAATATTTCTATAATCACGCACTATGGCTTTTGACTTTTCTTCTGCTAGAATCAGTAAGAAAACTGGTGTGGACCTAAGGCATAGGCTGAAGTCCTACGAGATCAGTTCAGATTCTACTACAAGACAAATACAAAACACTGCATTTAATAACAGTCTTCATCTACCAGAAATGAGAGAGCTAAATGTGCCTGGAAAAATGAGAGTCACAAATCCTTTAGTTCTCAGAATATATACATATACCATTAAGAAACCCCAAATATATATTGAAATATTGCCAGGACATCCACAGCCTGAGACACAACTTTTATCTTCTGTCTTTTTACTGACAATAACGGAGTGGCAAACATTTTTGCATAGTATGGGAAAGACATTATCTATAGCAGATGTGTATGATAAGTAATTATTGAAAAAATAGCACATATCCCAGTGATCTATTTTTGAATAGTATAAAATGTAGTATTGTGAACTTTGAGAAACAAAGGAGGGTCATGTCAAAGCTCAAGAGTACGATCTGATAACATGCAGAGAGACCACTATAAGAAGAATAGCGGTAGCCCTTCCCCTAAATTGTCCTTATGCACCCAAATCCATTCTGTTTGATCCCTGTTCCCCCACTCCACCACCACAGGAAAAAAAAAAAAGGGTAAGGAAACATGGCTCATAGCTGTGCATTGCTGAGTAATATTTTTGGGCATGAACACCCTTTAACCCTTTCTAATAATTTGCAGCCTGTGTTTGGTGTGAATAAATCTATTGAGTGCTATAGCTAAACCAATAGGAAACTAGATCATGTATTTTGAAAGCAAGAGGAAAATATTTTTAAAATTCTCTCTGAACACACAAGTACTAACTAGCAAGAAGCAGAAAATACAAATGAATAAACTGAAAAACAAGAAAGAGGAAAGACAAAAGGATAACAATGGTTACGTGGAAGAAAACTGCTCAGCAGGGTAGGAAGTTTTCAGAAGTTTAGAACTTTGTATTTCTTTATGAAATATGTATAAGCTGTAACAGCCCATTCCTAGCTTCATGCAGCTGTATTTGAAGTATTAAACCAAGGACACTTTGGGTTGCAAGAGAATAGGAACAGTTAGAACAGATCTTCAAAAGTGTGAGTTGATATATTTTATTTATGGCCATGAGTCTCAGAAATGGCTCCATTGATTTGGTTTTTTTTTCCAAAACTTTACAATAAGCCACTTCTGAAAGGGAACTGTCCATACAGCACCAGAGTTCAGCAGCTTTACTAGGCTGAAAGCAGGTCAGCTGAACTGCCGTTACACCCCACACTGCAACTGGGATGGCTGAAACCATCGCAGCAACGCCTGGTGCTGCTACACACGCCGCCCGCCAGGTCTCACAGCCAGCCTGGAGACTGGCACGGTGGGTTAGTGCAAAACAGCCTCTTACTCTCACTTACAAACTACCTTCAAATTATGCCCTCTGTGTTCTGACTGCCAAAAGCAGTGAGGCACAGTGAAGTTCAATTACGGGTTAGGATTTAAATAGTCTGTAATTTTAGTCTCAAATTTCCAATTTACTACATAATCCCTCTAACACATACTTGACAATGTACCTTGTCAAGCTGGCTGGGTGTCCAGCTCCTCGGGAGGAGAAAGCACGACACAACCCACAAAAGGTGAAAGGACATCTCTCTCTGTTATGCTTGATAGGCCCTATTTATCTCTCGTGCCCTCTGTCCCCCTGGAGGAGAGATGAGTGTGACAATCCTTGGTTCACTCAAGATCTTTACTAATTCGTGTCTGTGAAAGCCTCTGTACAACAGACTCTTTAGTGGTTCTTCTTCCTCTGTTGTGGAAGAAAAGCACCTAGACAAGAACATGAGGACAAGGCATAGCCTTGTGAAAATTGTAATAGCAAAACGGAATATGTTCCACATTGCAAAATGCAAAGCAGATTTTGAGATTACTGTTGTTTTAAACTAATAATCCCTTTTAAATAGATTACTGAAATAAACATACATGCATCCAAACACATGCTGAAGCAGTCAGAAAAGAGAAACACATTATATATAAAGAAATGGAACACTATCTCAAGCATTCACTTTTTTCAGTTGCTTATATGAAATTGAAACCATGAGCCATAGCATATTATATACAAGTATTTATGGATACACTATCTATTCTCACGGTGACGTACACGCACATTTTTGTACTCGTAATTTCTACACATATGCATTAGATATGTGCCCTATTTTTATCCTGTCGTACAAGTAAAGGAAAAGATAATCACGAAGCCATTTCTCTGACAAATGAAACAGAAACATCATTTCTGCAGCCATCCATCTTGTGCGTTATTTGGCAGAAATGGCAATGTTTTTCAATATTGCCTTTTCCTCCTCCTCCCCCCCCCTCCCCGCCGTGTTTTAGCAATTTTAAAGTATTTTTACAAGTGGAAAAACTGCACGTTTTTTTGCCCGTGTTTCATCCAGCGTGTTGCAGTGGGTTTCCATGGCTACGGTATGTGTGGTTGCCGTGGGGACGGCGGAGCCAGCGCTGGCATTGGCTCCCGCTCCACCCGATGGCTGCGACGGGAGGGCAGAGCCGGGAGGGAGAGCGATGTGCACACTGGAATCGAACGCCTCAACGCAGAAGTGCTTTGTTTGTAATATGCGAGAAGTTTAATTGAAAATTAAGTGGCTGCTTCTTTTGAAATGGGTTATGTGCTAGTGGATTAATTTTGCAGGAGTCAAAGGGTTCTGATTGCAGGGAGATGGGGTACGGAGAGATCAATCGAATAGAAGTGTTACGATGATTCAGTATCGGTGCAGATTTCTGCACTGAAAGCCTTGCTCATTTTTATAGTATTGACTGAAATAAGGATTACAATGGGATGCTGCTACCAGAATTGGGCAAGTGAGCAAACCCATCTTGAAAAGCATATTGAAAAGCAATAGTACGAGAGTGGAGGTTGCGCTGCAGCAGCCCTGTGAAACAAAAAGGCTGTGGAACATTGTCTGCCACTTTTTACCCAGGAACTCATCTCAGAATTAATCTGTCAGGCAGCAACGCTCTCTCTGAGCCTAACTCCAAGAAGTAAACCAAGCAAGTTAGCGTGTGATTTTGTAAAATGCACTAAATATGCGGTATCTTCAAGAAACTTTACCTTATCAAGCTGCTGCATAGAGAATCATGTGATTCTTTCTTTATCCTAAGGTTTCTTTTTTTTTCTGTGAGCAGCTCCATTTCTTCCACTAAGTTTTAGTGGATAGCAAACTGTAGCTGGATAGCAAACTCTTGGGGAAGACATTACAAAATCAAGTGCAATGAGCCTTCAAAATGGCTTGGGACTCCTAATTGCTCTGACAGTACTTCTTCTGGTATTAGGATAAGTAATAACAACAGATTGGAAATGCTTTTGAGCAGAACAAGGAAAAATAACTGCTGCAAAGGAAACAGATAATGAATGCTGCACTAATAGAAGGTGTCTCAGATGCCTTTTCTTGGGGAAAAAAAAAAAGGTATTATACAATTTCTCCTTCTCACCCAAGCAGCCTGATTCAAATAAGAATTTGCATTGGCTGACAATAATCAATATTTATGTCTCCAGCCTTCTTTATAGGTGCCCCAGAGTAGAGTGGATAGCTAATTTATCTCTTACCAAGACCTACAAAGAAATTCTATTAAATCACTGCACATTGTTATCAAATCAGGATTTTGTCAGCCTTCCAACAACCTCCGCTAAAAACACCCCGAGTACTGGCATAGCTTCATGCTGTTGAAGAAGCATTAGAATATTTACTTATTTTTTAATCCTTGCAAGCACCTCCCTAGCAGAATTTCTGGTATCTTCTCACTAACTTTATCATTTCCACTTTGAAAGCAAACTGCTCACTAGATGGTTTTTCCAGGACACACAAAAAGCATGTCCCTGTTTGAGGAGTTGCAACAGAAAGACAGATAATTTAAACTATGTTGGAGGAATCAACACTGGACAGTTAATACACAGCTTCAGTTTAATGTACTCCAGTATGAAATAAGAGTCAAATCAATTCCTTATCATTAGAAAGCCCATCACTACCACTGTATCTATGTTTCTAAAGTTGGAGCTTTGTTCTTTTTATATCACATATTTTGGCTTTGAAGAGCCAGCGCAGTTCTTAGAGCAATATTGCAGATGTCCTTTGTGCAACATGACCCAGTCTCAAACTCTTGCATTGCCTTTGGCAATCAACAGTGAAATAAATATATACATATGACTCAGTATTGTAACTGTGACTAGTGTGCTAACCTCACTCATTCTTTCTGTCTGTCTATCGTAGTTATTTCTAGGGCACCACACTATCTGAATGCTAAAAATTGTCCTTGACAGGAGCCGAACCCACACATGCTCCGTTTCTGAAGAAGCAGTGTAATTTCTGGCACCAGAGTGCCAGTTCTAATTAGGGAACAACAAATCTCTCTAAATAAAATAATTGACCAGCACGGTAGCCCCACACTTGAAGTGGACTTAAAGCCCAAAACTTGGTTGCAGTCTTCAAATTCTGGTAGTTGTTCACAATTTTTCGGTTTTCCTTCCAACCCTACAACACATTTTTCCATTTTAGGGTTAGGGAGGGGACAGAAATACCACCAAATACATATTTCTGGTAGGTCTGAAACCAAAAAATAGAGGAAAACTAAGGGTTAGTCGGTTGCAACCCACATCCTCTAAATTGTATATAACGCACCATGTAATAGGGTATTTATACATTTTTGAGATTATTGCATTAGTATTTCTTAGCAAATTTAAATTCAGAAATATGCTCAGAATCCTAACTTGATTTATCTTTGAGAATAGCAAACACAGGAAAATAAAAAAAAATACCATGTTTGGCAATAAAAATAATTGGTACTTTATACAGCATATTCCCCTAAGTTCAGCTGGGTTTGTATTTTGATGATAATGGAAACATGAATGGGAAATGGGCAGAGGCTTGTGCTCTTTTAATTTTAGTATGCTCTAAAAACAGTTATGTGTGTGTCATTACAGAGGAAAATTACTTGGCTTCACAGACCTTGTCTTCACTCAAAAAATGATTTTTTTATTGCAGGGTTAACATATGAAAGATTTTACGTGTTATGACATTACTGGAGAAGGGACACTTGTAGCAGAGGAGGTCAACAGCATCTCCTATTTGTTTTACAGCAGAAATGCCATGTGCTTTAGTCATTTTCATGATGGGTTTGATGTTTAATTATTCTGTAGAAAAGGCACACCTTTTCTACTTTATGCATAGGTAAGTACTGTCATAATTTGTGCATCTAGCAAGCATTAAGGATCATTTTATATACCCAATGTGGCAATTAATATCACAGATGTACAGTGTGATGGTTTTAGAAATAAAACCACATCTAAGTCATATTGAAGGAAAGCCAGTCATTTCGTTTACAATTTAAAGCCACAGAGCAATGTTACATACCCAGCTTGGCTGTAGGTACATGCTCTTTCCCTGGACAAGAGAGATGGAGTCCTTAAAACTTTAATTGGGAACTGGAGCCCTTTTTTGGAATGTGTATGTTAGACATCCAAAATGATTGCTTTGAATCCTCCCCGAATTTTAACCTGTGTTGCACGCTTCTTTTGCTATTCTGTAACCCTCTGGCTTTGTTACAATGAAATGGCAGCAACAAAAAGACTGAAGAAACCATAGTTCTTCTGTTCTGATAAAACTTTGGAGAATGAGTAGGGAATTTTTTAGTTAATAAAGCATACAAGTATGGCCTATGGAAAGAAAGCCCAATTTTTGAGGTCAGGGCTAATAAACAGGCAAATGTGAATATAAGAAGAAAAAAAGAAGCTTTTATATACACACCACAATATATTGCCAGATAATGATCTGAATTTTGATAGAAATTGGTTTTCTGGGTAATCAGGAATGCAATCTTTGCGTGAAATCCACACAGCATTGTATTGCTATCGCTCTCATAAAATACCTATGTACCTCCTCAAGCCTGTGCAGTGAACTAGGCTGAAATAAGTCTTGCCTTCTTCAGACACCTCCAGGAAAAGCAACCCATAGCCTTGTCTATCCATAGCCTCAGTTCACCAGTTCAAAGACTGCTCTTTTCTAAACTTGCCATAAGATCAAAGCCAGGGGAAGCTGATGGTGCTTATGCTGGTGCTTTTCTCTAGGTCTCAGGGGGAGGAAGAGAATTAGAACAGACATAATTTATCTCCTCTTTTCACCTTCATAATTTTTTTACCATCATAATTTACTTAGTTTTTTCCAATTACATACAATATACCCCCTAGAATTCAACAAAATATTTTACAATACTGTTGAAAAGAAATTAATGAGAAAGAATAACCAAAACGAAAACCCACTGCCAGTCAAGAGTAATTGAGGTAAGTTCTCGGGAAGTGCTCAGAAGCTTTGCAGAAAAGGTTTTGTGTCAGGACCCACCCTAGAGGGAGCGTTAACCAGCTGGCGGAATAGAGGAAACTGGAAGGGATAACAGAAAATATTCCCGGCACTAAATGTAAATGTCACTCCTACTGACATTCAAATACATCAAATTATTTTATAAAGGTTTGAATGCTTGATATCTTCTTATCAGGGAAATTAAATAAGCAAATTTCACCATTATATCAAATAATATGCAGAACAAATCCAAACCTACTGAATGGAATGAATATCCCTTGTGTTTATAGAACAGTGTAAAATATCACAGTAAATTTTACATTGCTGGGAGCAATAATGAAAAATATAAAGATCTAAAAAATATTTAACAATTCTGATACATGGATACACCAAGAGCACTACTAGGGATAGCTCAGAAGCGCAGACATCAGAGGAAGAGCAACTAAGGTACATTAGTCAGGGCTATCCCACCCACATCTCTAGGCAAAGCTACCAATCAGATGCAGTTGCTCGTGCAAATATTCCATTTCTAAGAAGGTTGCATAGACATTAAAATGAAAATCATCATGAAACAACCACAGCATTAAAAAAAAACAACATTATTCACAGGTCCCATTCTATTAACCATGGTTATAAGGCAATCTGTGAAATAATGAGTAGTATAGTAGCCAATAATTTATCCAGCAGGGAAGCAATTGCTCCATGTGGTTCCGAGTGCCTTTCAGCACTTCTACTCTCTATATCTAAAATTTCTTTTTTTAAAAAAACTGTGCAGCTTCCTTAGTTCTTCCGGAATGAAGACTACATGATGAGTAAAATCATTGCTGACAATTTCAGCTATTACTTTAGCCATTATTTCAGAAGTCAAAATTTGCCAATATTATTCTTTACTTGCATGTCCTTTACATGAATGCAACGAAGAAAGTCTTCCGGCTTTCTCCTTTTAAAATTTCATTTTCAATTTGCCTAAATTCAGTATAGATGTGGCATGTATTTTAATTATGGACAATCTTGAATTTGAAACAGCATGAAATGAGGAGTCAAGGAAAGGCATAGAAGGTTGAGATGGTCAGAGAAAGGCAGAAAGAAGGATGAGTTCATACAAATATTGCCAAAAACGAAAAAAAAAGAGATCCAGCAAAATTACTAAGCAAGATGACTGCAGATTTCAATGATGTACAGGGAAGAATTAGCAACAGTCCCCTTAATATGTTACTAAATAGCTTTAGATATTATTTTTATGGCATTTGCATCAAATTCTAAACAATGTTTTTCTCAGAGGACCCACCATCTCCAGTCAGTATTTATGCCAGTTGACATTAGGCTGATCTGCTTACACTGTATACAATAATAGATCAAAAGAAAAAATAAAAACACAGCCCCCAAGAAATCCAAACTAAATCAACCTCCCACTGCCCAAAGAATGGTTCTGGCAATGGACAGTCTCTTGCACAAGGCTGGCAGAAGTGGCTGCAGCCAAGCACACCAGAGGCAGGACTTCAAAAGGCAGCTGAGGTTTGCAGCCCAAGGCACAGACGCAGGAGGCTGCCGTAGTCAAGCTCTAATTTGTATCACCTTCATGACTGACAGTCATTCAGGTTGCAATAGAGCACAGTGTTTTTAAATCTCACTCAGCAGCCTCCTGGACTGAAAGACAGGGTGAGAATTGTGGCTTCTCATCACTTGCCTATTGGAGAGGAGGAATCCCTACAGAGAATTTTGCCGCAGCAGCCTAGCAATAGATAGATCTTAATTTTTTCAGTGTTAAAATGAGAAGCTGTTGAAGTGAACATTTTTCTTCTGGTGAACTAATAAGATTAATTTTCCAGTTCATATACGTAAGAAACATGTAAGAATGAGAGATTCATTAGCAGAAAGTGTTTGGAGGTTCTGATGTTATCAGACATTTCACTGAGCAGTCCCTCAAACTTCTGAATGCCATCAGCCAGATGTGGCAGCCCAGCGTCCCATGGCAGTCCCCTTTGTAACTTTTGCACTTGAAAACTGAAATCATCAGTTAGGACAGAAAAATGAAAAAAAGTTATTTGTTTTTCATGTATTAACATCCAGCACATGTGGCTTCCACAATCCTTCTATCTCATTCTTCACAGGAGAAGACAGAGCAGATGAGTAACTAAGATCAGCAAAATCTTACCTCCCTTGTAACGAATTACAATGTATTTTACAAATAAAAACCCCATTTAGGTATGGAAAAGAAGACAAATGCATGTTTTTATAAGAGAAACACTGTTTTTTCTTCCTGAAAGCATAAAAAAATCTCTTAGAATTAGCCACACATTTGGTGCTGACACAGCAGATTAGAAGAGACTGAAGTGTTAAAAGGAGCCGGCTGGAGCTCCTATGAACAATAAGCAGACAAAGGTTGACAAAAAAGGAAGGTGATGGCTTCCTGAGTTGCATCTCTTAAGATGCAACCACATCAGCAGCAGGCTGTAACTTGGTGAGAACCTGAGCAACAGCCAGAGCAGTTGAATCACAGAACCACAGAATATCAGGGCTTGGAAGGGACCTTGAAAGATCATCGAGTCCAATCCCCCTGCGGGAGCAGGAACACCTACATCAGGTCACACAGGAACACGTCCAGGCGGGTTTTGAATATCTCCAGAGAAGGACACTCCACAACCTCTCTGGGCAGCCCCTTCCAGTGTTCCATCACCCTCACTGTGAAGAAGTTTTTCCTCATATTTAAGTGGAACCTCTTATGTTCCAGCTTGCACCCATTGCCCCTTGTCCTATCATTGGCTGTCACTGAGAAGAGCCTGGGTCCATCCTCCTGACACTCACCCTTTACATATTTATAAACATTAATGAGGTCTCCCCTCAGTCTCCTCTTTTCCAAGCTAAAGAGACCCAGCTCCCTCAGCCTTTCCTCCTCTGGGAGATACTCCACTCCCTTCATCATCTTTGTGGCTCTGGCCTGGACTCTCTCCAGCAGTTCCCTGTCCTTCTTGAACTGAGGTGCCCAGAACTGGACACACTATTCCAGATGGGGTCTCACCAGGGCAGAGCAGAGGGGGAGGAGGACCTCTCTAAACCTACTAACCACCCCTCTGAAGAGTGGGCCCAGCCTCAGGACCGGGGAGAGAGCCACTGTTGACAGTGGGGTTCGGTGGAGGCTGGAGAGCAGTGGCCGCTGGCTCTCAGGTTGCTGCTCTGCAGTGGGGAACAGCAGGCAAAGGAGTGAATGTGAAGATGAGAAATCCGGGAGCTAAATCGTAGGGCAATTAGCTATTGTGAAGGGAAAATTTGTGTGGGAGAATGGAAGGAAAAAGAATGTAAAGTAAGAAATGTCAATGGTCAGATTCTTCAGATTCAGTCTTGGTCAAACCGTCAGCAGAGGATTTGCCTGCGGTAGGATGTAGGCCAGCCCTTCAGCCAGCTCGGAGTGCGGCATTCCCACACGTGCCCAATTTTTAAGAGTGCTTTTCTCCCAATGGCAATGTCACAGGTCTTCTCTCAAATGTATACTTTACAAAAATGAGCACGAACCCAATAGTTCACAATTGATTATGATTCCATTAAGAAACAGCAACATCTGCAAGTCCTACACAATCTAAAACCAAATCAATCCTAAGTATATTAGTACTTTTAACACTTCCAAATTCCAAGTTAAATGCTTTACAAATTACAAAATCCTCATTTAATTACTTTAATAAATCTTGTTTACAGTTGACTGTGAAAATCAGTGAAAACTAATTCACTTTGACTGTTCTGTCTGCAGTGCTGACAAAAATAGAACAAATTTCTTTTTACTATGGTCTGGAAAGGGGAGAAAAAAAAAGCTTTAATTGAATATAATCACAATATGCTAGCAGCACATGTTATTTTCCCACTATTAAAACTTGATATTTTTAAGTTTGGGGAAGGAATTCCTTTTACAGGAAAGGACTTTTGTTTCATTTTTTATGGCAAACAACTGTTGAATATAAACTTGGTAGCATATTTTATTTTATCTTAAAAGATTTGTGTTTTAAACACTGTTATCTGTCTTACAGTAACGATGTTCAAGGCCTTTACTGCAGGAGTTCATCTGTTTTAATCTTTTGTTAATAGTTAGTGATCAAAAATACAGAATCAAAATAAAAATACAGAAGGAGTCATCCCAATATGATTACAAAACATCAGCAGCCCCCTGGGCCACACAAACCAGTTAACATTTTAATCTTGGCTTTCTAGAACCAACTTAGCAGAAAGGCAAGGATGCCACTGAAGCATAAAAGAAACACAACACAAAGTTAATAACAGATATCAACAAGTTCCCTAATTACCATTTTTATACTGCCTATATTCCTAATTGTCAACATGCTAGTAAGAAATTAGATTAATTTCTACACTTCCACTAAATAACTGTGTAAGATAGGAGGCTTATTCATGTGTTCTGTAACTGATTCTAAACTTTTGGGTGAGATTTTCTTCCCTTTTAGAATGTGATCTAAAGCTCACTACGTTCTATAGAAGGATTCTCTTGCTGGAAGAAAGTCCACCCTGTAATCCTTAGAAGAATACAGCACAAAGTTAAACGTTGATTATAAATTACAAGGACTATTTTCCACTTGGGCTCATTACTGTTTTTCCTTCTGGGACTCGGTTAAACTGAAACATGCTGTACATGACACAATATGGGAAACTTAGTCATCTGTTTGTATTAACATTCATCAAGAAAATACCTTCCAAATCTTGCTTTTGGAAGGTGTAATTTCTGTTGTATCCTTCAGAAAGGAGGATCTTCAGTGTAATAGCTTTTGTCATTTTGCAGTCACAGAGACACTCTTACACTACAAAGATTCAGAAGACTGAATCTTTCAATTACTGTCTTCTGATTTAAACTATCCAATTATTTCAACTATTGACTTACAATTTCTTATTGACCTAGTTCAACCTGAAGCAGATCTCTTGCACAGCACTGTCTTTATCAGAAGTGCTCCTTCTGAGGGCTTAATAAGAATAGTTATGAATACAGTCAGTTTCTTTCAATGCATTTGGAGATTATTTCAGCATACAGAAGGTTTTTTCATAAATGCAAACTGTATCAAATTAATAGCCAACAGATTATTGTATGTAGTAGGACACAGGATACACTCACAATATGTTTCCTAATTACAATTCAAAATCATTTTAAGCAGTCTAATTTTCTTCAGGCTTGGCACAGCTCTTTTCTTTTGATTCCTGAAAATCTGAACCCTGATCTGAGGAAGTGAGGGCTGTGGACATTTCCATTGTTCAGCAGTGAGGAACAGGATTTGCATTCAAATGAACAAAAAAAAAAGAAGAGGAGGAATGGTCTATAATTAAGAGAGTACATACAGAGATTCGTTGATAAAAACTCTAAAAGCTGATGGCATTTTAAAGGAATATGTACCAAAAGAGAGAGTTCAAGCGTGCTAGAGCCTTTCCAGTTCAGCATTTGACAGGTTACTTACTTTAAGCTGGAGCCACCACACCTACCCAAGCTAACTCCCATGGTGAAGACAAGGATAAGAGCTGCATTTTGCTGTCTCCCGTGCTATTACTAAGCTGAAAAATTGGGCTCTGCAAACTCAGCAATATCCCAGTATTTAAAACATCTGGCAATGATAGATACCTGTTTAGAGGAAGGGAAGTCAGAGCTTTCAGAAATAAAGAGTAGTGTAATGGAAGTTTTAAAACTTGATGTAAAAGGTCATTCTCTTGGAAAAAAAGGTTATGTTTGAGAATAAACTCTGTGAGGACTCTAGAGGTGGGAGGAACCATTATTACAAACTGGAATGATCAAAAGTGTCCAGAAAACTGTATTTCTTGAATATGGTATGTAATAAAAGATAATTAAATGGGACCAAACAGTGTATTCCATCAGAACTTTTACCACTCACACAATCCAAGGAGAGGAGACCATTATTCTGAAAATGAAATTTGTCCAGAGAAAACCTAAGTCTGCTTTGCAGAGGAAGAGTCACTATTGGTCTGGAATCACATATAACCTGATCCATCACAAATTACTTGGTGCTATGAAGAAGATTGCTCTAAGCAAGACTGTGACATTCAAGGAACTAATAAGAATTCAAAACAGTAACAAGAGTGTTGATATTTAAGTGTTGATATTTCATAATCTTTTTATTCCTTTTTTTTCTAGGAAGCTACTACTTTCTGCAGCAGGCAGTATGTGTTTTTGGTGTAAGTCTGTGTGAGGGCTTTCTGATGCATCAGTCAGAGGCTATTAAGCTGTCACAGGAGAAAATCAGAGCATTATCTTTTAAAGGAGCATTTTTTAACCATTAGTCAGGTATTTTCCTTCTCCTTGCCATCACCAGACACCCAGCATCCTGATATTTAATCACTGATTTCTTGTAGAATGGACCTGAGTAAATAAAATGTCCCGATTAAAATTAATGATAGGCTGTAAGATTTTTGCAACAATATTTTTCTTTTATTCATGCATCATATTGGCTTGTTTGACCTTCTTATAGAGACAGAGTTGAAAAGCTTTAGATGTTACTAATAGCCATTATCTCTAGTTTCAGAATGTGCATTACACATAATACTGACTGAATTTCTTAATCATCGCTCAGTCCGTGCATTGGGCCAGTGGCCTCTGAGGTTATTTAGTCCATGTGTAGTGGACAAGAATTTGTTATTTTCTCCCCCAAATAAAATCCTTTAGACCTGCTTGATTCTTGATTTCCGTGTATTGTTAGTTGGAAGCCCACAGAGTACAACTGAGTTCCCGTAAGGCTCTGGAAATTCTTAAAAATGAAATAAAATTCAAAAAGCAGACCAGTTTGCCAACATGTGTGGGAGTGTAGGGATATTGGCAACCGTGATTTGCAGAGCTATACTATTTCATCTACATGTGGGCAAGTCTGTGCCTCACTGACTGAAGCGAGTAGGACTCTAGCCCACAGATCATAGTGCCGCCTTTATCTTCTTATACCTAGTAAATAAATACAGATACAGCTAATAAATAAAAAATACTACTTTTAAGAAAAAATGTATGAAAAAACCTATTAAACATATTCTTTGACAGCTGTGAAACTTCTCAATTCTTGAGCAATCTCACTTGGAATAATGCTTGCAGAAACTCTCCTGTGTTCCATCTAGATCAGATTTTCCCATTCCCAATCCGTAATTTCCTAAAACAATACTGCACATTCATGCTTTTTTCCACTTTCAGAATCTGCACGAAACTGTTGCAATTTTCTTAAATTACATTTTTGCAGTTGGATAAACGCATCATTTGCACCCCTTGTATAATTCAAGAATTACTCCACCCTTGTTCATCTCATTTAGCAGCTTTTCCTGAAAAATGGTGTTGTGGGAACTCTGTATGAATTGTCTCTGTGATTCTTTTATCAATTTCACTTACAGACTGGTTTTCTATCTTTCTGTGCTTTAAATTCAAACTATGATATAGTTGGGGTTTTTTTTTGATCCAAATTTTAAAAGCCAAAAGATGCTTTAAACGTAACATAATGTTTCTACTGAAAATGCATTAGCAAAAATAGCATTCGGTTCTTTCTCGTGTAGACGTGTTATTCTGCTAGCACTAAAATGAATAAAATGTGGAAACCAATCTGTTTTTCAAAGTTCCCAGCTTTGCTTGGTTATTCAGCCATCCTTGGTTGTACTCTAAAGTCCAATAGTTTCATTTTATATACAAACCCATCTGCAGAAAATGTGGATTTGGGTAAACTTGGGGAAGTCAAGACATCAGAGTTCATGCTTTCTCCACAGTACACCGGAACAGGTCTCAGTCCCGCCCTGGTCAGCACCCATCAGGGAAGACAATGACCACGACAATGTTTTCTTGGAGTGACATGTTTGCAGAGTGCAGGAGGAAAAGGACCCTCCCGCTGAGGGTTAGTGCTCCCCTGTCAGAATTGAAGTAGCAGTTCTAGATGCTCTGTGTGGCACCTGAAATGCCTGAAGTCACTCTCTAACCTGGACACCAGAGCTGAGCAACCTGACCATCAGACTGGCATTTGTCACGCCCCTCTACAGCAGATACTTCTGTCATGTTTGAGCATGTTGAATATATTAAAATTAAGCAAGCCTGTAATTGTTTCCATTTTCAAAAATAAGAGTGTTTTCAAGCAAATGTTATATTCACATGACTTGCAAGAAATTTTGATAGAGGAAAGTTAAGTGAATAGTCTGTTCACGTTGGTTAAGAGTATAGCAAAGACAGAGAGAAATTGTCTGATGTTTTGATTGCAGAACCATCCATCTGTTCTCACAGAAGACTATTATTTATTCATCTAGGTTTGGCTATCATTGTTAAGAAAGAGTAATTGACTCCTGAACTTTAAATGCTTCTTACTGAACTCGAAGGTAACCCCCCATCAAAGAGCAGCAGAAAACACTGAGACAGTTTGTTCCTTTAAATCCTTTCCTAATGCATGCTTATATCTGAATTATCCTACTTTTCTTTTCTTCAGCAGCTCTCACAGATAGTACCTGTTGGTGGATTTATGGTAATCCCATATATTATTAACAACTCCAGTATTTTTCAGCAAATGAGATGTTAAGTATCATGATATTTGGAATAACATAGTGCATTATGTGGCAACATCCATGTTCTAGGAGCTGTTGATCTTTGCAATGACACACTGGTTCTTCCACTGATATTGAAGAAATTGTATACAGGCACTATCTTGCTTAGTTTCTATGAACACTGTATATCATAGTAGCACGACAACAAGCACTCTACTTACATATGGTACACATGGGATTAGCAGTAGCTCTGTATATTTTGCTCTGTATTATTCAACTCATCACAAGCGAGTGCACAAAAAGTGCACCCTACAGATTCTCTAAAACTTGAACAGATCTCCACCTTTCTTATTATTCCCTCTTACTTGGTGCCTTGTAGGTAATTTGTATCAATAAGGTTTTTTGTGCATTTGTTCCCTCATTGTGGAATATTTCCTAACTAGATATGAGATAGTATTATGTTACTCACTGCAAACATGGAGCTGAAGGTAAGTTACCAGCTCACACAAATCAGTCAAGCTCCATTAACCTCAGAGGAACTGCATCAAATTAGCCAAGCTGATGACCAGACCTTTAATTATTCTCTCAGTAATAGAATTCTTTGAGCTTCTACCTTAAGACAATGACCACTAGACAGTTTTTAAACCTCAGCTTTTCATAGGCACTTGGGATTTCACTCAGAGGAACTCAGATATTAAATCAAAATTAAAATGTGTATTGGGGATTCTCACCATACACTTTGAACATCTAGTGCAACATTTAGACTTTTCATTCTTGCTCAGTTAAAAAATAATTCTTTCCTTACCTGCATAGTTTAATTGAGGTTGCTTTTTTATAGAATCATAGAATGGTTTGGGTTGCAAGGGACCTTAAACATCACCTAGTTCCTGTCATGTGCGGGTACACCTTCCACCAGAGCAGGTTGCTTAAAGCGCCATCCAGCCTGGCCTGAAACACCTCCAGGGATGGGGCATCTACAGCTTCTCTGGGAAACCTGTTCCAGTGTCTCACCACCCTCACACTAAAGAATTTCTCCCTGATATCTAATATAAATCTACCCTTTTTCAGTTTAAAACCATTACTTCTCAGGGCTTCTCTCAATCCATTCTCCACCCAGCCTGTGTTTGTGCTTGAGAGTGCTCCAACCCACATGCACAACCTTGCACTTGGCCTTGTTCAACTTCGTCAGGTTCACACAGGCCCAGAGCTCAAGCCTGTCCAGGTCTCTCTGGGTGGCATCTCTTCCCCCCTGGGTGTTGACTGCACCACACAGCTCGGTGTCATCAGCAAACTTGCTGAGGGTGCACTCACTCCTACTGTCCGTGTCACCAACAAAGGTAATAAAAACCCTTATTATTTCTAATTTAAAGCAACAGTAACAGAATTTTGGTGTGCATAGATGTAAAATATTCATTTAGAAAGAAGTGTTCCAGGCATCATCTGACCTGGGCCTGCACATGTCAGAGAAACTGGGCAAGCAGTACCCCCTGTATTGTCTGTCAGTTTGCCTTCCTCCCTCTTTGAGCCAGGACCCAGGTTCCCTGACTAGCCTCACCACGCTCATGCTAATTCACTCCCAGGATATTTTTTGAAATGACCAACTGTTTTTCTCTGAGAGGACACCCTGGCACAGCTGCTATGCTATTTTGCTCTAAAATCCACTAAACAGGCAACTGATCCTGCTACACTCTGTTCACTCCTCCAAGGACAGTTCTCAGTAATAGTCCTTGTGCCCTCACAGCATGCTGAGGGACATGTAACACACACCTGGCATCATATGATAAAAGCACAGTCTTAAGAGCTTTTCAGGCACTTTGAATGCAAAAGACATATTAAATAGTAATTCTGTCCCCAGGTCACAAGGGTACTGCACAGGAACCACTTGAGCTGCTTCTGCTAAAGAAAGGAGACCTGAGGACTGATCCCCGGTGCCAATGGCAAACGGCACTCAGCAGCTCACAGCACTGCTGTGTAGAGCTAGTCAGCTCCAGAGCGGAGGAGTCAGAGAAAACTACCTGAAATGGTCTCTGAATTAGGGAGCAAGCTGGTTGCTAGGAAATGGAGCAATCAAGGGCTAGTGCCCTGCCTCTATTTTCAAGTGCTATCCAGTATAGATAGATAGTTTAACCCAGTAGTTACTAGAGCGGAGCATGGGGACATAATTCAGCAAGCAATGGTCAAAAAGGACAATACTCAAGCAGCACGTAAAGGATCAGAGATGTGACACATCCACTAGAACCACTACTCATACTAATTTAGAATATATAAGCCATGAGTTCTTATTTTTTCCATGCAAGTAGTTACCCACTCTTCCAAGAGCAGCATACACTAAGAACTAATTAGTGGCATGATGCATTTTAAAGTGAAGTCATCATTTATGTTACAGAGGAGCACAGGACAGCTGTTTTGCAAACTATAAAAGCATGTCTCTCTTTCTCCTGGCAAGGCAAAGAATAAGACTATAAAAATGCTGCTTAAAAATAATTAAATACTTTCAAGATTTATATGCTAAATTTAACTATTATATTTCTGTGAAAGGATATTTTATATTTTAGAGAAAAGAAACTGGACTTCATCACAGCAAAGCAAAGTTTCTGACATGTTGCCACATATAGAGCTGCTATTTAAGATGGAGAAGATGGGACCTGTTAGAAATGCAGAGTGGGTAAGAACTGCAGGTCATCCCAAATCAACGATCAGGCTGTGGGGACTTTACATGGAGAATTCCTCAAGGACCAGTGAAAGGATTGATCTTATTTGATCTTTTCATCAACAAAGATATAACAAAAGCTAGGATTGTGCTAATTGAATCTGCAGATGACAAAAGGTGAGAAGCAAATGCCATACAGGAGATTGCAGTATCATGCAAGAAGAGTGATCTTAAGGATTAAAATATCGTAAACCAGACGAATTCTGCCAGTATAAAATAAAATGGTGGTACCTCAGGTTTAATGTAAGTTCTGTTAAATTCTAAGAGCTATTTGATGACATATGACCTATTCATGCCATGATCCAAGTCACCACAAAGGCTTCCTGGTTACTGCTTGATAAAACGATGGTCATCTGGTCCTGTGCAAGCAAGATATACCAATTCAATTCAAAGTGCAGAAGTGTAGAGATGTCAAGGAGGAAAAAAATAGTATCTGTTTTACAGAATAAGATGAAAAGAAGATGGTGTGGAAACCCAAGCAAAACGACAGCTTAACGAGAGACAAAACTGCTTTGGCATAAGTATATTGGAGGGAAACATCAAGTAGAAAAGCTGTTTGGGCTAATGAACAAAGTTGGTACGAGTACAAACTGGTGTAGACTGGCTTTGCATATACAGATGTTGCAAATAATAGATTTCTTATCAAGGAGTGAGTTCCTGAACCAATATCCCTATCAGAGTAAGAACAGCAATTGGCCTCAAAGCCAATGTGAGCCATTTATAGTAGAGTTGTCTGACAAAGAAAACAACTGCATTTGATAATGCACAAAGTCCTATCCAATCTTACTTTTATGTTCCTGCCACGGTAATGCAGTCATGAGATGGTTTCATTTAAATGCTGTAGAGTATTTGAGATAGATAAATGTCCACGTTCCTGTCTAAAATTTGGTCATAGGGAAGAAAATGTGAAACAACTCCTGTTTCGAAGCTGAAACTCTCTTATGTGTACACGTGGATCGATACAAGGTTATTGCACTCCTAAACTGAACTGAACAGCACCAACTTCTTGTCAGGACAAATTAGGCAGAGGCAAAGATCTAGTAGTTTGTGCATCAGCTGTGTATGTGTCTCTTACTGATGCTATACTTACTAAAAGCTAAAATAGGACAATATGAAACGGAAGCTGTCAGGTGGTTTATGCCCAAAATTCAAATCAAGCTTGAAGGTTGTAGAGAATGTCCTCCACATTTAAACTATAAGTATTTTAAATTCATAGCCTTCTTGCTGAGGGAGAAAATTAGCTAGTAACAAACACTGCTTGTATTTTTCATTCTGCTACTGCAGTAACTGTAGAAGGTACCTTGATTACCTAAAAAAACCCTACCCTGACATCATTGGTGTAAAGGGAAAAGCAAAGGGAAATTACAAACACATTTCTAAACAGCATCTGACACTAAGAATTGTCTGTACAGGAAGAAACCTCTAGGGATGCCTGTGCCACAGAGCAAAGATCCTGAAGCAGTACTGACGACACAAACCCTGAGACCAGAGGGAGATGTAGCAGACTGACAGTGTGAACCAATTAGCCCCAGTGCGAAACAGAATTTATATACCTTTACGCAGTGGCACACGAATAGATAGTCACACTGCTTTTGGAGTGTGAGCTAATACTCCAGAGCTGTGGGGATTTTGAAACTGAGCTCCACTCTGTGAGGGAAACACGCCTAGTGAGTTCAAAAGAAGGAAATTTTGTGCTTGGATTCACCTTGAGTTCTTCATTTGAAATGTGTAGCGCAGGTTATTATCCACAGTTTCTCATGCACAGGATCTACTTGCCTTATTAGGAAAAAATGCTTTTTTGAAAAATTGCTAGTTCTCTGTCCACAGGAGAGAAAGTGAAACCACCAATCACCCTAGCCAGGCAAACCAGTCTTTTCTTTATATTATGAAGATTTCTTAGGAAAGTTGTTATTGTCAGGCTTCCATTTTACTTTCTTCCTTTATGCTGAAAAAGCAGTTTGCTGTACTTCCTTTGGGAGCTTTGGGATAATGAAGATATGGGAAGGTATGGCTTCAGTTAAGCTGTGTTAGTGAGACGCAGAGGCAAAGCCCAGCTGTCCCTACAGCAAAGTAGTCCTAGGTCAGGGCAGAGCCAGACTGCAGAAGAAATTTCCAGGGTAGTACTTACTAGGTTGTGTATAAAAAGCAATATAATTTTCTCTCTTGCTCCAAACTTGCCAAGGAAACAGCAAGAAAGAGACACAATGAGGAAAAAAAATCATTAAAAAGGTTTTAACAAGGGAAATACACACTCAACAGAAGAATTTAGGCACAAACTAAACAAAGAACTGAAGTACCTAGAGGTGAACTTAGGCAGAATTTCACCAATTCAGACTAAAGGCAAGAGCAGATAATAAAACGAGAAGAAATGAGCATTTTTCAAATGGAAATTATCACCCATATTCTGAGACAACTCAACAGACACTTTCTTTCTACTTCACTGCAACGCAAAGTCAATCAACTGTACCTAAACCACCTCCAGCAATTCAAACCATACACAGAATTGGGATAGGGACACTTTTCCTGCCTCCTCTTGAAATTGTGCACTGTAAATAGGAAATACAGATTCAGAGAAAAATCATGACAGTGATTAAATGTTAAAAGTGATAAATTTTGCAGTAGGGAGCTGTTGATGTAAATGGTGTTGGGAACAACACTGGGTTTCCTATAAAATAGGCTCTTTACAGATGTCTATATGTGAAGTTAAATCACAAGAGAGTCTGCATTGACAGCTGATGGTGTAAGACGAGGTACATAAACTGCCCTGCAAACAAGCTAGCTCTTTACATTGTTCTGAGGGATAAAGAAGCATTAACATTCCTCAGGATCTAATTTACAACTATTTTAAGGACATTTTATGCTAATAGAGCAGTCCAAGGGGCCTTTAATGTAAATGAGGCCCTCCATCTCAGACACTATTTTAGCTCATGCATCTGTACAATAATAAATACTTAATTACCTTAATTGTTTTGAGGCCTAATTAATAATGTGTGTAAAGTGCTCTCAGATCCCTTGGATGAAAGACAGAACAGAAGAACCAAGCACAAAATGTATTTTGTGAAACACAATATTTTATAAACCAAAATACAGCAAAGAACCAGGATACCAAACCGCCAGGCATGACTCGCTGGTTTCCATATCCCCTTGCCTGCTCCACTGTGTGCTCCTGTTTCTTAATTCAGACTTACATGTTTGAACAGTTATTTCTATTACAATTGGACTTTACCATCTTAGAGAAAAGCACAGCACAGGTGTATTCAAGCCTGCAAGTGTTGCATGTAGAAATAAGTTATTTGGAAAGCCATGGGCACAGCACTGTAGAACATCAAGGATTTTGCCTGCTGCTCTGCATATTCTCTCCATGCTCATGTATGCAGTCTACAAGAGAAAAAGCCTGATTCCCTGGATTGATGCCTGCCTTGGAGTTCTTGCTGCACTGAGAGGAGGAGAGCTGTGTCCTTTCTTCCCTGGAATTCTGTTGGAGGGCAAGTGCCTTCTCTAACCTTTAGCAAAGTCAGCAAAAACCTCCCTTTCACATCTAAGTATTGTTTGCTTCCCTGCCCCCACTTTCTTTGGTGCTGTTCTCACTATTCGAATTAGTAAGTATTTTTATGACCTCTTATCTCATAAATGTAGCAACCTTAAGACATTTTCCAAACAATCTTAACACAAAAAGATGATTTAACTTTAAGAAACAAACTGTATCACAGAAACATATAAAGACAGAAAATTTCTGGGTCACTAAGGCCAGGATGTTGATCTAGCTATTCATCCATTGAAAGAAATATAGCTCCATAAAAGCCTGAGTAATAAATAAATAATAAAAAAAAACAACACAACCCACCCCTAGCCCCCCAAAAAAACCTCCCAAACAGTTGTTTGAGTTTTAATAGATGTACCTGTCTTATGTGTACAAACCCAGTCCCAGTTATAAATGATCCATATCAGCTCCTGTTACAAAGTACATCATTGTGATTCAGCGGAGGTGAAAGGAACAGGGAGTACCAGGCAATAGACTACACACAGAGGCTTTACATCACACTGTCAAGGTCAGCCCCTTTGGGTTCTGTTCTATCAGCTGTGATGCCATGTCTACATGGGGAAAGATAAGCAGGAAAGCAAAGCAGAATGATTTAAATACAGATGTAATTTTAAAGTATCTTCCATACAGCCTTGAGTTCATGCAGATACTGTAATTCAGAAATACGGCTTTAGTTGACCAAAGTAAAATGAAATTTCAAGAGAAAAGGAGAATTTCAAAGACAATTTGTTTCTGATGAGAATATCACAGAAAGGGATACTTAAATATAGGAATACTGAAGTAAATTAATTTGGTTTAATTTTGCTTAAGTGTCCCTGTCTAGACACGTTTTTAACTCACACTCCTGTAGTAAACTCATAGAACAAAAGCTCCTTTCTAATCTTTCTATGTGTCTCTTAGCCTTTGAAAAATAGAAGGAAAAGATGGAAGTAGAGTATGTTCAATGAATATTGATATGAGTTGTGTTTGCGGGAGGACTGATTTTTAAAAGACCTGTAATTTTGTAGGTGAAACTCTGTTGCCAATTGTGTTAAACTAAATCAACATTTTGCATCTTCATCTAAAAGTAGAGTTAACTAAAAAGACAAAACCACAGGCCTCAGACTGTAAAAAACTGAGTGACTGAAAAATATAGCTTGTGATTCTCCTCTATATATCAGAATAACTGCAGCAGTTCCGCTAAACAACATGCTCTTTTGTGAGAAGGGATAGAAATCACCAGCCATCGACACGACTTCATGAGATAGGGCTGTGTTAAAAGATTTCACACTGTACCCTGGACTACTGCTTAAATTATATGGGCTTGGTCACTTAATGGCTTCCTGACCCTTTTTATAAGGCAAATCTGAGCTCCTTTCTTGCCGATAAGTATTTATTTGGCTTGGTATAAAGTAAGGCAGTAACAGAGAGAGCCGAAGCAGTGAGGAGATAGAATGCAGAAGCAGGAACTTGCAGGCAGCAGCAGAAAGGCCACCCATCCCCAGTGACTCCCAGATACAGCAGTGACCACTGCCGCACTAATGGAGCATTTAGGACAAGTCTCACCCAGACATACTTTTGTGGAGCTGGCACAATACAGAGAAAGCTTTTGGAGCTATTCCATAGTTTTCAAGAACATAGTTTCACACCATGGAGTAAGTGCAGGATTCTTTAAGAGGCAGTGATGAAGTGTTGGGCTTTGCTAAACCTCCAAAGATGTGGGTTTTGTATGGGGTGAGAGGAAAGCTTTTGTCTTTCCAGCAGTCGGATCCCACGCTGAGTGAGGTTCACTGGCCAGTTTATATATTCGCAGTGAAAGATCCGTTATAAATTAAAACTCTGTGTTCTCATTTACAACTATTTGAATGAGAAATAATGTTATAACGAGATTAATGCAGAACTCCGGACAAGTGTGGGGAACATAATTTTCTCTTATTATGACAAAAATCTGTAAGACAAATCTGGTGATAGGGGACTGAATTTCAATGTGATTTGCTATATGTTGGCTAGACAAACCAAAGTGAAAAATAGAAGGAAAGGAATAAAGAGAATGATCCTTGTGGAAGCAAGGTCATTACATAGGATCAATGCCCATTTGGACAACTCACAAACACTCTGATGCTCATATGTAATTCATTTGAGTGGTTTAAAAGACACTTGAAAATCGATACATGAACATTCTGTTAAGTGCTTTAGTGGCTATAAGGAGTGTGCACGCTGTTCTCAAGCATTTGACATAGTAAGCAGGCAAAAATTTGCTACGCTAATGTCACCAGGTAAGTGGTGGAGAATACTCATATATGAGGTCTATTTTGGTGGCAACGATTAAACCTGTAAAACCTGAGATCAAGAAAAGGCACAAGACTACATCACCTGCTGTAGAAGGTATTAAATTATTGAGTAATGGAGTTGTTGGAGTGGTTCTTTGTTAACTGCAAGTGAGCCTTGCTAGTGCTATTTTGTGAAAACTCAGGAGAAAGAGTAAAATTAGTCTGTGTATTTATTTACCTTAGGCTATTTCTGTCACATACCACAACTGCAGTTACATGAATTTTCTTTTCATCAGAAAAAGAAAGACAACTCACAACGTGGCAATTTTTGGCAAGCTTAACCAAGTACAAGAAAAGATTTTCTTGTCACATTTCCAGGTCTTTCCATAGTGTTATCTGTACAGTAGATGATAACAGCATGTGCCATATACAGCTGCATCATACAAACAAAATTACATACAATAGCAATTCTATGCTGAAAATTTTCAGTGGAAAGCTTTTTTCTATCCAATTAGGCTGTGACAAAGAAGCTGCTTGCATTTTCAACTTCACAGAGGTGTAACTACAATATTTATAGAGATCTGGAACTTAATTTATAGCGTGGATCACTATATGTAACGTAGCTCTTAGGCACCATTGGTTCTTGTTGCAGCAAACCCTTTACATCTATTTGATACATTGTAGATTTTTAAAAAAATTGAAATATAATCATCAAAGCTTTTTGTCTTGTAAGAGAAAAATAAATATTTATGACAGTCAGTGCACAGACTCAGAGTTTAGGTTGGTTGTATTAATCCTTAAAGAAGTGTAAGTCAAATTGAAGCATTTTCTCTCACAGTTACAATTCAGACACGCAGCACATAATCCTTATAATTAAACTGGGAAAAAGAAAATAAAGAAACATCAGTTTTGATTAAAATGAAGCCAGTTGTACTTTTCAGTTCTGTGGTTAGCTTCATGTTTGATTCCCTAACACATCAAAAGGACATTATATGCCCTGTGTTCTACTGGAAAGTGAAAGGAAGGCTGGTTTAGGCAACTATGCAGGGGGAAACAAAAGCCACACGCAAAGAAGCCGAAAAGTTTTGCCCAGTTCTGCCACTATGTACGTGTGTGCACGTAAACAGTTCCCCTGAGATAAGAAATTTTATTCGTGTGCACACAGTTAGCTTTGGGTGGAAGCATTTGCACAATTGAGGGCTCAGATGTCCCCAACGGTGAAGATTTCATTGCGCATCAAGAAGCCCTGCACATAAAACTTGCTGCAGGTATTTCAGAAGCTGCTTGCTAAAGGTGTCCCAAGTGCAGGCTGCAGTAGGTACTGGGATCACTGCTGGTAAGGCACAAGTACTTGTCACTGGTTTCTGGACTAAATATTAAATGCAGCTGTGTGAGTGCACCACTTGCTTAAGGGAAGCGTATCTCTCCTATGACTTGGTGGGCTGTATTTTAAGGTCACGTAATTCACTTTTGAGATGCACAGTTCCTTCAGGGACAGACAATTGAAGGCATTGTTTAGTCTACAAAAGAAGCTGCTCAATACAGTGAGGCTGATTCACTGGTGCCATCGCTTTGGCAGTCATTTACTCCTCAAAATATGTGCAAATAATATTATTCTGGTCTAGCAATCTTCAATATCCTTTCTTACATCCTTAGAATCTGCTCAGAGACCTTCACTCTTGTCTTGGTGCCTCCTAGTTCATTTCAGTTGAAATCTTTTCTACCACAGCATAATTTTAAAACTAGGAAAAAATAATAATTTTATCTTAGAAACAGGGTCAGTAGAATAAATCTTCAAATCAAGAAGGTCTTTTAAGTTTTGAAGTAATGTGATTTTTTGTTTTACCTATGATCTTTCACCACACAATGTTTCGTGCTTCATAACTTGAAAATGAAATGCTTTAGATTTCCTGTCCTACATCAAGTTTTTGATGTAGAAGCAGATATTCTTAGAAGTGAAGTCTTAAAAACGTAACAAACCTTAGTGAAAAGAATAACAACAAAGAAAAGGGAGAAAAACCTAAAAATGCCAACCCTTTGCCCCGAGAAAAATCCACAGCTGAAATATCACAAGCATTTTTAAGAACAGAATTCAACATCTTCTTAGGATGACCATTTCATTGCACATGAAGCAAAATGAAAAACTCGTACCCGTCATACACACAAGACACCAAAAGGACCTGATCTCACACAAGACTGAGGAGGCATATCGAGTCTACTGGCATTATGCACATGAAAATGAATTTGTTCAAGTGTTTACAGTACAAAAATTAACTGCCAAATGAATGCAAATGATTAAACACCTCTGTTGCTAAAGATTCTCAAGGGCACAGAATGGCTGTCACCACAGTGGTATCTATCACGAGCACTTTCATATTTCAGTGTGAAGCTTCATCGTATTTCTCTTTCTTTTGTAGGCTATTATTGATGTTCCCTAGAGGTGTCAAATACCGCTCCACTCTACCGCCAACTTTCATGTATATAGTATGCCACTTCTGCTAGATGATTAACGTTCAAATTCTTAAAAGTAAACGCATTTCTCTAGTTCAAATTCCATACCAGGAGATAATATTTTAAAGGATGGCAGTTCTAGTTACTTGCAGTTACTAAATGCATTCATCTTTATTTTTAAGGAAGGATTGAAATTTAATAATGGTGCATGGGGGGAAGTGATAGATTTATTTACCTCGTTAGAAATGATTTATGAAAGTCTTGTTGTAGGAGAGAAAATGCCTGCAACTGAAGGTGAATTATTGTGCACAGTTTAACTGCATAACATTTTAAGTACCTGTAAAAATATAAATGACAGCTTTAAGGTCCTGATGGAAAGAAACATACTTGAGATTTCCAATCAGCTGGGAACATTAGTAATGTAAGCTTCTCCTGAAGCTCAGACTAAAGCTAAACTTTTCCCTGCCTTCAAACTAATTCAATTAATGTTCTTCCTCTTTCTCCATCTCTTATAACATGGAAAACTTCTCTTCCAAGTTTCTAACCAGAACTTTAGGAAAGATATTTTTTAGATAAAATATTTCAAAAGAATCCTAGATCCCTGGTCACTGGAATGAGCAGCAGTTGGGAAGTACTAAAATTCAGACCTGTGAAGATTATTCCTGGGGCTACCTACTGTACACATCAAGGATTCTCTGCTACCATTTCTTGTTAATGAAAGATTGAAAAAAGAGCAACTCATAAATCCGTAATGCAGCTACAGGGCACTACGTAAAGGCAACATGTAGCTAAGAACCATCCCAAGCACTAGCACCTCCCAAGAGTGGCATTTGTACCGCCAGGGAGTGAGGAATGGGGTTGTCAGTGAGGTGAAGTGACAAAGAGAAATCTCCAACAGCCGGCACAGCTCACAGCGGGACGGCTCTGGACCGTTATGCAACAGGAGAAGAGCAGAGTGGTGCAATGCAGACACCGCCTGAACCGGGCTCTGATCTGGGGAGTTAAACAGTCAAAGGGATTTCACATGTTTCTTAGCATCTGCTGATAGAACCTCACGTTGCTTCCGGATTAATTAAGCTTTTAAATAATTAATAACTTCTCTTATTATTATAATAGTATCTCATCTGTGCTTTTGAGTGAGAACAGGTACAGCAGAAAGTCCAGGAATCTTCATTCTTCCCATTTTCAGCTTACCACAGTAATGCCCGTTCTCCTAACAAGCCCACAGCAATCACAGATGTCAAGAACAGCTTGATGCAATATATTGGCATGCTCCTAGGGAACGATACCACCTGCCTTCTCGTTCCTTCCCTTGTAACTTTGTTTTATTGTAACATAGTAGTTTCCTAGCAATATGCCAGGTACAGGAAGATTCCACACAACATATGAGCCTTTGCTTTTGCTCTTTTACTTAAAAGAGGGTGTTCCAACTGCTGAAAACCACCAGAAAGGCAGAATGATGAGCAAAAGTGTTGTTGATGCCATTATTGTTCAATGACTTGGAAAGGACAGCAGAGGGAGTTTTATCATCTTAAAGTGTATTCATGCTGCCTCTGTCCTTCTCCCTGATATGTCTTTAGATTACCTTTTTGTAAGGGTGAAGAAATTCTGAACAAAACAATTTTCTGAAGAACATAAATATTAAGAGATGCAGGTGCTGGAATACAGAAGGCAAAAACCCACAACAGTGAAGAGTTCTGCAATGTATGTGAAGTCCGCAAGTCAAGAGCACAGATTGCATTTTGAATAATGCATTTTGTATAGAAAACACTCTAAATAACTCAGCAGAGAACACAGTGTAAGACAATTAAGCAGTTTTACCAGTTAAGCTACAACTACCTCAAAACGAGAGTCATTATTTACAGCCAAGATTGAACACTGATAATATTTATGAAACAACACATTTAAAGGGGACTGGAAGAAACCCATTTCCTTGTAATACATGTAAAGGGTACATCAGCCTATGGTGCAAAGTAAACAATAGGTCAAACCAGTCTAACCTGGATAAGTAAAATGTGTTCACATTCAAAGGTCCTACTATGTAAGTGGTCTAATTACATGTTATGAATCTCAGGGAAATAAGACAGGAGCTGCACTCAGCATCTTGGAAAGTTGTATTTTTGTTTAGGACACCTAAAATGATATTTGTAGACTATGGAGGCAGCTTCAGAATTTACTTTTTGAGGGAGTGTGGCTAGTTCAATCAAACAACAACTGAGCTGGGGCAATACTTTAGAAAGACACTATTTCTGGCCTCCCAGAAACAAGCCTCTTGAGACTGTAAAGTTGTGATCTGGAGCCAAAGATGTCTTCTGCTCTTTTTGCTAAATCTATTCTTAGCAGAAAAGAAAGCACAGGGAGGTGAAGTCTGAGATATTTATTAACTTAACTGATAATCAAAAGGGGTAAACTTCTGGTCTCTTCCAGAGTCTAGCTAAAGAACAAGGAGAGTAGCAAGACAAAACAGCAAGGGAAAACCCCTGAATTCCTAAACAAGACAGAAAGAATATGTGTCTTCCTCTTATCACTTTAGCTGATGAAACAATGCTGAAGACAAGCTGGAAAAAAAGCTTAAGATATTCTGTCAGTCAGTACTAAGTATCTTCTGAGACTAATAATTTAAATACCATGACTTTCTATTTAGCTGTATATGACTACATGGCAATAGCCAGGCACATTAGTTTGCCACTTCCGTTGATGTGTCTTTAAACAGAGAAGATGAAGCACAGAACAATTCATATAGAACATGACATTATGAAATTAAATAATGAATGCTTGCTTTTCAAATTATATTTTTCATAATTTGCTGAACTTTTTCCATTCCCTATTTTGCTTTTTTGTCCAAGCTAACTCAGTTTCAGAGATCTCTTTAAAGAAATTCCAGTAGAGTCTCTAATCAGGATACCAGAAAGATACATGAAATTCACAAAATACTGAGATTTATAGAAGGGCAGAACATTCTATGATTCTATGGTTTTCAAAAAATGTAAACTAGCAGATGTCAGACTAACATTTAACTTTTTAATGATTTCACACAGTGGCAAAGACTAGAAATAAACTAGTGAAAACAATCTTGAAATGCTTGAGTACACCTGCCTCAGGACTCTTCCCAAGCTGTAATTGTGGTTCTGAGATTGATCAGCTTACAAGTACGGCCCCAGATATAGGAGTCCTTCTGGATACCTTTTGTCCTATGCTGCCAATCCAGAATAGACAGTCCATATTGCCAAAAGGAGGAAGATATTTCTGCTGAGAAATCACTGCTTCTTTCCTCCCGTGGCTGGTAGGGGAACACAGTGGAAGGATAAGATGCATAACCACAGTTTCCTGTGGCCTACGGATTACAGCCTACCTCTAAAAGGTTGTTGACAGAAACTTCAAGTTATAGTTACAATCAGGTTAGCAAAACATCGATGGGCTTTGCTAGCAGCGGCACTTCACCCAAAACATCTGTTTGCACTATCAAAAATTTCACTGGAATGATGAAAATACTATTCTCAGTATCAAAAGAAGGCTAGGTCCCTCTTGTCCCTCTTCCTTTTTCTTTCAGATTTTTATTTTATGTATTATATTAGTAAATATTTAATAGTCACCTTTTAATAGCTACTTTACTTAAACATGACTCTCTGCCAAGAAGCACTACAGGAATTTTCAGTACAGCAAGCTTGTTATCTACCATACAATCACAGAATCATAGAATGGTTTGGGTTGGAAAGGACCTTTAAGAGTAATCCAGTTCCAGCCCCCCTGCTGTGGGCAGGGACATCATTCTTGGCTGGGGGACACTCGTGAAGTGCAAAAAGTGCATTCCAGTGGAAGTATTTACTTAAATGCTCCTTGAATAGAGGATGTAAATCCTTTTAGCTGGCTCACAATTTAGAAGACTTCAAAAGGTAGTCTTTGAAGTTTAGAAAAGACCTTTGAAGTGGCTGAATATGCAAAAAAAGAAATTAGTGTGTTTAGCACAAAGTACTGAACTTCATTATGTGTTTTTGTGAATTAGAAAATACAGCAGATTTTGCATAGCAAAAGAAAAAAATTAGGGTATCCTGTTAACAAAGACTTTGGATACCTCCTGACAGAGCCTCTGAAGTTACCTGAGGGCTACAAACTAACACAGAGCCACATTCGGAATAGACAGACTAGAGACAACATTTCCCTTCAGAGATGCACCTGGCTATCTGATGAGGGTAATAATTTGTGTTCTTACTAGCCAATTCAGTATGTGCTCCTGCCCTGGGGACAGAGCTGCAGCTTTGCAGGGTCCTGTGTAGTTTCCTTACCTGCATTTGTTTAGAGAGTGCAGCGTCTGCATCTGACACAAGCAGTTTGAGCTACGAACTGTATCTGTGGTCATGCTCTGACAAATCTCAAAGCCTGTACTGCTTTCACTTTCGTTAACTCCCTCTTCAGGCAGGAGATGTACTTGGAGAGGCATTATTTTTTGCATTTCATTAAACACATCTTTTCTCTCTTTTGTAAATATACACCAATAGGCTTAAAGGTTCCTTGTACTTTAGGTTTCAACTAATGGACTTAGTGAAGGCGTGCTGATAGCATCTAAGATGGAAACAGTGTACTGCCAGGGTAGAGATACAAAGATAATAGGAATAAGCTTCTCAAAGAGTAAACATGGAAATGACTACTGGGATGGAGTCTGTGCACAAAGATGTACCATCTGCATATACAGTTAGTAAACCCATTGTAAGATCTCAGTATGTGAGTGACATCACCCTGCCTGATAGAGGCTAAGCTAAATGTTGAGCAGTTTCAAGCTCAAGGCCTAATAAATGAGCTTGCAGTAGACTGTACATCCCTTGCAGAGGGCAGATACCAAGAAGGTCCTTTCTTTTCTTGCTCATTCAGCTATGAAAATGGAATGGAAGAATGGGGAAAGAGGCAGAACTATCTTCCTACAAGAAACCTTTAAAACAGAATGCTATTTACATTGACAGTTCCTGCCTATAACTCATTGGGAGCTATGAACACAGGAGTAGATGGTGAATATTGTTTTTTTGAACTGGGAAACTTCCCCAGCCTATGTTTCTGCATGCTTGATCAAAGCACTGAAGTTACGTGTTTGGGCTATTTGGTCTACTGATTTTACAGCTTCTAATTCTTTCTCCCTTAAGCAAGACGGGGTAACTAAATGAGACACGTTTCCTGATGAAACTGCTTCTATTAAAAAAAAAAAGAAAGAGAGATAAGAGTTAATGCTGATCTGTACATTGTATTGCTATAGCACCTACATAACCATGAGCGGGAGCTGTCACAGAAAATACCATCTAGGCACAAGAAAGAAGCAACAGATGGATTCAGGAAACAAATGGGGAGTCCAATATATACAGCAAGACAATATTTGGTGAAAAGAAAAAGAGAGGTCAAAGCACACCAGCTGCATAATCACTCAAAATCTTCTGTCATCATATGGGAAAAAAGGAAGGGATATGAAGGCAGACAGCAATTAGCTCTGTGAGTGCTGATTGGAAGCTCGCGTTAAGTGTGAAGATCTGTGTTTGAAAATATAACAGATGAGTTATCAAGCTGATGTTACTGGTACAGGAGAGGTTGGGGGCTGATGTATTAAGAACATCAGGGCTGACAGGTGAGACAAGGATATGGCATAAAAATTATGTGATACATGTTGGAACATTTTAAGGTTTTCCCAGGTGGGATCCCTAGATATATAAAGAAAAAAGCATCAAACATCAGTTCTCAAAGGAGGGAAACAACAACACTGACGTGAAGAATCACTTGTTCTAGCTCTGAAATAGGGAAAATGCCCCTGATAAAAATGAATAGTGATCCTTCAGATTAATTTCTTGCCCATATATATGAGTATCTTTTAGGGATTAACCAATGTCTACATAGCACTTGTTTTGTCTGTTGGCTGTCAGAACACTTTAGGCTACAGCTAAAAATAGAATTGGCGGAGTTGAAAGGCAACAATAAAAAAAGTGATGTTATTGTCCAGATGAGTAGAAGGCACTAAATACACAACAGAAAAAAAGACCACGCCATTTTCAAACCGAGGTTAATTATAGCTCAGATTAGCCTATGTAGATTTGAGTTCATGACAGAACCCAATCTTGGGAAGCTGAGGTACAAAAGTCTAAAAATCTGAAGCTGGAAACTAAGATGTCAGAGTGTCCTCTCACCATAGGCAAATTGTCATCCCCGCTAGTTAACAACAAAAGACAAAACGTAGTAAAGCATTTGTCTATTAGGCTGTGCAACACACAACATGTGCTTTTAGGCAATTGCCCATCACATAAGCCTTTCCCAGCACCCACACTAGAGTCTTATGAAGCTCACTAAAGAGAAGATAAATGTTTCAACATTTTTACATATGTAAAGAATACGTGTGTAACTTCGGAAAGTATAGTTTCATGGGTATTTTTGTAGAAAACAGTAAGCTAGCCTACCAAACGAACAAGGGATTTGGATGTGTCTTATATATATTATATAAATTATGAATTATTGGGCCAGAATCTCAGCAATTGTCAATTCTTTCAACTCCAGTGACTACATACATTGTACACTAATGGAGCAAAGATGACTTACACCAGCTGAAGATCTCACCCGCACTGTTCCAAACTTTTTGGAGGAGACAGAGGTGGAGATGCTCAGCATCTGAATTTGCCCAGTGGCAACAAATGGGTATTTAGATCTTTCCAGGCACTTGGATCAGAGAGAACAGAATTTGAAGGACATGGATGATATGTTTTCAGTAATTGCCATCTTAATTTCAAACTGTCTCTCTCCATTTAGTTCTTTTTTTTATTGCTTCCTCCTCCTCCTGTCTGTCCCACCCTCAGCCTTGGGGACCTTTATATTTCTCTCCTTGGCTGGCCCCCTTTAATAAGGACATGCCTTATTATTTTATAACTTCTTAAGTGGTCCCCTGTGTTTGGAAGCATCTACTCTCCAAATCTGACTGCACCTTCTGAAGCCAAAATATGAAAGTATTTTGGCAGAATTTGTTATGAAGAAGGTGAAGACACACAGTCAGGCTGGTGATCATCTGATTTCCTGAAATGTAGCCATTTCTCATGTCATCCCATTAACCAGACTAGATTTTCTGTGGAAAAATTACCCTATTGACCCTTTTAATCCTGTTGGTTTTTCTAAGTGTTTGCTTGCAGATGTCCTGATTCCTAAGAACTATCAGGTATAGCTGTTCACATTATATGACATTTGGAATATTACATGAAGTTAGAGGCACATGGAACTTGCATTTAAGTTACTAGCAGTTACGTCATTGACTTAAATAAATGCAGTATCAGGTCCTACTATATTATTTTTGGTCAACCCATATGTACTTTTGTGCAAAAGTACACAATACATAGCATTTTCACTGAAGTGGCTTTACTTTTTTATAGCCAAATTATATCTCTGACTGCTCAGTCTCTCCAATTTTCAAGTCAGCTATATCTACTTTTTGGCTTCCTAAGCTTGCTGAATCATTGCAATGTATGAGTCATGCTTGGCATTATTGTATTATATTGTCAGATTTGAGAAAAGAAAAATAACACCATTTATCATAAACAAAGATTTTAAAATTTATCGTATGCAAGCAATGAGTATGTATTCTCAGCAACGTTGCTTTATATCAGAAACTGTTACAAAAAGATTTTCCTGATGATAATAAAAAGGTTTAAACTCTTAAGTAAATAATTGATATATTTGTAGGCATTAATCCACCATTTATACAGGAGCATTTGAGATCCCATCTATTTTATGAGGAAGTGAGGTTGTGACTTGGTATCCTAGGGCACAGCTTTTCCACCTTTTATAGTACTATATATTCTGATAGTTAGCTTTCATCCCAAAGGCAACTGCCTGAATGTAGTAAGGGAAGTGGGTGTTAATTGTCTGCCAGCCCAAAAAGTTCATAAGTGTATTTTAAACAATTGCTGTACCTAAAATATACCATTTCCTTGAGACAGGACAGAAAAAACACCCCAATCCTTAAGGGAGAAAAAGGGAACTTAAACTTATTACACACTTGGTAGTTCCAGTGCCTCTACTTCTTTCCTCTGACTTCAGTTTCAATTGCTTGTTACCTTTTTTGAATTTTAACTATGCAGGCTGATATATAAACGTGATATAAATCAAGGCAGTTCTCTGCATGTTAAGAGTCACACAAACTCCTGCTCAATGCGAAAGTTCCACTGAAGAAATATATTCATTCATTCATAAGAAAGAGGTGTAGGAAAAAGAGATGGCCTGTCTCCTTAAGAAGGTCCAGTATCTTACACAGAGATTTTTCTATTTTAGGAGGAACACTGACTTATGCCAGGTACATCAGCCCCACTTGCATTACTCAGCAAAAGTTTCCCAGATATCAGCCCTATTGATCTGTACAATCCCTGCAAAACTCCTTCACCAGGAACCTGCAGTGTCACCCACACAGGGGTGGTGGCCGAGTTCTCCCTCCCCAGCAGGTAAAGCACAAGCCATTCCACGGGACTCACTCTCCCTAAAGGCACACTCAGACTTTTCCACCACGATTTCTCCTTCTAGTCTTTGACAGTCTGCTACATTTCTCAAGTATTATGTATAACACAAGAGGGATGTAAAGGACCCTACTTAACGAGTTTCTTCAGGAACAAGAATAAAAGAGAATTTGCTTTTCTCCCAGTAGTCAGACACATCAAACTCAGACTTATTGGGACAACACAGCACTGAAGAGGTTAACAGCTTCCTTCCTCCACTCACAGATTCTCTGCTCTTTAATCAGTAGATATATTTTACCCTACCTTCACCTGAAAAGCTGAATGAACTGGCAGCACCAGGAAAACATAGGAAATACAACATGTGATTGTGTGATTAAAGATTATCTTTTAACGTATTCATACTAACTGGATAAAAAGCACTTCTTAATTTCTGCAGGCTTAGTTTTGTAGCCTTAAGAGCCTTTGAACATCTTTGCCTGTAGCCTTTTCTGAACCAAAAATGTGTTATTAAGTGATAATTAGTGGAGTGAAGATGGTATTATAAACATTTATAAGGTAAGCCATCCTATACTAGTTGGTCACAGTCACTGCATCCTTATTATGCCTAAACCAGCTTGTTTTTTGTGCTATTAATAAATTGTTCTTGCCTCTTCACCAACAGACAACCAAGGTTATTATGAACCAGAAGAATGTTTTCAGCCTTACATTTCTAAGAAGCATTTCCAAGAAAGACATTTAGTCATAGCCTTGCGTGCAGCCCAAAGTGACAGTTGTAACAGAAATACTAATATGAGCAAGCTTCTCAGACTTTGACTAATTGCTGGCTGCTGACTGCTCAGTTTGTGAAGTCTGAGCTGAGCTACAAACATACATACAGCTCTGCAGAGATATGAATCAGAGCAAGAGCAATTAGTTAAAAAAAATAATCAGAAGCTGTTAAAAATAACACACGTGATATTTTCTGAACTTAACTGTCCAAAATTACACGTCTTCTCTCTTTGCCCTGTATTTAGTCACTCGTAGAACCAAAAAATGCATCAATTTTCTTTGTGAAAATAGGCATTTGTGTCTAGAGTCTTGATTTGCACGTGTCAGTTAAGGTTTGTATGCAGAAAATAGAACATGTGAACACTTCTGGGTATGGACTGTGATTTTTAGTTACCATTAAAGTTCATAAATGACTGAGGTTGAACGCAAGACATGATAAACAGTCCAGAACTAAATACCAAGATATCCATGAAAAAATATGCTACTAGACTGGAAAAGAGAAGGGATCAGGAAACAGGAAATCCGTGTGACATTTAAGTACAGAATCAGCAAGAAAATGGAACACTTCATCAGCTAAAACAAAGTTAAAGACATTAAATTGTTAAAGATAAAATGGCACAGTTGTGGCTGAACCCTTTGCTGCCAGACAGAAACCCAAGTAACATTAACAAGGACCCTACCGGACATTTAGGGAACCTCCTTGAAGAATCCTAACATAAGGTAAAGTCAGGATGCTCGAGGCAGGGCTGCCATTCAGACAGATTTAGGATCGGACCAGAAAGAACCTCATGAAATGCAGCAAGGACACATGTAAAATCTTGCACCTTCAGACAAGCCTCCCACAAAGCTCTGCTGGGAAGGACTGGGGGGTACTGGTGGACAGGAGGCTGAGCACGAGCCAGCAAGTGCCCTTGCAGCAGTGAAGGCCTACAGTACCCCCAGCCTGCATTTACAGGAGTGTCACCAGTGGATCAAGAGCAATGACTTTTCTCTTTTAGTCAGCACTTGTCAGATCACAGCTAGAACAGTGTCCACCTCACACACCAAGCGCTCTGCATTATGGGAAACAAATCTGTTATTCTCAGAACAAAAAAATAAAACAAACCAGAAAGCTTCAAAGCTGCAAAATATGAAAGTGTTATTTGAGACATGAACATTAATCCCTCAAGGTATTTTCCTGCTTCATCCTCCTTTCCCCTACTTTTCCTCAGACTTTCAGATGCTTTATGAAAAGGATGAAAAAAAAAAATATCTTAAAAGTTCTATTTCGGACTGAAAACTCCTTTCTTTCTCATTGCCCCAGGATATACTTGATTCCAATAAGCTACATGAAAAATCTATTTGGGATTTTCTGATACTCCTTCTGTCCTGACCTATTATTGTATCCTCTTTCAACACTTTGTGCGAACAGCAATGTAATAAGTGGATATTCAGAGGCTCCCTGCATCCGTGGAGCCCCGATACAGCTGCTAACCACCAAAATTCAGGTTATTGCGCCCATTGAGAGGTGTGGGGTTTTTTGCTTGGGGTTTTCCTTTTGTTATTTATATAAGGAGTATTGATACAAGGATAAAATATAAATTCTTATCAAACGTTAAGTAAACCTTCAAGACTTAAAGCTTCATAGATACCTATCTTCTCTGACAGGGAGGGATAGAACAGACTCAGTCAGAAATTCTTAACTTGTTAAATTAGAACTTGGCAAATCATCACAACTGCTTCAACTCATCTTCCAGTTTCAATTTAAAGTTTAATTTGAAATTGCATTTCCCCATATTAGGAAGAGTGTGGCCAGCAGGTCAAGGCATGTTATTCTCCTCTATGTGGCACTGGTGAGGCCATGTCTGGAGTGCTGCGTCCAGCTCTGGGCCCACCAGCGCAACACACGTGGACATCCTGGAGTGAGTCTAGCAAAGGGTCATGCAGATGATTAAGGGGCACTAAACAGGCAGTAGCAGAGCTGAGAATGAAATGCAGGTGTGTCTACCAAGATACATGTTTCAACATTCATACACTGTAAAACTGTAGTCTATATTTGGACATAAAGAACTTGGGCTTTTTCAATGTAGCTTTTCCCGAAACTGTGCTATCTGTAGCATTTCTGAGATTTGAAATTGCTGAGGATCAGGGAATAAATCCCTGACTAGGATACCAACTACCTGCATTCTCATCCCAAGGCTTCTGCTAGCTCTTAGAGGGGGATCTTGGGGTTAATTCTTTTGGCGTTTCTCCTCACAGTATTATTTCCACAGCGCTCCTTCCTAACTGAAGGTCAGGAGTTAGTTCCATTATCTTGCAAAAGCGTTAGTCCTCAAACAAATATTCCGTGCCACCATCTCCAGTTATCTTGAATAAAGATAAATGAAGCTGGCATAAGAGTAAGGAAGGAGAAAAGTAATAAATAATAGAACATCAAATAAATATATTTAAGCACTGCAGTATGCAATAGGCCTGGGTGAATTTATTGCATTTTCTCTCAAAAAGAAATGCAGCTCTCTTAAAATAGCTGGTGGCCACCGTCACCTGATTTTTTATGTGTTTCCAAATTAACAAACACTAGTTTTGTGTCACTTGATATATTAAAAAAAAAAAATTTCAATTTAAAAATGGCTATATATTTATTGAAAATTACTTTTTTAGTTCATTCCCTTTTTTGCAATCTTCAAAATTTAAAACAAATATGAAAAAAAATATTGTCAAAAGATCAACATTTGGAATGAAATTTCTTTTATACGGATAAAATTGTTTCAATACATTTAGTTCTCCTGGCTAAGTGCTGGTCTCTCTGATGTCATTCCATGTTTCCTGCATTTCAAGTCCATTTCTCAGAGACAGAGCTCTGGGGAAGGTTCATTCAAATATCTCTATAGAGAATTCCCTGGCCACACTGGAGCATCATAGGAATTCTATGTATAATTACTTTAAAATTTATATTTTATATTTTGGTATGCTTTTCTTGCAATTTAAGATTTTTTTTTAATATCTGTTTGAAGCCTTTGTAAATACTAAGAAATCTTAATTTACATCTTGCTCATTGCAGATCAGCGCAGTCAGCTATTGTCATATACATAAAAAAAATCTATTTTCGTATATACATATACACACCCCCATTCACACAAATTCTTTCTAGATATACTTTTGGGAAAATAATACATTCATTTAAGTTTTAACTCCTTTCAATTCTCTTTGCATTTGCAATGTTGTGTTTTTAAAAAAAACTTCTTTGAACTCATGTAAGTGGATTTGCCTTTTAAATTGAAATCATGCATTAGGTGCATGTGAATTAATTAGCAATGGAGTACCTTTCAAAGACAATTAATTCCTTTGTGACAGGAATCAAACATCTCCTTTAAAACAGCTCTTTTCGACTTCATATTGTTTTTCTCTTTTTGGCTCTTGCTACAACTCAAGTACGACTTTTCCTACTTAACACACCTTGCTGGGGCAGAAAAGTCATTTGCAGAAAGACTGGACAATTTCTTACACTGCACCAATACAAGCTCTTGTTTACAGAGATGCTACTTGAAAAAAATCCCAGAATTTTGAACCTAGTAAAAACCAGAGAACCTAAACTGGAAACTCAAGGGGCAGGCTAAACTAAATGCTTGGATCATGGTCATTGTGCAAAAATATGGCAATATATATGTATATGTATATATATATATACGCAGATTTTAGACTGTATTTTGAAGGAAACATAGGGACTTGATGCAATTCGAAAGCTCCCTTACTCCTAGAATTTGCAACAAAGATTAATTTCTTATGAGTTCAATCACAGAACAGTTATTTTATTATCAAGTATTTAGTGGCCAGTATATTATCACTTGGCAAGTGAAGTATTTCAGGTAAAGGAATTCACAGAATATGCAGGCAACCAACTACTGTGAATTTAATTATTAACAAGCTTAATCTGTAACATACCCCATTCAAAAACCTTATTCCTTTTCTCTCAAACCACCCAGTTTTGCTTCCACTGAGAACAGTACCTTAGGTATATGTTCTACTCCATTTCTTTTTTTCCTCAGTGGCCACAAACCTTCACTGACCAGTGTGCAGGGCTTTTTGCCTTCCATGTCCTTTTTAATTCATTCCACAGTTCTAATTTCATTTTGGAGACCATCAAGAAAACAGTCCATCTAGACTGTGACAAACAGGTCACGATAGCTAGTACTAACTTACATTAAAATGCACATATGTATTGAAAATTATTTTTGACTAATCTCTCCTGTCCACAAATATTATTCTTATCTTTTATTATTAATGTAGATGTTTTAGATAATTTCTAAATTATAATACTTAATTAGATAATCTATATTATCTAAATTGTTAGATAATTTAGACAAGATGGCTTTACTCTGAGCACCTCTTCTCAGGTAAAGGATAATTGCAAGGAAAAAAACATTCACTCAACTTTAAAACAAGCACTTTTAAACTCAACAGAGACTGAGGTTTCAGGATCCATGATCTCTGCTAAGCTACAAACCCAGTAAAAGACTGACTTTACTTCCAATATTTCCATGTTGCTGCTTCTTTAAATCCAGGGTCAGTCTCCTGATCTTTCCTGGGTGGGACATTGGGGAGCTCACTCCAGTATTAACTGATTACTGTCTGAGAGGGTGAGCTCTCCCACCAGTGCTGGATAAGCAGGAGCTAAATCTTCACTGCAGAGGGCAAAGGTGGCCCCATGGGCACATTCTTCCAGCTGGACTAATTCAGCTTTCTCAGCAAGGAGCATAACAGGAGCATAAGGCACGTCTATCATGACCAGTACCCAAGCTCTTACACTGAGTGTAGAATCCTGACATGACAGTGCACCAGGCTGTGTTGGCACAGTACAGCATGTTGAAAATATGGGAATTCTTCCTACAAAATCCCACAGGAGGAAGAAAAACTTGCACCAGTCACAAAGCTCTTCAGAAAGACAAGTTTCAAAAGGTTTCAAAACAATCTTTCAAGTCAAATATAAAATTTACATTCAAAGTACTGGTAAAATGAAAGGGAAGTGCCTGGTGAGTTTACGAGATAAACAGAACTGTTAAGAAAGATGACACAGCATTATTACCAAAATTGTAATTCAATTTGGAGCATAAGTAAAAATAATCTGACCGGCTTTCTTTTAGTCCTGTTCTTGTAAGTCTGCTTACTGCTAAGAGGTTCCTGGTTTGCAAGAAATCCCTATTTTGACACTTTATCCTACACTAATGCTATTTTGCCAGTCAGTGCTATTGTTTCTATGACATGCCACGATAAAACATGTTTGGAACACAGGATTTTTTAAAATAGAATAGACAAACTAGTCTATATCTCCCCAAACTAGTCTTCTTTCAAATTCTGAGGAATTCTGAATGCCAGACAACTTGACTTTTTCTGAGAGGTATGTCTTATGTCAAGGTTGGTGATACAGGATTTAGAAGTCTAATGTTTGATTGATGGCAGGGATACAGATCCCTGGTATGGTTCAGTTAGAAGTTACTTAATTTCCTCAGTCTCAGTGTCCTATCCGAGGGAAGGAAACAATAACACAAGCATGTTTAGAAACTCCACTGAAGGTGGTGCAGCACTGAGATGAGCAAGGATGCAAATCAAATAGCTCCCTAGAGAGTTTGGGGTTGATTTGGTAGCGTTCATTTTCCTCTAAGTAGACAAATATTTCAAAATCTGATTTTGTACAGGAAAGGCAGAGCTGCCTTGGTAATGGGCTTTTGCGAGATCATGTCTCATGGATAATCTGCCTTAGTGTAGTAGAAGCATTGCAGACAGTGCTCCATATAATAGGGCACTGTAATAAACACGGGTTTTTTCTTAAGTGAAAAGCAGCAGCAGACCTCCAGAAAGCAGTGAAACACCCATGACCCCACAATAAACTAGCTTTAAAATAGAGAGATAACAGCTATGTAGCCTTGAACAGTCAAGAACTGAGTGAAAATGCAGCAATTTCTTATTAGCCAAATTAATATTGTGCAGAGCAAGGTGAGTAAATGCTTTTCCATAATGGAAGAATTCTATAGACAGCTGAAGTACCAAGGTGACAAGAACACCGCCACTCTCAGTGGATCCCTATTGATTAAAAACCCAAAGAAAAACATGAAGCAGAAGGAGGAAGTTACAGCATTTAGAAAAAAAGAAAATTGAGACATTCAGGAGAAGTTGGTGTAATGCTTAATTCCGGGACAGCAAATTAACTCATGCTTGTAAAGAGAAGATGTTTAAAGAAGGAGTAGATAAAATAGGACTATACGCATTAAGGGATGAAAGTAAAAGGGAAATTAAGAAACAATGACGATGGACCCAGTGACCTTTGCTGTTCCAGTAATTACAGTTATTACGTTCCTAAGTTATGCAATTCTCTCATGGTTGAGGCATGTATTCTATGAATAGGACCCTCAGTGTTAAAGTAAATCAGGACTCGTGCTATTTTTATTTCTAAGCTAATAATTACACAAACTAAAAAAACACCCCAATGCTCTACATTCAAATCCTTCCCCATGCTTGAATAATAGAATGAGATACAAGCTGCCAAAAATGGAGATATTCAGACATGAAGCTGCTACTTTGTGCTAAAATCTTCTCATTGTCTGTTCAAACTTCATCAGGAGGGTAAGTGATTCAGGCTGTGTATTTAAGAACACCTTGGCCAAAGCCAAGAACACTTTGGCCAAAGCCAAAGCCAAGGTTTCAAAAATTAGTCTGGGCTCAGAAAAACCATTTAAAATATCAATTTTTAAAAAAGAATACATTTTAGCAGGTTTTGTTTCCTTTTTAGATTTTTAAACTTTAGGATATACTTCTGTAAACCTTTCAGTCTTTTCTGTATAAGGAAGGTCTCTCCCCTCCTCTGCTTCTCTTTAGATGCGCTTCTTCCAGACAAGAGCCAGCATTCTGACACAAGCAGTTTCAGAAACTGAAGCTTTAGACTTCAGCACTAAGTATGAAGCCAAAATTCTAGTTTGATTTTCTGCCTCTTTAGGCACTTAAATTTTTTTTTAAAATCTGTCCCTGAGATCTGTTTACTCGTATCAGGGATGCTACAGCTACAGTATAAAAGACAAGGGCACATCAGACCAAACAAAATAATTCCAGATACAAAAGCGTGAACAAAGCCAGGTGGCATCTGTATTCAGCAGAAGGTGATAATACTATGACAGCAATCTGTTTTCTTCTTAATTTCAGTCCAGTCAGTTGTTGGAAGCAATCCTTTTAGAAAGCCCACTGTGAAGAGGCTGCCAGCCTCTGTTCACAGAACCAAGGTTTGTAACTTAGGCTGACAGGTTGCAGGGGGGAGCAGTACCTATGGCATGCTGTGGGAAGGACCACGTCTCCATGTAAAGGTCAGGATGGGCTGGGAGGGGCATCATGTGGGTTGGAGGAAGAAATTCAGATATTTTAGTTGAAGACAGGTCAGATGAGCAGATGCCCCTTCTGCTCTGCTTGCTGCCTCTCTCTGCCTCACACAGCAGAGGGCTGAAAACATTTGAGTACGTTTTACTGACATGGGTTAATGCATCAAAGTTAGGATCCTGGGATTGTTATAGATTACATAACATAAAATTAATTTTAAATAACAATAAAGTTCATTAGTGATTTTAAGCTAGTAATTAATCTGTGTCACAGTGCAGCAACTCCTGCTCTCTTTCAGCCTTGAAGGAAGCTGTGGGTTTCCCATTGCGCCATTCCCAACTCAAACATATGGCAAGAAGCCCGAGGCCAAGACTTTACTGGGAGCAGAAGTAACTGCCAAACGAGCACTTCAAACAGTTACAAAATTTGGGCTCTGCTGAGTCATGCGTAACACACAAACAAACTATTTTTTTTACTACAGAGCATGTTTCTACTATTATTATATATTCTTGCTGCCACATGAAATGGCTTTGAAATCAATGGTGCAGAAGCTCTATTCATTTCAATGAGAATGAGTAAAAGATTGAAAATAGTATGTAGAGAGGTATCTGCTCAAACCACTGAAGGAAGATTATCCCAGGAGATGAATCAGTAACTCCATTATGTTTTCAGGCCGAGTTCTTATACAGTTTCCTGCTATAACTGTAACACAGATTCTTACTGAGTAGATCCAAAGGCTTTACTTCAACAAAACTAGCTGTTATTTTATATTTACTTTTACTAGTTATTTGCAAATGGAGCTCTGGTTGCTACAGAAGCTCCTAGGTCTGATCCCCGACCAGTATCTTTCTCACTTCCTATCAGCAGATCAGCACTTACTAAAAACACAGCAGATGCTTTGTGTGTAGAAATTGAGTTAGTTAAAGGGATTGACAGTCTGGAGAATTTCCATGTTGACAGAGCTTTTTAGTTTCACATGAACGACAGGGTCTGTGGAACAGGGCCTGTGCATTTAGGTGGGTTGAGAAGTAGAGAGAAAAGGCAACAGGCACTTTGTATCTTCTGTTTCCATGCAGTTTAAAAGTATTTCGACTATTTCCAGACCCTGTATCACCCATACAGAGAACGTTTTTAGGCAGCAAGTTTGAAATGCAAACAATATGCTGTATTATTTTAATTGCTATTAAGTAAAATCCTACTGAAAGACAGCAAACTTTCCATTAATTTCAATTACACCTTTCCATTTTCCATTTTGAAAGTCAGTATGCTATGGCTGACTGCACAGAAAGCAGAGTCTTGTACAGTCATAAAGGCTGTCAATTACATAATGTTACACATTAAACCAATTTCATCAAATACACAGTCTTTTAGGTGATAGCAAGACACTAAGATAGGCTGTGAGGTAGTCTAAAGCATCAAAAAATGCATTTGTGAGAGCATGTGCTCATCTGAAGCATCACAGGTGATTTTGCAAAGTTCTACAGTAAATGTTACTGGAATATTGGTATGTGTTCCAAAACCCAGAGAGCTACAAATTCACCTCAGCTAGTAGTCATCTGACACAATATAATTTTATATTGCTTTATCTAGAAGTCACAAAGCACTGCATTTCTGAGAATTCTGTTTTAAAATTAAGCAGTATATATAAAATTGGTGGAGAATGTTTAACATTTTCAGTAAAAGTTGAATGCAAATTGCATAGAAATTTCAAGCCCAAATGACATACACCAGCTAAGATATTATTCTACCTCCAATGTCACAAGAGATACTGTATAATATCAAACCATATTGACTGAATCCTTAGTAAAGCAGCATTTATAATGGGTGACACTGTAAAAAAAAAAATTAAAAAAAGGTTATAAACTTTATACCATGGCATTTTCAAATTGACAGAAGTGATGATTTAAAAGAACTGCTGCAAATATTACAGCTGTCCAAAGACATTCCAGGCAGTGAAACATTAACATTGGGAGATCATTTATCTGGATAAGGCTTGACATTAACTTATTTTGGCTGAAAAAATAAAAACTCTTCAGATGCTTTTCTGCAAAATGAGATCCAGATTTTCCCAATAGCTCAGCTTTTATCTAGGCTTTCAAATAAACTAACCAGCACTCATTGAGGAAAATGTAGGCTGATAGCAAAACAGGACAAGATGCCTACAAACAAAAGACCCTTTAGTCTGCACTAGAAAAACTTAGGAAACAAGCACAGAAATAGAGATGGTCACATCTTTATGAAAAAATATTTCTATTGATATTGAAACCTTTCCTGGTATTGACTTTTTTTTTTTTCAACTTATATTGTTTCTCAGATTCAGACTGGATTTAGATACAATTTTTCATATGCCAGATGAACTAGACTGTGCAGGTGCTGAGTGCTCTGGGATGAAGATTAGGCTGTGATTTCTATTTTTTGAACAGCTACCACCCTACTACCACCTTGTCCTCCCTCCCCATCCCCCCCCAAAAAAAAACCCAAACCCACCCACCAAAACCCAAACAAACAAACGAACGAGACAGTAAAGTTTAACAAAACCTTATCACTTGCCACAAATGAGATTTTCCCATAATGTCTTATTTTAACCAGCTCTGACTGTGGAAAAACAGGAGAGATGAAAGAAAAACAGGAGAGATGAAAGAAAGGAGAGGCATGCGTTAAAATAAAGGTAGCACTTCTGCCAAGAACAGCAGTCACACCCATGTTGGGAAAAGTAGGGTAATATTCCAATTATACCCATGTATTTTCCAGCTGAACATTGTATCGAGCACGATGGGGCTTAGTGCGTGCACACAGCAGGTATGACCTCATTCCAAAACTCATAGGTTATAGGAAATACCCGTGACCCACAACTTCACATTGCAATATATTCTTTGCCATCTTTTCCTTACTTCTTTAGGATATCTCTGGATTTCCTATCAAAGAAGCAGATGCAATAAAGAGCTAAAGTATTTGCCTTTAATAATATATTCTGCTCTTCTGTAAGAGTGCATTGGTAACAGTAGGAAAACAGCTGGGAATGTTTAATTGCTGTGAATGTGGTTTTCATCAAGATTTCAGAATTGTTTTCCAGAAGATTTCTTAGCACCAGGTACTGCTCTGTGCAAGAGACATTTTAGGATGGAGCAGAGGTTTGAGAAGATGCAGATTTACTGATGGGGCTTAGAAGCAAGAAATCAAAACATTACAATAACTGTAGCACAGTGGTTCCTGTGCAACAAACAAATAATTAAAATGTTTAAGCCAGCATTTTCCAAACCACAGGAGCTGATTAGCTCCTTTTCTCTCCCTAGAGATGGAAGATGTCCAAGAAGGAGCAAGTGTATCACTTCCATTCTCTACACTGTACCATCCTAGTTGATATCTGGAGAGTAAGAAAGAGGATAGGATTTATTTTAGGAATGGGCACAGAAAAAAATCACCAAAGGGAACTTTAGTGCCTTTCCTTTGAGCACGGTGACCACATCACCATTCTCAGTTTAACAAGGAACATGTCAAATCTGCTGCCGTGTTCTCCGTCTCCCTTTCAAATAAGCAATCTCCTCTCTGCCATAAAGCTTGGGCGGAGCCTGATCCTGAGCTACGCATAACTCGCAAGATTGGTTCAGCCGAAACACCAAAACCAGACCCAAAATTTCAATCTCACAAGACTGAAAAAAGAGGAAACAAAGTACATAAAAACGTTGCTTGAAATAGCCAGTCAATTTTAAAAGTAAAATGCTTGAAATACCAATACATGCATAGTTTACCCTAGGAAATCAGTGATGCCATAGATATTTTTGTTGTTATCTGATGATAATACTTTATTTTCATCACTCACTATATTTACTGTATGAGTCCTATGGAATTTAATATTACAGTTCAGCTACAGCAAGTGTTATCAAAAGATTTATTTCAAAATACTCTTCTACCATTTAAAGGATTTTAATAGTGCAGTAATCTGGTCATGCAATTGAAACTCATTAAGTGAAAAGTATAACCAGAGTTTGTTGTATATAGCAACAGCTAAAATTTAACCAGGACTGACTTTGTTAATTCTGAGTATTTTTAAATGTTAAAAAAGTTGGCCAACCAACAGGACATGTATATTTATGCCCTTTGAAGACTAGTTGGTGTTGCTATCTTGAATGTCTTCTACTCAAAATAGAAGCTTTTTCTGGGAGGAGATTAAAATATTGCCATGCAATGATGAACAATTGAAAGGATGGCACTTTTCCCAGAAAGTCGAATTATTCAAGGATTTGTCCAACCAAAGGGCAAATAAATTATTTGCAAAATCTTTCTGAAAAGTTCAGTCTGATCAGAAGTCTCAGGATTCTGTTTTTCCTTGCTAAACGACACATTTTAAAATGAGAAGCAAAGCTTTATTTGTCAAAATCTGAATGAGTGACTGCACTTAAAATGTTTTAAAAATGTGAAAACGTGGAGGCAATACAGCTAATGAACCATGCAAAAGCATTTGACAGATCTCAGTTACTTACTGCTGTTTCTTTTGAAGACAAAACCAGAGGTGTTATCAGGACTCATATACTTGAATAATACTGGTATTTGTATAGATTTCCCTTTGCATTTCTCAAGCTGTGTTTTATTTTTAAATCTAATTTTATAGAAAAAGATTTTCATTACCCAATTTCTTGGGTTTATATCTAATCTGTTACCACAGAGGAAGTTACTGAATAGACATTACTTCATGTGACCAACTCATCTCATACACTATAGTATTATGTACTCATGTGACTTGGATAATTACCTCCATAATTGCGAGTTAAACATTAGAGCTTTAATGAGGTTGTGTCACTTTTCTTTAAAATTAAATTCTAGCAAAAGTACTTGATCAAAATATTTCTGAGTAAGAATAATGGGGCAAAAATAAGATGGTGCCCAAACAGGGTCAAAGCAATAGTATAAGACAAGAAGCAGGACTGTTCCGTGACAACATCCACTGAGGAAATGAATCCCACCTTCACAAAATTAAATAATCTAGTTAAATCACTCAATTAAATTTATTATTAAATACTATAGTTAATGTATAACACTTGGGATAGGAACAGTACAGGAACACTGTAATGGGCAAATGTTGCTGTTCAACAATTACACAGAACATCTTTGCCATTAGTTCTTTAGGATTTTTAATCGGAAATGTTTTTGTTGAACTGCATCAGGAACAAGACAGCATAAAATAAATGAAACTACATGGAAATGAAAACATTCATTAAAACTTCATGGAAACATTGCAAAAAGCATAGCAAACAGCCAGGGAAATGTAACAGCTGTAGAAAAACTGTGAAGTCCACTAAACATAAGTCCTGAGGCTTGCATTACTGATTCACCCAAAAACTTTGAGTACAAGCATCACACATGAGAATACTACGTGATATAATTGCCCTCTGAGAGTCTGAAAGTCTTACAATAGATTTACTGGACCAATACACACGTCATAGTTACACTTATTTAATTTCCCAAGTGAGCTCTAACAAAGCACACTATTTGAATAACAGTGACAACTTGGAGCTCTAAAAGCTTAAGACTCACGCAGCGATTTACCCAGAAAACTTAGTTAAAAAGAGCGATTGGAATTTATAGTCAAAACTGTACTGCAGGCACTTCTGATAGATCCTGAAGGTGTATTGCATTCTGCTCTGGGCTCAGATTTGGTAAAAATATGAAGCGTGCACACAGGTCTACTCTTATTCAGGTCAGTAGTTAGAATTACAGAACAATTCAGGTTGGAATGACCTTCAGGGGTCCAATCCTGTGCTCAAATCAGTGTGAACTTAAATCCTGTTGCTCGGGATCTCGTCCAGTCAAATTTTGGGTTACCTCCATGATGGAGATTCCACAACTCCTCTGGGCATCCTCTTACAGTACATCCCAAACAGTTAATTTATTTTCCTAATCATAATATCTCACGTTCCAACTGTGCTCATTACTTTGCTCTGTCATTTTTCTCCCCTGAAGAGTCTGGCTCCACCTTCTCTCCACCTGCCCATCAGGGAGTTGAAGATCTCCTCATAGTATTTTCTTCCTAAGGCTGAACAAACCCATTCCCTCAGGCTCTCCTCACAGTACACATGCTGTAGGCCTCTGCCCACTCTGGTGGCCCTCCACTGGACTCACTCCACTATGTCAACCCCTTTTGCATATTAGGAAGGGTCAAACTCTACATGGTAGTCCAGCTGTACTTTCCCAAATGTGAAACAGAGAGGAATAACCACTTTTAAAACCTGTTTAAGCCACTGTACCTGTCACAGATTTGCAGGAAAGGCTTCTGCTGCCAGGCCTACAGTGCGTACTGTTCAGTGAGTTGGTGAAGTGGCTGCGGTAGTTTTTGCCTTTTATCAGAGTGTGACAGAACAAGGAGACCTCAATGTGGAGGGAGACGGGGGAGAAGCTCAAGGTCTGACCTCTGAAAGAGATTCCCTTACAGGAAACCTGGATGTTCAGAGATACAAGTACTCCTCAGCTCTGACACCTGGGGTGGAATTCATTTTCCTGAACAAAGGCATCTCCTCTCATTTTGGACATGTTAGAGTGGCTGACACCTTCCTGGGCCTGTCAGACAGACACAAGGCTTTAAAACCTTTACCTTTCCACAGAGGCAGCGGGACGCGAGGCAGTCTTCGTTGTCAGAAATGGTGTCTGCAATGGCCACCTGTGGTTACCTCAGATCAGCTGTGGACTCAGGGTGGCCAGACAGACCCACCCAGACAGGACCACTCTGTCTTGTACCAAGTTCAGCAACAACAGCTGCTGTGGGGCAGGTTTACCCTTGGCCCGTTCACAGTGAATGGACCCGGTCTTGAATGTGAACAGCACATTACATTAACTCCAAACAAAGACGTGGGAGAAACTTGTCAGTTGTATAAATGGCATAAAAAGCACAAACCCACCATTCCCTGGTTACAGCAAATATCACAGCTACTCAGTCCTACAAATGAGAGAAAAAGGAGGGGAATGGATCAGACCTGCTGTAGCTTCTTTCCTCTTGCCCTGAAAGAGCTGGTATAACAAGGATACAGTCAGCTTGGGAATTAGTTTCTCTCAGCTGACTCCACTGCATCATGCCAGATCTGTGTCTTGTACATTCAACCATTACTTCAGAACCACATCATGAAGATGGTAGCTTATAAGCACCTTTGACATTTGCCTTTAACAGTACTGTAAGTACTTTGTATGAGTTGCTATTTTTTATGCTGCTTTAAATGACAGTAGTATCAATTTACAAAGAGAATATTACTTCAGTAAAATGGAGAGTTAGAAGAGCTTAGAGTAATATAAAAATAGTAATTTATTCTATATAGTTATTCTGTGTATCTGATTGTTTATGCTCAGTTTAATAAAGTTTACAAAGTATGACTAATACCAAATGCTTCAGACAATAAGATGTCTCAAAAACTACACATTCCTGAATAAAGCTCCTCCTATTAAAAAGCTAAGCAATGAGTATAAACTCACAGACAAAAAATAAAAATCCACCCCCTTTCCTCCACCTCCAACCAAGTAGCTATATCTGAGCAAATAATCAATAACCCGGGAATGAAAAACAAAAAAGTCACAAAGATGGTATACACACATGACAGGAGAAAAAGCGTATTACATACTTATCTGATTACCACATGAATAACAGTTTCATGAGTATATCTCAAGGGAAGCATTTGCATTTTTAAAGTCTTAATCCCTTTTGTACAGTACCTACACTGATTTTTTTTTGATTTTGTAAAAAAATTTTAATAATTTGTGAGCATTATTTTAATTTCAGAGCTTTAGTCACTTTGAAAAAGACTTTCAATCAGCATAAGTCACTTCCTGAATACATTTTTAGGATAGTAAAAACTAACAGGAAGATGTATCACAATGCAGAAGTCAGGAATTTGTAACAACTATCTACAATTAACAATGCAGCCTATAATAGGTATTATGCGACTACGGTGCACTCATGATCCTTAGAGAGACACAGAGATTGAATTCTAAAAGGAATGAATCATAGATGGTTCTATATAAATGTTGGAAGTATGGCAGATGACATTTATTTCTTAATATGGCAACTACTCCTGCAGCAACAGTCTTACCCGTCCATACCTCTGTCCAGAAAGGATTAATTAGTAAATAGTGATTCTCAGTAAACTAGAAACACTTGCTAAATGTAACTATCTGTTTAGGTGAAGCTGCAGACATTTTAATTTCTCTGTCAGGATCATACTCAGACTTGGCATCTTTTCCAAACAAAACATTCTTGAGGGCCACAAGACCACGAAAAAAAGGCAAGGATCAATGAAACTCCTGAGAGTTTCACTCACTTCACTTCCAAAGTTAATAGGTTTATTAAAAACTCTTAATCAGAACAGTTGTCTCCCTGAGGTTTCCAGTAATTACTGAGTCACATCATACTATAGTTTACAAAATGCTTAGGAAGGGATTTTAAAACTTCATTAATCTCCTGGTCCCATCTTTGCCATATTACAGAAATGTTTAGGGGCTGGCAGTCTCCAGTAAAATACTGAACTCTGAAAATGCAGCAAATTACGCTTGCTAAGTCTCATCCTTTACATTTTGTAGTATGCTGGAACACAATAATGAAAAAGGAGTTAGATAAACTGCATTTAATCTAATAAGTATGCAGTCCATTCTAATCCTTAAGGAAATTCAATATGGTACACTGACAGAGCTGCCTTCCAGGACAGCTGAACACCAGTCGGAGAGAAAAATGAATTCTTGAGCTCAAACTTGGATCTGGAACCAACCTGCTATCAGAACAGTGAAAAAATGGGACATTACTCCTGGCTTTTCTTCTCATGTCTCAACTATTTGTTCATGTTATCAACAAAATTCCTCCAACATATTTAAGGGATGCATATAGAGAAGCACATGGATGCAAAATGTGTAAGGAATCCCTTTCTCCCTCTCCCTGCCCATTACAGTGGAACTAATATCAGCAATAAATCCAGTAAATCTTTGTCTACTGTATGTCTCCTGAACTACCGGGCAAGAATGCATTTTCTTTATTCCTTTCCTTCTGATTCAATAATCTGAGATTCAAACAAGATACAGCCTTATGTTTGCAAAAGCATACTGTGTAAAAGCTGAGCAGCAGTGTTAGCAACAAAACACATGAGCTATTCCTAGCCCAATGCCTTATTCCAAAACGTTTTTTCTCTTTTTCCTCCACATAAAATAGATACAGGCAACTCTTAGCTGTGACTGAGTTACAAACATCATCAAGTGGACAGATTAGGCTGCTATTCTCTAAACAAATGCATGTATAAACTATACTGACCTTTAACAGGGAAATTGATTCTGCTAAGCCACCATTTACTATGCTTCTTGTGCTTATTGACACAATAAAGCTGCAATTTGCCTCCTAGAGTTTTGTCAGTAACTGCAGCAGAATGTCAAGCTGCAGGTCTGTGGTCTATGAGCTGAAGCCCATCCACCTCTTGCATTTCTACAGTAACTGTAAATTTGGCTGTATTGAGCTTGAGGAAATGAATTTTGTGGAATCTAAATAGTGGGAATTTCGTCAAGCACATAACACTTCCCAAAGAGCAGTGATTTCAGGCAATTAAAGTGAAACAATTATTTTGAAACATTGCTCAAACCACAGAAAGTTAGTACGACTGCTGGCAGTAACTGCATCAGTATGGAAATTGTATACAGTTGGTGGGGTTTTTTCTGCTTAAAGAACCTTCCATTTTCTTTGCAAATGTAGAGTGGTTTTGGCTTCCCTGCTACCCAAGTAGCTTTTTTTTTTTTTTTTTTTTTAATTTTATGATCCTTATCCAGTCAAAAACTGGCAAAAAGAGCAGTGAGGCAAGATCAGAAGATCAAATATTAATAGACTTGGTATGAGGCTGCTTGATCTCTCCTCCCTTATGGCTCTGCCTTTATGTTTGATGCTATCCCATACCTCTCTCATACAAGCATTTGTCTTCCAAGAATTTCCAATGGTCCCACAGATATTCCCACTAACACCTGACAGTACCGACCTCAAACTCCGACTCCTTTCCAGTGACTGTTCAGTTCCGGTTCAGCTGCCAACTTCTTTATTGCTTCCTTAAGCCTGTGCAACTATTTTTAACATTAAAGAAATAAATGTACAGGGGGAGGAATATTGCAACTTTACGTATGCCAGTACCAGATGAGATCCTTTGTTTTAAAACACTTGTTTTACCTTTGCCTGTAATGTTCTTCATTCTATTCTTTAAACATTATAACAAACAAATTAGATCTGCACAGTGAACTTCGGTCTCTCAGCTTCCTGCACTCTTTTGTTCTCCAATTCATCTGTCTCAGAGTTCTCTACCAGTACCCGTCACCATAGAAACTGAGCACGTTTCAGTGATTACGTTTGGTGTATTATATAAAACTTCAGATATAGTAAGAAAGCTTCATGAAAGATTTGTAGGTGGGCCTCAACGATGATCAGCATCTGAAAACCCATTCTGCAGTGAGCCCAGCCCTCCGCGTACCTCAGATTTGTCAGGTGCTGGGATTTACTTAAGCCTGGCTGGCATGGTAAAGTGAGATCTGCTGCAGTAGCTTAACCTGCTGGTCACTTGGAAGATTAAGATCAGAGGCAAGAGAAGTGGCTCTGAGCCAGGAGCTGGATCAGGACACAAAGTGGGAAAACTTATCTTAAGAGATCAGGCCCCTACCTGCTCTTGAAAATACTGTAGCATCGGCATGAAGAGAGTTGCTTTTGTCAAAATGAGCAGTGCTACGTCATCAGCACGCTGGCAATCCTAAAAAGAAAAAAAGGTATTTTCTTTGTGGCCGCCCAAGCAGTATTGCAATTATTACTCTTGTCACCATTGCTCTCATTATGAAAACAGATCTTAGCGGATCATTACAATACAGCATTATCTCCTCTTAGTTATCTTACCTTAGTTCTCAGCAGCTCATTGTTGCTAATACTAAAGCTCTTCAAGGTCAGGCAGATGTGCTAGCATTCAGACTCTTATCTACAGCCAGGAGGCAACAGACCTTTCTAGTCTCCATGTCACAGCTTTAGTTTAGCAAGGTGTTTAGGCACACGCTTGACTAAGCAGATGACTAATACCACCAACTTCAGGCTCTTCAATGAGAAAAAGCCACAAGAGACGCAGCTCTGCTACTCTTACCAACCTGCCAGAAGTATTTGCTTGCTGAGAATCACAGTGAAACAATAAAATAGAAACTAATGTGAATATTAACTGTGCAATCAGGCCCCAGGTATGCAAAAGAACTGCACGGATGGGCAATTTTATCTGCTCTCACAGGACCCTGATGCTGCACATAGGTGCTGCATTCCTGCAACTTGCCAAAAGCTGTAGGAGTTAACACAGCTGCTCATATATTTCATCTTAACAAAACAGATAACCTCAAGACTATTATTAAAATAATTTGAAGTGGATGTAAAAGCAATCCTTAATTAATGGGAATGATTCAGTGTGTACTTTTGTGGAATACCAGTCTATACTTATTTTTGAACCATAAGAGGAAAAATGTCAGAGTTGAGAAGTATGTTGCTTAATTCATCTTGTATGGAATATATTACTTAGAACAATAGGAAGATGGAGACCAAAAAATACATTTAAGTGGGAATATATGTCAGTGTTTTCTGGTCAGGCACATGAAACTCTCCCAGTTTGGCACAACAGGCGTAGGAATACCAACTTAATTTTTTATTAGAAGTAGATGATTCCACATGGGACATTTAACTTTTTCTGGAAATATTTTGTATTGCACTAGCAGCTTAGATATATTTTTAACATCTTTTCTACACAGCCATTTTTCCTGAGGCCACTGTTGTGGGAGCCAAGAAAAAGCTCCATAAGCATTAAGTAAAACCAGAGGAAATAAAAAAAAAAAAGACTTTTTGCTCATCTGTTAATTCCCAATAAGTTACACAGAAGTTCCATTTCACATGGATGGTATTCCTGTTGTCAGCATTTATGTAATTCTCTGCCCTCATTTGAGTTCCTTTTCTGCTGTGTAGGAGAGAGCAGTCTATGAAAGTAGGAAATATTATTCAAAGCTCAGTATTGAAAGAGTTAAACAAAGGGGGGAAAGATAGTGTTTAATGCAGAATCCAAATTATACTAAGGTAAACAAATCCTGTTTGTGACCATTAAACACGCATATGAAATTTGATAGGTAATTAGTCACAGCACACATATGCTAAACATTTTACAAAATAAAATACGTCAAGTAGTTAGACATTTTGATCATTCATATTCGTGAAATAATTTAATATTCTAAGCAGCTGGTTTAAAATATCTGTCTCCAGGGAAGAAGGTACTTTAGATATACATTGAAAAATTATCCCACCAAGCCCTGGTGGGATAAAACAACAAGCCCTGGGTGCAAAATACAGCTAGGTCAGTACCTGATATCCATTTTGTACTGGCACAAAGACTTTACAAGATTTAGGGCAATGAAAAACGATAGCCAGCACATGCGCTTAACACACATGGCTCAACAGAATACACCATGATATTTACCACAGCAAACGCAGCACTGGAATGGCAAAGACTAAGGATGGCTTATTTGCTGGCAGTAGGAAAAAGAGCTGAAGGGCTCCCACAAACATCCATGGGAGATGAGTCCCTGGGGAGAAGAACTGAGACTGAGCTCTGAACAAAGCAGCCTTTGCTCAGTCGTTCACAGAGGCAGCACAGGCTGGATGGAGAAAGGCAAGGCACAAGCAATGGCGGGGTAGTGGCATCCCCAGCATAAAGGAGAAAGGACGACACAGACAAAAGCTAACTAATGGGTGAAACTCCTGGAGCATTATGCACAGTCCCAGCTATCGCCTCTGCCTCTCCCAGTGTGGGGAACTGGGGGTTGGTATCAATAGTCAGAGCTGTTCGCTCTAATCCTTTTGGTTGCTTTTCCAAATGAGAGGTGAGGCAATAACTGGGGAACTGCCCACCCTTCCTTCCTTCTGGGGTTAGAGAAGGCAGAGTCTCTCTTCCTATTTGGCTTTCCTTGTGTCCCTCATTCTNATACTGTCTATTTGGGGTAAACATCGAGGCAAAATTATTGGATGTTTTAGCATCACCTTTCCATATACAACTAAGTGTAAAGTATTTTTTAGCAATTCAGAATAACAAGACGTGGAGGTTTACAACAGATCTGTATCTCTTCATGCTATTGCTATTGTTACCTTAAACTTGCAAAACTACCTGTTTCATCCTACTCAGCACCTAACAACCATTTCTTCCCTGTTTTTTTTTTTCCTTTATTTGCACTTAGAAGTTGACTGTATTGGCATTACAGGTAATCAGCAGTTCTGATCTCTGCTTTAAAGACGCAAGATCTCTTGCAGAGAAATTAATGAGCATGAAGCAGGCACCAGAAACTGTTTGGATAATATGCAGAAGATGGACAGCTGCCTTCAGCAGAGAGACTAACATTTCTGTGTTACAAATGGGTGATTACAGGGCCTGAAAATGGAGCATGAGAAAATAAAAAAGCAAAGAAGGATGAAGACTACATTGTAGAGAGCCTCAACCTCTTTCTCTGTGTATAAGGGAAGATGGTGTGTAGGTCACTGCATAAGACTCAGGNGCTTAACACACATGGCTCAACAGAATACACCATGATATTTACCACAGCAAACGCAGCACTGGAATGGCAAAGACTAAGGATGGCTTATTTGCTGGCAGTAGGAAAAAGAGCTGAAGGGCTCCCACAAACATCCATGGGAGATGAGTCCCTGGGGAGAAGAACTGAGACTGAGCTCTGAACAAAGCAGCCTTTGCTCAGTCGTTCACAGAGGCAGCACAGGCTGGATGGAGAAAGGCAAGGCACAAGCAATGGCGGAGTAGTGGCATCCCCAGCATAAAGGAGAAAGGACGACACAGACAAAAGCTAACTAATGGGTGAAACTCCTGGAGCATTATGCACAGTCCCAGCTATCGCCTCTGCCTCTCCCAGTGTGGGGAACTGGGGGTTGGTATCAATAGTCAGAGCTGTTCGCTCTAATCCTTTTGGTTGCTTTTCCAAATGAGAGGTGAGGCAATAACTGGGGAACTGCCCACCCTTCCTTCCTTCTGGGGTTAGAGAAGGCAGAGTCTCTCTTCCTATTTGGCTTTCCTTGTGTCCCTCATTCTCCACTTCATGAGACAGGATGAGGGGGAGGCAGTTTCAACTTAAATTGGACCTTACACTGAAGCCCAATGCAATTCTCAGTGACCACAAAAATAAATGCCTTCTAATAGAGTATGTGGGCTTCAGATGTCTGTTTGAGTACAACAAGCCCCCAAATCTGCCTGCAGAAGTTACAGCAGTGTGGATTCCAGTCTGCCACAATGAACTATTACAGCCTTTGAGGCAGGTAAAACCAGTTTGCTTGCAGATAGTGGGTATCTAGTGTATTAAAAAAAATAATTCAATAAATATTAAAAATATTTAAACAAATATTAAATAAATAATTACTTATACTTCAAATTGGATACTGTCTATTTGGGGTAAACATCGAGGCAAAATTATTGGATGTTTTAGCATCACCTTTCCATATACAACTAAGTGTAAAGTATTTTTTAGCAATTCAGAATAACAAGACGTGGAGGTTTACAACAGATCTGTATCTCTTCATGCTATTGCTATTGTTACCTTAAACTTGCAAAACTACCTGTTTCATCCTACTCAGCACCTAACAACCATTTCTTCCCTGTTTTTTTTTTTCCTTTATTTGCACTTAGAAGTTGACTGTATTGGCATTACAGGTAATCAGCAGTTCTGATCTCTGCTTTAAAGACGCAAGATCTCTTGCAGAGAAATTAATGAGCATGAAGCAGGCACCAGAAACTGTTTGGATAATATGCAGAAGATGGACAGCTGCCTTCAGCAGAGAGACTAACATTTCTGTGTTACAAATGGGTGATTACAGGGCCTGAAAATGGAGCATGAGAAAATAAAAAAGCAAAGAAGGATGAAGACTACATTGTAGAGAGCCTCAACCTCTTTCTCTGTGTATAAGGGAAGATGGTGTGTAGGTCACTGCATAAGACTCAGGTAGAAAAAGAGCTCCCTAACTTCTGAAAAAGATGGAAGAATAAAAAGAGCACAGTTGCAAGGCACTGAGTCTGGATGCTGGCAATGCAAATCACCTATAAATTAAACGAGACTGAATTTACTGTAATGACATGGAGGATCTTTTGCATTATGCATTGGGAACAGAGGGGAGCACAGGGCACAATTCAATTGTACAGTCTAAACCAGAATAAAGCAACTAGAGTAAGTTTGTTGATCTAAAGAGAAAGATAAAGGAATAGGTGTAGATAGGAAAATTTCTCTGTGTTACTGGCATGATTCCAACACATTTACTGATCATCCAACTTTGAGATTGTCTTCATTATTGCCATAACACCATTCTACTTACACTCATTACTCACTTTGACACAGTGCACTCTAGATGCACAAAACAGAAGGAAAAATAAACATCATTTCCATGCAATTTAAAAGCCTTTTCATTTGTCTGCCTAATGTGAGGCACTGATTCTCCATTCTTGCTGATGGAGAAAGGGAACAGTAAATCTGGATTGCTGAGCAGCAGTAAATTTAGCACTTGATGTTAGAAAGCGTGATGTAACAGTGGTATTGATGAGTCCATCTGGGTCTGAAAATCTTTTAGAACCCTCCTTTTTTATTTAACAGCTTAAAACATAATCTAGTCACTCATCTAGAAATTTTATCAGCATTTGCTGAGTTTAAGCACAAGTTGACCTGTGACAGCATTTTGTCTGCCAAGCATACCTGTGTCACATGATTCACTAGACAGAAGACAAAGTAATAGTTATCAAAGGGCAATGTCAGTATTTCCTGAGCGATAAAACCCAGTCTCATCAATAACCTGCACCCAGGGCCCCCAAAACTCTCTGAAGAATCAAAGAAAAACTCATTGGCTGTTGAATCAAGGCTTGATAGGATTGCCAGAGAGAGCACTGCAAAGTAGAGAAGCTAAACAAAATCAGATGTTGTTCACAATTACGCAAGGATGAACAGAGCTCACTGGGGTTAGGTTAATTTCCTGTTATCTTCCTTATCATAGCAGGATCCTCATCATAAAAAATAACCTCATTAGAGTTCTGCAGAAGAAAGAAAAATTGATCCCATAAAGGAAGGGAAAATACTATTTATTTTTTAGTAGGAAAAAGACTCAACAAAGCAAAATAAAACAATGATAGCATGATAGGATCAGTCCTGCAGATATTTTATAGAAGGACTTGTGACGCTATGCAGCACATAAAGCACCCATGGGAACACAGAGCATGTACTGGAAAATGAAAAAGGAAACGACAACATAAGTGCAAGACAGGAAGCAGTGCTGGAAGTGCAACTCTTGTGGACACCTTCTGATTGGACTAAATTTATTAAGGCCAAAATCAGGTCCAAAGTTAGTATGTCATCTACAGTCTCATTTCCCCCTGTGATGTACACCGCAGTGGTACATCACTGATAAAAGTGGAGGTTCAGTTTCTGCCACTAAAAGATAACTGATTAGCACAGAGATGACACCCAACAGAAGGCTGCTGCTCCCCTAACCTGTCAATCTTTAGAATGTAAATACGCACCCAAATGGCAAGGGCTTGCTTGGGATCTACCAGGAAAGGAATGACTCTACCATCAGTACACATAATTTTGTCTTGCCATTACTGTACTACGCTGTATTAGCTATTACACTCTCACCTGTACTGTGGAGCACAATACATGAGTTATAACTGATACAGATGTAATTCCAGAAATAATTTTCACCTCAGAAGCACAGCTGACTTACCTTTGTCGTCATCACTTTCCGCTCTGTCCTCAGTTATTTAAAAAAAACAACAAACCAACCCCAAACCTAAACCTGATAATTTCATGACCCACTTTACTGTGTAGACCTACAAAAAGTTGCCTCTGCGCAGCTGAGCATATGGTAAACTGCATCAAGCACAAACAAGAGACTGAGGAAGAGTGTGAGCATCTGAAATGGGCTTTGGTGGCAACATGGGTTACGTATCAAAGGAGAATCTTACCTTATCCTGTTTCTTTCTACTGAGAGGAATTATAATAGAAGTGAAGAGATGAACAGGTGAGAACCTCCAACTATGCCAAAATCCAAGCATTTGAAAAATGAACCAGAGGAAACAGGTAATTACACTCCTTGTGCATTAACTGTGACAGCATGTTAATTTTAAGACACATTTTGGGGTGAATAAACAAGTGCAAAGACCCTATATATAGCTAAAGAAAGAAACGCCTAAGAAAACTGGCACATAGATCAATTAACTGTCTGCTCAGAACAGATTTATTTCCCACCAAGCCCTCAAAAAGCCCAGTTTGCATCTCAAAACAGGTATAGGGGAGAACTTCCTTTCTCAGAAATTGATGTGAAACTGGAACATTTTGTTTCAGAGGTTCTGTGTAGGCTGAACAAACTTTTCTGAGTGATACTGAGGACTAGTATTAAAATTACAAGTGCTGAAGTTGCTGGTTGCTAAGATGCACTGACCTCTCTTGGGGAGCACACTGATTATCTGTTGTATCTTTCAGAAAAGCAAGATTGCAAACCACAGCCATTTGGAAATTAATATACAATCCTTTCAGCAGAGGAGTTTCAGACTGAAGTGGCTACAGCCCACTGGGTAAATGTCATCCTCAAATGGGAATCAACACCAAATCTGAGGAAATTTGCTATTTATTTCAATCTCCTGTAAAAATGTAAGGGCTTGATAATTCACGTTGGTTTTAAGTCTTCTACCACCACTTATGATAACTATGCTTGGCAACTAGTAGCATTTGCGGAGCAGTTTGTGCACATTCTGTATCAGTGTTATGAAATTTGTAAAGCAGATGGAATCTTTCTGCTACTGCAACTTAAACACCCCTGTGGCTTCTATTTGTTAAATACACACATTGCACAAACATCCCGATTGCCTCTGTCGTCAAAGAAATCAATAATAACCTGAGACCTCAGCAAGAGCCCTTCTCAGTCCTTCATAGCATGTTTCTGTGACTGAGGCATATGGGTAGAAGACACTCAGAGTCACTGGCCAGGCTACACAGCATCCTATGGATGAACACTTTTGCTCGATAGAAGATTTGTCAAGGAACGCTTTCAATAATAATATCATATCACCCACCCAATGGGTGAGCATATTGCCATTTTATATGTCACAACACATACAGCTTCTTAATAGCTCTGCTCTCCACAGCAGAGCTTAAGATTTCCCCAGTTGACTTTACTGCTATATTTAATCAACTAAATATAGAGAATACTTGACTTTGACTTGTGGAGTGCCAGTGCACTATTTCTCACAAGATGTCCATGCTGGCAAATACAATTTATGCCCTGAAATAACACCATGTGACGTGCCTGGGTATGTAACCCCAGAATTGCCCTTGGGGTTCTCCCCTGGTGGCCAGCAACATGCTAAGGGATGCTGAGGCAGGGACAGGCCATTCCACTGCCCCTCCAGATATCCCCAGCTGCTGTCACCAGGGAGATTCTTACTCTATTAAGTGAAATTTCCCTAATCTAATTCTAGTAACGACATTTCCAACATGTGTAATTGTATAATTATCCACTAGACTAGTGACAGGGGAAGCTTATTTTTAATTGGATGGTAGCTTTTTGTGGATTTTTAAAATTTTGATTCATATTTCACACTATAGTAAATGTAGGTTTACTGATGTAGTTGGTCTTTCCTTCCTTGCAGAGCCTAGTGGTCTGCCTCCCTAACTCTACCTCCTAGGGATCCCTAATAGATGTTTTGTGTTTGTCCTTTATGGGTGGGGGGTAAGACCAGGCAACCTGCTCTGCTTTACTTGTCACCTTTGGGATGCAACAAGACAGACTGGCCCGGGAGGCAACTTCTCCTCCTTGCTAATCTTGAGAAATGAGTTTGCTCCTTTGCCTTGCTTGGGCTGCAACAGGGCACAGAAAGGAGCAGCACTATGATTACATCCTTTGCTACATATTCCCTACAAGAAACACTTACTGTGGTGAAGTGATATGCATGGCAAGTACTCTAATAAACAAGAATTTGTAGGGTTAAACGTTTGCTTTTGGCATCAGGCCCTTGAACTCTGGTCTGCTTCATGTCTTCAGAAACGTAGCCCGTGAAACTATCCACATTCTCCAACTATGAGCATCAGATTAAAATTATCTTCTGAGATAATTTCTCTTTTTTAAAAGAAAAAAATATTTTTAAAAAGCACTAAGATTTGCCATAGTTTGGCCTTAACTATAAATTTAGGCTTTCTTCTTTATTTTTTTTTTCTTGAGGAACTTACAACACAACAAGCATTATATATGAGCTTTCAGCTGTGGTAGTATCGAAACACTTAAACATTGATATATTCTGTAATGTGTTATGGCACCTTGCTGTTCAGTACTTTTCTTTAAAAATGAGATAAAAAAGAAAATATTAATGTCTTACTTGAAGCATATTTTATGCATTAAAAATACCACAATTCAAAGGACTCCTTTATTAACAAACCCTTAGGGAAGGCACATGGTTAACAAGGTAACTAGATTTTTCAGACTCGAGCTCTGTTAGAGCAGGACTGTTGATTCTGTGTCAGCTGGAAAAACACTGCAGATAATGCAGAGAGTGAATACAACACAGATATGAGGCGAATTTCTACGAACCTGCATCTGAATCTAACAGTGGATGGGCTCCTTATATTTCTCATCTATATTATCACTGCTGTCAACTTTCTTTTACACAAGGAGATCAAAGTAAATCACTGGGACAAGTATCAGCACAACAAACCAATTGCATTGAACTTCACATTTGATTTTTTTCTTTTTTTAATGCTTAAAATGTTAACATTTTAAGTAAAAATATAAGGTTTTAATATGAGCTTTAGGACCAATTTGTGACATATCCTGGCTAAACATGATTCCATAAGAAGAACTTTCCATTCTGAAGAATGGAAGGTAGACTGTACCTTTCATGTGATTTCATATCATCCAAACAACACACAGCAACGGCAATTGTGCTTCTGTTTTATAAAGCATTTGCTTGAGTTAAGCCTGGGACTTGACTCAGCTAAGAATGGGGCAGCAGGATATATAACAAAATGACAAGAAATTACAGGAAATACCCTTAGTATGAAGTGTTATATTTCTATAATTTTCCTAATTCAACTGATATAAAGAGAGGCAGTTGTTAAGAATGACACAGCCATTAATTCAAGCATCCAAGCATAAAACATTCTGCAAACAAATCTTTAGCTTTCACAGCACTGTCCTTCCTATCCATCCATTTGCCCAAGAAAGGAAGGAAAACGCTTTATAACTAGAAAAACAACTGCCATATTGTATGCAGTTATATTAGTTGTTATTTCTTTGTAAAATTCCAACTACTTGAGAGCATTTTTAGGGTTGTTATATACTAAAACATTATGTAAACATAACTCAAGAAATTAAGTTCTGCTAGAAATTGTAAAAAACAATCTCCACTTAGATAACAAAACACTACTACATGACTAAGGACAGGATATTTACTCTTAGGAACACGGAGCTTGAGAGTTCTCAGGATGCTCAGAAGGAGTGGTGACAGAGCATCGCTGAAGTTGAAGGAGAGATGAGGAGTACAAGAACACTGCAGATAAATTCCTCTCCCACAGAATAACTGCCTTAGCAAAACTGTGAATCAACCTCTGACCACTGGCACAGCCTAAGTACCTATTTTTTGCAACTCTTCTAGTTTCTTGGTATCCATCTCAGGAAAACTGGTAACATTTCTCCCTACCTGCGAAACAAGGTAATTTTTCTAGAACTACTGTGAAATCCACCAAGCTCTTTTCCTAACTCCGCTCATGTACCTCAGGGAACTACTGCTCAGGATACGACTGTAGGTACTTTGACACTAAGATACATCTCTCCAAAACACAACACACATTTCTCAATAAACAGACTTCAAAAGAGCACTAGGGCTTTCTTCTCCTTCCAGCCTGTACTATTATGGTAACTTTTAGGCAGTCACTGAAGAGGTGGGGATGGCTGAGTTTCCTGATCTGGTCAAGTACTTCTTCAGTAAGTACTTACAAATTATTTAGCACCAGTTTAAAAATTAAAACATCTTTGCTTTTTTAGAATAGGAGATACCTGACTTTAATGTGCCACTTACAAGTAGGAGTTGAAGCAGAGATGAAGTAGATACATTCTGGAGGAGATCACAACTTTCACTCCTGTGGCCCCACAACAGGCAAAATGCAACTGCTGGTAGTCATTCACTGCTGGGAGGACTGGGGGCATAACCCACTCATTAACCCATTAGCACTTCTTAGGCAGCACTTTGTGTCTCCTGTGTTTTCATCTTCGCAGCCTCACCCACCCCTGTGTAGAAGTCGACAATAAATGACTGGGAAGGCTACTAGGTTTGCAAAACTAATATGCTTTTCTTCTCTTCTGGTAGGAGTAAAAAAGATTCACCAAGAGCAAAGTTCAGTCAGCCAGGGCACTTCTTGCTTTTAAGCAGCACGTATTTTCACAGCATTCCACCCAAGTACATAAAGCAGCAGCCAGACTTAAGCAATTAAGCTTCATTTCAAAGTAGTTGAGTGGTTCAGGGGAAAAAAGTTTTCTGAAGGAGCACGTGTGGAGCTGCTGTAGGAACATGCACACAGACTACAGTACAAAGGAGAATGGTTAAAATCCATCTGTTTTTAACACGGGACCTTAATTTTGACATGTAGTAAACAGAAATTAGATCAAGAGATTTCAAAGAACACAAATGTAAGAGAAATCGGTGGAAGAAAAAAGAGGAGGAATAGCCTGGCAAGTTCCAACTGCCTGTTCTGAAATGGAATCGAACTGTCATACTCTCTTTAAATCTGTTTTGGTATAAGCATGTTGCCACCATCCTGCCCCTCTGCAGGCTGTGAATAAGGCTAAAAATCTACACTTCCTCACTCTCTCTTTTTCTGACCTTTGGGTTTTATTTTATAAATATTGTCTAATGTTGAATCTTAGTAATTATTTTCTCAAAAAAAAATTAACTAAGTTTGAGGCTGAAAAGTTATTTTCTTTTTCAGGATTCTTATGAATTCTCTGTCTTCTCACAGCCTATCCCTAAAGGATAATGTATCAGACAGAAGGATAAGGAAAACAGTTTTATTAATGGAGAGAAATACTCAGCTATCCAAATACGGTGGCTGGCTGTCTCCGCTAATATGTTCCCTTTAAGAAATTCTAAGAAATTTCTAATAAAGAGATTATATATTAATTTCAATACTTATCATTGCCAAAAACCATCTAATGCTGACATACAAGAGCAGGTATAGGGCAAATTTCTGTTTCTGAAATGCATCTTTCCCATACAATTGTTTTGTATTTATTTATGCTACCCCAGTTACTTCTATACATGCCAAGCCCCATGAAATGCTTTTCTGCTGTGTCAATTTATATGCTGATGCCAAGTTAATCTCAGTTCACCATGTCCCTTCATACATGCTGTCAATCATCTTTATGATGTTTTTCTTATCTTGCTACATCATGCATACCTGTACCTATCAACAAATATCAAAGGAGTGTAAGGCTGTGTATCCCTACTGGCGCAAAGGTGTACAGAAATAATATTACATTCTCTTAGAGAATACAGATTAATTATTTAAATATTCAAATGTATTTATAAATAGAATCCATTTTTTTCTACATGTTACTACGTTTGGGCAGCAGCATTTAAAAACTACAAGCAACAGTAGAAAACAGGATTATCTTACTACAAATGACATTTTTTTTATCTGGGCATGATGCTGCATATAGATGCAGGGCTCTCTTATCTTTTGGGTTACAAGGATTTAGCATTCCACATAAAGCTTCTCCTTAGACCTTCCTCCTTAGATAGACTATTCTGAGATTTTATTCTGTTATCATTATATTAATTACCAATAAATTCAAATTCTAGAAAGAATATATGTTTTACATGACATCTATTAATCAGGAGCAGGGGAGTTTGGTCACAGATTGACATATCAAACTTCATAACCAAGATTTCCACTGATCTTAGATGAAGGAACGTGTGCTAGAACACAACTGTGGAATTCCGAAGTATGTTCTTTTCAGTTTGGTTAGGACCAAGTGATGTATACAAGCAAGTATAATAATATGAGCCTAACAGCCTTTCCCAATGGAAAGACGCAGAAAACACCTCCCCCATATAGTCACTCAGCCCACCAAGAAAAATAAAAAAATCTTGTTTAGCATATCTTTTTCGTCATTCTGTAATATTTCTGAATATAGTATCAAGAATCAAAGCTGTTGCTTTTTCCTTTACAACGACACCAGCTTAGAAACTCATTTCTATTCAAGATAACACTCCAAAGCAACATGCGTAAGTGATTTCTCTCGGGTGATACAACAGATACAAGAATTGACAAAGAACCTGTTCAAGCTGTTACATGGGAATTGATGCCCTGCTATACCAAATGACAGAAGCATGGTCCAGAATGAATGTGAGAACAGAATTTAAAATTCCTTGGGCTGCTGCCCATGAGGTGAGCCCACTCAGTGTGAGCACCAAGCAGATTGTGTCAGAAGAGTCTATGCTTCAGTGTTAGCGGTCTCAGGTGGAAAATGGAAATTTCACACCATAGCATTAGTTCCAAATGCAGTAAACTAAATCTGGCCCTCTAGCATCCTGGTTAATATGGAGTAACCACAGAAGTCAAGAGAACTGTACCTGGTACTGGAGATGGGAGTATTTGGCCCCAATAGCTTTAGAAGGACCTCAATGACCAGCACGAGCTCAGACACAGAAAAAAAAATTGATTTTTTTTTGGGGGTTGGGAGGGCACTAATCAGTGAGCCCTCTCAATGATTAAGAATATTTCTTTCCTGGTATATTAATTTCTCAAAGGGTTTGTTTGTTTTTTACTTTATGCAGTAGCAAGCTCCCTATATCCCTATATCCAAGCCCCAGCCTTTCCTTAATCTTCTGCACTGGTCCAGGTGGTGCAATAAAAATGGACAAAATCTTTTTGCTTTTTTTTTTTTTTGCTTTCTTTTAGGTACAGTTGAGTATAGGGTGGAAGAGCTACACTTTTTCCTCAATATGCCTTCTTGCTGTAAGAGAAGGAACCCATGCCATTCCCATGTCCATTAGGCCAGGGTAAGCGGCAGTGACAGGAGAATCAGAGCATTTACCCAGAAATAAAGCTGATTCAGAACTTCCAGGCACATACACATGTTTTCACTGAAAATTAAGATGCACATAGTCTGCCCTCTTTCAACTTCCGTAAATCATAGGTTTTATGGGGGAACATTTTCCAAGGAGCAAGTGAGTTGTGCCGATGAATCTCAATTATTTGCTAATGAGATGTGTAATTCCTAAGTACCACTTTGAAAATGTACCTCATACTGTTTGAATGTATCTTTGTGTTCTCTAAGGGTGAGGCAATTTCCCTGAACCTTGAAATGAGCTGGTAGAAGGAATCAGTACTTCATACTTTCTGGGAAAAACCTAAATCACATGGAGCTGTATCAAAGTAGCAACTGGTGTGGGCAGGGAATGATTATAATGGCGTGAGGCTGAAAACTTTATTTTAGACTCCTGCGTAATTGCAACTAGATGAGAATCTCACTGACATGAGGCTGAGAAAAGGCAAAAGTGAATTTGCTGCCATTTATTTATTTTTAAATGGAATGGACAGTTCAGAAATGGAATGGTTGTGCACAGCTGGTGAAGTATGGCCAGAAAAATAATCAAAGGAAAAAAAGGGAAGGGGAGAGAGGGAGTGAGGGACGGAGACAGAGAAAGAGAAGAAGATTACAAGTAAAACCACCACAATGGAAAAGCAGCCTCAAAATACAGAAGTACTAATGTGGAAGATGCACGATTTCATAAGAGAACTAGAAATAGAATCAAACAAAAATAAAGTCACATTATTAAGCAATATGACAGTGATTACTGCTTTGCTTATTGGTTAAGTGGGTCTGCATTATAAATATAGCTTTATATATAAAATAAATTGAAATATTTTGGCTTGGTAATATTAGAAAAAGACATTGACATCTGAAAGCTGAATTTGGCTGCTATACACTTCATTCAAAGTGTCTTCTCTTCTGATGTGTGACTCCTGTTAAGACAGCATGCCCCAAAAAAGTTGCAATCGTAGGAAAAGTGAGAGGTCTAATAATTAATAGCAGTGATGTAATTACATAAGTCTGTTTCTTTAGTAAGAACTAAAATGTTACTAGGAGCAAAGGCTTTGCAATAAACTGTTTAAGCAAGTTAAATAAGTTGAAATAAGAGTTACTAAAATGAAACTTCTGAAGATAAGCATTAATGGGGAACTGTATGTGGCTAGAACAATTTCTTCAGTATCAGCACTATCCCAAGCAATTTTCTTTGGAAGTTACCCTGGATCAGTTTTGCAGAACCATCAAGAGAGATTTTGGGAAGTGAATATCAAGTATCAGCAGATTTGAAGCTATTTTGGGGAAGAGCCAAGACATCTGAAGGCATCTTTCTCTCTAAAATCACAGCTTCCTTTTAGACTCTGGTACCAGCATCATCATATATCAGTCTTATGTGTGAGTCCCCACTAAAGATTGGTCTAGAGCACTGTAACTCTCTTAGAGAAACAGAATTGCTGGGAAACTTCTCTAATTCACATTAGTCCAAGGCTGCCCACACAGTAAAATTAAGTAATGGTAAGTTTCTAAAATGCATGAAAAGAAAAGCAAAAAAATAAAATTGTACTTGTTGTGAATTTGGAGGTGATAAATGCAGTAGATTAAAGTGAAAATATATTTATCCTCTTCTGTTTTCCATTTGCTAGCTGTACTCATACACACAACTTACCCTGCAGAAATCTGCAAAAAAAATTCATGTATGTTTTATCACATTACGCTTTTAAAAACAAATAACTATCTGCAGGGTTAGCTCTTTCCCTAGGGCTAATTAAGAGTTAAACTACTGTGAGAAGTTATCTTTGTAATTATAGCTATTGTATGCTATTAAATGTCAATTACTGGGATAAGCTGATTCCTATTGCATATTTATTAAGATTAATTTACAAGGTGTATTGAAGGAATTATTGAACATTTAAAAAATGTTAATAGATACAATTACTAATAAATCATTCTGACAACAAAAAATCCCTCCTGTTCTTCAGTAAGACCGTGAAGCTCACTAAATCTTTCAAGTGAAACTATGACTGTTCTGTCAGACACAGAATTAGTGTTTTTCAGCTACTGCACTGAAATAGAAGGGTCTCAACTGCACAGGGTTGCTGGATAATGTCAGTGTGGTAATTTTCAATATATATGTGCTGAAGAGTCTCTTGCTTTTGGCTGGTGCCATTTCTGCCTGCATTTGGTGATATCTTGCTGCCTTCAAAATGCTCACTTCATGTTTCTGTAACTGGGGAGACCAGCCTGAAGGAATGCAGAAGGAAGTGCCTCTAAAAGTTAGCTTACAAGTAATGGCTTAGGAAATTCCAATGTCAAAGTTGAAAAATTATTTCCAAAGTCATTTGTCAGAGCAGATTTTTAGTATTTATTCAATTTATACACAATAAATTGAGGACACAGATGACTCTGTGATTTTGTCATTTACAAGCAACCTCCCAACACCTACAATAGCTGTTCACAAGAAAACAATGTCAGGGAGATAGGGTTTTTTTCATATTTGTTTGTTCATCTTATTATTCTTTTATTGCTATGACCTTTTAAAATAATTATTTGTGGGGTTTTTATTTGATCCCTCGTGAGTTGCCCTCTCATCTGTTCTTCTTTCCTTCCTATTTCCTTCTAAATCTGTACACAACACTATCAGTGGGTGCATTCCTCTGATTTTTCTGTTGGCCTTCCCTTGAAACATATTTTCCTAACATTTGGTTCTCTATTAGCCTATGTCCCTGAAAACACTACCAACATGATTAATCAGCTACTGATCTTTTTCTCCTGCTCCCTTTATTAAAACATTTGAAAGACTATTCTCTGCTGCCCTGGTGACTCCTGCAGCTTGGAGCTGGCAGCTCTGGTTGTTTTTCCTAGGGTAATTCATCTTCTTGCTTTCTATGCACAGTTACTAACAAATCAATCAAACTCCTACATTTGAATTTTGTAGAAGCCTCGGACGGCAGGCTACACTATTTCAACTCGTATCAAAAAGGGACATGTAGAAAAAGACAGAACTGTTCCCTCTTTTTGTTTGAATGGAAGCAGCTATTTATTTAAGTCTGCAACTGCCTGTAAATCAGAGGTGTACGTAATAGAAATAGCACAATCTCTTTGGTGCAGTAATACTGAAATTTACCATTACATTTTTTTGGAGGGTCTGGATAAAAAGATGAATCCCTAAGATGAAAGCATGATAATGATAAACTTGTTAAAGATTCATTGGTTATAAAGGTGGATACAATTAGGGAGTATGCAGACTACCAGCACATTATGTAAATATGGAAAACAATTCCATTTTAGGTGAGATGATTACTGTAGTATGACAGAGTATGTTTCCTTTCTTTTCATCAGTCATGTCAAAGAAGCAGAGAATTTAACATATTTCATGATAATATTAGGACACTACCATTAAGAAACCATTAAATAAAAATATTTCTCTGAGGTATTAATTAGAGAGGCTTTGGTTTATGCTCATAAACCTTTTCACATGCTTTTGCTTATAAAGGTCATTCATAAAGAGCTGAACGTTTGCAATTCTGGATGCAAAATCTTAAGCTAATGTGAGAAAGAAACTAAATGAAAAAACAGAAATAAAAAGATATTTGATCAGGTCTTAAATGATACTTCTTCAAGTATACAGCACGTAGGAGAAATAAATGTAATTCTCCTCTGCCTCTTATCAGCTATTTGTAAGGACAAAAAAATATGATCTCTGACAAACATAGGAGTCTTTTGCTCTTTAGAGGCATTCCCAATGTCCCCAGCAAGCGTGGAGAACCTGCATTTCCTTCCTTCCCCACAGCAGCCACTGGAGAGGGTCAGCCAGGCAGAGACAGAGGACTCAGTGTACGTGCAATGAACCTAAAAAGGACTGGGCAGCCTCTCCTCTAGGGCCTCGCAAAAGACCTCCTGTGGTTCTTTTGCAGCAATGCCTTTTTACCCAGAGTTGCACTGTGTGGCTTGCTTTTCTGCCATTCTTCTCTTGTTCTTCCTTTTAAAAAGTGCAGGAAGGAAATTGGGAAGAATGCAGATTCACACCACTGCAACAGGCATAATACTTGCTACTGTGACTCTGACCCCATCAAAATAGCTCTCACACTCATGTTCTTGTGTACACTAGTTGAAGAAAAAGCCCAGCTGGCTCCCTTCCCACTCAGCCACCCTGTCTTTGCATCATTGAAACCATTTGCTATCGCAGACTGAATCATCCTCCCAATGCACTGGGTGCGCCGCAAGCGCTTCCTCATGTTCATCACCTTCAACAGACCCTTCTGCCACTGTCACACTTGTGGTGGGACACAGGGATCCGAGCAGCCCAAGGCTAGGAGGGACCCTGGTAACCCCTTACATTTCCTCTGCCACTGGGGAGCAGAGTTCTGCCGAAACGCAACAAATGACTCTGCTGGTCGGCCCCAGCTCTCCTAGGCCTTCCCACAGGGCTCCTCTGTGCCACAGGGACTGCGTTCACAGCCACATGAGCCCATGATGGGTCTGAAAATTATCCCTGTAGGTCTGTGAAAGAAAAGCCACTCAAGTTTAGGGGATGCCAGTCAAAATATATCGAGAACGTTCCTATCGTGTATAAATAAAACCCACTTGCCATATGGGCTATATGTTTGCTCCATTCACAAGAGAGAATCTCACCCCCAGTGCATAATATTTGGTGCATTTTTACACTTAAGTAACAGGAGAAGAGAGACGACCGTTGACTGAGTGCCGTGCAAAGTGCAGCATTGGGCAGTTGAGTGGTGCTCCCTTCTGTCAGGAGCTAAGCTAAGGGGGAATAGCACATTTCGTAACACCCACCTGCATGACATGCCAGTCTAACTGTAAACAACCTCTGCTGCCACTGCAGTGTGTCCACAACTAAAGGGGCGCTACATTAGCTCCAGAAAAATAACAAAGTGTGATGATCCAATTATGCCTTTGTCTTTAACAAAATATAGAAACTGCTTTTTTATACAAGCAGAGTACTTTCTCACATATGCATTGTTGGGGAAAGAGATGATAAAAAGTAAAACTAGAAAACTAGATTCACAAAGTCAGTTTCTAGTTTAGAATATTCTCCATGACAGTTTTTTCTTGCTGATTATTGTCATTATTTGTTTCTAATAGCAATGGGTCCTGACATGCCCTCTCACACCTTTTTAAGTAGTAAAATTTGATTCAAAATAGTTAGTTTCTTATTTGCCTTTTTCATCTTCTGTTTGGAGGAGGCCTGGCTGGTCTGAGGGCTTATGTTACCAGACACTGTCTGTCACTCCTTGTGTAGCCTTCCTCTCTCAGTTTAATATATGCTGTCGTGCTAGCTACTGTGGATTGGGAGCTCAATGGGATTGGAAAGGAGTCCAAACTGGTGAGCAAGTGTTATTACATAGTGACCGGCTACCGATGGAGTCTGGGTTGCTGTTGTTATTGAGCTCTATAGGTAATAAATGTTTTCTTATTATGTGTAATGGCCTTGTCTGTATAGCAAGCAACAGTCTGCGCTGTTGCTGCTTATAAGCATATAGAACAGAGACACTCTTCTCGCTCACGTATAAATGTATGTATGTGTGCCTATGAGCAGTAAGGCTGCATCCTTCCTGCTTCATCAACCAGCTTGGCACAGTAGGGTTCCTGGAACAGAGACAGGGTCTGGTTTTGAATGTGTAAGCAACAATAATTGCCAGGATTACCTTTTTATTATCCTCATTATCTGTCACATGCATAGTTTTTTTTCAAGCAGCCTTTTGTTTGCGAGGAAATAGAAGTGATTGGGCAGCTGAGAATTATGGGAGACAGTGTGAGATCAAGCTTGGTGCTTATAAAAAATCAAAATGAAGCCTCTGCTTATGAAGCAGATCAGCCACAAGTCTGGTGTTCGTTTGTGACAACTGAATTAGAAACATTTTTCAAACAGTTCATTCCTACATAAAGGCTAAACTTGTAAAGGTCAGCAGAATGCTGAATTATTTCCTATTAAGACTTCAGTTGCTGAAGGATGCTTTTCCAGTCAAATTAGATTTTCAAAAGATTATGCAACTTTGCTTATATGATTGTTTTTCTGCTTAGGCATTTGCCAGGAGAATATGTTCTGTACTGTGGGGTTGTTTTAGAGAAAGCTGCAAGACAGAAAAATTCTGGATACATATTATTGCTCAGTAATGACTGACTATGCATCCCTTTGTTGTTGTTTACTACCAGAAAAAACCCTACAACAGTTATAACTGAGATAACAAAGTAATGAGAGCAGATTATGCTTTGTGCTTGGAAGGGTTTTGAAATATGAGAATTTGGTTTACTTCTGGTTTGGATGGAAACTAAATATTTTGGCACTGTCTGAAAAAGGCCAGTCCAGTGGTGGAGCTCTGGCTGTCGTACACCTCACTGGACGGGACACAGCTGTGGAGCTGGGCAGCCAACTGCTGAGGAGTTGCAGACTGGAAAACCAAAATCCCAGTGCAATGTTGGCACACCAGGAAAGCTGCACAACAGCCAAGAGCTGGAGCCATCTTCCTGGCAGCTCGTCAGATCTGCCACAGAAGATGAGGGAGCTGGTGAGCAGCTCTGAGCTTTCGCTTCCTCAGCTGGGCAGGCAACAGAGGGACTTGGCAGATAAGCTGACAGAGATTGATATAACTTTGAAAACCTGTCCATTTTTCATTAGCCTTTGGTTAAAACCAAATTGCCCCTGGGTAATGCTTTGATCTTCACAAAGCAGCATTCTCCATTCAAAGCATTTCTGACTGGCTTTAGCTGAGGCTCCAAATTACAAATTCCACAAGAGCTGGATGCCCGTCTCAATCAAACTCCTTTGCAAATCCACTCTTCTGAGAGCATCACATTCTTGGGATGCAGGCCTGATGCCATGGGCTTTAATGTGTTCAGGATTAGAGCCCAATGGATTTCACACTAAGAACAACCAAGAGATAAACAACAGCATTCTTTAAGGTTCTTTTTTAAATAGTCTGTTTCTGAAGACTCAGGACATGAGAAAAACATTATATTTACATGAATTTAAAAGATTTACATTTTTAGTCCTTATTTTATCCTTCTTGAAGAACAAAAAAATTACTAATGATGTATGCTATTTAGGAGTGGGGGAAAAAACATGAATAATAGATGTCATCAATGCCAGCAGCAATTATAATGGAATGCCCACACTGATACTACTATGGGAAATATGAATTCAGAAGTGAATTTTATATAATTTTACATAGCTAGAATTAAGACTTATTTTACTTACACGAGGGTCACGATACTTGCATTCAGTTGACATTCAATACTACATTCCAATTGTATGTTGTTTTGAAATCAGAACAATTCATTAAAGACACAATCAAGAACATTTTCTTCATTCAATGTTCTTTAATGAAGAACAATTCAAGACTCATCAGTGTCGAGCCATGGGCCTGCAGTTTTACTACAGGCCTTCAGGTCTTTGCACAGACTCTTCCAGGTGTTTTGGAAAATAAAAGTGAGTTCAGAATTTAACAAATCATAAATTATAGTCCTTTGTATTTGCTCAGAATTATTGCCTTTTATTAACAATTCTTGCATTGGTGCTTTAAAAAGCCAAAAGCCAAAAAAATCATACCCTGAATCCAAGATTCGACTGGCTTGCTCTTGAGAGAGTAGCTATCCTTCCCAAGCAACCACTAATTTTACCTTAATCTTTCTAGGCTATGTATTTTTAATTCTTTCTATGTGTATGTTTCATTCTTTCTGTGACTGTAACATTCATACAGTATTTACAGCTGTATTCCACCAAAGCTAAAATGTCCTATATATAAGCCTAGTAGCATCCTATTCCAGCACAGTAAGCCAACCACTGGGACAGGCAACTTGCATACGCCTACTCTATTGATTAACCAAGGGTCAAAGCTGGCCTTTCTTATAGGGCCAAAACTCCTGCGAGTTTTACTTAGAAAAGTTTGCTCTTTTTCTAGAGTAAACATATCAGGCTTTCTTCCTAAAAACAAAGTGGCCGTTATTTATTGCAAGTTTACTTCAAATCGCTTTTATGAAAGTATCATTCTCCTCACATTGTAGTTACAGATCAGATCCAGGCACATATACAATCACTGGCTACAACATATCAACACATTTAAACATGTTTAGTACTACACAGGTACAAATTAAGTGGGTGGTTGCTGCTAATGTATGATAATTGCTGAAACTGTAGAGGTTTAGCACATCTCTCAATTCTGTTTTTGGAAACAATCACAACAATAACATACAAAAGCAATATAATGATTTAGCTTATCGATAGGCACTGTTACTTACAGCTATATCATTTTGTGCTGTTGATATTGGCTCTGACACTGCTTAATTGAATTCTACCTAAAGTTAGGTATGACCTAAAGGTATTTGGAGGAGGATATATGAAAATTTTATAACATGTTTTCTAGTGCCTCGTGCAAATCTTGGCTGTTTCCCTGCATAATCAGTTTGTGTGGTTGAAAGTTGAACTGCAAAGGGCTGAATCCAGATAATTCCTGTAAGCACTATTACTGAAATTCTGGGGTTTTCTCCAAACCTCACTGCAAACAATGAAAATGATCAACCACCAGGGATTAGACTGAGGATATGTGGTCTTTATTCAGAAAAACACTTAGGAGCTTATACTGTGCCATGGTGTGGGGTGGCTTTAGAAGTTTAATACCTTGTGCTCAGGCACTTTTCATCAAATGGATCCCATATGGAAAATAAAATATCATGGGTGAAAGCCTGCCCCCAACAGGACAAGGACTTCACATGAATAATGTGTCTGCATGCATGACGTGGCTGTGTGCAGTACCTGATCTGGCTGGGAACAGGCTGGCTTGGCTGTATGAGCACTAGTGCTAGGCTCTTGCAGACAGAGCTGTCCCTGCTGAGATATCTGTATACTGATGCCCTTCTAACTCAAACGTACTCCTGCCCAGAGCTCAGAATTCACAGGGTCAGTTTTAAAATGCAAAAATGCTGCTTTCTCTCCCCCCGCTCCGCCCCTTTACAGTGTTTGTGTTATCCTGTTATACACTAAATGACATCAATGCCTGAGCAATGTGGCTCCCCAGTCAGACTGGTATAAAATGACCAAAAAGTCAGCAACCTTGCTGCCAGCAGAACAACTCACTTGTTAAAAACCACGACACCTGTTTTCACCTTCACTCCACTTCACTTCATGATAAAAGCCTCATATATTAATACCCTGAAACATTGTATGTATAGTTGCAAAAAAATATATCTGGAATATAAGTGTTTATTCCATTCTCTCTCTCTCAACTTCAGGCTTTAAGTGCTACTGTCTTTAACTAAGCAAAATCTCGCAAGCCTTTGTTTTAAAGGCACAGTAGGAAGTCCAAGTGTCAATATGAGGAAACATCATCCTCTAAGCACACCTTGCTAGGAAGTGACAATAGGTAACATTTAAAACAAATAGATGCTCAGAGATACCTAAAAGACCGAGCACCTACAACATCAAAATTGTCCCCCACTTATATTCACTTTATCATAATAAAGGTCAGGTTCTTTCACCAATCTCTAGGCAAGTGGACTGATGCATGTATAATAAATTACAGGAATGGCCTTTGTGCCTCTATCATTTTGCATCAAGCAATAGCTAAGCAAAGGGCACTCCTCCACGCATGAGGAAAAAAAATATAAAACATAAGAAAAATCTTTACTCTCTTCTTATTGAATTTCAAAAAGAAGATACAGAAAAATCCTATTACATTTTTTAGCCCTGCCAAGGCCAAACAGATTCATAATTGGCAGTTAAGCACATATTTATCTGCCTTCTGAGTCTGTCTACAATCCGAAGAGTGAAAGATCTTGCAATTTATTTCAATAAATGCAGTAGCTGTTGGCATTCTTATGGCATTTGTTCACGGGACAAAAGTCTCAGTTGTACAGCTTTCTCCTTCTTACCCTGATTGCAGGCAAACCATAGAATTTCGCTACTGCTTGTGAACACACCCAGGGTTCCTCCATTGCAAACATGTAAATAAAACCCTAATAAAAATATGGAGAAAAGCTGGACAGACTTCTAGTTTCCAGCTTCTGTGTGGCTATTGCAACGTTAATATCCATAACATTCAAGGAAATATGTACAGTGTGTAAGTACATAATCTTTTTTTCCCTACAATTTTCTGCAAGATTCAGGATTAATAAGCATTTAGGAATCTCAACATAAATCAGATGGAGTATTTGGAAGAAAAGCTGTCCTGATGCCCTATTCTGTTTCTGTGTGTATAATGTTCTCTACTTTTTATATTTAGTTCTCACTCTAAACTGCAAGGACAACTGCTATTTAACAAAAGGCAAACTCTCTTTCAATTCTTGTTAATTTGTTTGGGGTTTTTTTGACATGAATTCACCTAAGCACTAGAAGATACAATGAATTTGTGGTTCTCTGTGGATCTAAGTGATTCTCCCAGATAAAAGAAAAAAGAAGAGAAAAAGATCTCACTTCTAAAATCAAAAGGGATGTTACTTGTCCATATACCTTCTGTGCATTAAGAACACAAGTTCTAATATAGGAATCTGAGTTGCTAGCCACAAAATTGAAGTGTGTGTGTGTGTGTGTATGTGGATGTGGAAGGGCTCAATACTAAATGTGCTGCATTAGAATGGCAGAGCCCTCTGTCTTGCAGACATTATTGCTGTTGGTTTGCTTGTAAAGTTTTGTCTAACCTCATTTTTGTTTTTAACTATTTGATAAAACAAGGTTATAGGATATCATCATACATTTCAAGCATGTCTTCCCACTGAAGATGGAAACATTCCTACTAAGCTGCCTCACGTTAATATCTAGTTTTCTAACCATACATGAATCCATTTGGCCAGGCCAGTGCAATGTGCAAATGGTAGCTGCCATAAAGTCTGTATAGACCAGTTAATCAAAATCAAAATGTTACTGTATTGCTCACAATTCTCCATCTGCAAATGCAAATAACACTGGCAGAATTATAGGAAGCTTTTCCAAAAAATATACTAGATGCACTGTTTACATTGCAAGTCTTTTGTTGACTTCACTGTGAGTCCCCGAGGCTGTTGTGGTCTAGTCAGGAATTGAGCTATTGGACTCTGAGTCCACTACTACTGTTTAACTAAATGTCTACTTGTTTCCTCCTTGGAAAAAGAGAGAAAGAGAGGTAAGTTACTTTACTGAGCAAGCAAAGGGATCACTACAGCAACCAGCAAGAACCACCCTTGGGTGAAACACAACAGTTGTTTAACAGGTCATAAAAATATTACATAAAAGATTAGAACATGGTCCAAAAATCCGTAATTAAGATACAGAAGGGAAGACTAAGTTATTGCTATGCGATTTATCTTTAATTATACTGGAAAGGAACCATTAACCACAGTATTTCTGGCTGCAAATACATAATACAGGGAGAAACTTCCTGAAGTAGCATTGATTGAAGTTGGAGGTGAAATATAATAAAGACAAAGGGAAACAAATTTACAGCATATTGAGTTTCTGTGGGAAGTTTGAGTAATGATCCATTATTGTAAACAGAGATTATTTACAGTAGCACACTGTGAGAAGCAATAGATCTGACATAATTAATACAAGGACATAGCCTTTGGTCACAGAGGAAGTTCACAGGCATCCAAATATGAGAGCTTCCAGCAGGCTCCCCTTGGGGCAGGGACTGTGCCTTTTTCTGCTTGGCAAATTCTTAACTCATCAGGAAAAAAAATAAAAATAAGATTGCATGGCAAAGTTTTTATAATAATCTATGTAACGCTGAAAGAGTTAAAGAGCTCACTGCTTCAGTCAGCTGTGCAGGAAGCTTCTTGCTCACAAGTAATGCCTTCCAGGCAGATACCAGTCCCGGGGATGAAAACCTGACCCCATGTCTAGCTCCTGTTGACATTGCTGTGTCTAGGATTTAACTCAGTTCTTCCAGGCTATTCATTTAAGCTGTCAAAGATGGAAGCCCACGGAAAACTAGGACCCTCACCATGCAGGTGGATTTGACACTAAGGTTGAGACTTTGGCTTCTAAAGGTTTTAGAGCAAGAAGCAATTGAAGGAAGTGTAGGAAAGCTGTTGCCAAAACAGTTTTGCTATCAACAAGAAAAGAAAAGGACAGCATAGAAATCATACGTGTGTGTGTCTGGCAGGAGTCCACAAAGCCTTGTTCTTGGAAGACATTCTGAGAAAGCTAAAGAGGCATCCAGCAATTCATTAAAAATAATATATGCAGAGTAATAGGTTATAACTAGAAATGTCTGAGAATAGAAGCATCAATTTTATTTTTCCTTTTGGGCTTGTACTTTATTTTTGAGATGAAAAACTGCACCCACTGTCACTGTGGGTGACAACAGTCCAGCTAATAAGAAGACAGAAATTATAAAAAAGGTCATATTATAAAGGGACATACATTGTCTCCCCTGTTCAGCCTGCTTTCTGACATATTTTACTGTAGGCAGGTAGCATTGGGCAGACACTCAAAATCTGTCCTGGGTGTTGTTCCCATGCCAAGAGGCACTTGAGTTCAACAGCACTGTTAATTAGCATCACTGCTAAATAAGCTGTCCCAGTCCCCCATTCATCATTTCCTATCAGTTAATCATGGTTCTTAAAGGAACTTACATTTCATGTAGTGGCACTGTGACAAATTATTGAAATTGAATCCCCTATATTTCTGTTTGAGTATCAATTTATCCAAAGGGACAAGGTCAGTTTTGAAAGCTTTCTCACATTCAGTAGACCCCCCCAGCTCACCTCACTGTAAGGTAAAGGACTGTGAGGCAATAGCTTTTTATTTGGATTGTAACTAAAACAAAGTAAGATCCTTAAGTCAGAAATGTCAGTATTACTACATTACCTCATTTAGGAAAGAGAATATGACATGAATACAGATACTAGTGAGAATGGTTAGATACCAGTCTCAAAATAATGTTCCTGTGCTTTCGTGACTGACAGAACCAGAGCTCAGGAAACTATCACAGGATGACAACTACCCCACTTCCAGGGCATCAGTGCAAACACAACCCACGTTTTTTTGCAAGGGACTGAAAATTAATTTAGCAACTAACTTTTATTCAGTGGCTTTTGTAAAAAGGGTCACTGGTCTCAGTCACTTTCCAGTGACCACATTAGAAAAGACAGCTCTGAGAGAGGAACTAATAAGAACTTGGTCTCATCAGGAAGGTCAAAGGAGATGAATGGAGTGAGACGTTCCCAGTGAGGTATGGGGCTTCTGTGTTAGGGCACACTGGCAAGGAGAAGGGCAAATAAACACACCAACAAAGGCACTGTGTTGAAGACATAAAAGGTACCGTGAATCTAATTCATCAGCACATTTGTAAATTGAACAGTGATGGGGTATCCCTACAGATGATATGCTGAATTACTGCAATTCAGTTTCTAAATATTGGCCTAACTCCATTAAAGTAGGTGTTCATAAAATACATCCAGACAGAGTTTTGGAAATGTTCTAAATTTGACTGATTCTGCTATTTTTGAAAAGTCTCGGTTTCACTATGAACAAAGTAAAGACTAGCCTAAGCACTGATGACAATCTTGCCTTAACTTGCTTCAACTTACAAATTATACAATGTGCCAATTTGCAATGAGTAAGAGAGAAGGATTAATAGAATAGTAAGCAGAGACTTAATTTTTTTTTTTTAATTCCAAAGAGAAGAAACAAAATTATCCAACAAGTAGTTCATGGGGGTCAGTTTCTTCACTGTAGACTCACACTGTGGGAATTTATATTACAATCGTAAAAGCTGGAGACCTTTTATTTTACATTGACTTAGCAGCAATTAGACGGGAATAATCATCTTCCTCTATTTTCTTGTTCTGCTACTGAAGGGTGGCATATGTCTGTAGCTTTGTCTTCTCAAACTAGAAAACGTGAAAGTGAGAATAGAGGAGAAAAGAAAGTGGGTGGAAAATGTGTCTGGTGTGACCATTCTAGACACAACTATGTCAATAGAAGTACTCCCATTCCTGCAGCTTCAGACTAGCTTGGCACTATTGTTCTTCTTCAGAACCAAAAAGTAGCAGCACATACACTTTTTACTTTCTCAGACAAGGGGAAGCAACTTGTGTGGTCTGTAGAGACAGTGGTGTATCCTCCCCACTTCGTGAACAGGAACAAGATAAAATATTTTGGGTGGAATGAGGAACCCAGAAGGCCTTCTCCAGACACCTTTCCAGTATGGGAGGTATTGGCAGCAAGGACATAAAAGCCCTTTTACATACACCTTTAGTGATGGAAAGTGCTGGGATGGGTGAGAGGGTTCCTGCAATCTGTACTGAGGTAAAGTGAGCAACAGCCCCCCTGATTAGCTGGCAGGAAGAGGACAGCACTGCTGACGCTGTTCTCTCCTGTCTTTCCTTTTTGGCTACAGCTATATTTCTGAAGAGACTGCAGAGTTACCTTCAGCTGCCCCTCACAAGCCTGGGATTCTGTCCCAGTGGTGCTGCCAGAGGCTGTTCTGGAGTCAGTGTATCTCTGCCTGGGCCAGGGTGCCTGCGATGCCTGGCAGAGACCTCACCCAGCACCACCAATGTGTCTGGCCACTGAGGCAGAGCAGGGGGTAGGGGTGGCTCCACAGCCAGTTATCTGGACTCTCCAGACATAAGATGGAGACTACAGTTACACCACAGATATTTTCATGGATCTGCATCCTATTCCTGCCTCTCTGAGATAGTACAGACAGCTGCAGTGTGGATGTTTTTCAGGGAACTGTAGCAAAGATAACTATAAACTTGAAGAGAAGACACGGCTGAAGATGCCACACAGCCCCAGCATTCATTCCCTGTGCAGATTATAGGGAGGAGGAAGACACAGAAAAAGGTCTAATTTAGGATAATGTAGAACAGAAGCAATAAAAAAAGAAAATACTCTAAAGAAACCTGGCAATGTAGTACAGTTCTGTGGCAGGAAGAACTGTAAGTCTCCGATTTTCCTCTAGCATGGCCGGATGAAAGAGGATGGTGCATAAGCCACAAGCATGTGCCCTTGGGACGCTGATCTGACGTAATGGTCACAGCTATAGTACTTGCAGCGCTGATAACAAACGTGTCAATGTACACACACACTAAAAATGAGAAGTGGAGGGCATCTACAGCTCATAGAACAACAGTTCACACAAGCTCACATGCACAGCCTTACAAGAGTAATCCATTTGAATTTCCACTACTGGACAGGTGGAGGTTTTTTGCAGCTTTCCCTTAATGTCAGCTGCATATCTTGAGGAGAATTCTTGACTAAGCAACTTGCCTATGATAATGTAGCCCATTATGCCTTATTATCAGAGGAACAGAGTGACCTGTGCCTAGCCTACTGCAGTTACTTTGATGACTGCTTTCAGTAAAGACTATTCAGAAAGAAATATTTGCATTCTGGCTAAAAGGGTGTAATAGGATGGGTAATCTCAATTTCTGCTCTGGTGACTCAAGTCTTTTAAAAAGCATTGAAATTTCCTTCTTCAAAGCAATAGCATTTCCACGTTTATTGAAACACATGCTCATTGTTGTCCCTTTAACAGTAGAGCTACCACTCTACAAAAGGCCGTTAAAAAGCAAAAATAGAACTAGGTCATCTTTATGCTGCACATCGGTGTATGTGCATGGATGTTATTGATCACAGAAATTACATTTAAGAGGTTCTTAAAATAACATGGAGGGTGTGAACAGCAGCAATCCCAGTTGCCTTTTAAGTCTAAAGGTTGAAAATAAAATGGGAACATTACTAAAATGTTAAAAAGGAAAATAATGTTCCTTTTGTTACAGTATTTTCTATGTCCTAATTATGGAGAGATTTTACCTTTCCTCCCGTTCCTTCACTCTCACACCTACTGGGCACTTCCTTCAATAGGTCATTATGTACATCACCAATAGAGAATACCAAATAATGTTAGGATGGAGGAAGTCACTTACTATACTTTTGAATAATCCTTAAGATTACTTTAGGATACTAACAGTAAATGACATCTGGTAATATGACGTTCATTTCCTTACAAAACTGCAACTTAAAATTAAATAAAAAACCCTAGAAATAAGACTCTTTCCCCAGATAATACCTGGGTCATAATTCCAGGAAAAAAATGTTTAGATATTCTTCCCCTGTTTCTCAGGATAGGTTCTGAAATTCCCCACTTTAAAGGCAAAAAGGAAAGTATTTTTTTTAAATCTACTTTTTCATTTCCTCTTTCTTCTTGTTTCTAGTGCCTAAGAATAAACCAATCAGATTTATTTCACACTGGCTGAATTGTCATCAGCAACTACACTAGGAAACATTTGTAAGTAATGAGAAAATTACAAACACGTAACTGGTTTGTGGTCAGTGTCAAACATCTGCCCACACTGGTTACAACGCCATCACTAAAGAGAAGCCATCACCAGAGAAGCTTGTAAGCTGACAATGCCTGCCTCTTCTCAAAACATTGTGTGTGTGTGGGGGGGTTAAGTATGTTTTCTTTCTGGTGAGAATGTAAAGCTCTGGAAACAGGGTATATAACTTGTAGTCCGATTGCCTATCTGCAAGGTACCATGATAACCTCTTTGCTAGGCTTCACAGTTAGGAGTGATTTACTTTAAAGAAAATGAGTTGGACACTTACCAACTTTATATTTACTCTTATAAGATATACTTAGTCTAATTTGCTTGCATTATTATATTTCATATTTCTCTTCAGAGGACTAAAGCAAATGACGATGGGCTAAAAATAAGAGATAGCTTAAGAATATACCATATCCTCCCTCCCTAAAGATAGCATTTTCTTTTTCAAAGGAAGCTATTTATCTGATCTTCTATCTCATCTAATTTTTCCCCTGAAACTCTTGTGCATATATTTGGATAAAACAACATTATCTAAATAGAAAATAATTTGAATCTAGCAATTATTGAAATAACAATGTGGAACACATCATAACTAAGCAGCTAAATGTTATGCTATTATTCTATACTAAGGGTCAGTCCAAATTACTGTGGCTTTTATAAATGCTCACTTACGTAAAGCTTGGTGTTAATTAAAAGAGAAGCATATACTGGAGTCCAAAAGATGTCACTTTTGTTTCATTTTAGTTATTAAAAGCTAACATCTGAAGATTCAAAGAATTAAATTCTTCCTTTTGGAAGACAGTGTCTCAGTATTCACTAAAAAAGGCAACAGATTCAAGAAACTAACCAAAATTAGCATCAGAAAAGGAAGCAGTCACATCTGAGGACAGGAAGGGCAGGTTTCGAGAGCACTTTGAAAAATTATAACATGTTTCTACTTGATAGTTCACAGGATCCATCCTGCATACTTAGAGAAAGGACTCGAGTCCTGTAACTGTCATCATCTTTAAGAACTCATCCAAGGGATGAAGTTCTGTAAAACTACCAAAACCAAGTGTGCTGTTTAGCCTAAAAAGAGGAGAAAGAACAAAATTAAGATCAGTTAGTAATCACTTAATTAATGAATTAAGGGACAGGGGAAAGGAAAGGAGGAAGGAATAGAAATCAACACTTAGTTCATCAGACTTCTAAGGCATCTAGCCAAAACATGGTCATGAATAACAACCAATGAAAATTTGCCAAGAACAGAGCTAAACCTAAGCAATTTTCTTCTGTGACAATGTAGCAGGTCCTTTGGATGAAGGAAAGATGTTGATATATTAAATCTTGATTTTTAATAAGATTTCAGAAGCTCTTTCTAAAAGGTAGATGCAAAGTGGTGTAAAAACTGCATTCACAGAATAGTCCCCTACGATTCATATGTTGTGAAATGGAAGGATATACTGAACATAATTCTGCAGGGATTTATTTGGTCTCTAATATTGTGCAATATTTTCATTAATGAGGAGGATGATGGGACAAAGCATACATACACTTATTTAATTCGTGGACAACACCAAGCTGGAAGGGGTTTCAAGCACCTTGAAAGACAGAATTACAATTCAAAATATCCTAAAAAGCTGGAAAAAATGGTGCAATAAAAAGAAGTGCATCCCTGTTAAATGATATGCAAGATCCTATGTGTAAGATCATCTAAGTCAACACAGGATAGGAATAAGACAATAAAGAGCATTCTGACATAAAAGGATTTCTGAACGTTAGAGGATCGAAGGCAGAAATGGATGAACACCACCATGCTGATACCAGAGAATAAATGCTAGGGTGCATAAATAAGTAGAGATCCTGCAAGATATAAGATGTGAGAAGACACGAGAAGACAAACCTCAAGAAAGATGTGTTCAGAAAGGCTGGATTTCTGAGACCTGCAATCATTCTGTATGAGAAGACTGAAAGCATTCTCATTCTGTAGTGCAGAGACTTCAAGGTACATAAAATGCTGCAGCATAAGGGGTAGTAATCATCTGCTCCCCATATCCTTGGAGGATAAGAACTAATGGATGTAAAATTCCTTAAAGGAAATGTAAAACAGATAATAGGACAAGGTCTCTAAAGGTGAGGATACCACTAGAACAGCATTAGAAATTGAACAGACTGCGCAGGTAGGCTGTGGAGCACCTCACTGGAGGCTTTTTAAAACCATGTCTAACATCTATCAAGAGCACAGGTAATCCTTCCTGAGAGAAGTATGGGATAAATAAAATAATCTTCTGAAAAGGCAGTCATTTGTGTTTTCTGTGATTCTATGCAGCATGCCTACTACTCTGTAATCAGTAAATTTGGTTCTCCGCTATTCTAAAAGATAACAAGTTATGACTATTTCTCTGAGAATGCAATTCTAATTCTTCACCAATCTGAGTTCTTAGTCTCTGCGTATTTGTTTGCTTAACACAGACTAACAAAACAACAATGGCGCTGACGTTAATAAGACTTGCATATGCAGATTGGGAAAGAAGAGATTCATAAATGGGTATTACAGCTTCACTATCGCACGATGATATATTTTCATTTCCAGACAGACTCTAAAAGAGTAAAATAAATTATGCCAGAAAGGAAAAAGCACACTCTTTGCCATTGCTGGTTCAGGAATACCAGGGAAGAAAATGGCACTGAGATATGATCAGGTGAGATACATATTTAAGTAAAATATTTCTCAAACCACATAAGCTGGATGATTAACTACTGAAATGGTCCCCAGTCTTTGTTGACTGAAGGGGAACACTGCTGAGCAACTTTCTTCTAGTTCTAACTCTCTTTCTGCCTTAAATCTTAACTCTTCAATAGCCTTTGCCCATGAACAATGTGAGAATCCTGCAGACAATTTGTTACCTACAAGCTCCAGGCAGGAGACCACTAAGTTACTGCTTAGACATAACAGCAAATAACAAAGACATGAAGTTGGTGTTTGCTTTTCTAATTTGTATACTGTCTAGTCTTTTCCTTCTAAACATTTGGTATATTGGGACAGATAATAGACAAACTAGTAGAATGCCTCAAGTAAGGGAATTTTTAATTTATTCAAGCTGGCTAAAAACTTACACTTATTGGTCATCAATAACCATTACGGTAAGAGAAAACAGTGGACACCTAAGGCACATAAGCATTTAGAAGTAACACTAAATATTGTAATGACAGGCACATTCCCATTAAGTAAAATACATTAATTGTTGGAAGAAAGGTCATTTCATTGAAAGACAAAACAGGCAAAACAACGACTCTGAGCTGGCTGGTACCTCTTAGCAGACTTTTTATTTCTATGAAAAGGTACAGTAGTGTTTGATTTGTAAAACAACAGATACCTTACGGGAAAGTGTAAAGAACATTCTTCTGGGAAAAAAATATTCTGTCGCGTAAGTCAAATCTGCTGAATTTATCTTTTCTTAATTTGCATAGCTAAGGATATTTGCAGTGCTCAAAGAGTGTATAAGTGGTGGGTTTAATTAATTTCTCAACTCTGCTACTTGAGGCAAAAGAAGATGAAGAAAACCAGAACTGTGGGTGGGAGTGAGAACACAGCACCGCTCCCTGCCCTCCCACAACTCAAGGACTGGAAATTGATATGAAAGCAGGGTCTTGGTATCTCACGAGTTCATCTGCTTATTGCCTTCTTAAAGGGTATAATCCTCTGTTTGTGAAACCACAATGGGTTGCTCTAGAGAAGATTATAATGTCACAAATCCTATCAGAGGATTATAAATCTGTCAGGTTGTGAGTAATTATGAAGGAAAAGCAAACCTTCAGAGGACACAAAAATAACCTTCACAAAAAAAGATAGGGTGTCACATAAGAAAAGTCTTCATGGAAAACCACCCCCAGACTGTAGTGGTTTTGCAAAGCAAGGGACCAGAAAATATTACAAGAACGTGAGTGTGTTGGTACCGTATGGAGTCCAAGGGAAAGGAAAAGCAGGAGAGAGAGGCTTCCAGCCAGTTTAGTCATAAGGCCGGTGATATCCCACTCCCACCCTCCTAGAATGGCAGCAAAAGATCCAACTGATTTCAGAGAACTCTGGTCCTACATGCTTAGAGTCTAACCAGAAATGAGGAGCCCAAACCTGAAACAAGACGAAGACCCCATCTCCTAAATCACCGCGACCACAGAGAATTCACCACCTCGCAGTATCAGAGACCTCACCTACAAGGCAGTGGGAATCTTCAGTCACCAGCTCTTGAGTTTCACTGATAAACAAAGATGCAGTTGTTTCTTTCCCCATTTGAAACCTGTTACACAGAGTTCAGAAGAGCTCACAGGCATAAGATTCTTATATATATAAATAATTCCCATAGATGTAAACATAAAGTGGCAAGAGCACATTCAGTAAGAAACAGGCCCTGATACAGGAACACTGTGTGCGTGTCCCTGTCTGGACTCAGATGGCAGTGGAACCCCACACCTCTTTGAACACATTCCTACTAGTTTCTTTTATGTTTCAACCTCCCCCTAACATAGTTATTCGAAGAAATATAATCTCCAATGTTCACATAGGTAAGTGCCTGACATGTAATAGAAAATTAAAGGAGTGGAGGGGGAAGGATTTGTATTGTAAAATTAGTGCTGTCCTCACCTGCACCTAAAGTATTGAGAATGAAGAGTCCATCTGGTTTTCAGTGTGTATAGTGAAACTTGGAAATGATGCCATTTAAAAACAGGCATGGGCATTGTTTGACCAACAGCAGCACTGACTACACAGCTCACTGCTATGTCTCTGCAGTTTACTTCTTCTGGCAGAAGAAAGTCGGTTCCCCCTACGATATGCACCGAGGGCACAGCACTGTGGATTTTGTGACCTGGCTCCTTAACCTTCTGTACCATGTCCAGATGAGTGACATTGTCTCAACATCAGCTCACAAATCGCCCTCATAAAGGAAGAATCTCCCTCATGAATTTCCTTCTCATAAAGACTGCATCCATAAGAACCTTGTTCATCTGTGTCTCAAATTAGACCAACAAGGTGCTAAGAGTATTTTTGCCATCCTATCTCTTCTCAATTTTCAGCTTGAACCAACAGGAATTTTGGTGTCAGTTGGTGCTACACACCCTGCTGATACATAAATGCTTGCAGCAGGGGACACTCTTCACTTGCCTATGCTCCATGCTGTCAGCACAACCCACAACACCACTGTGTCCTAAGGAGTTTAATACCTTCTTTGAATCTGACAGTGTAACTGAAGATGTTCTTGCATCCAACATTTTTCTATTTTGGGGAAAAAAATCTTCTCCTCAGAAATCCACTGAGAATATCCATATGTGAAAGACCATACAGCCTCTAATACAACCTCTATCATGAAAGACAGCAACACACCAAGAGGTTGATCATGTAGGAAGCAAACAGAAAACACAGCACTAGACGTCAGTATGCTGAGAGACACTTGCATTCAGAGGCACCATGGAGAATCCAGAGTGTAGCATGTAGCACAGGACTAACTCCTACAATTGCTGGATAGGACAGGGGAAGGCACAAGACAGCATGTTTGATGACAGGCATTTACACTGTAGACTGTCACTTCCATTAAACAGAAACATTTTTTTTTCTGGATGAAACGCCATCCCACTCATCTCAGATCCTTTTTGTGGTGGTGATTAGACGGGTAGGTTGTCTGTGTTACAAGAACGTTTTTGTGACACGGTGCAGAGACAGAACAGATAACTGGCTAGCCTAAATTGCCATGAAAAATATGTATTGTCTCAGAAGTATCACAGTTAGGGAAAGTACGACAACTTGCATGACTTGTGCACCGCTGATGAGAAAACAAAAAAGCCTGCGTATCATAAAGGACAGGGACTTGTAGGGATGACTTACGATGCCACTATGTACATAATAACACAACTCCAACATGTAGAGCCTCGTCTCAGAAGCTGTACTGCAAGGCATGGCAGTAGTAATGATCAAAGCTTGGAAAGACTGTCAGATGAGAAAAGACTGAAATTATTTACTTCAGAAAAGAGACGAATATTTGAAAAGTGGGAAAAAAGCAAGTAATAATGAATGGTAGAGAAGCTGGACTGTGAGCATCTGTTCTTGCTAAAATATAAAATCAGTTAACTTGCAAAGCAGAGAAATTAAGATTAGATAATAAGAAAACTTTTTAGTTTAGGACTTGTACTAGGCTGTGGAAAAATCTGGTGCAGAGCACCATTAATTTAAAAAGAGACAAAATACAATTTTCTGACTACGTGGAGAACAAAACTATGTCAATTATAACAGTTAATGCAAACCAAAGGGTTGCACACACACCTTTCAGAGACAGTTTTGCATATAAATACCACTGGGCCTCCTGCACCCTCCCATCACACATGTAGTACTGGACAGAGAGTGGCTACTAAACTGGATGGAATACACATATTACATCTCTATCTACATGGTGCACAAACAGTGCATTATCTACTGGGTGTACAGCCTCATTCTGATGTACCAGCCGCTCCAAAATGTGCCCTTGGTATGCTCCTGCATGCAAAGATGCTCTGGATAAGAATATCTTTTAAAACACAATATTAAATGCAAATCTGAAGAAATGGGCAAAGTATGTAAATAAAAAGACAACGGCAATAAAATACCTACAAAGAGAGAAAAAACCTGAAATTATGCAGGTGTAGGAAAATGCACACACATAAAACCTCAGGGAGGGTGAGTTCAACTGCATCGGGACAACCTACAGAGAGGCAACAGCAAGTACATAGGCCAAGGGTTTGCGTTTCACCCCAACAGGATGCTCAATCCCATGAATGGAGAACAATCTTATCCAGGAAGGAACTGGTCTGAAAGGAAATCAGTTTGCAGGCATAGTCAAGTTGTTAAAATCTCAAAGCTTTCATCATCTCTGGGATTTTTCATAAATAGCACCTGCAGTTTCTGTTGGTGAGACCTGTAGGAATGTGAGTATGGATTTACAATGCTGGATAAGCTAGTCTTATAATTAAGTATAATACACTCAAGAACAAAGAGGCAAATATGCATGTTGGTGGCAGTGCAGTTACAGATGGGAGGAGAGCAATTTTGTACTGATGTTCTCTGATCACTCTGATCTATCCTGTTTTCAGAGCTGTTATTTTCAATTTTAGTTAGTTCAGGGCATATCTTTTTCTCCTGAGTATATGAAAATGCTCAGCTATTATTATATTTTGCTCTGAATTTTCCTTCCCCCCCCTTGACTTCCCAGTATTCTTTTGTCTGTCTTGTTCTCATTTCTTTTGTATGTGTGTCTGCAGGTGGCTTTTATAGCAAAATCTCATTCTGTTTTCCTGCCCTTCCCCCATCCTCTCCTGTTTTGTTACTACATCGCCTGTCTCATTTGTTCTTTTCCTTATGCCTCTAACTGCTCATTTACTAATAGATTCTATTCTATGCCTATGGAGTTTTTGCATTTTCCCTGTCTTCAAGCACTGAGTCATTGATTTCATTGCTAGAGAAAGGAATGAATCCCCATGCCATGCTACAGGACAGGTTTCACTCTCCCATGGCTGAAGAAGAGGAGGATGGTGGCTGAGCTGTGGGAGCTTAAGGGATGTTCATGGCACGTTATTGGCTCTCATCCAATGAACATGCTTATTACTGCTACCAGCCTACAAGCAGCCCTTCCTCTAATCCTGAGTATTTCCTATAACCCTGGCAGCTTCTTGAAAAGAACATTCAAACTAGGTGAACAGCACAATATATTCTATAAACAAGGCAGGAAAACCAACCAACCAACCAACCAATACATTTGGGGGCTTTTGCCTTGTCTTACCTTGTTCATACATGTGACCACGGTGTGTCGGTTTTCCACATTTAGTTCTTATTGGTATTTAATAATTGCTGCAATGCCCATTCCTTGATTCCTGAATTAAATGCATAAATTAGATGCAACACCATCTTAGTTGGATAGAGTGCAGCATAACTACAGCAACCAATTACATTATTGTCACCGTGATGGACACTAAAGCAACTCCAAAATTCACCATGAAGGAGGGGTGAAAACACTCAAAAAAAAAAAAGCATTTTCATTTGCAAAATGCAGTAAGCTATTAGCTGTGACATCTGGATACAAGTTCCTGTTTCACAGGCTGAGATATAGGTCAAGATAATAAACAGATAACATAATGATCAGTCTTCAACTACTGGGACTGTGACCAAAAGCTGATACTATAGCCACTTCCATAGGCTCATTGTTGGTGGCTGGGATGTAAAACCCACTTTCTCTAACTATAAGGTGGGTTTGGTGCAGCTTCCTTCCAGTTCCTCTTTTCTGCTCCATCTGCCTTCCACAAGATTTTCTATACCTAGACCTCTTAAAGGAGTTAACAGTCAAAAGTACTCTTCAGCATCTGAAGACCTTTTTTATTTTTCCTTTTTTCCTGCATGTCTCATTTGCTGCCCAGCAGACATCTAGCTTTTGCGTGGTAACCTCCAGCATGCTTTTTCAAATTCTTCCTTTAGGGCTCGTAGTAGGAAGACAGAGAGAAAACCACTAACACAATGTCCAGAATGACTCCTCAAAGTCTTGGGAGATTGGGAAGCAGCCTGGCATTTCATTTCATTTCATTTCATTTCATTTCATTTCATTTCATTGCTTTGGTGGAAAATAAGATCGGTTGTGAAGATTGCAGGTTTTTGTTTATTGCAGGTTGTATGGAATATTGTGCCAGACAATGTACCAGTCTCAGGTTGCCAAAAATAATGCTTTGTCAAAGCTTTCAGGTTAAAGTTGTCACCATTCAGTGAAGCCAGCTATCTGCAAATACCAATCACTGAAAATCTGGTTTATAAGTATAAAGGATTTAACTTGGCACTAGAGGTCAGTAATAAAGCTGGTAGGGTTTTTTCTGGTAAAACTTTCTTCCAGTTGAAACCAAGCTCTTGTATCTCAAAATATTTTGAATAATCCAATAGATTGTTTGCTCCCCAAAATGTAACACTATTTTTTTCCAATTTCAGGGAAAAAAAAGTTAAAATCTCAAATTTCTCCTTGAGATCTTGTGAAGTAGTTGTAGACAAACTTCTCTATTTCCTGAAAGGATCTCAACTCAGCATTGCTGAGACTGAAGCAGTATTTACAAGTATAAGACAACACAGCCGAGGACAATAGTTTTTTAGTTGTAAATTACAGATTGCCCCGGAGTAGGCAAGTCCTGCTTAAAGCCTCCTAAGTTGCTCACGGCTAAGCCTGGACTCCCCGTAGTGGTTAGACTTACGCTCCCCATCACTGTGCCTGCCGCAGAATTTGCATTACACCATTTCTACCTCAGTTGTGAACATTTAATAAATAGCACCAAAATATAGGTGAATTTACCCATCATCGCTACATTAACTATGTGTGGAGACAACAACATAAGTGTCCCACTTGCTCACTTATTTCTAGAAATCCAAAGATAAGGGTTCAGATCACACACAGTTCAGCAAGCTTGCAAACTAATGCAACATTCCCCAGTTAGAGTCAGTTAGACTAAAATTTAGTAGTATTTCGATCTAGACAGATGTATATATGAAGCTGAGATTTTTCTTTTAGGCCCTAGGAGTGCATTCCAATGGGAGTCTTTTTAGAAATAGGAATGTTTTTTCAATATAGTTCAATGCACTTTGCCAGTTTGGCCTTTTGCTTGATTTACTTTGTGCAAATGGCCATTTGAAAGAATAATTTGAACGGTGTCTTCTATGTGGTGACTTAGTCTTGTGTAAACACCTGGGTATGAGCGAGGGGCACTGTGCAGTCAGTGCAGCAGTGAAAGAATGACTGTCATAATTGGCTTGAAATTCATAATTCAGGAGAGTCCTGTGCTTTTAACAAGACAAAAGAGTCAGAGATGATGTGGAAATGAAAAACATATTTCTTTACATCTTCATAAACACTCAAAGAACCAAACCCCAGCAACATTAGTAACACAGCAACCTAGAAACAATCCTGGTTAACTATACCTTATTTTCATTGTCTTTGCAAGTCTCCACAGCTGCAAGTCACTTTGACAGTGAACGTAGAAATACTGGTGCTCACAATGTTTTCATCACGGTGAAATCGTGATGTTTTGATGTTTTGACAGACTGAATAATGCCACAAGGGAACTTTGTGTTAGTAGCATCTATGAAGTGCAGATTTAGATCTACTCAGAAAAAAAATTAGTGAATGCAGTGGTAAAAGGTCGACACTTTTATCATATTAAAGGCCCCACCCATGCTGGTATCTCAGAGCTGTCCTCTTCCTGAAATATGGCAGTGTTAGCATTCCTCCTCAAAAGTGTATTTGTAGATGCCACCATAAGAGATATGGATGGTTCTGAAAGAGTGGTCAGCTATTTACAGCTCAAGAGCAAGAAGCTTTTCTGAGCTTTTTCTAGAGATAAAACGGGAAGAGAATAGGATTTTGCTAATTCTTGCTCTAAGAGAAGATCAGCTACATCAGACATGCCAGTACTACAGCTGAACAGAAACTTACAGAGAGCTTTTACTTATCAGAAAATAGCAATTCATTAAAATAATAACTCTTTCTGTGAAAGAGTGGACTCTACAAACTTACCCTTTCAAGGTAAACCTATGAAAAAAGATTCAGAAAAATGTTCCAAGATTTTCAGGGGAATTCTAGAACAGAAATGTTTCTGGTTTTCAATTCAAAATAACATTTATCTCTTTAAAAGTGAGTCAACTTATTTTATCTATATATCTATATATATGTATAATTTTGCATCATAACAAGATGTTTCTCCTGATTTGATACAGTATTTGCAAAAAAAAAAAGTCCAAATTTTTTCATTTGTTTGGTAAATTTAAAAAAAAATACTCACTGAAAAACTCTTCTGTTATGGGAAAATCATTTCTCATCCAGCGCTACCTACTGTCCCCAACCAGCTTGTTCCCTGTTAATAACCAGTAACAGCAAGAAGAATCATACTGTTATTAGATGGTAGCACTTCTACTATTTTTCTTGAGTTGCCTCAAGGTGCCCTCACAACCTGTTGATACGTGTGTGTGATGTGGTTACAGCGGGCTGCAGAGGCTGGGGCAGCCTCAGACTGAGGAGCAGAGACTGCATCAGGCAGCAGCAACGGTGGAGAAGAACAAAGTTAAAAAATGCCTTAGGTTTCCTTTTCTCTCCCAGCAGTAATTCTGTTAACTGGCTTCAGAACTTCTGCTCACACACTCAGCTTCATTAATGAGCTGTGGAATGCCAAGTGGTTCAATACCCTTAAAATCCTGGCAAACTGCAGGAAAATTTGGCTCCTGTCCAATCCTGCAGGTACTTGGGGGGTGATCCACTCACTCCATCATAATAAGCCATCTTTCCCCTAACTGCCCAGCTTTCTTTCTACATGATCATAAGCCTGTGTTTGATGCTGTAGGGTTTCCTGTAGTGTCATCAATTCAGGACCATGGTTTCATTGCAGGAGAAAAATGCACTCATCTGCGATTTCAGAAGCCATGATAAGGTTCTAGGATTGACAATCAGCTGCAAATATCTCAAAATACATAGCCTGGTGAAGGACTCAGGAAAAAGGGTATGTCAAGCACATTGAAATCCGTTGACATTTAGGCATACAATTACAAGCTGGAATCAAATGTCAAAAACAACTAATAAACTACGGTATATCCTAGAAAGAAAAGTGTCCAGGGTGTATTCTCTATTATAAATGACATAAGCAACTGCAGAATGAATATGGGGTGAGTGCTGGTATAAAACTGTACAAAAGCAGTAATTAGCTCCTGCTTTTAGGTACGTCTGCTACAAAAAAAGTTGTCTTGGTATGATAATGTGATACCTACTGTCAGGGAAAATGAGAAAACATAAGGACAAGGTGTAAGCTTTGAAGAAATTATCTAATGATAGTCATGAGCCAAAAGTGCACATTCTGCACCGTGGGGCATGTCTACAGAACACAACATAATGCTGTGCAAATAACCAAGCTGGTTCTGGTGTTAAAAGCAGCATAACTGCCTCCATGCAGCAGCCTGAGCCAACTTAAATTATCCCGACTATTTAACTCCACAGACAGAGTGATACTACTGCTCTCTATTCAAGCTACCTTGAAGTAAATGTCAAGTTTTGGGTTGTATCCAAATGCTGTGGCAAATCCAGTTGCACTGGCTGAAAAACTATTTTTTAGTTAGAAGATCTGTTTTATACAGAAATTAGCATATATTGCTACAATCGCTCTTCAGCCTTTAATCACACCATTAACTATTTGAAGTATCAGTTTGCTGTACTCAAACTGCCACTTTGTAATAATGAGCATTTTGTTGCCTTAAATCTGATGACATATCCTGTCTAATCTGTACTGGGTAATGACATTAAAACCTTTGGACCGATTTCTTCTTTTCTTAATGCGTGTTGATTTTCTTTAATACAGATCCACCACAGATGAATAATGTCATACCAACATCTCCCCTCCTTCCTCAGATGGCACATCAACATTCATATCCCAGCCTGGGACAGATCACAAACCCGTATGAGCAACAGCCCCCAGGCAAAGAGCTTAACAAGTACGCCTCTCTAAAGGCAGTCGGTAAGTAAGCAACACGATGCATGAGTTCTGCTGTAGATCAGCGTGCTGCATTTGCTGTTGTCAGCTGACATTCTGCTGCAAAGTCAAAAAACAAAGTCTGGCTCATCCGGACTACTTTACGATAGAACTTCATATCATGGCAGTTGGAAATGTATTAAAAATTAACAGAGGGACTAGAATTAGTAATAAAACCAGTTACATGTAAGAATTGGTTATCATATGCATGTGTCTATATATGCACACAAACCCACACCTATGCAGTACATAACTGCACACTGTTTTTGAAGCGAGTTTCACCTGTTTCTTATGCACAGTGTTCAGTCCGAGTTCTTTATGCCCTGAATACGCCTACCTATCCAATTTGGTGTGCATTTTCCATACCTATCTACACAAATGAGAGAGGAAAGCATCAGATATGTTGCAAGCATGTAATTTAGACACCTGCAAATACAAAAGACAAGATGCTTGTACACTTCCAAAGTAAGAGTTTTCACAATTTCTGCAGGATGTGCATTAGTAGGTCACTGGAGGAATATTCTGAAGCCTTACAATCCCTGTGGTGGGTATTTTTCATGACTGATTAATGTTGTATCCTATTAAGCAAATGGGGGAACATCCTCATGAAACAGTTGAGAGGAGGGAAAAGCACAACAGTGGATAAAGATTTCAACATAATTTTCATATTGGAAGCATAAGTTGATAATACTTTCCAGGGGTGACAAATACCAGCTGGACACCACGTGAAGACAGAAAGCCGTTATCATCCTACATTTCAGGCCCCTTCTATACAATCATAAATTAAAAACTGGGGGTGTGTGGTGTGCCTATTCATAAACAGCTTCTCACTAGCCCTAGCTCAGCTTACACATATGGAGATTAATATAATTTCCCCTTGCATTTACAGCAGTATTACACCGCCTATTTCCAGACAGAGCTATTTGAAAAAAAAAAACAGCAGAACAGATGCGAAGATTCTGACTTAAGAAGCTAGTATTCACCACTATTTTTTGATGAAAAAATTTTCATCACAAATTGGCATTCCTTTATCCAAAGTTCAGGAGAGCAGACCTCTAACAAAACGTACATTGAGGACCCATCTCAAGTAGTTTAGCTTTGCTTTAACGTGCCGTTTATATTTCTCACAAGTGGCATTTTTTAATCTACTCATAAAAGACAAGGGTTAATAGCTTTCTGCTGAATTTTGAATACAGACAGAGTAGCTTTACAATTCCTTCTTCAAAAGGTGATACTGTGTAATGATGCGGTGATTATCACAGATTTATGCACTGATATCAGGCGTCTTTTTCAGATGTCAATGTAGGTCAAGCCAATCATCAAAGCTAGAAGGTACTTAAGCATAATAAAACAAGAGATGAAACAAAGAAAAGACATTTCTCTTATCTGCACTAGAGCCACTGAATATACTTTTTAAAAAAAATAATTATTAAATTAGAACCTAAACATCTCTTGGGTGTCTGAGTACAAGTTTTTAAAGCAGCTAGATTATAACCAAACAGTTAAATTAACCTTGAAAGATTGTGCATTTCATCTCCAGAAGTTGTATAATGCCTCTCAGAATCTTAAATTAAATTAAACATAACTTTCAGGGACATTTTCTTCTAGGAGGACTGCACCAACTTCCCATGCATTTCCCCTATCCTTCATATCCCCCTCTCGATTTTTTCCCTGTAGATCTACTAGTCTTAAAGAACACTAGGTGATTTTCAGATTTAGGTGAATTTTCACAAGACAAATAAAAAAGTGCTGCATTGTTATCCAAAATTTTTAGCATAAAACAACAGAGGTTTTGGGATTGTTATACATTCACACTTTCTGTCCAGGCATGGGGAGCTACAGGTAAATATGTTCTCTTTTCAACAACTTTCAGACTCTCAAGGCCATGATTCCTCCTAAGAGGCACCTCTTGTGTACATCCCAAGATCACAAAGCAGTTTTTCCATGATGCCAGCCAGGCCTGGGATTACAATGACATCAAGCTAGCCAGAGTTCACATTGACTTTGTAAGAGCTCTGAGAGGAAATAGCAACTGGCCTACATCAGGCCCACCTACATAAATTTATCCTGAAAACATCTTTTGTACAAATAGACGTAGACCGAGTTGACCCTGACCCCACAGGGTGATGGCATTTTTCATATGCTAACATTCAGAGTTGCATTTACTGATCCCCATAGCAGGTTAATGAGTGTGTGTAGTATTTTTCCCTTTGCAGTCATTGATAGTGGCTTGAGGGTGGATTCATTTGCCACAACATAAAATTTAATAAGGGATATGTTCTATATTTCTCCATGTGTTTGAGGCAAACCGTAGTCATTTAAGAGCCTCTTACTCTTCATGATCCCACTGTTGGGCTATAGTCTGCTGTGCTTAATTCTCTGCTTTAATGGGGGCTGGGGGTGGAGGAAGAAGCATTCCTATTGCTTTGTAGCAACTGTAACTACAGTACATTAGTATCAGTCATCGTAATGTGGCCATAAGTAGTAAGAAGTTTAGATAACTGAAAAAGTGATGCTTTACCAGAGGCAATATTAAATTAATTTCCACACAGCTGCTTTCTTCTGAACTACAGATGTCCTAAAAATTTGGCTGTCTAATTTTAGAAGTGAGCTACTCATCCCTCAGTGACTGGCTGCTGTGAAAATTTAGTTCATGGAAAAGTAACGACTCACAGCCATCTCTGTTCTGGATCAGGCTCAGGTCCTGAATGAAATTCAATACCTAAGACTCAAGCACTTGTGAAAACAAGAGACAACAGTGCCACTGCTATTAATTTAAACTGTGTTACTGAATAAGAACGACCAATATCCCAAGATATATACCAATAGTGAGGCCAAGTTGATCCCTAGGAAGCTATTTTAAGGCTACACCCTAGACTCCAAACCATATAGCTAAGCAGAGTGCGGTTTGAAGCTGGACTGTTCATGTGTGTGCGCAATGCAACGCGTGTATTGCAGAGTGTCTGATTCAGCACAACAGAGAAGAGAAATGAAAAGGTCAGTGTGGATGTATTTTATTTAATAAGCAAAAGATTTTTATGCAAACCAATTCAAACTGCACAGCCAAACCCTTCATCCATTATTTGTCCATTTGTGAGCCAAAGAATCTTTTTCAGCGATGCTAAATTCATCCCACCAAGGAATGTTAGAGACTGTACCTGAGGGAAAAGGGTTAACAAGCTTTAAGATCAGTCCCACCAAAAGTGGTCACTGAATGTCGCGTGGCAATAAAACACCCAGTGTTCAGATATTTCATTTTTTTGGTCACCTGAGACAAGATGATCCTGGTTGCCTTCAATGCTTTTACAGTATTTGATTATTTATGTGAAAAGTGCAGAAAGAGGTTTTTCTGCATAAATTATTCTTATTTCCAGTTCATCAACCATGTTTTCACTCCATGCTTAAATGGTTATTGTTCATTTAAACAATCCTGACATGCCTAAAGCTACAAGTAGATGGAGATCTTCTATCTAAACACCTGCATGAAATTCAAGTCCCAGGACATACAAAGGCAGCTCATCACAAATTTTTATACACACCATTTGGACACTCATTTAGAAAGCACGAACAATCCAACTTCAAATTCCACTCTGCTAAGCTGTAAGAGTCAGAGTTCCTTCTGTTACTTAATAAGAGTTTTCTAGAGCTGAAATTGGCCTCACAATCCTGAGGCATTACATCTATTCAGTCACTCACACTATTCTTCAAGCCTGGCTTAGTAGCAGTTATTTTCTTCCCTGAGTTTCAGGGAGTGCAAAATTAATATCTTTCTTTAGAACTTCTTGCAAAAATAAAAAAAATAGTTCAAACCCAACTTTCTAAAGTCCTGCAGGACTGGGAGAAAGATCACTCAGCTGCTGCAGAGATGCACTGACACACATGTAAATCCAGAGGATACAAGTATTTCTACAGCTTAACTTGATCTGTTTTTCATAAACTTTCTTCTTGCCCTTCACACACGCACACAAACCTTTGAGGCACTGACTGGGCATGACTTAAGACGAGATAAATCAGCCAGTTAAAATTTTTGCCATCTTCCCCCCGCTCAGAGAATGAGCAGATTCCTCCTTGAAACTCAGACACAGAAAGCCTTCAGTGACGCTGGGAGTTGTAGTCTCCTGTGGGATGAAATCAGATCTAATTGATTGGATATAGTGAAGCTAAAAGGAGGCAGACTCATCATCGTATCTCTAAGTCTACAGCTCCCAGCATTTCTTGAGGCTTCGCAGTTCTTTGATCCCAAAGGAAACATTAGTGCTCCAGCTCTGCTTGCAGCTGCAAAACTCCAAAGTGAGATTGCAAATGCGACGCTCAAAGAATAAGTATCTCCTGTTTAGGTCCCTCTTGCTATGTAGAAAATATTGTGGCCAGAAGTGCACCAATGCACAAGGCAACATCTCCCTACAAAAGGTGAAGCATGTGAGCAAACTGTCTGGTTTGTTTGTCCTTTACATCTACACTCACTAAAGGATCCAAAGGGAAAGATCACCATAAGGTTAACTATAAGGTGTTTGAACCATCCTCCTGTCTGATGTGAAATTTGGAGGTGCTTTCTCTTAAGCTTCAGATCTTCAATTTCCATGGAAATGACTGTAACTCCAAGTTGATACAAGATCTGTCTTTTGAGAACAGAGGTAACTTCACAACTGCACCATGAGAATGTGACACCTATCTCACCAGAAGATGAGATTCTGTACTGTTCCCTATAGTTCACTGTGCTCTGCCTCAGGGGTCTCTGTACAAAGACAGGGAGGGCTGGAAAGAAATACTGTGATTGGAAAAATGGAAACACACAACAGGGACAAAGGCCTGCCCATGCATTCACATGGGTTGGCACAGTCAACTTTTAGAAAAAGTAAACTACAGAATTATTGGAGGCAATATATTTGTTTTACTTTCCTTTCCTATACCAACCACACTGTTACACTGACAGGTCAATATTCACGTTTCATCAGAGGGCTTAAAAAGGAATTGTGTTTTCATTTCAAAGAGTAAAGAAATTTCAGCTACTACTTCCATAAACAGTTGCACAAAAATGGATTAAAAAAGTCTGGGACATGGGAGTAACTCCCTGGGTTTAACACAGTCAGAGAAATACAGATTAACACATCATTTGTTATATCCAGAGGGTGATTCAGTTAATGATTTCATGTATCTAGAGGTATGTTCACTGTCCAACACTGGAACTACAGAGCTGCCTCAAGGAGGTATGATGAGAAAGCTTGGTATCTTTTTACTATTATTTACTCAGCCCAATGTGGCTGGACAATTTGAAGCTTTTGAGTGTTCATTTGTTAAGGAAGTCGTTCATACTTTAATCCTTGCTTGTCCTTCAGGCACAGGAGAAAAGCCAAGAAGTACTCAGTAGGAAGCCTCACTTTACCAACAGCCCTCCTGGCGATGTGCCCTCAGCCTTCCCATTTCCCAACTAGATGAAGTGCCAGTGTCACTCGCTCCACCTGTCCTGCCCAGTGTGTGCACACTTTCAAGACCTTTTCTTCCTTCTACTAAATCATTAAATCGTTTCCACAGTTATTCACCAAATTGGTTTCTGACACTCACAGGCACTCTGACATAGGTAAATAAAAAAAATGCTTGGAGAGTCTCAATGTAAGTATTTTCCTATTCAATCATCTGGCACACTTGTTTGTTCTTCCAGTGAGGGAGACCCATTTTAATTATAAATATGTTGCTTGTGCAAAGCCTCAGTATCTTGAGGAAGATGAGCTGCACTGCTGATATTCTTTTACAGCCTTTTAAAGAAACAACATTTTAAAAATCTACAGGCTGATACTCCTTCTAAATCTGGGTAATTCTGCTGTAGTAATCAGACATCCAAGCAGTCATTGCCCATGCCATCCTATAGCAAATAAATGGAGCTGTGAAAAGGTAATTCTTCAGGGACATGTTGGTCTTAGCAGAAGCGACATCTAGGCTGTTGGGAGGAAATTGCAAATAGTCCTTCTTTTACAAGATGAAGTTTTAACACCAAATAAGATGCTCTTAAACATTTCCACCTATGTTGTCTCATTTTTTAAGAATTTAGCAACACAATGAACTTCTGAAAGAAAGGAAATCTGACCTTCAGGTCCATTTAGTTTAGGTTTATCTCAGGATGTAAGAAAGACAGACATGTTGGAATGAGTCCAGAGGAGAGCCATGAAAATTATTAGAGTGCTGAAGCACCTCTCCTATGAGGACAGGATGAGAGAGCTGGAGGTGTTCTGCCTGGAGAAGAGAAGGCTCTGGGGAGACCTTATAGCAGCCTTACAGTACCTAAAGGGTGCCTAAAGGAGAGATGGGGAGGGACTTTTATCAGGGAGTGGAGCAACAGGATGAGGGGGTAACAGTTTTACACTGAAGGAGCATAGATTTAGATTAGGTATCAGGAAGAAATTCTTTATTGTCAGGGTGGTGAGACACTGGAACAGGTTTTGCAGAAAAAGTGGAGTACAGTGGCAGAATGCCCTCCCTTGACCTGCTGGCCATCCTCTTTTTGATGCAGCCCAGGATGCAGTTAACCTGGACTGTGGGCACACATTGCCAGCTCATGTTGAGCTTCTCATCCACGAACACCTCCAAGTCTTCTTCAGGGCTGCTCTCAATCCATTCTTCTCCCAGCCTATACTTGTGCTTGGGATTGCCCTGACCCACTTGCAGGACCTTGCACTTGCTTGGTTGAACTTTATGCGATTCACATGGGCCCACAGCTCAAGCCTGCCCAGGTACCTCTGGATGGTATTCCTTCCCTCCAACATGTCAACCACTCCACACAGCTCAGTGTCATCAACAAACTTGCTGAGGGTGTGCTCTACCCTATTGTCCACATTGCCAACAAAGATGTCAAACAGCACTGGTCCCAACGCCAGCACCTGAGGAACTCCACTTGTCACTAATCACCACTTAGACATCGAGCCAATGACTGCAAGTCTTTGAGTGTGGCCATCCAGCCAATGCCTTACCCACTGAGTGGTCCAGATCTGACAGATCAAATCCATTTCTCTCCAATTTAGAGACCAGAATGTTGTGCGGGACAGTGTCAAATACTTTGCACATGTCCAGGAAGATGATGACAGTTGCTCCTCCCTTATCCACCAATGCTATAACACTGTTGTAGAAGGGCACCACATTTGTCAGGCACCACTCGCCCTTAGTGAAGGAAGCCACATTGGCCATCATCAATCACCTCCATTTTTGCCACATGACTTAGCATAGTTTCCAGGAGGATCTGCTGGAGACTGTGAGACTGACTGGCCTGTTGTTCCCTGGGTCTTCCTTTTGTCCCTTTTTAAAAATGGTGGTTATCTTTCTACTTTTCCAAGCAGTGGGAACTTCACTGGACTGCCACGACTTCTCAAATACAAGTATGATGAATAGTGTCTTAGCAACTTCATCCACCAATTCCCTCAGGACCCGAGGATGAATCTCATCAGGTCCCATGCATTTTTTACACCTTCAGCTCTTGAACCTAGTCTTCTCCTACAGTGGGCAGTTCTTCATTCTCACAATCCCTGCCTTTGCCTTGTGACTTTTTTTTTCCTAACTTAATCCAAAAACTCAAAGGCTTTAATACTCTTCAGCTTTGTGCATGGATATATATCAACGGCAGTAGTGTGATGTTCATCAGAATTACCCATGAATACCAACAACGACTAGTAAGACAGCTGATAGGAATGAATACCTTATTAACAATATAATATAAATAGCAGCAGTTATCTGTCTGCTATTTTGGTTCTGCAAAGGATGTTCTAAAGACAGTAAATGTGTTTAAGAGAGAAATTACACAGATAAAAGCCACAGGGATCATTGCTTTACTCCTACACATTCATACTATAATAACAAAGGGCTTGAGGCATGGAAGAAGGAAGAGCAATAATATGATTTGTAATGCACACAGTTCATTTTTCCAAAAGCCCTTCCCCTGACAGCTTATTTGAAGAAGGATAAAAGGAAAAGAAGCTGAAAAAAATCTGATATGTAGTAGCTATGATGCTACAGCATCAAAAAATCACCATGGAACTATCAGTCTGTTCCATCCTAATGATAATATCAAGTACAACAAGTAATTTTTATAGGGGGGAAGTTTGCAAAGCTTTCTAGGCTATAGGAGGTGCTCCCCTTGCAAGGGATCTGATGCAGCAGGGCAGGAATATCTGCAACTCGGTGCTGTTGGTTCTCATTTTCACAAGTGATTGTTATGATTGCAATTCCCTGAAAAAAAAGACAGAGGTGGGAGCTGAAAAGTCCGATATGGCAGAAGTTATGTGTGCATGTGCACTACTAAATATTCATTGAAATGAGCTTCATTACTGATTCTTCCTTGACTGTCAGTCACAAGTGCTTTTGCTTTACATGAGGGCTATTCAGAGGAACCTGTTTGAAGCAGACGTTAGCTCTGCTTTGCCTTTGGGTTTGCCTAATACGCATGAAAACATTAGGAAACTGATATTCCTCTTGCAGCCCAAGTTTAGCAATTGCCAGGGAACACCACTTTTCAGTTTGACACATATCTCTGGTTTGGAAACTTCTGAAAATTATGCACAAGACTTTAGTACTACAAATGGTATACAGTGTAATAGGAGGGAGACAGGAGGAGGATGAAAGGAGAAGAAAAAACCAGAACTGCATGTGTATGCAAGTACCCTCTCTCAATTACTTTTGAATTCTTTCTCTTGCCTAAAACCTCTCTCTTGAAAAGGATTCCTTCTGGCAAAAAGAACAGAAAAAAGATAACTTTCTAATAGAAATAACTTATGGCACAGATAATTTTGAAAAAAAAAATTACTTTAATCCAGAATGATTGCTAAAAATCTTTATAATCACAGGAGTTAAGAAACAGACCAAATAAAAATAACTCCTGCAAAAAATAGTTATTATATCACTGGGACATATTTTCATTTGACCAGTAAAACTCAAAAAGCCTTCAGGCCTCAACCCATATTCAGAAATAACAGTGTAAATCTAGTATGATACCAGCTGAAAGACAGAAAAAATGCAGCTTTACTTCAGCACTAAAACCACACCTTAATTCTGTGTTGAGAGACCTGTGCAACCTGCTGTACGTAGATGTGCTCTGGCAGGAGAGTTGGACTACATGGTCCCCAGAGCCCCCTTCCAACCACTTATCATTCTGTGATTCTGTGGTCTCATGCAGCTTTCTACCTCATCACAACTAGGAGTATTTGTAGCCGATTCAGACGTATGTTTAAGAGTTATAAGCAGTAGTATACTAAAAGAAACAAAAACATCTAATAAAAAGTATTAAAGCTGAAAATGAAATTCAGCACACAGAAGAATGCCAACAGCAATGTGTGAAAAAAAATGAAGTTAGGCTCATGCTAAGAACAATTATTGCAAATAAATGTGGTCAGTAATATAGGAGCTTTTTCAGTCATTTTTAAGTAAGATAAATTGACACCTTAAGGAAAAACATACACACATTTTCAGACCCTGAGTCGCACTGCAGAACACCGTGAAATTTTTTCCAACGTGACCCACATAGTTCTCAGTGTGCAGCTGGCCAGGACAGTCCACCTGGTTTGCGGTCTGCTCCCAGGAGCAAGGCACGTCGCTGTGTTCGGACTGCCTGGACTCCTCTGACTGCAGTAGTAGGGCCTTTTCTTGCACATGACCACATGCTTTTCCTGCAATTGTACAACGAAGCGGTGCTCCTGGAATAGTTAGGCAACCCTGCCCTTAAAAAAAACAAAAGCCCTCACTGACCAAAAAGGTTACAAACAATTTCATATTATTCTTGATGTATGAAAGCATTGCTGCAAACTTTTGACACAACCAGATTCATCCTAACTGATTTCTTTGAGAAGCATTAAAAAGTACCCAGTGAAAAAGCAAGCAAGATTACTGAAGGAAGAAGTGGAAGAAGCCTTTTAAGCAAATCTCCTGTGTGTTAACCTCTTTGGCTTTGGACAGCATTTTTAGAAAGCAAGCCAAACCCTCATTTCCTATAATCAGTTTATGCTGCAGTCATGCTTTATTCAGAAGTTAAGCATGACAGCATGACTCTTTAGCTAGTTTCTATTTCAAAAGGCAAGTTTTCTTACCATATATATGGTTTCCTGTAAAACTAAAACTGATAAATATGCCTAAATGAGATAAAACTAAATAAATATTTCACAGTAGAACTTTTCGCATTTATTTGCCAATGTAGATGCATGAAAGGACATGAGCTTAGAGGCCTCTAGGAACAAAAAAAAAAGAGAAAAACCAGATTTACAGCTACAGGATGGCTACTGGCTGCATTTTCAAAGAAAAGTCACAGATCTGAATACATAATTCTCTTAGACTTCTTTTACATTTTCTTCCATTGGTTCAAGAATAGAACTAGCAATCTTATTTCCTTCTCAAGTTTATCATTCATTGCATGATTCTGAACCAGCAATTTAACATCTTGATGCCTGAATTTAAAATGTTAAATCGCTTAAAGATATAACAAAGTGGTGTGATCTTTGCCTGTCTGTATGCAGCATGTTTCAGGTCTCTTGAAAACGTTTACAATAACATGATGTAGCCACCATTTGTTTTCAGGCTGACAGAACCTATTGATTTTGATATCTCAGAAAAGCTCTGTTTTTCTTACACTGGTTAGATACAAGTATTCTGCATATCGTTGGTCTCTACAGTAGGTGCAATATGTATGTGTCTGGAGTATTTTGACCAATACCAAATTAATGTTATCATTGCTACATTTTGCAAAATTTAATTTTAAATGGAAATCAATGCAGGCAACTGTACAAAGCCCAACTGGAAAAGCCGTTTCACGTGTCCAGAGAAACCTGCCTACATTTAAACAATAAATAAATGTTTGTAAAAAGAAAAATTAAAAATAGGCTTTGCAGAGCTGTGCTTTTTGGCACGTTAGCAGAAGAGGGGTGCTTCTCCTCACAGACGTGGCTACTCATATGTTATAGGGAACTGTAACCCTGTACATGAGGTACCACACACTATGTCTGGTGCCCAAGGAGTTAATGAAGTTCTGTCTCAGCGTTCCCAGCCAAGCAGCAGCAGCATTCACTGCCTATAGTGGATAAAGAGAACATTTCTGAGACTGGAGGCTCTACTTACCAAGTCTAATTACATTCCTATTCTAAACCATTCCTAATGCATTTCAAAACCCAGAAATATTCTGGCCTCTTCAGCCTTTCAGAAACTGTCATGAAAGTAATCGATAGAAGAGGGGAAATGTTTGGACCTACATATTTATGTTTCATCATGTCTCATATCATGAAAGGAGAATTTTTATTTCGCTGGCAAAGCAAAATGCAGTCTTGTGTCTGGAGGTGGACAAGCTCCTTTCAAACAATGTCTGCAGAAGAAAAGCTTTATATGATAAGTCTTTTCATGCTTGGTCTCTCTCCAGATCACTACAAGAAATGAGTAAATAGATAAAGTGGCGAAGGGGGTCAGGAGAGGAGTAACACAGAACTACAAAAAGTAGGTTCTGCCAATATTATGAAAGTAATTTATGGTTCACTCCATGCATTATGTATTTTTTCTTTACCTCTACCAGTAATAGGGAATAAAAACCATGTGAAAGAATCCACAGACATAAACTATTATCTTCCTTTTCAGAATGTCTTAAATAAAGGCAAACTAGTATTAGAACTTTGGGGAGAAGAAAGGCAAATATTTAGGAAAGAAATTAATGCATGGCAGCCCACAGGCTGCATTCTCAGAGCTCAATATAAGAATGAGGAGGGGTGCAAAAATTATTTTAAATGGCTTTTGCCCCTTCTTGGAATTTAGTATGGTTTAAAATTGTCTCACCTTATACAGCGGCCATGAGATAAGAAGAGCTAGAGACCAATCATGAAGTAGCTACATTCCTTCCTACTGACCACATGCAGATCTATCACATCATTCTACCCACTGCTGGCATTTTATTAGCAGAATTGTGTCTAGCAGCAATATCTAGGTGTCTTCTGTTTTCCAACAGACTTCATGTTATGCAAAACAAATTCTTTTGTGCTCCATGATGCCTGGTGAACCCCTTTATTCAAAAGACAGGTCATTAGTTACTTGTTTTACTGGCTGGAACACACTTTTCAGTGAATTTCTTGTATTCAGTTCATACATGAATTGGGGACAGCTAATCTGAACCCACTCTGTGTTAGTTTTTTCCCCTCACCCAAGAAAAAACTTGAAACTTGTAGTAATGTAGAAATGATACTTTGATTTTCAGATGAACTCCTGAAAAACACTCACATAGACTTGGCTTGTATCGTTGAAGCCTTTGAACATATTGTCTTAGATGCCAGCTTAGAAAAGCAAGTGAATGAGCAATCACACATCAGACAGGACCAACAACAGCACCACTACAGGCAGCACAATTCCTGTGTTGTCCTTGAACCAGGATTCATTAACCTTTTGTCTTTCCTTGACTTTACATTTTCATTACTTACAGGGAGAAATGTAAGGTTCCCATAGCTTCAGGTAACTACACTAATGTCCCAGCAAAGGCATAGCTGTAGAAGCAAACCCTTGTTCTAAATTGTTAAATATTACATAGGAATAGGTTTACTGTTGCACATAAAACATCTACAAACAGGCAGTTAGTGTATTTTAGCTGTTACACAGTGTGCCACTGTAGTAATTTCATTCCTATCCTGTCCCTTTGTACTTTCCATTGGCTTGCTTTCTGTATTTCTAGCCCTAAATTTGCAATACAGTCTCTTTGTGGCTAGAATAAAGCTCTGCATTTCACAAAGTAGTTCTTAAAATATGTTCAGATAACAAACAATGCTGTGAAACATTTACTGAGAAACAGGGTTCCCTATATATTTTTGTATCTTCTGACTGTGATTGCAGGCTGTCACTGAAGCTTTTTTTTTTTTTTTTTTAAATGTCTTCAGAGCTTTTATAAGGTCTCACTCCTTTGTGGATTGTCCTCTCACTTCCCAAGTTTTAGCTGTAGGACACAATCGTCTTTCAGGATTCTATACTTCTTCCATAGTTGTAAGAAGAGGTGCAAGAACGGACCCACAAAGATAAGAGGTTTGTCAATGAGGAAGAGTAAAAAATTATTGATTCAGAATTACCCAAAACCTCCTTACTTAGCTGTACTTACTACACAGAACTGCTTGTAACTGCAATATTTTACAAGAAAAAGAAAGTATTACAAATGCTAATGCCTGTTCACACGATTCTATGTAGAAAGTGGTTACACACCATGTTAAAAACTACTTAACTAAAGGAGCAGAACAGTATTATATAGCTTTGGGGCCACCTCCCAGCACAGGTAACGCACTCAAAGAAGCACACTGAGAAATCCTGGCCCCCATTTAGTCTATAAACAACTCACTGGTCTACATGCTCTTGTTATGTAACTGTGGATTATGAAGAAACATGTGAAAGTTCCAAGTTTGGTCACGGCCAATCATCAATCATCAAAAGAGCAAAGCGTGTCTCTGCTTATGACAGATGTAGGCAGAGTGGTGAAAATAAAAACATACCATTGAAGGCCCATTTCCTTCTGGCAATCTCATTCAAGTGAGCCTAAACTGACATTTTTCTAGGCATTCCCATGACCTTGCTATCCCAAGCAGCTTGGTAGCCATCACCTTTCAAAATTAAAATTCCAGGAACACAGCAAGGGTCCTAATCTGAGACATTTGACACCAATACTGGCAAAGTCAAGATCAAAATAAATCAGACAGTTGCGGTCACTTTTAAGGCATTGCTGGATTCAGATAGGAGTGAAGAGTGGAGTGATCCACCTTCTACATGCTAGGCTCATGGCTGTACAACTGCTCCAACAGACTGTGATTTAAGTTAATATTCCCTACCCAGCAAACTGCATCCCAGCTTCTGCTAGGATGGTCCACACCCAGAAAAACTTGTGCTGTGGAACAGAAGATAATTCAAGATTTATGAGTCTAGAAAGACAAAGGAAGAGAAAGCATCTCTTTATCTTCATAGTTAAGAACCTCAGCTGGGGGAGAGGAGATCTGCTTTTGATCCTTACACTGTTTCTATATTTTTTCAGTTTTTCTTTTATGCACAGCAGGAACAAAAACCAAAGCTCTCCCCTCTCCCAGGCACATGCTTTAGGTTGGAGAAAAAAAAAAGTTATATTTCAACATTTTTTCCAGATGAACAGCTACAACAGCAACTAAACTTGTGGGTGCATTACCTTAAAGGAGGAAAAACCTTACAAAAATATTGAAACTGAGAACATTTGTGTAATTAGCTGCCAGGACTGGAGTGAGGGAACACAAAGAATCACACTCAGAATTAAAGCCTTTCTTTTACTATTGTTCATTTGGCAATTTTGTGATTTCAATTCTTTACTAATTTTGCAAACATGACAGTGATACCTTTAAATCCTATTTTACTGACTTACATATGGAAGCCAATGCAAAAGGCACCTCTATAGCACCTTTTATCTGACAACTCAGTATACCCTACAAATAGCAATTAATCTTTGTAACCTCCTCCCATGTGTTAACAGCCCATTTTACAGCTGGTGAAACTAAGGCAGAGGAAAGTTGAGTCATGTACCCAAGGTCACACATTAAAGTCATCATGTAACTCCAAAATGTCTCTTTGCATGTTTAAAGTCCTGAGATTCACAGCTGATTTTTAAAGTATCTGGCATCAGGGCACTATAAATATTCTCTTTTTGATTTGTTACAAAATTATGCTCCGTATTACTCTTCTGAATCTTTTTTACTTTGAAAACCAGAATTAAAACCCCCTGTTTCTGCACTATACTAGCATCAGGTCACTCACACTGGGGCATTGCACACTGGTATTACAAAACCTATAATCTAGTCAGTATGCAAGAATGAGGATTGCTTCAAGACTTGCCAAAAGCCCTTTTGAACAACTGCACAATTTGGTTTTATCAATAGGGTTTTTTGCTATATATTGGCCCACCCAATTCTGTGCCTATGTGTAAGCCTGCATGGGTATGCTCTAAGACTGGCTTTCACTGTTAGCATTTAACTCCTAGGCATACATAAGAAATTCTAAGGCAAAACCCTGCAAACCATTACTTGATCAGGACAAATCCAAACAGCAGCTCTCCCACACTGTCAAGGCCATGCAAAACATGTGTCATCAGCCATTCATGAGATATTTGCCAGCTTTCTGCTTGACTCTGCTGATGAGGATTTATAGATCAAAGCCTAGTTTGTTCTCTTCAAGACCAGTTTCCAGACAACAGTTGAGAAGTCCCTATAGAGGGACTATGGACTAAATTGGTTAAAGAAATTTAAATGTAACCATACTTACAGAATGAATCATTTCACTTACTAGATTATCTTCCACAAGAAACAAACAAAGAGCTGAAAATCTTACATATAACACGGCATAAACAGGAGCAAAATCAGTCTCACAGATGTGTCATAGACACAGTCTTTCTGAGGCTGCTTTCTTCCTTGCTTAGTTTTTATATAGGGGGTGTTGCTTATATGCAACAGTAATACAATTTGCTCTTCTATGAGGACAGCAATCTTGATGTTTTTGGAGATCAGAGTAACATATTAAATCTCTGACAAAATTCAGAGATCCAGGACCATTGCTGGCCATGGAAAAAAATAAAAAGGAAACTAAGGAAGTAGCTTGTGCTTGTTGTGGCTTTTTTCACTTAGCCACATGGAAGAGAAAAATGGCAAGAAAAAATCAAGCAATGCAAATACCTGCAATTCTTAGTCATTATTTGCATAACTGCATCTGTTATTTTTCTAAACAAAAGTAATTATTTGCCTTGCAATTGATCATCAAAGATCTTGGTTATGTTCTACAAACTGCTGCAGACTAACTGAAATCAAATTAAAAATACAAAATCGCAATTTTACTCTATCCTTACATGAGATTAATTTAGTTTTTAATTTCTCTGTGCAAATTAAACCAATTTAAATGTGTACTAGGCAGACAAATATATCTATATTAGGAGCTGGACATCATTAACTACGTTGAATTTAAATTACATAAGCTGGTGTGACTTTTCTTGTATAGACAAGGTCTAAGTCATAAATTACAGACACTCACTCCCCTAACCATCTGACTTGCACTGCCTTTGATGTAAAAAATTATACAAATAAATACTTGTGTGGATATTCAAGATGCCTTTTCTGCAACTATTGATAACAGACTAACGAGAAATTAGCAATATAGACTGCATTTCCCTCCTGTTTTTATTCTACTTGTATATAGTCCTATTTTGTTGCATTCAGTGAATATTAACAAATTAAAAGGACAAGCCATAGTTAGAATGTAAAAAAAAAACTCTTCCAAGGAGAAACAGGTACAACTTCTTGATTACTCAGATTACAGATCTCTAAATGAAATAACTCATTGCAAAATCAAAGCAGAACTTAGCAGGTTCTCTTTGTAACATATCACAGGTCTATCAGCAATTGCAGCTGCACATCCTGTACTGAAATTAGAATAGGCCATTCTGTACATTATGTGATTTGTTGAAATCAGAACCCACCTGTATGCTACAGAAAAGCATTCCCTCATCAATTAAAAAAAGAGACAGATGGAGATGGGCAAAACATACAAAGCCTAATTTTACCGCACAGACAAGAGCAATTTCAGTTCACTGAAGATGAAACACCTCTTTAATGTCAAAATTAAGGATTTAAAATCAAAGTCCAGTCATACAAGCATTATACAAAAAATATCACGAGACGATAAGCAGCAACTAGTTCTGGTAATATTTCTCCCAATTGAGGGGGCAGGATGAGGGGGATGCAGAACTGAAGCCAGATCTTGAGAATTTCACCACCTTGCATAAAGATCCACTTCAGAATTAGAGAGAAGGAGAAAATTCAGTGTGCAACAAAAGCCTCCTAGCAATGCTGGGGAGAAAGAACAAGAAGGCAAATAAACAAAAACAGCACAGGGAATTAAAAACCTACTTATCATGAAGGCAAGAGGAGCTGGGCTGTACAGACAGCTACTTGTACAAGACTGCAGAGAAGCCTTACATGGCATAGCTTCAAGGAAAATGGATGGATCTAGCCAGGGCACAGCAAAAGTCAAATCCAGGCTGATACAATCATATATTCAAGGCACACCACTGATGACTAACGCACCGCTGTGTTAGTTGATCTACATATTTGGCACTATTTGAAATGAAAATCTAGATTTTTGAAGTGGGTAAATAAACTTCCTTCACGTAAAAGGCAAGATCTTAAAAAATGCAATTCAGCTAAGCTCCCCTTAGCCCCCTGATACTCAGTCTCAAAATTTAAATGAGTTGCTGGACTGCTGCATAATGCCTTCAGCTTCCTGAGCATGGTTCTTACTTTTAAGCAAGGCCAAATAAATGCCAGCAATAGCAACAATCAAGCTTGAGCAAAAGCATGCACTGGAAGACACATCCAGGAAAGCACAGAGGGCAAAATCCTAATTTGAGAGCTGCAATGCAGTATTTTTTTGGCGTGGCTATTGCTGTATTTCTTTGTACTGGCCCCAGAAAATAATGTCAGAACCTGGAATTTAGGATTTTGATTGTCTGCAAAATCACAAGGTAAATACGTAACCTTCAGCAACCCAAAGTATATTCAGCCCCACAAAACACTAGTGAACTTCCAGCCATTTGGAACAACACATCATTTGTCATTTTGTCCAAGGTATTATTCAACAGAAATGGATCCACCTCATACACCACTGAATCTTACACCTGGCTTGGTTAAACACCACATAACATTGCATTTAAAGAGATGTGCTCTCATACAACAAGGCATCCCAAGATACCCCAATATTTCCAAGAAAGTCTGTATACCTTTGAACACTTCCTCAACTTCCTATGCTACGTGAGATGAGCAGTGGTAAGATTCACAGAACCCGTCCCTATAATGTTAGCATAACCTGAGTGATTTGGGGCAGGAACAGCCTTTTGCTAAAAGGCAATAGGTTTTTGTCTGTGTATATGCAAGTCTAGTGTAATAGAATCCAAAAATGTACTGTGGAGAGGAAACATGGGGTGGGAGGTGGCATGGACTTCTCTTACTGATGTACCTGGTCCACAGATGTAATTGTGCATGACCTGCTGTAAACTGTGTAACATTTTCCTTCTAACTGATTTTTTTTTATCCATCCCCATTTTAAATCCTAATAGCTGACAAAGTCAACGATGACTTCTACACCAAACGCCGGCATCTTGCAGAACTGGCTGCCAAGGGGAGCCTCCCACTCCACCCAGTGCGCCTGGATGAAGAGAGAGCTTACACGATCGACAGTGGCCTAACCAAACAGAACGGGCAGAAATCCAAAATTGCAAAGATCCACACACACCCACTAGGTTACAACTCCCACTACAAGACCTGGGATCCCAACGACCAGTCTCTTCGACGGCAAGCATACACAAACAAGGGGAAGCATGGTATGGGAGACCCAACGTTAAGCGACCCACTGACAACCCGGAGCCAGCATTATTTGGGCCCACAGCCATACTTCATAACTAACAGCAAGACAGAAGTAACTGTTTGAGTTTCTTTTCTTTATTTTTTTTTAATGAAATCCTTTAAAAACCACAGGCAAATACACATACAACACAAACACTCAACTGAAAGGCAAAAAATAAATTCAAAAACATAAAATAAAAATAAAAATAAGAAAAGCAAACAGAAGGAAGGAAGGAACTTCCACCTGGACACTCTTGGTATCCAGCCATCTGTAGGCCGAAGAGTGGGTTAATACCATTCAGCAATACACACTGAAGGTTGAATTATAAACTCCATTTGTATTTCACAATGGAACACAAACCCTTGTGACTAAAATTTTTTACTTGAAACTAAAATCCATGATGAGAAGTAGCACAATCTAGAGAAACCTTATGTCTGCTTAAACATTTACACTATGTTCCTGCCTTGAGACAGAGGAAGAAAGAGAGAACGATATACTGTAATATATTATTTCAGAGAGGAATTTTCTATAAAATGTATTAATAAGCACTAGACCTGTGAAAAGCCAAGAACAAACATCTTGGTACAACCCCTAACATCTATTATTGTACTTTCACACCATACTTTAGAAAGCGCAAAAAATATATATACAATAAGGGACAAAAACTCTTTCACAAGGAATTTATGAAGACTGTTACGATTAAGAGCATACGGGACCTTTCTGGCTGGTAGAGAATTCTGCAGGATGATAACAAACAGCAGAAGATTTTATCTCAGTTTACTTCGTTTGATTTGAAATTTTTTGGAACCTCCAAAATAAGAAGAGACATATCCTATGACACAGAAAGCTGCTGGGGGAATAAGGGCATCAGAATATTTCCTCTCAGTCCTCCTGTTTTCGGGCAGATGGTAACAATTCTCACTTTGCAGACTGTCAGGACTTTTTCTTCACCTAAATGTTTTGCCTATCTTCAACTGCTTCAGACTGAAATTAAGCGTGGGTGGTGCCTTTACTGTATTACTATTGTTCAATGACGGTCTTGTTTCTCAAAGTGACCCCTCTGTTCCTTTAAGCTATTTCCTCATGTTTTGCTAAGGATGACAAGGGTTCTGCCCTGCTCAGCCTCCTTTGTTTGTCCCAAAGGGAAACTGGACTTCATCTCCATGCAGTGGTTGCACAGTCAAGACTATTTAGTTTGCCCCTCCATTTTCCCAATTTAAACTTTTCCCCTCTAGTCTCTCATTTTGTATTTGCTTTTAGCCATGGTAGTTCTTTGTAGTTCAACTAAATGTTATATGGTATATTGTCTCTATCCTTTGGCTTTCTATAGTGGCATTCCCTCTCGGTGGACTATTTGGTGGAAAAGGCTAACAGACTAGCCTCAAACGTCAAAGAGGTCTGGGTTTAAACTAAACAAACAATTGGACTCCTGGTCTTGACTGTGGTTTTGACAAGCAGGATGCCTTGTTCATACGAGTAAAACTACTCGAATTGGGCACTAGTAGTAGACCCGCAGTCCTGGGCCCGTCAAGGCTTTGGCACATCCACAAAAGAGATAAGCAGAGTTGGGATAGGAGGGCGATGCTGCAACAGCCTGATGGCAGGCAATGCACTCAGTCTTTCACTTAAATTCCTGCCCTTCCCCCAGAACAAGTCATTTGGCTAAATCCTAACTAGCTGTCTTACTACAGTTGCGTTCTCACCACCTGTCAATTCTTCTGGAGATTAGTTTTGGAAGAGTATGCAGAGAGCAGTGAGAACTGTTACGATGTAAGAAGAATTGGAAGTGGCATTTCTTGCTGTACTCAAACTGACTGGCAGAGCTGCTTCTTAGTCAAGGATGCAAGGGCTAAGAATTTGAAATGTGGTTAAATGGAGAGATCATTTTTTTAGCTATATTGAGATTGATTTGCATCCTGAGAGCACCGGCATCTCTCTCCATAAGCGTGCTGCTAAATTGTACGATCATATGTTTTAAGACTATCAGAAGTGGACAAAGCCCACGGGACAAATACTTTGCACACAACCCAGATTCTCCACTACCTTACTTTCATTCCTTTAATCTTTATTGCCTTCACAACTGGCTGACTTAATTTGACCCTTTATGGAATGTTGCTGTTAATCCATATGCTTTAGATACACATTACAGCTGCACTCTACTTCACACAGGTTTCGTGTAACTTGAGCATATTTTATGTGGAAATATTTTAGTAACTGTATGTTCTGTAAGTAAACCCGTGTTAATACTTGTTAACTACAGAGTTTATGATACCAATAATACTTCCTACAATAAAATGTTTGTTTGTTTTTTAAGAATGTTTATTTGTAAACATATGTATTCACTATATTAATATGAATTTCTTACCTGGCAATAAAACTGATTCTATGTGAATCCAACGTGCTAGCTCATTCCTGAACTTGTATCACTGGGACAAATTTTGAGTATTAACTGAGCTTCTGGAGCCTCTCACTGCAGCCAAGTGGGGTTCATCTAAGCACAAATGATGATTTGACTCTACCATTGGAGGCCTCGTGAACAAGAGGTTCTTTAGAAAGCAGCAGCATGTTGTACACGTGACACGTGCTACACCTGCTACATGCAGCGTAACATAATGCACACGAGGCATGCAAACCTCACAAAGCTCCATGTGCCCTGTAAGCCTTCAAGTATGACACACAGTTGGTCTCACTTGACCAGTTAATTACAGTTTTAAGGAGAGGGAAAAAAGGTAAGCGTGTACAGGGCCAGATCCTGGTCCTCACAATGCATGGGAGCTTTGCAGTAAACTTCAGCCACACCCCAGGATTGGAACTACCCAGTAAAAACAGATGAAATACTGATGTACATTGCTTCAAAATTTTTGTATCTTCATTACAGAAAAACCTGCACACAACATCTGTGTACCAAGTCTGCTGGAACAGAAAGCCCTTTCCAGGGTCATAGTAAGGCTAATGGCTCATAAACCTGAAAATTAACAGAACCTCAGTGTTTGGGTAGCTGCGTGTCTTTGTTTTGCTGTAATCAGATGAATTTCAGAAGAAATGAAGATTCAGCATATCTTGCTTCAGAATCAACTTTGTGCAAATTCTTCAGGCAATTTATGATTCCTAGGAAGCCATGACACATTATCAGAGGGAAAACATCAATCCAGAAGTGGCTGGAGTAGCCTTTTTAAACAGTAGAAAAGTCTCATTTTCATTATATGCCTTCGTGGATGCCATGAAACAGTCCATAAAAGCCCAACTTCTGGTTACAGGAGCATTTTCCTGCCTCAGGCACAAGTGCAGAAACAGCCCCATTCTGCCAGGGGGGCTCAGGAGAGACATATGAATGTAGCCACAGCACCAGAAACAATCTGGGCAGTCCTGTGACCAACAGGGAAGCCTGGGGAGCCCAGTGGAATACAAGCCTAACCAACAGTAGACACAACTTACTGTTAAAGCTCTGCCACCAACCCATCTACTTCACATGTACTTTCTATGGATGGCACAAAGGACAAGTGCTCTGCTAGTAGAAATGCCTCTGCATAGGCTTTTGTTCTTCCAGATACGTGAAAAAAACCCCAACCTCCAAATCTACCCCTGCATCTGTATCACTGCATGTTTTTTTCTCTGAACCTTTTTCCACTGTGAGCAAGAACTGCACTGGGTTCCCATAAGCATTTCTTTCATAAAGCTGTTTGCTATTAACACAGAGGCACTGCACTACACATAAAAAAGTTTGTTGCCAGGAAATGAAGATGTTCTGTACACAGAGCTATGGAGTTTAAAACTCTAAATGTTTTAGACCCTGGAAGTATCTGTTCTCACGATTAAATCTTCTGAGCATGATCCTCAGTTTACACAAACTGAAGACATGTTAACTTACATAAATAGAGGAACAGGTCTCATGACATTCCACACTACCTACAAAGCATCTCCAGGACTCAGACTTCAGATTTGAACAGGTCTGGGAAAAGATTCATGCTTTGCGCTATTCTTATAGAATGGTTATTGAATTTTGAGTACTAAACAAATAACCCCAGTCCACAAATCCCTTTTGCACACAGTCCTAAGCACTTTATTTAATCCTGGTCTCTATACTTGAATACATGAAGGACTTCCAATGATAAATACAGTCTTTACTGTAATTATATCATCTTTCTATTTGGCATGGATAATTTTATTTTGCTAAAACCAGTTATGACAGGAAGCATTACTGTATTAGATTATATTATCTCATATAGCACCTAGTGCTGACAATGTGCAAATAGGATGAGTACCACATTACTAAAAAGTGAGCATTGTTATTTCTATGAATGGGAAACTCAAATTATTGTGTCTATTGATTATATATTACTTCAGATAACTTTGGTCATTATTTCAGCATTAATATAATAGTTATACAGTAGTACAGATGCCATGCTAGCTTGGGTGTGAAAGCTGTTCTTAACCAAAAAACAATGAATGGAAGTCTTGTTCATTTTCAGTTACACAGCAAATTGCTCTGTGTATTGTTTCTAAAATACCATTACATGGTCAGTAAGGAATAGCTTAAAAATCCCAATTGAAAAATAATATATATATATAAAATTTTATTAGTTCAATAACTACTTCCTAAAGGGGTAAAAGTATTATTGGCCAACACTGTTGGCTGTATAAAATATCAGTAATTACTCAGAAAATTCCTAGTAACTAATCCTCTAGAAATGAGATTGGTTTGGGAGAATGAAAGCTGAGGTTTTCTAAATGTAGATAAAATTATCAATTTACTGTAGTTTGGCAGAAGATACAGCATATAATGGCATTATTCCAAAAGTCACTCGGAGTCATAACTCCATCCTGGTTTACAAGATGTGTGTTACATTTACAGTACATTTCTGTCAGGTTCTGAGCAGCTGTTGCCCACCTGAAGAGGGGAGACATACAGAATGATCCTTTGTGTCAGTCTGCAGTTCCCACTAGGCTGCCCACAGAAGTCTAACTCAACAGCTTAGGATTCAAACTCCAGATTCTCTCTGGTGCTTGCCCAAGACATGAGCAGCTTTTTCCTCAACAACAGGCTTAATGTCAAGGGGTAATATAAGAAGAGATGAAGAAAGAGACTGTGCAATGTGAATTTGTCATTGACAGCTTGGGTTATTACTCATAGAATGCACCTCTTGTAGCACTCATGCTCTGCTCTAGCACACTGCACCACCAGCCCAGCTGGCTCTCCTGGTATACATTGTGTAGGACCACGTTTAGGAGGGCAATGGCAGATGAGTGTGACTAATGAGGGAAGATAAACTTCAATGTTTTATGCTAAACTATTAAATCGATTCATTTGAAAAATGTGACATAATAGCACATTAATCTCAGCCTACAGATGGGGAAAAAAAGAACCAGCAAATGCTATTACAGCTAAAACCCCAGGGGAATCTTGCAATGTAAACACCAACATACAGCTCCAATTTGAGAAGTGGCTGTAAAAAATTCTTGGAATTCAGGCTTCATTCAAATTTGCTCAGCCTGCAAGTAAGATGTGTCCTCATACCTGGAGGCACGTTGAGTGTTAAACCAGGACTTTCCTCCCCATCCATCTCCATTAATGAAAATCAGAACAAAATTAGGATACTGGTTATATCCTGTACGTGAAAAAAAGCTGCTGTCAGACAAAAGCAACTGGTTGGACCTAGTAAACACTTCTGCGGAAGATGCACCACGAAGAATCTTACACACCTCATTCAGCTGTGCTGGCCTTACCAGCTTACCAAAACATAAGACAGATGTATTTGTCACCAGTGACAACAATTTGGAAGAAAATCAATACTGACCCTGACAGAACTCTGGGGTTTCTTCCTATGTCAGAATCTGCCAAATAAACAAAGTCTGAACAGGCAGGACTCCCTGGATAGGCCCTCCTCTTCCCAGAACTGCTCTTCTGGCAAGATAATGGTATTGCTTCAAGAGCAAGGTGTACTCTTCAATTGCATTTCATTTTTCATCTTCAGAGCTTAGGGTCCCTTGCTGGAAAGCACAAGCTATGTATTCAAGCTTACCTGAGGCTGCCATAAGTCTAGAACCCAAATCTATCACTGCTGCTATGCTTTCAGATTAAAAAGGGGCTCTTTGTACCCATCTTTCTCTGCAAGTAACTTGTGGGCCATTTTGCACCCCAAACCAAAATTTTTGCACAATGCCTTTATTTTTAGTAAAGGTAGGATTAATTTCTTTGTCTATCAAGAGCTTTAATACACTCACACTGTTACATGCAATGTAAATTAAAACTTAAAAAATTAAACAGCACCTTGTCTGTTTAAGACAAAACTAACTTTCTTCACCTAGCAACTTCACCTGCGTTTAACGCTGTAGGAGGCATCGCTGCTTGTTAATAGTGGTTGATGCTGCACTGGCAGAGTTCATCTTCTGAACCTGCACACCAAGTGTTGTGTGCATCCCTCACAATAAATAAGGCTGGGAGTACAACAGGCTATCAACAGTGAGGATTTCAATTCAAGAGGGAATATCAGGCAGTGCTGCTGCTCAATCTGAGGCTCAGAAAACTAGAACTGAAAAATGGGAATAATCACAAGCTTTTTCAGTGGTCATTGGCAGGGTTATTTTGTCAAGCAAACAAGTCCTACCAAGCAGCAGTTATGTCAGTGGAGCCACTAATACTCCCCGAGCAAAAGCACATTCTTTTTACTGCATGCAGCTGTTGGCCTCATCTTCACTCTGGTATTTGGGCTTACACTAACATTTTGATCACAGCAGTTATTATTTGAGAGACTTTTGCCGATGTTTGTGCATATAATTCTCTGAAGTAATTGGTCCCCAAGGGAAACAGCACTTTACCTGTTACTTACTACTTCTTTACGCAGCCAAAACACTGCAAAAATATAATAATTGTGCTCTTTTTCGTTGCCACAGGTGAGGAGGAACTAGGTTTTGTTTTGCCTTTACAGGGGTAAGGAGAGAGCACAAGGATGCCTACTTTTCTCTCTCTTTTCAAGGCAGTGTTATGCTTCAGTAGGGATTTTTCACACAAGCTCTGCAGGAGCCAGCACTGCCTACTGAGCACAGAGACATCCTGCCAACTCCCTCATATACTAGGAATGAAAAAAAAATGTAATTGAAAGACTTATAGACTTGGCCCCTGTGGCATCAATACTGGCTTTGCCATATGCCATGGTTCAATGGCTACTTTCCACCCCCCAGCTGAACAGGTCAGGAGAACTGCATAATATTTTCAAAACTGATGCTCTCCAGTGCGGTCTCCCTGAGCATCCACTCACACCTAGCACCTTGCTTGGGCTCTCAGCTTCCACACCAATGCAGCAGTCTCAGAAAAAAACCCTTCTCTCTCTGTGTACCCATGTGTACGCACACCCACATTTTATCAGTTGCTTGACCTTTGGAGCCTGACTCCCTAAAACATTTGTGTTTGCAACATAATCAAAGGGAAACACTGATTTGAAAAATGCACCATGCTTTGCTACATTTTAGGGGACTTGGATCACTTTCAAAGATGGGGTCTATATCCCTAATTTAGTTTAGTGCTTTTGAAAATGAAATACTAAAGAATGTGACATTCTAAAGAAGAGACGGTCTAAACTTTAGTGATGAAAAGTGTCCTTTAAGGCTGTAATGTATTTTACCATTACTGCATGAAGACTTATAATACCAAAAATGATAGAGAGCAGCCTGACAGTATCCATTAAGGCTGAGACAGCTTGTGTGTGCTATTTGCACAAGGCTCTGCACAAGTCTGCCTGTGCAGAGAAAAGCATTCTGGTTTTCACGAACACTGATTCATGAGTTTGTTAGGTTTTTTTTAAGAGATGCATCTAAAAAGCACAAGGCTAAGAGTGCTCATAACAAAGGTGCCCTGTTGAACACAGCAAGAGACACAACATTGTACAGCATGACTTTAATAGCAAAGGCCTTGATCCTGTACTGCTGAGTTAGTGGCAGGCTTGTCAGTGTGTGGAAGACCAAAATCCACAGACAACACACATTTGCTCTTTAACATGCAAAATTTTTAGGCTCCACAAGTGATTTTTTTCAATCAGACACCAACTATATGTTATGGGAAAGGTAATGCAGCAGATACACGACAGGATTGCACAGATCTCCCAGACTCAGTCACAGTTGAGACTGCAGTTCAACAAAATAATGGCTGCCGCACCGCATTGTAGAAAAATGCAATTATCCTGCCAGGAATCTCATCTACCTGGTTGTCTTTTAACTTTGACACAGCTCATAAGCAGTAGAGAAGCCTCCGCTCTCAGGCTATTGCTTGCCTTCAATGTGCACGTTCAAAGTCCTTGTGAAAGAAAAATACTACAGCCCTTAGGATACTGAAGTCTGTGTAAAGTCAAAGTGCAGGTATAAAACTTAACACCTTCTACAAACAACATTAAAACAATTGTGAATTGCTGCATAACTTCTTAGAAACTCCTTAGACGCTCTTTAGCTTCTTTGACTTTTCATTAGTATTTGGCTATTACCTGTTAAGATATTTTTCATGTTTCTACACAAAATGAGTGCCACTCTAAATACCGGTATTCCTCATGCTGTTACTTCACTGCAAGCAATTAATTTGATTACTAATTGATGATTTTATTAGGTGATATACCATTCTCCAAAGACAGCAGTATCAGATGACTATTCAGCAGGAAAAGTCTCTTATCACCCTGAAATTTACTGATAATCACAGTTCAGTTATTTTTGGGGTTACACTTCCTTGGCAGGTTAGTAATAACAGAAAAATTTACTTTTTGAGAAGCTCCCATATGCACTACAAAAGCTATTTTGCCATTTTAAACCTGTTTTTTTCACAATAGGAAGAGAATACACATATATTTGCAAAAAGAGTGTGTCTGTATGTAGTGTAAGTGAACAGGTGGAAGGGAGGGGATGCTACACTTAAGAGATAATAGCGAGTCTTTTACCAGCAAAAATCCCTTCTCCATATCTATAACACTACAGCCAAAACTACTGTATTATAATACTTTCTTGTATAAAAGTACTACAAAGGTTGAAGTGCATCCAATGCATTTAATTAAATTCAGGGAAAGATGAAGTTGACTTTCTAGTATTTTCTACTACATTTGTTCACTCTTTAACAGTGACCTTTTAGGATAGGTCAGAGTTTCAAGAAAAGATAAGATACAAAACTGTGTGGATATTCTTTGTAAAATACTACAGTAGCTTTGAAAACTCTTTGCTGTTGGCTTACCTGAAAATGGGAAGGATGTGTACTGCACCTTATATACCACAAAAGAAGCAGCAAAAAAAAAAAGAGACAAACACAGGCAAGACAGCATGATGTACAGCACCAGAGAACGCTAGCCAAAGAGCATAATAGCAACATTAACAAAAGCAAGTTTGCATTTATACATTTAAACAGAGAGCATTACTTTATGAAGAGGTAATGTTATTTTTTCCCCTCTCCTTTGCATTGGCTTTGGGGTTTATTTGGCTGGTAGATTTTGAACTTGTGAATATCAGAATGGCCACATTTCCATCAACAAACAGAAAACTTAGGAAAAGACAGATTATAAAAAATGTCCTCTAGGTCAAGAGAAAGGTTAGAAAACTTAAAAGGTGACTAAGGCTGCAGTAAGAAAAAAATACATAGAACTGGTAGTGCTGCTTGTTAATAACTACAGAAGTTTTACACCATCTGCTAATTTCCCCTACGTCAGCTGCACAACGGAACCACATGAGAGACACCATAATAAACAGAGGTATTTTTTCCCTCCTGGAGATCATAAGTCTCCAAAACCTGTGGCATATATGTTCACTTACACTCAAGCTGTTAATATATACAAGTGAGAAGAGAACCAGTATTTTTTATCAATGTGGAATAGCAGCTGAGACAGACAACACAACCTCCGCAGAGGGACATATCCATATGTCACTCAATAATGAATGCCAGAAAAATAATACAGCGTTGGGGCTTCTCTTGGAGAAAGTCATATTCAAAGGCATTTTAACCAGAGGTCAAAAAACCATAGTCTATAAAGACCGCAAAAACTGGCATAGCATGAGACTTTAGAAAAAACATTTGGCAAGTGCATGTTCTACATTAATCTCAAGACCTGCTTCTATTATCCAGTTAGGACATGCACTACCTCCTGCCAAAGCCCTGCTATGCATATACTATATTTCTTGATCTTTTCTGTTGCCTAGTAAAGATTTTTGAATTTGCTGCCAAATCAACCCCTGAAGCACAGATGGGAATAAAAAGCATCTTATCTCCTAGCATACTATGCCATATCATGTTTTCTACTATTTTCAAGCCGTACAATCTCTCAAGCTGTATGACATGCCTGTTTCCCTTGGGAGACTGTTTCACATACACACAGAATCCTAATACCCCCTGTGCATATTCCTGTATGTAACGCTTGAAGCTGTGACAGAGAAAAGAGTCCTCTGCTCTCATCTGTTTCACCTCATTCTTTCAACAACAGGAAGAAATAACCAGAAAGCTGCTTTATAGGTTTCTCACCGAAAACTTCAGACTGACCAAGGTGCTAGCAGGGAAGGCACTTTTGGCACTCTGTTGGTGAGCACAGAAATTATCTCCCGATAATCCTGACGAGATGTGCACATTCTGAATTCACCCAGTGAAAGCCAGCTGCTCATTTCTAGTGGTAAAGTCTCCATTCAAAAAAACCAGAAGGTAGTAGTAGGTACCACACACTTTATTGAGACTTCTGATTCTGGCTTGTGCCCTATTTTCATAGGAAATTTGGGAAACAGGGGTCAAATTAGCCCACTATAAAGTATGGTCACAATGGAATACAGTTGTCAGTAAGCCTCTAAATAAACTAAAAAGTCATCAAGCAACGTTCTAAAAAGTTTACTTTAAAATACCAAAATATATTTGTATTTAATAGTGTAAGTCAGTAAGGAAAAGCATTACAATGTTCACCATATAGCATGGTGGTATGAAATAAACATGGTGGAGCACTGAAAACCAATGCACAGTATCATATACACACAGTTATATATTATAGGTAGGAATAATAGCACAGATACACAAGTTTCAGCATAACAGCTCAGGCAGATGTGCAAAACACAGGGCTGGGAATCATAACACTATACAAACTGCGCAAGAGTCAAGAAAATCAGACAGATCAAACAGGAAAAATCACATCAAGTAATCTTCCCACTCTGTTCAGATGTAATCAAGCCTCAGCTAGATTACTGTACCGGCCCTTGGCCATCCTGTTTCCAGAGGCATAAGGGTCAGCTAGACAGTACCAGGGAAGAGAAAAATCAGTAAGGTTATTGTAATCAGTTATTCCTTAAACAATCAGCATGACTAAGCAGAGGTGTAGAGAAAACAAACTACATGGAAAACAAGGGAAAAACTACAGTTGTTTATGCTACGGAACAGACAACTGAAGAGAGGTATTACATACGAATTATATAATTTGCAACAAAGAGTCACCGAAAAGAGGATAATGCAGTTCATGCCTAGTGGAGACAGAATACTGAAAGAGTTAGGTCTCTTCTCCCTGGAGAAGGGAAAGCTCATGGGGGACCTCATCACAGTATTCCTCATCACAGTTAAAGGGTGGAAGAGTGTCACACAGAGAATGGAGCCCCTCTCTTCACAAAGATCCGCGGCAGCAGGGTAGAAATTGCACCAGGTTTCATCTCAACATAAATTTTTCTACAGTGAGAACAATCAATTACTGGAACAACCTCCCTAGTGACGTGGTAGAGTCCTCATCTCTGGGTGTTTTCAAGACATGAAAGGACAGCGTGTTAGATAATCTCATCTAGACTCCCTTTCCCCTCACAGGTTGGAGCAGATGGCCTTTCAAGGTCCCTTCCAACCTGGGCTATTCCCCGAGTCTTCAGCTTTTCTGCTTATACCACTAGCAACACAGGTAAGGAGTGTCAAGACCAATATTTAAATGTCACTAATCCATTGATACTTAACAAACACAGAGGGTTTTTTGTGGTTTTGTGTTTTTTTTTAAAGACATGGTATAGTCAGTAACTGCCAATGAATTATGTTTAGATGGCAGTATGAAGCTGCTTGCACTTTAGAAACAGAGTCCCTTTACCAACAATCTTATATTTGAAGTAGTATTACCTAGCAGACAGAAACTCACACCAAATGACTTTCTAGGATTTCTCAATTTACGCTACAGCAAAGTCAGTAATTGCAACAAGGATTCTAATTATATTCTGCCAGGTCTCTCCTCCCCAGGCCATCACTGTGCTCTAAAAAGCTGAGGTCCTTCTCTCACTCCTTAGAGAATCTGGTTTAGATCATTTTTCTCAATGGACTTTAGTGCTCCACTAACAGAGGGTGGCAGAGACTCCAACAGTAATTGTAAAGCTCTGCTATTTGTATCACAGCATTTGTGAGAACAGTGCAAATGTGAATCCAAGGGGGATCAAAGCACTGGTGAGGAAAGGGGACCAAGATCTTTAGCTCTTTTCACAGGGTAAATAAGTGATGTCAGGAAAGAAAAAAAAAATACCACAAACTCACTTCAGAATTATGAGGGGAGCAGAGGAGGAAAGACTCTGAATGGGAATAGAAGGCAACTTCATTGAGTAACGGGGAGAATCTGTACATAACTCTCCAGCAACTCTGTAGCCCTCTCCAAACTACTTTCTCCCCTCACAACTGGTCTAGATGGAACTACTGGGAATTGGGTGCCAACTCCGACATACAGATAAACTGCAATGAGGGAAATGCAAAGGCATTGAGTAAGATTTTCCAGGGGTTCAGTACCAGTCATGACCTAGAGAAGAGACTACAGAGCACACCTGAAGAAAGGAACAGTTTTGTTCTGCAAGTGCTCGTAAGTGGTGACTGGAATTCAAATGGTCCTGGTGATCTAGGCTATTTCAGACCACTTCAGATCAGACACAGCATTCACACAGTTCTACCAACATGAGGACATGAAAAACAAACACGGTAGGAAATGAAGGAAACTTTTCTGCAAAAAATATATTAGAGTTCTAATGTCATATAATCCTTCTACTCACGTGGGTAAGGCTTTAACTGAAACAGCATCCAGATATTTACAAATGAACTCCAGAAATAAGAATCAGCAACAGTCAGATTAGAAATTACAAACAAAGACAACAGCAAATGCCAAGATAAAATAAAACTTTATTTTACAGAGTATTTCTTCCTTTTATTCTAGAGAAAAGACAGCTATGGAGAGACACAATTACATCTATGTAAAGAGTTGCTGAAAAGAGGAAAATAATATACCCCACTGGAGACAGGAAAAAAAAATCCAATTGGTGTAAGGATGATTTAGTCAAGTATTAGAAGAAAAACCTTTTGAATGGCGTGGAATGACAAGCAGTGAAATGGATTATATACAGAGGCTGTGGAGTTTCCATTGCTAAATGATTTTAAAGAAACACTGAACTGATTCTGTCAAGAATGATTTAGATATTGCTGAACGCTTCTTGAAGAAGAAAGATGGACTAGATGATCTTTGAAAGTCCATTACAACTCTTCTACTATTTTTTCTTCAAGACCCACAGCAAAGATGGGACAGCAAGTCTATTCCCCTAGGAATGAGTTTTTTCTCATATTTCTTTTATCAGTTAGCAGCAGACGAAAGCTGTAATTAGGAGCATAAAGGTATCTGAGGTTTCCCCAAAATTCATTACTGTTACACTGCAATTGCAAATCAGTGCATAATTCCCTAGACAGACTTACACAGTTGCTAAAAGTGCATATATTTGGACAAATTACAGACTGTCTGGAAACAATGAATGCCTAGGCACAAACTATTTTAACTCTCCTATTATGTATTACCAATATCAATTTCATTCATACATTGACAGTAGCTCCTTACCTGGCCACAGCTTTAAATGGCCAAAACCCTGATCTCCAATATAACATCCCACACAGACGATGTGATCTCTGAGGGAAGGAAAGAACCTGCCTCTACAAGACAGCTTACAGCTACAATCTGAATAAATCATGCCTCTGAATTCCGTGAAAGCATTTAAAGGGTAGAAGAGTTCAGAAGGGAAGCAGAAAGGTTTTGAACTGAGAAGTAAGTACGGGCTTCCAGAAAGCACAGGTTTCATTTCCTGGTCTGAAAGGGACTTCGGGATTTCCTATGTCATTTAAGATGTATCGGTTTCCTTTTTTTTCTTTTAGTGCATTGGAAAAGTGGGGATAAAAATAATCTATGTGTAATTTGACTGTCAGTTCCCTGGGACAAATAGTCTAGCCCATACTATTTAAGAGAGAAAGGAAAGGAATATATCCCCAATTACTCCTCTCAACAGCCAGTCCTGGGAAGCACGCATAGGGTTAAAGCTCCAAACAGATAAATTCACTGCAAATTTAGGCAATGATGTCACTGTGACCAGAAGTTGGCCTTAAGGGAAATAAATGGGCTTTCAGTATTCCCTGCAGTCATTTACTGTCCCTTGGCACCAAGATGAAATCATAATGCTTTGTAATTACAGATAAAAGGGATTTGACATGAGAGCTCTCCAAACAAGCCAAACATCCTGGAAAGTGAAAAAAATACCCAACGACTCGCTTGCATGCTCATTCTCCAGACTCGAGAATAACCATCAAGACAATTTTCTTATTATTACCAGCTGTTCAGAAATCAGTACTAGATTCATTAGTTAAATCAGTGGGCTTTCCCAGACAAAAAGAGAATTATGGAAAGAGGAGGATTTGAGAATAAATTAGCTAGACTGTAACAATGTCACAAACATGAAATCCTAAAGCTCTGCCATGTTGAAATTACAGAAAAACAAATCCTACAAACAAAAGACACGTTCCAAGCATAACTGAGTAACTTAAAGTGTAACCTCCCACTCTTCTGACAGCACAGAGGATGGACTCATCTACTCAGGGAAAGACTCCTCTGAGAAAGATTACAGGGATGCATGAGACAAAAAATAATAAGGAAACCTTATGCACTGCTATGTCTGTAATGTAAATAACAGCTCTAAATTATATTTGAGGAAATGTTGTCATCACCCTACAAAGGACAGCACGATAAAAGGTGGCCTAGAGTATTTCTCTTCCTATTTTCCTAAGCCAAGATCATAACACATATATGAAAACTCTTAATTAATAATTACCACTGTAACAACAGTACACATCAGTAACATGTTTAAAACAATTAATCTGGGATTTGATAGTTGTCCACATGAGTTCTGCAGGTAACTCTCTGAGGGTTAATTCTGCACGTATATACTTGTCTGGGGCTGGTTTGAGTTTTGGGCTTCTGCCTACATCAGATCCTTGGCTGCAGCAGAGACTGCTGTAAAGACTACAGAGACTGACAGAAGAGATTTCTTTCCTTTTTTGGGGAAACTCCAGTGATCCAAGCTATTTCTATTTACCCACTACAGAGAAAAGCACCATAAAATAAATATAAGTTGAATTTATATCAACAGTACAGATGCGCATGTAAAAAGCATAGCCCAAAGTCGCATTTACAAAGCATGCCTGTACACATTTCTCTTTATGAAGTTGAAAAACTGTTTAAAAATCTCATTGCAAGTACCTCACATTTGCAACAGTAAAAAACCCAAGCAGGATAATTCCTTTCACAGTGAGCTCACCATTAGGAAATGAGGACCACATCAGGAAACCCAGATTACCAGGAGCTGTGATTATTTTAATTTTATCCCTTAAAGCTTTTTGTAAAAAATTAAAACAAAAAACACTGACTGTTTTGAAGGATGAACTGTTCCTTTCCAGGTATTATGTCTTTTAAATGTAAAATACTTTGGCTTAAATAATACAAATTACAGATGTGACTACAAATGTACATCTGAAAAAGTGTAATCACTACCTAGTCTCAAACTTCACATAAGTTTTGGCCACTAATTTTCTATCTGTTGTCAATGCTTTCTTTGTTGTTACACCTTGCTCTTGCTATTTGTATGAGAAATATTGTCTTGAGTTTTGGAAACCAATGTCACGTTCTCCACTAGTAGAGTGCTGTGAGCTGTGTTGAAAGATCATCAAACAGGACTTTTATCCTCATTCGGACTGGTGAGAGTCCAGCTCCCCTGACAGACTGTGGAAGAAACTCCTATATATGCCATAGAAATGCCACATTTCTTTCTATTTTGTATTATTATTGCTATCCATAGAGAACCATACTCTATAAACACTCTAGACCTGGTTGAATACAATTATATATATAAAATATGAAAAGTGCTCCTACAAGATACTCTGCAACTTAGAGATAGCTGAGGGTGGTGAGGTGCTGGAACAGGCTGCCCTCAGAAGCTGTCAATGTCCCATCCCTGGAAGTGTTCAAGGCCAGGTTGGATGAGGCTTTGAGCAACCTGGTCTGGTGGAAGGTGTCCCTGCCCATGGCAGGGGGGTTGGAATTCTATAATCTTTAGGTCCCTTCCAACTCTAACCATCCTATGATTCTATGATGTCAATATACTACAGAATCAGTCACTTTTTATTTATAAATGCAAATGTAAAACAATTATTCAGCTATTTCACAGGGAAAGTGGTGATGTTTGCTGAGCAGTGCTGGCAATCCCAATTTAAAGAGTTTATATGCATGAGCTTGCGTATAAATTGGGTTAATATTTCTTAAATCATTGCAAACTCTAGACAAAACTAGTAAAGTGCTTCACAGCTGGTATCAGTAGGATCATTTCAGAAGTATTTATTTCAAGAAGAGGCAGCATCATGCCCAAGTGTAATCCTTATAGATACTTTCCTACTGACCTCTATAAGGATTAGCTCACGCCCGGTGACTCTTACTCAGCACGGTATTTAAGCACATGCCTAACATCTGACAGTTATCTGATAGTTAAGGGTAGAGGCTCTGGACTTAAAGCTAAACATGCTCTTGAACATCTTATGGCACCGGGCTCTAGCTGAGAAAATACCTTTTTGAAACATGTAGAGTTATTCAAATCAAGAGGATAGCATCTGAATTTGCTGGATTACTTAACCCAATACAACAAACTGCTGTCTGCATACAGAGCTCAGTTTCATTCAGCAGATGAAATTAAAAAGTTGTAAGGCAGATTTATCAATACTACTAAATGTTCTTTTTATCTTTTTAAATAAAATGCCATCCAATAAACTTTCTGAAAAAGAAAAAAGGAAATTAGAGAGCAAGCATATGACTGCAAAGAGCCTTTTTTTAAGGTATATCAATATCTAATTCTAGTTTTCTGAACAGAAGGGGTCATGGATAACAAGTCTTGGGTTTTGAAAGGCCTGAGCAACTTAAGGTGATCTGGGATCGCTTAGCAGATCTTCATAAATTTTTACAATTTATTGAAATATTGTTCCTGTTTTTGTAAAATTTTTGATTTGTAAGAATTGCTCTTTTTGGTGGTAGCTTCTTAATCTAAACAAACCTATTTTCAGATTGGAAGTACACAACTTGTCTTCTTTACTGGGAAAAATTATTATTATTATAGCATTAATCAGAAGAAACAACTGCACCATACATACATACATTTAAAATAACCAGTCACTTCATTCTCTCTAAAACTGATGCATGATAAGAGGTATATTGATGAAAAAACCCCACAAACCAACCACCAAAAAAGGTGTGTAAGGAAGAGACTTTCATTTTAGCATGATATTTTTCTTAAGCTTTTCTTATGGCTACTGAACTGAAAAAAAAGCTGTATGCTGAACCTGGAGGGAGCTTCCTCAACTGAAATTCATGAGATCCTGGTCACTCTGGCCATAAAATTTTTTAAAAAATGTGTTTTTCTTTCTGTTTGTCCTCTGTAAGTAATAATAAATGTAAGCAGCCTGCTATAACAGTCCCCTAAGAATGACTTACAGTCACTGAACTAGCCTGTGAGTTTTTATACATGAGGTTCCTCCTCATTTCAGTGTTAGTTCTGTTTTTAGGAGGAAAGGTTGCCTTTAATAAAATGTTTTCACTTCCACACATTCTCCACGCGTGAGCTCTTTGTGATTTTCCCTCACCACACTTTATTGTTCTGTAAGAGACTTTATGCAGCTTGCATGCACTCTCCAGCTTTGTAAGCCCTACCCAAACATACATCATTGGATAAAACATCTCCACTTTTAATGGAAGTTTGCAATGAAGACAGATATTTCATAAATGTCTAGAAAGATCGATAGCAAGTCAGAATTAAAAAAAAAAAAAAGCATCAATCTACACAATATCATTCTCTGTCAAGAAATGGGCTACCTTAAGTATGTGTAAACATCAATATTATTCATGGTTACACCACTGTGTAATTGCTTACTAGACTTGAATGAGGTTCCCCTGAATATAAATGAAGAGACAAAGTGAAGATAAAAGAAGTAGCTGAAGCTAGAAACCAGAAAACTTAAAACAAAAACGATGAAGTCAGATATACCTCCTTTTTTCGTGTCTATGATTAGGAATGATTATATCCCTGCCCATGGCAGCGGGGGGTGGAACTAGATGATATTTAAGGTCCCTTCCAACTCTAAGCATTCTATGATTCTATGAACAGATTTGTAACGCTGCCCAGAGTGAAGTACAATGCAGAAAGAAAACTGTTTCCCACTTCAGTTCTGTCAATGTGCCTCAGCCTTGACACCCAGCGTTATTGCCAGTGAAACCCTAAGCCTCTTTTAAATACAGACTTGAAATTGCTTCAAACTCTAGCAGGTGAACTGGTGATTTTAGGAATACAGATGATTTCAGTACCTTCACAAATCTGAATCCCTTTGTTCTGCGGGGAATCTAATACTCAGGTCACTCATACTAAGAGGCATCAACCAGGCCCACCACATCCTCCTGAACTGCATTCCCATATCGTACTGGGACCTGATCCACTATACCATTAAGACAGGCAGAACCCAGCACAGAAACTTTCATTAAACTCTAACAGTAGAAAATCTGGCCTGAGGCAGCTTGAAATGAGAATGCAACCTCCTTTCTGGTAGCCAGCATAGAGATGATGGGAGACTTGACATGACAAAAACAAAGCAGCAGCCCAGAATAGATGTAGCAAACTACTATCAATGAAAACAAACAGGAAAAGATACTGTTTACCTTCTTCAAAAATCAGTATCTCTGTACAGACCGGACAGTTGGAGTTTGGATCCCTCTAGACAAATCAAGGCTGTCTTCCTCCAGTATGGACATCAGGACAACATTAATATCAGAAGACAGCACCAAAGACCAAGCTGAAGGAGCAAGGAAAATTCTACTCCATCTCAAGGAAACCATATTGGAGATAGCAGTGGCAGACAGTGGCTAGACTGGCTGTCTTGTTAGTCCCACCACAGGGGAATTTCTACAGAGATGAGCTAAGCCTGGTCGAAGCTTTCCCACTACTCTCCCACTCCCTCCACCAGAGAAATACCTGAACCCAGATTAAAGAAAGGCAGACTCAGACATTTTCTTTATGAAATGTGATTACTTTCGATTGCGTGCATTAGAAAACTTACTTAATAATTTTGAAACATTTCTGCTGCTGGCATTTAAACTCTTAGAAGTAATTTTATTTTTCTAAATTTAAAAATGAAAAGTTACTGTATAGAAAAGGTGGATGTTCAACTGTTTGAGACAGATGAACCTGAAATTATCTAAAAACTTGAGTTGAAAAATTAATCTTAAATGACATTTCTCCATGAATATTTGCTTTGAGATCTAGGCAACCTTTGGCTATACATTCTTTTTCTCTTGATAAATGTACATTTGACTCCAGCTCCTGACATAACAGTACTAGTATCTGAAACTGTCTCCATGTGCATGCTTAGTACCTAAATGGGGTACTCATTTAATAAAACAGTAAAGCAGCTCATAAGCATCTAGCCTTCTTTCAATGTTTTGAAATAAAAGCAAACTTTTGAGAAGAATTAAAAAGCTCTAAAAGCTTTCATTTGAAGTAGAATGTACACTGGACTCAGATTTTTATTATCCTACTTTTTGAACTCCAGTTGTGCTTGTTTCCTAGTTTATCTGTATGGCAAACTGTGGATTCATTCACTGTACACTGTAAGCTGTCAACTGGAATTACATTTGGTATTATTCAAACCTAGACATGGCCTCCTTCTGTAATAACAACAAACACTTTAGAAGTTTCTGAGATCCTTTTTCACAACTTGTTCAAATAGAGTGGGGAAAAGGAAGCCAAAGACATTTCTGTATCAATACTTGCAGGAATTATTCAGTACCTCAGACTCTACTTGTTACTATTTTATCACAGCAGATTATTTGCATAGTATCATCTTCCAAAAATATAAAAGCTACTTATAGATACAACTACGATTGGAGCTTAAAAACATCTAAGATTATTAAATATATATATATATAAAAGAATTTATGCCAGTCTTACTGAGCAAAGTCATAATTTTGGATTTCAATGCTTTCAAAACTTGCTGTGTTTAAAACAAGAAATTTTATGGCAGATGGGATTCCCAAACTTAGTTTTCAAATGCTGAGGTTCATTTTAATTTATTCACTCGAATGTTAAATCTTGGACAAACATTGTTGAAAAGATTAAATCAAATCAGGCATAAAAATTTCATCAGAAACACCTGTGCCATCTACAGGGTACTGACGTTTGGATGAATACATCTAGAATAATATCTATTATTAAAGCATTATAGATAGCAAATGTTTAACCAAGGCAATAATCCTGATACAGTCCAATAGAAAGACAGGGTCAAGGGAAAAAAGCACTTAAAGTAAAATAAGAATAGTACAGGATCACCCTGTGATCTTACCTCTCAAAACGGACAGAAAAGCACAGAAGTAAGAGCAGTTTTGAGAACAGCATCCGAACAGGTGAAACATTCTTACCTTTTACTCCCCAAGCTTTCAGGAGACTGCAGTGCAGGATCTCCTGAGCCAACTATGTCATCTTTCTGTTTAATAACTCTCAGTGGATTTTTTTTTTTTCATTATGCTTTCCAGTCACTTTTTTACACATGTAAATTTTTAGGACCTTCAGAACCTGCAGAAAGGCATTCTGTAACATTTTGTATTGCATGAAGAATAACCCCTTTTTGCTTGTTTTGCATCTGCTAATTCAATTTGATGCCCTCTGAGCATTTTGAGTGATTATTTGGATTTAGGCTGAGATGAAGTTGTGAATATAAGATTTGAAGAGAGGACTGAAAAACCCATTCTAGTCAAAGCAGAGTGGACAACTGCGTGGAGGAAATAGTCATTAAGCTTGTTTTGTTACAGAAAGGCTAGTAAGAACTATTATGTATCATTCTTTTAACAACATACAATAGCTAACAGATTTTTTATTCAGAAGGGGACGCAATTTTACCCTTTCACAGATGAGGCCATACAACAGATCTTTCCCAATGTCAGGAAGATCATAGAGATGGCAAAGCTTTCCTCTTGACTTTGCTGCAAGTCCCCACTTATTCTGACATATGGTTATCCTCTGGACAGTAAATTATCGGATGGGAGTTAAAACTTCAAAGAAAGATGGCCAGAGCAAGAGAAAGAAGTTGAAGGCTTAAAATATTATCAGTTCCATTAGGTACCTTCCTTACCTTCACCATGAAAAGCAGAGTCAAGTGGCTCTTAGAAGAGTTTCTTTTCCAATGCAACAACTGACTTGAATGAAAGGAGAAACGACAATATTCAAGTCAATGCAATGTAAGTTAATTAGCTTCTAAAGAGCTTCAGGATGTCAAGACTTTAAGATAAATTTTATCCCTTTTCATTAAAAAAAAAATAAAAAATCTTTACTGTCCTTGTTCCCAGGGATCTCTGATGGGAATGGGAGTTTGGCAGTAGTTCTATAGCTGCCAGCCAAGTCATCGGGCATAGAATGTTATTTGAATAACGGGTAAATGGCAACAGATTTAAAATCAGCAGGTATGTAACCTGGGGACATAGAAGCGTTAATTAAATCACTAAAGGCGGGCAGAAACTAAAGAGGAAAAACCTGAACAAGAATTTGGGAAGCACTGATAAGGTTTCACATTCTCTCCACACAGCTTGTGCCTCCAGCAATTCCGCCCCTAAGATGCAAGAAAGCTGTGAAACGAGCTATCGGAGCACTTGTCAATCACTGGACAAGCTGTATCATGGTCAAAAGGTACTTCTAGGGCCTGCAGGAAAATAAAGGAATGAATATATGATGTAGGATTATCAGTGACTAAGCAACTGCAGTTTTGATTATTGCAGCAAAGAGGCTTAAACAGAAGGGGAAGAGTGATAATGGATAAGTTAAGGATTATAATTCTTACTCTCTTTTCATTTCAAAGACTTTTTTTTGTTTTAATTGCATTTGCTAATTTTCACGTTATGGGAGACTACCTGTATTACAGGGAGAAGGAAGACCATTCTGCAAATTGTTAATTGAAGCTAGGTCAGGTGGTGCTCTTTTTATTTCCAAACCCAGGGTTTTGAAAGTTACAGAGGCAGACAGAGGTATGTATTTATCCCTGGAGATGCATGGTCATCTTTGAGGAAGATGCAATAAGAAATCTGATAGTTGTCTCATTTATTAAACTATCAGTCAAAACAAATCTGAGGAAAGTCTGAAGCGCACACAAAGCGCGTATATATTTTGTATATATAAGATATATACATATAGATTTTATATATATAAGTATGTATACACATTGCGTGGAAACAACTTCTTTTACTTGTATGTGGAAATACAAGTAAAAGTCCAGCAAACTGTCTATTGTCTAGATTCTTTGTTAATGTCGGAGCAAGAACGACTAGTACAAGAGAATTTAAATTCAACTTTAGTCTAAATAATCTGCTTTACCAGTTTAATTAAACACATCTGTACTCGTTCTCTGGACATAAGTCCGTGACCTTATGACCACATGAAGAAGTGTTTTCCATCTGGTTTTAATCAATATGGGAGATTAATGCTGTCGGCCCCTTAGGTCAAGTAAAACAAAATTAAGATGATGGTTAAATGGAAGATACACAGTTGTTCACATTCAAGTATGTTCTACAGAGCCAAAAATACTAGCCAGACCCAGAAACTTGTCCTTCTATCCCTACATATTTTTATTATATGAACGTAACACCTCTGAAAGGATCTGTATTCATAGCATCTTTCAGCAGAGCAAGAGCATCAAAAAGAAGATTGTTCCACTCTAGAAATGAGGTGGAACAAAGAGGATAGGGAATGGAGTACTCTAGTAGTCAGATAAATATTTTGCTTAGAAAAAGAGAACACTTTTGATATTTCAGATGATGCTCAGAACCTGACTGATTACAATTTCTTGAAAATCCTTGCATTTTACGCATTATCTCTTCAGTTCTTAGTTTACACGTGCATATAAACAAGATGGAAATGTAACATTACAGAAGAAGTAAATAGAGCATTATAACACAGCAGCTGAAAATGCAATTGGTTTTTCAAAGCATGATTAATTACTTCAGATTTGTTTTATTACCAGAAACAGATAAAATACGGATCCAACTTTCCAAAGAACGGGTCTGTCATTAATAGTAAGTGGACCACATCCTAATCTGCATTTTTAGTGAAACTGGAGCTAATCTAGAGCCCTAATCTGGAAAGGGGTCATTTCCTAGGTTTTGGAAGAGGTGAAATAGGGTATATAAGGGGCAGCCCAGCGATGGAAAGAGCTACCTCAGAGCAACAGCAGTTGCTTGCAGCAGTTCAAACGACAGATTATTTTAAATTCTCTTCTCCATATCTTAACGTGCAGCCAGAAAAGCGTATTTTTCAGTGTGTTACTTTCCTATAAAGCCCTCAAACTGAGGGAGAAATTCTAGGCTTCAGTTATTTAATTTATTCATTAAATATTTTTTATTTCCTGCTACCTCCTCCCCCAATAACCCCAAGCAAAATTAGCATGAAAAGTGGTGTATTTCAAATTATTTGTACTGCACTAAAAACCTAGCTGAATCATGAAATTCACTTAGTTAGGCTTTGATGGTGAGAGTTTGAAAATTTCTCCCTAGCACAAATCTTCTCTTAGTGAAGACTTTACCTGGAGAAAAACTAGATCGAAATAATTCCAAGTGCTAATTATGTTCTGCATATCAAGTTGCTCCACCTTCATAAACGCAAATAAGAAACGGACAGATTTTTTAATAAACAACCTCTCTAAGAGGAAATTAGAAACGTACATCTCTATTGAAAAGAAAATAACAGCAGAGCTCATTTTTAATTTACTGAAAACAATTCAGCAGTTTAGTCAGAACAGAAGAAGGACACATCGGTTAGAGGGGACTTGGGCATTAATAGCAAAACTAATCTGCATAGGCGTGTTGTACACATCTCTCTAGAGTCCAAGGTAGAGGAAACAAGATGTGACAAAAAGAAAGAGCTGCAAGTGGAAAATCTGAAAACATTTGTGAAAAGGTTCAGTAGTCCTGCTGCAGACTAATCAATCACCTGGTAAGTATGTGATCAACACACATGGGAATTCCCAGAGTGTAATAACAGGTAGATAAATTGGGTGATACAATTTTGCTAGCTCTGCTGCTACAACTGGAAAGCAGCCATTTATTTTGGTGATGACAGTTATACCCTCTGGCCATCACCACTAATTAAATCGCTATCTTTCCTATTCCATTTTTCCCCAGATATAGATGCGATCAAAGACAGAACAATACAAAGAAGGAACAGGAAACTAGATTTAGGTAATCATTTTAAAAGCCAAGTGAGACAGCTTGAGATATTAATGCAATCCCTTGAAAAACAAAGCATGCTTCTGCCAGGAAGACAGGTGCAACAGTCTGAGGTGATGTGTGCATGACCATCATGTTGTAATCAAAACCTCACGCCTTTCATTTCTCCTGGAATTGCTAGAAAAATACATAACACACAAATGGAAATAGTTTATGGGGAGTATTTATCAGTAAAGTATTATCTATGGGTTATTACAAGTTACAGTACAGCCTGTTTCAAAATTAAGATTGATTCTGTTTCAAATAATCAGAGCAGTTGTAACTTTTTCGCAGAAAAGACAAACTCTCTTTGAAAAACAATTCAACCTAACTTATCCAAAGCCAAGGCCCAGCCTGTGTGCATACTAGAAGTTGCAGTCCAGTGCTCAAACACTCTCGTACCCACTGCCAGGCATTTCCAATGATAAACACAAAAGTTAAATGAAAAAAAAACAAACAACAAACCATTTAAAAATACAACATCTAGAAATTAATATTAGTGTATGTTTGTGGCTCTTAAACTAGAGACTGCATAATATAACAGACAGGAGAAAGTTTCAGCTGAAGTGATCCATCTAACTGAGGTCAATTCCCTTTTCCAAGTGCAACACATTGCTTTTCTGAAGAGGCCTGTGGATACTCTGGCATACACTCTCCCTTTGTAGGCCAGCTCAGATCCCAGTCACTGCTGAACACAATTTGCTCCTCACGTGCCCTGAAAACCTTGCACCACTGCAAGACACTCCAGACTTTCTTTTCCTACACGAGGAATACAGAGCTATGTGTAAACGGGAGCCTAACAATAATAGGACCTTGACATTAAAGCTCTGAGGCAAACCCAGCACGGCAACACTGATACAATGCCAGCAACTTCTGCAGTGACTGGATCTCAGACACTGGTGTTTTGTCTTTAACGTACAGTGCTGAGTTAAATGTCCTAGTTCTAAAAATGCAACAGAGTGAAAATTCAAATACCACTGCAAACCGTTTCTATATGTTATCCCTCTGCTGTCCAAAATAACCTCACATGGAACATTACTGTAGGAAAGAACTGAGTACCCACAAAAGAGACTCCTACCACACCAATGGGTGCCTTTCATTTCTAGAATGATTAACAGAGTGTAAACAAATAGATACAAAATGTAGAACAGATACTTTTTTTTTTTTTAAAAAAAAAAAAAGCAATAAAGCTTGAGGATTTTCTTTTCCTCCCTTGGTGTAACAGTAAATCTTCTGTGTGGTTTCTGATGACAGGCTGCCTCCTAACCTGTCCTAGTTATGAGCTGCTATAATAACAAGATCACTATAATATCAGTATGTTACAACTGTAGAAAAAGGACAGGTTTGAAGAAAGGTTATGAAAATTACTGACAAGGCAGAGGCATAACAAGTAATTACAACACCCTGGTATGGATGAGCATGTGGTTTTGCCAGTCTTCATATAAACAAACGAATCACTTTTTTCCCTAATCTTTGCACCAACACGCTGTTTCAGACATTCTTGCCTGTAGAGACAGTTTAGATGTTGCTTTGAATTCTCTTGTTTCCTTCTCCAGCTACTGTCCCTTTTGAGCCAAAAGTATCCATGACAAATACTCTGTTAACCATTTTTAGCAAATCTGAAGTTCATTCAAAACTAGTATTTTGCCAGGATGGGCCTTTGTCCAAGTTGACACCAATAGAAATCTGAATTACACGGTAATGAACAAAACCCAATGCAATCTCACACAGGTTAGTTCTCATTTAATTTTCTACTAATTTTTCTCAAAGGTACTTAATGAACTTTACTAGACTGACGGCTCAGCAGATCTTTGTGTCAGTGCCCAATGGGGAGTCTGTCCATTGGAGAAGACAATCTGTCTGCCTCATGGGTTTTATCCAGTACAATTAATGAGGCTTAAGAAAAAGGTGGAATCTTTGCATCCTGAAGTATTTTATAATGGATCGTTATCTTTTATAGCTTGTAATACTACCTCTTTGCCATAAACTATCTTGCTGCCTACTCCTTTGTGGAAGAGAACAGTGCCCTCCATCCTCTCTTACTCCATTTCTTATTTAAAAAATAAAATTAAGAAAAGCACACAAAAGTCCCTCACTGCACAAGCCTGCAAAATGCAGAAAAATAAATACGAGAAAGCAAAGTTTCAAATTAAAAGGGGGAATGTAGATCACTAATGCAACTTAAGAAGTGAAATAAAACATCCAGTACGTAGGGAACAATTGAATGCCACACTTTAATTGTATTAACTAGCAACATAATTTCCTGGCACACTTTCCTGGGCTAGGATCCTGGAGATGACATTTAGCACAGCACACTTCTATGAGCCTAAGCAATGGGTACATGGCACATTCAAATCACAAATGCCTGTTGATGTGCTGGGTGTCTAAAAGGAGAGTCTGAAAAATATGTCAAGGTGTCCCTTTTCATAACGCACAAGAGAACCTTTAATCGGCAGCCCTTTGTTCACTCGTGCTTTTCCCTGGTAGTTCTCTAAGTACTGACGTATCCTCAGAGGAATTTTGCAGCTTAAGACATTACTGCCCCGAGCTGTCAACCTCAGCCTTTCCATAGAGGTCACTCACAACAGTAGCTTAACAGGAGATGCCAACCTGTCAGCTGAGAAAGGTGAGATGTGTGCACACATCTTGCTGTCAACTCTCGTATGGGCATGTTAACCTATGGCATAAAAAGATGGTGATATAATGCCAGGAACTGCTGGAGCAACATTCATCTGAAGATGTCTGCATCCTAAACATGAGCCTTATCACAAAAAAAGGGTTTTAAAGCACTTTAGCTTTGGTAGAGCAAGATATTAAACCTGTGAGCATTCTGGCCAAAATTAGCATGACTATATATATATATCTCCATATATGTAAGATGATACTTAAGTACTTTGCTGAAGTAGGTTTTAATATCTTATATTTTGCTATTTCTAAAGCAAGTAATGAAATAAAACTCTAGAACACACCAGCACAAAATCCCCGCAGGAGACTACATTAACTGACACAATCATGTAGTTGACACATGGTTTCTGTTTCTAATGAGGTGTGCCAACTAAAGAGAAAATAAAGGAATACAAGCACTGATACTTCCAGATATAAAGTAATTAGTCTCCAGACAGAAAGCACTGTTTTTCTGAGACCTGACTACCCAATGGCTCACAATAGTTTTCTTGTACTTTGTGGCAACTATGGCCTCAGCAAACACAGAGACAACAGCTCTGGCCTACCATGGAAGCTCCTGCATTCTGTTTTTTTAAGGAACACATTTAGTATATGTCTACACGTCTTCCCTTTTGGCTTCATAATGCCTATTAAGGTGATTAACGCTGGGGAGTAGTCAGATGGGGGGAAGACAGAAGGGTGGTCTAGATGCAACTATTAATATCACTCTTTGTAAATTTAATACATTTCTCCCTGGGACAGAAATGTATAGAAAAACAAAGCTAAGGAGCTGGCTAAAGAAATTCCTGCAATATTGGCAAAAATTGAGTGGTGATTGTGGCACTGGCACAGGGAGCTATCCCATACTCAATCCCCTTCTGCAAGGGAATATATTCCAGCAGCTACAGAAGTGGCTGGAACACCAATAGTTCTACCAATAGTTCCTCAGACATCCATTGACTGTTTTTTTATTACCATGCAGTCACAGCAGCAATAATTAATTCTGAAAGAAATAGTGCCTGAGGATCTGTAAACTACACTGAATTTTCACTGATCCTCAGTATGCATGTTATGATATACATCTACTATGTAGGTGCAGATATATACATACATTCAAAAATATATCAGTCTGCAATGGAAACTTCAGAAAATGCAGATCTGAAAGATATATTAAAATTCACCTAAATTTACTCCCAGCCTGAAAGAAGCAAAATGTAAAGGTTATTAAAGGATGGATTAGCATGTCTAACTCCATGGAAATTAAAATATAGATAAAATGTAAAACTGCAATTAAAAGTATGAAGAGAGAACATTAATAGGATGAACACTACCCTCTAATACAAAATGGTATGAAAAACTGTAGGCCTGTTTTCAAAATTACTAAATGAGGAAAAAAAATTCAGTCTGTTCCTGGGAAAAGATTGGTAATAAGTAGTTATAGTTATCACACAACTGTTGACAAGTTTCTAAAACTTATTAGATATCTTTCATCATTTGCAGGTACATAGATGAAGCTTTTTCCTCCTGCCCTTTACTAAAAGAACAGAAGGTAGTGTAATTTTTTTTGGTTATAAATACTGCTGAATGGATTGGCAATTTTGTTTTTCTTCGTTCTCTGGCTACAGATTAAACCTGCAGCTTTACATTACCCATTTTGCCCTTTTTAGTCAAAACATCTCAGAGAATTTCCATTTCTAACTATTAAAGAAACAGCTTTCAGTGTCAGGTTAAGAAATACAGACATTCCCCTGTTTTTTCACACGGTATTTTTTGGTTGAACTACAATTTCAGTTTTCAGATGTTAAAATGTTTTCATGGTAAAGAATAGATTGGTCAAGCACTATCCAAGTCAATCAAAGGTGAAATAAAACCTTTGTCCCTGATGCTGATATAGAAGATGCACCTCCTGCAGAAGAATCATCAGCTATAGTCCTCAAATAGTTAAATCATTTTTATTTTGAAAAGTGATGTATTAACTCATTTCCGTGGTAACTTTGTTTTTGCATTTTACAAAGTTCTAATCCCAGAATGTCTCTCTTGCACCCAATATACAATGCTATCTTGCCTCTGAAATCATTGTCTACACCATGACTTGCAAGAGTTGTATTTGATGTATTTATAGGTGCAAGAGATATCAAAAGATTTATATCCTTTCTCCACTTCTCAATCCTCTGCTTACTTCAGTTTTGTTTCTCTGCTGATTGCTTTTAATCAAGGTTTCATTTTAAACAAAAACACAGACATGTAGTCAAGAGATACCCACAGTAATTGACCTCCCTGCAGTACAACAAAATGCCTTCTTTGTATCATGTTAGCTGCTGAGCAGAGAAAAGAGATTCTGACCATTATCCAGTTAACTCCATTTAACTCAGTTAACCGCCCATATAGAAAGGCAGTCACACCTATATCTAGAATCTCAGTTTCAGAATTCCATTTGAGAATCATTAAAAAAATATAAAAACATCAAAAGTGCATGCACACACAATCCACAAATAGACAGGAGTGAGGGTGGGAAACAAGCTATGATTTCAACCACTACAGCCAAACCATTATGCACCTGCCATGGTCAGAAAGCAGCACCCATTTTATGTTTCAAAAGCTATTTATTTTACAGACAAAATAAATTGCTTTACAAAGCACACAGTGCTTGGTTTCATTTTAACCCACTGAAGGAGTAACTTCAGGTGAAGCTGATTTTTATCATTTACTAATTTGTTAAATGGATTTTACTAGCAATAAAAGTGTACAGATGACTCACAATGATATGTTAAAGACAAAATATAGCTAGACCTCAAGATTTAGACGTCATAATTAAACCTTATCAACTAATCAGAGTTTCTATTACTGTATGTGCACTGCTCTCCAAAGGGAAAAAGGGACCTTATTTAAACAGCAATCTCATAGGTACTACTTCTTCCAACAGATTGTGGGCATCTCTGGATTTCCAAGTGAAGAAACCAAGTAATTGTTCTTGGGCATATGACCGATTTGGTTCAGGTGTCCTAACAACAGACTAATGGTTAATTACTCAAGAACTGGCTTAAGGTCAGATAGAAGCTCTAAGTGAAATGAACGTGAAAACTCTCACAGTTTAATGTTTAAGTTGCCATAGTTGCAGAGGGGTGACTAGTTGCATTTGGTGAAGCCCTACAGATGACTACCTCAGCGAAGAAGCTTGCAGGATCAAAGCTGTACCTTCAGGCTAAGACCAATGAACGCATTTCATGGATGGCTTGAACCAAACTTTGATGCAGAAGTGAATCATTAACTCGTTGTCTCCCTGTGGCACTAGTATTTGTAAGCCACCTCAGATAGACAATAGGATAGATAGATCATAGGCTGGCAGGGACCTTAAGCAGTTACCTAGTCTCGCTTCCTGCTCAAAACTTCCTTCTACTCCTCTTTCTCAATCTTACACACATATATAAAACAAACATACAAACACTTTTCATTGTTGTATGCTGTAAGAAAACCCAGTTTAAGAAGGAGATCATGTTCAAGGATACTATTATGCTCTAAGTTAAGGAAAATGTAGCCCTGCTGCCTTATGAATAAAAAGCTCAACATGTCATAAACCATACAAAATAATATGGAGCATAAAACATTAGCTTCAAGGCCATATTGGCTTCTCTGTTAGTACCAAAAATGCACATAAGAGTTAACATTAAAAATTAACATGAAATAAATATGCTCTCTAATGAACTAATATACGTGGGTAAGGTAACATCTGCTACTTTGTTTATAACAAATGTGTTAAACATTAGATGTGCCAGCATTCATGCACATGTTCTGATGGAAGTTGGAGAGTTTGCTTTATTCTTCCAGCAGAAAATGGAAGATTTTATGTCATAGCAGAGTAATATCAGACTGAAGAGCACTGGGACATAAAGGCAGAATTTTTCCTTAAACAAAGAGACAGCCCTTCCGGTAACTGTTAGTTGATTATTACAGAAAAAGGGTCTTAATTTAAGTGATTTGGGAACGAGGAAAGAACATGTTTTTTAAGAAGTTCTAACCCACTTTCTCTCTCTAAACAAAATTGTGAGGAGTGATTAGTAAACTGCACGAGGTCAGGATTAACCCTGGGAGGTAACGTGACTCTGATGCTTCCTTTGTTTCTCTCCCCTTCCCAGTCCTAACAAGAAAATCCCAGCACTTGCTAAACCCGCCCAGAGCTGCTGTCACAGAGAACATGGGGGATACCCCCTACTTCTTCACAAGCATCGTCTCTTCCTTTATAGAAATTCTTGTAAGCAATGAATTTCGGTGGATTTGTTAGCGCCCACCTCAGATGGTAAGCAAGAAGATTCTATGCCAAAGCCTAATTTTTACCATAGGGAGAATGTAACGCCTACAGCGTGAAAGGTGCCCTTGAAAGGAGTTGCAAATTGATCTAATGCCCAGTTTCTTTCTGTAACTATGTAAACTGTTCACAGACGTTTATCTGCTCTAATGGATAACAAATCTTGAAAGCTTATTACATCTAGATTAAACATTTAACAAGCAACTAGATCAATTCCTCCATTTTGTTAGTAAAGTTCAACAGTTCACATTAACCAAAATGTACTTTTAATTTGTCTTCAGTCCACAAACCAGCAAGTTGCTAAATAATAGAAACAGAAAACCTTGAGAGCCAATAAAACCCCAAGTCTTCCATCCCACGTTTTGGATTCATGTCTCTCAAGATTGGTAATGCAGAGTAATTGTTGTTTGTTTGTTTGAGCTGTTTTCATCTAAATATTTCAGCTCTTTTATACTGTTAAAACTTCTTAAGGTTGTTTTTTCTTTTAATGTTTTTGTCTCACTTTGTATAGACAGGAAAACATAACTCAGTGGAACAACCTATCATAACATTACATTTCCTTATTAAAACACTTTTCTATGAGGATTAAAATTTCTATGCTTGTTTCTGCCTCTAAATAAATAACCTAGATCAATCTGTGATAACAACATATAGTAATTAACCCATGATAAATAACTTTGGTTAATAAAAAAAAACCCCAACAACAGTGAAACCTGCATTAAATAAGCACCTCTATTGTGCATAAAAATGGGACCTTTATAATACTGGATTTTACTTAAGAATTGGAATAGCAGCTGTCAAAGTTTTTTTGGGCACTGAAGTCTTGAGCATAATTAAGGACAGATGACTGGATGTGAAAAATGGGGTTGTAAAAAAATATAAACTTTCTTTGCAGCATGTCATGGGCAAATCCTAGCTCTTCCTGAAGCTCTTTCTGCAGTTGTGTATAGGTACTGAAAACTGGGTGACAATGGAAACTTCAGGCTTGGCTGGTGAACTATGTTCACCAGAAAGATTTTGACAATACACAATGATCTGTTGCACATTCATTTTAGGGTACAAAAGGAACATTTCTTCATTCCAGGGGTATTAAATGGCTATGACAATTTCCAGTAAAGGAAAGGGTGGCTCCCAGTGTTACCCAGCTCAGGAACACTGACATTCTCATTTTGCAAAGGTCATCCTGATAGTCCTTCTCCAGTGCAACAGTGTGTTGTGCTTACTGGAGTGCTGAACACTCCAGTGTTCAATGTGGATTGAGAAGGGATCCAGACTTTCAAATCTGCACTGACCAGCTCAGGGGTAAAAACCAAAATCCACTTTCACATGGAGATCTCTTAGCATCAATGTAAAATCGTTTTTGCTTGCACTGTTAGGAAGGAGAAAGTAGAGGACTGAGCCACGATTGTCAAGACTATTATGAGTAACAAACACACAGCCCTTTCGCGGCAGGAGGACGAGGAGGTCACAGGCATCAAAAATTACTATTTAAGAAGTTTCTCACACCATCTCTGAAGAGATGATTGTCACTAATCAGCCATATTCTCACTTCTTGGAAACTTGACCCTCCCTGCTTTGCTGACGGTCTTTTCAAGTGAATACTAAAAAATTCCTACAAGCTCCCAGTCACTGCTATTATGCTATACTTCCTCTCAGTTTCTTCAGGGAATTTTGTAATTAATGGCATTTTCAAAACATGGAATAAAAATGTTTTTGACAAAATATACCTATGCAAAGATTACCCAAATTATTTTTAAAATGCTGACATAGCCAAAATACATGCTTTCCTCTCGGTCTAACCTGCACATATACCTTCTTCAGGTACAGGAAGTACTTTAAACTGAAAATGTGCTTACTTGATTAATGTTTAACTAAGTATCAGTATTTTTTCAAGGCCTGTTGTGACAACAGAAAGTATTAGTAATAATTCAGAAGAAAAAAAAATATTTTCATTTTACATATTGGGTATATTATTTTGTATTCTTGATTACTCTCATAGACCAAAGCGCATTAGACTTTATTTTTCCTCATACTTCCCCTGCATCTTTCTTTTAGTAATTAAGTCCACCAACTTTTCTTCTTTTTTACATCAAGCCATCTGATGATCCAATAGTATGTAAGAGAACATTGTGTTCGTCCCACCTGTCCTTCTAATTTGGCATGAAATACCCTGTGAGTTGTTTATAACCATATGTACGAGTACATTCCTCTTTTAAGAGCTTTTCATCATTTGGTGTTTCTGAATACTTTGGGATATGAACAAATCTTTCATTTTAAGTATCTGAACTTGGTGATTCTGGTTGTTTCTGCTGGTTTTTGTTTGGACTCGCTGAAACTTCACATAGCATCCTGAGGAATCATAACTAACTTTAAATTGCTTGAATTTAGATAAGTTTTTATTAGCCAACCAGGATGGTTTCTGAATGCTTTCATGACAGCTCAAAATATATTATTCTAGCTAAAATGCTTGTCTCTTACCTGCTACTTATGAAGTACTGGCCCCACTGATACAGACAGTAAACCACTGATTTATTTTGTGTAAGCTTCTATAATCTGCACATAATTAAGCCAGGCTTAGTTATTAATATCCAAATCTCTTTAACAGTTCTGCAAATATTACTATTCTTCTAATCTCCAAACAACTAATGAAACTGCAAACAGCATGAATTTAAAAAAAATAAAAAGACAACCAGTATGCTTACCATAAGAGAAAAGCTGTGATAGTAATAATTTACCATGTATCTCCAAGAATCTTATTAAGTTTTGCTGCTGCCAATAGTAATTGTACCCATCAAATTGTACCCAAATAAACCAGTCCAGAAGCTTTGTTACAACATAAGGAGATGTACACAATACTTTCCTTGGATGCAAAACAAATTTAAATAGAAATTGTATTGGGTATGTAATTTTTGCATTTAAACAATTCAGCCTGAGGGGGAGGAAAAGGCAACATATCTACAACTATAGTCACCCCTTTCCTTTCTGCTCTTCCAAAGGCAGAAAGGGAAAAACACTCGTGTCTGTTGCTGAAATAAATCAGAACTGCTTGGCACTATGATCACTGCTTTTTAAGAACAGTGTCCAAGATTTAAGGGGATGATGCTAAATTTCCCAAGTATCAGAGTAATTTGATGAGCCTTCTGAGATGCAAGCGGAATGGCTGTCCAGCTGTCGCTTTCCCTCTACTTCTGCACAGCAAAATGGAAATTCGTTTTGAAAATCTTTTTCAGCACTACAGATCACATACAGATGGAACTGCTTTCACAAACTCATTTCAAATGATAAACACAAAATGTGTCTCATGCATCCTACATGCAAACACTGCATTAACACTGAGGGAAGCTATCAGCAAGTTACTCAAAAGTTTAAAAGACATTATTTTAAATGAAACATTTAAAAGTTAAATTAAATTGTGCTGCTGTGGATCGACTATCAACTGTATTTTGAAAGGACTAGAACACAATGAATTAAAAGATAATTTCACACAATAAAAATGAGGCAAGAAACGGCATTTTTATAGTTATATGTTATAGATCTAGAAATTATCCACTAATTCTCCCCCCAAACCTAAAAAGCAGCTTATATCAATAGGAAAGTTGTGGCAGGGATAGACTATGGCTTCAAAACAATTATTGAACTACAGATGTCAGCAGAGACCCTCATGAGTCTTATAAAACCATTCAAAAAGGCTCTGATTCAGAAAAACACTCTAATATTCAGGATATCATTCCATAGGTACTGAATACTTAATGAGCATGCCTTCCTAAATAATTTCTTGTATTTTCAATTGTATAATAAGACTAACCACAATAATGTAACTAACCCATTTTTCAGGTGAGTATCTTCATCAATATCCAATAGGTGTGGGTGATCTGCAGCTGGTTAGCCAAACAGACATTTCGATTGCCATGTGGCAGAAACTGAAATTTGCTGTCTTATGTCAGAGCTGCTGTGTTAAAATAATTTTGACTCCTTTCAATGATCATTTGTAAGGATGAAAAATCCCAAATCTCTGTGGTGATTGTTCAAGTTCCTGTCTAGTGAATTATTCCATAAAATCTGAAGGAGATAGAGGGGTGGAGGTCAGTCAGGTTGGTGCTGGAATGAATGATCCTTGAAGAACAGCTCTCAGGATACTTACAAATATTCCAGTACAGACTGGACTGTACTGAGGAATGCATTTGTTTAGCAGGTACTACCTTAAAGATCACAGATGTAATCTGGCATTATAACTACAGATGCAGCACAGACACTAAAGTTTACTTCATCAACACAACACTTATGGAATGTTAGGTGAAAAGACAGGGAAAAAATACGCAGAGAAGCGCGTTACAGACTCAACTGGCAGTCAAGTCTGGCAGAAGTCTATCACCTAGTGACAGCTTCCTTCTCTCTCAGTTGTTAGAATGATATAAAGAGAAGCAAGCGAGACAAGTCCTGGGCTTCATCACTGTAGGAAGAGAAAAATGATCAGCAAGTTGAAGTATTTTGATATAATGATCAAAAAGTCACAAATATTTTAAACTGTTTTCAGACTGTTCAAACCAACTATATTCACATTTGATGTATTAAAAATCAAACTTGCTGATCTAGACAGAAATCACTCGATAATAGGGAAGTAGAATACTTACTGGATGTAACAAGGAAAGGACTGATACTCAACTCCTACCTCTAAATCACCAACTGCCAGGTCAGAGGGAGATTTGTCTGGTGTATAAGAACCATAATTGCAATCTCCTTCCTTGAGTTGGGTGTTTATTTCCCTAAAACACAACTGTCATGTGCTAGAGACATCTTAGTCATTGTGTATTTGTGAACAATACTCATACCTAAAGAAAATACCACTGGTAGGAATACTATAGCTGGCATATGAACACCTTTACTTTGAGGTAACACATGCAGTGGGAAATCTTCACTCAACAGTGTAAAAAATCAAAACTGTGTAAAAAAAGCAAGGAATGGATCATTCTTTTCTGCAATTTCTATTGTCTAGAAAAAACCCTCAGATCTTCCTTCTTTCTAGTTTAACTTTTTTTTTTCCCTTCCACTTACTTATGCAGCTGGAAAAGCTACATAAAACAGTGGTTTAACACCTTCACTGTACAGGGTTTGCTAAGGTCATGAAACAGTAAGCAAGAACTGTCCGAGCAGTTAGCAGGTAATATGAGATGAAATCTAGTGGCTTTTATAAAACAGGCATGTACCTGCTCAGTCTAGACCCCAGTAAGACTGTATTAGATGTTTAGATGAGTTACAATACAGAGCTCTCAAGGTAGTTTTGAATTTATTTCCAATATGAGAAGCGTGAAATAAGCAAACAAGAGGACGAGATTACATAGAACATAGTGCTTTTGCTGTTTAATTCATTAATTAATTCCTTCTAAGAAAAAACATGTCACATTGAACAATTCTCTGTTCTGTTCTTAGTCTTATAATGACTGAATCTACTGAACTCTAGTATATACACCTTTAAATTAGAAGTGTAATCTTTCTGCAGGTGTAAAAAACCTGTGAAAGATTTCCATGTGATGCTTACAGTTCTGAAAACCCCCAAAACCAAACAATTTACAGGAAAAGTTTTAGCAAATTTGTTCTCAAAAGGACTTTCTGACTTGGGAAAAAGACAAATTTTTTTCACAAAATAAAACGAAGTAGGATCATTGTGAGATAACATATAGAGGGTCTTCAAAAACTCAGTGATTAATCACTGCCTTGAACAANACCTGTAAAAGATTTCCATGCGATGCTTACAGTTCTGCAAACCCCCAAAAACAAACAATTTACAGGAAGAGTTTTAGAAAATGTGTTCTCAAAAGGACTTTCAGACTTGGGATAAAGACAATTTTTTTTTCCCAAAATAAAACTAAGTAGGAGCATTGTGAGATAACATATAGAGCGTCTTCAAGAACTCTGTGATTAATCACTGCCTTGAACAAATCCATACTTAAAACCAATGTCTGCATACATTTCATTACTCACAGGGACACTGTGAGGCCACTGGGAGTCTGTAGAGTGTCCCAGGGTTTTTCCATGCAAGATGCAGTATTCAAGTAGCATTCATACTGTCTTTCTGAAATTGAACAGCATTTGCACGCAAGCCACAGGTATTTCTAATAGCAAAATCACCAACTGAAAAGCTTAATTACAAAACATTTCCTAAATGTTTACAATTATATCCACACAACCTTACAAAAGAAAGGCTTGGTTTAATTCCACTTCAATAAAAGTCAGGATATTTACTGGAGTGAAGTGTATCAGTCAGACCAGCATCCTTTAGATGGTGACAACATACCATTACCTTCTGCTCTCACCAGCTAGGAGGCCCCCATGCATCTCCCCATAAGAAAAAGTGAGACTCTCCTCTTCTTCTTTCAAAAGAATCAAGAGTAAATGGCAAATGAGCTAGGTATTACTAGCTCCTGTTCATACATATGANCCTAGAGCTGCTAGAATACATTCAGGGAGAAAGGAAGGAGAGACGGAGGAGGGGAGGAGGGGAGGAGAGAAGGGAAAATTTACCATTGTGATGATAAAGTGGAGGCAATTAGTCTATGACTACTGTAAAAATAGGTAAGGGAAGGAGGCAAGGGTCAAGCAGACATTTGAAGTCATTTAGAATTGAGTACATAATATAAAATCAGAAAACCTGTCTGATCAAAACAAAGCCCTACATCAAAGAGAAATCTACATTATAAACTCAGAAAAATAAAAGATTTATGATATTAGATCTCATACCTCTTAAAACAGGCAGTTCTCTGCATTTCTTGAGGATATAATTAATTCACAGATCTTTCTTTTATTTCTAAACTGAAGTGTAAATTCAGTTCAGTTCCAATGATGGAAACAAAACATTTTTATTTTTTATACTTCATGATCTTGATCTCTTGGTTTTGACCCAAAACATTGGCAAAAAATATTCAGCCCTGGTATCAGAATTCCATTCATTCTCTAAACGATGATAAAATTCATTAGCAAGCTTTGCACTTGGCAGAAGCACACTATCTTCTATTGGTCATTTTCTCCGGGTGCATAAGAACACTTTCTGTCAGCTCACACCAAGTTCATTCATGCTTCCTTCAAGCTGACCTTTGTCTGTAAACTATTTAAGTTTAGCTGATGGGATTTTAGAAAGAAACTGCCTTTTTAGTCCCAAATATTGCACCCCACAAGGGTCTGCAGACTCAAATTGCCACCACAGCACTTACGGATCTTAGAAAAGCTAACTACTTTAACTAAGTCTGTAAATTTGAAGGACATTGATTAAAGCGCATAAAACTATGTAGGTGGTTTAATTCAGAATTTTAACAGCTTAATTCATGTATGTTAATTCACCTTCACTGTAATTTAGATCATACCAAATTAAGATTCATTTAATTATAAGTAAGGTTGCCTATACAGAGATTAAGCATTGTTTAATCTGCTATAAAGACTTCAGTCCCAGCATAGACACCCTTGCAGGATGTGCTTACATATTATATTCTCCTCGGTGGCAAAACCACTGTAAGAAATGTCCATGTCCCTCTGACACCTTTTGCCCAAGCCAGCTTTACTGGTGCCTCACGCTGCAGTTTGTCACACAGCCCGTTTTGAAATGATCAAAACTGAAAATAACCTTCCAAAGCAAAGTCACTGCCAAGCGCAACATATGTCACCACCTCAGATTTGGCAGGTACACAACACACAGCCAGAGAAGCTACGCTGACCGTTCACTGCATTTCTTCCTCTGTACTGACTGATTTTTGTTATATTTGGACACGCTGATATTTTCTCTGCCTTAATTACTGCAGAGCACTTTTTTAAATACTTCTGCAATTGACATTATTTAAAACAGTAAAAACAAGGGAAATTTTAAAGAACTTTCTGAGATCTGATGACAGCTTTTGCATTTCACACAACACGCTTATACAATGTATTTGAGAACATAGTAAATGTTACCCTATTAGGCTCATCTGTTTAACCACAACCATACAACAAGCTGCTGTGCTAGTCATTTTTTAGTGCATGTGAGCACTGGAAAAAAAAAACCATGCTCTTGAAACATATTGAAGTGTCTGAATAAAATTACCTTTGGTTGCTGTTAGTGTTACAATTCTTTGGTTCTTCCAAATCCACACAGCTGAGGACCATTATACATATAAAGTAGTCACCACACAATAACATGTAACTGCCAAAGACGCTTCAAAGGTCTGTTGGAGCCCATTTTTCTTTGAACTACAATGCCTGCTAAAGTACATGCAAATTTCACTGAAGTTGTATTTGATTTTAGCTCACAGCTTCTCACAGAGAACAAAATATAAAAGAGACATCATGCTTGCCAGATGAAGGGTTCCTGACTACAGCAAAAAGAGCTAGCTCAAATGCAGATTGGAAATAAAAAGGGTAAGCTTTGACTTCTGATGGAATAGATGCAGGAACTTATCTACATTCATAGTAACCTCTTCAGTTTCACCTCCCTATATATTCTAATAAACAGGAAGATTCTATAGTCTGCCCTACTGTGTCTTCGTATTTGAAATCTGACTTAGAGCAGTGATATTATTTGGTAACTCAACAGGTTGATACTTAGGGGCCATGTGACACAAAGTTCAGGCATTCTTATCTTTTATATATTGCTAGAGTTGCCTTCACATCTAAGCTGAAAAGATGTATTTCATATAAAACTCAGAGGCAAAGGCAACTCCAGCAATATATAAAATATATGAATGCCTGGAGTTTATCCCACATATTTTTAGACAACCAGAAGTGTCTATCAGAACTTACAGGTTCCCATCAAGACCAAGTACTTTTTTTAGGTTTAAATAAATATCAAGACTGTTTCTGCAACTCTGCCTATGCAGAGGCATATAAGTTATTCATAGATTGAATCTGAGTGGTCCTGCTTTGACCAGGATGCTGGAATAACCTCCAGAGGTCCTTTGCAACCTATAGCAATTCTACAAATAGCCACAACTTATGGCAGTATGTAATTATAAATCAAAAGTGACACATCTCAAAGAGGAACTGCTCTGAGATAATGATTGTTCTATTAATGTTAGTTCAAAACTTCAAGTAAAATACCACCACTGAATCTCTGCCTGTAACTGTATGTGCCTTCCCCTGCCCCAGCCCCCATCCCCGATTGATTCTGCCACATTCAAGCGTGACATAGTGATCCAGGAGTCATGGACTTGACTACACAGAGAAAGCCTTGTGACTTGTCACAATTAAAACTGTCAGATACAGAGTCTGCAAATACAAATATTTACAAATGGAAAGAAAACACACACAGTGTTATTACGTTAGGTTTCTCCTTGTGCACGGTTAACATCAAAGGGTGGAACAGTATGCGTACAACATCAACACAATAAAAAATCCTTAGTATTTTCCCTATCAAAGTCACCACGATGCTGCACCTGTATTCTTTTACTTGTAGATTTTACAACAAAATGACTATTAAATTTGCCACCCTGCTTGCTGCTCACAGAGAAAGTATTTCAAATCAAGTCCTTTAAGCAAGGGTATATAGTCCTCAGCAAAGATGTGAAGATACATATACAAGAGTTGCGCTCAGTGTAATGCAAAAACCAGTAAGCTTTTCTAGTCTAACTTTAGATACAGACACATTTCTTGAAGAAGGTCCACTGCATCTTTCTTTTTTCTTTTTTGTATTTTTTTTGCTTGTTTATTGGGGGTTTTTGGGGGGAGGAAGCTGGTGTTTTGATTTTTATTTTGCTTTTAAAAGCATTGTCACATACAAGTCTAAAGCTCACATCTGTCAGACAATATAACAGTGTTTCTTCTTTGAATTAAAACTTTTATTTTGTGGGAAAATGGACAATAAAAAGTGTGAGGTTTTGACATCTCTGTCATTACCGGTTCTTTACAAAGTACTGTGCTCAGCAACATTCAGGGAAGAGGTCTGACTACTGCTGATTTTAACTAAGCAAGGTCTTCCAGAGGCTTTTAACTATCTTTTATTATTACCTTTGTCTATCTTTCTCCTGATGCAAATGAAGAGCATACAAAAGAGATTTGCTATAAAGCAGTAACATCTAATGGAGGAAAACCATCACCTTATGCCAGCAGAGTTTTTTTGGTGGTAAAAGTTTGACTTATGGTCTCAGTAGAGAGCAATTTCAAGTAGAGGATTCCCTTGCTGCTGGAGAACCTAAACTCACGACTTCAAGTCTATGGTGGCACTTTCCTTTTCTTGTGAAAACAGCTGTAAGGTTTACAGTGGTTTTGCTCAAAAAAATCTCTTAGTGATATCAGACCTTAAGCTAAATCGGATGTCAACTAAAATGTCCCATGGCATTAACAGAGTGTTCCTCAGTTGGAAAACATCAGACTAATTTTAACTTTCAATTGTTTTACAGCAAAGTAAGTCAATGACTTTAATATTATTGTAAGCAAATCAGGTCAGATTCAAACAGCTTACATTGCATAGGGTGCAATAGTCAAAATTCTATGCCCTTAATAGACCATTGTTGTGACATTTTTACAAGCATCAATATCCAGGTTAATGTTCTCCTTGTATTATTAATTGCCCTTCTACAACAAGTCCCCCCATACACCCTTTTTGTTATATATGGGTCAGATCCTTATGTCATTTACAGAGAAATAACTTCATTTAAATTAATAATACTTGAAGCTACTGAAATAATTCTACATTTACTCAAGTAAGGGCATTCAGAATCTGGACCACAAGTTTCAGTTAGTGGTTTACTTTCCCTATTGCTCCTCCTGAACACTTAATTATTGTCCAACTGAATTCACTGACATTGCTGTCTAAATACTTGATGTGAAATAAGCAGCATTAGGTGGCTCAAGTTTTCTAGGGTTTCTCCAATTTTTGTTCTACACTTCAGTCAAGTTTTATTTGATTTGTTTCCTAATCAGAAGTACAGCCACCTTTATGATAAAATAAAAACAAGGAGAATATAACATAATTTAAATCAAAGACAAAGTCTGTTCAGTTGAATTTTGAAATCTATTTTATGTATTTTTCAAATGAGCTCATTTGCAAGCAATGATGTGCTAGTTTCTTCTGCTTGTCCCTCAATTCTGTCACCATTCCCAGTGATATCATTAAAAGATCAACATTTAATCGCATGGAAATGAAGGTCACTAAGAGGCATACAAAAGAAGCCACTCCTTCATGTGAATAAGGAAGCTTTTTATTTGTTAGGTTAACTGTGCCGTTTGAAAAAGCTTATCACTTGGTTCACAGAAAAAGTCATAATTTGCATGAAAGAAGGATCTCGGCATGCAGTGTTGATAGCAAGCTTCCACAGCTGATCTCTGCTGCAAAGTGGGCCGCAGGAGACCAGGATAAAATTTTATTTCGGCTGAGAGTTGGCTAATTGCAAACCTGAACGTCCTCTTATTTTATAAGAACACATTATTCATTAATATCAAGGTTCAGCAGGTAACAGGAGATTTTGCTGCCCTCGTTGTACTGTTACCCCTCAAGGACAAGTGGGATTTCATCAGGAGAAATGCTGCATTCAACAAGTGTGAGACTTCCTGTGTGGCTGCAATACGCTTCAATTACCACTACTGTATATCTAGAATAATTTCCCTGCAGTGTAAAGGGGGTACCAAATACCAGGAAGGTATAATCCTTTGTGCTGTTGTATATGGCTACATAAGAGGCACTGAAAAGAAAGCTCTGATAGTTCAAGTTTAAGGTTCAAGTATTTATATTCAATTAAATAAAAATACTTTCCAATCATGAAGCCTACTTGTGGGAAAGCAGAAGTGGCAAACACCACATGCCATGGTAAGAAAGTTTCTCATTTAGATACCTAACTCTCCTGAGCATGGCAAGTCACTAGAAGTCCTAGGGAAGTTTCTAGATCCATGCAAATAGCTGCACTTCAAACCAAACCTCCTTACTTTTACCCAACCAGGAAGTAAGAACAGACAAAACAATTGTATATTATAAAAAAGATAATGTAACACAACAGCACATTACTAAGTGAACTTAATTATAAAAATAGGTCCCTTTCAGTACAGGTTTCTGCTTCCATTCCAAATAATCAGATTCAGAGATTAAGACAGCTAGAAAATACAGCTTCAATACACAGTGTCCAAACACCAAAACTGACATCATCCAAAAGAAACAGCAAGAAACACTGCCCTCTCCACCTGCAGAAATGACTGTAGCACAATTCAGGGTGTTTGCCAGTGTAGGCCATCATCAAATTGGCAGAGAAATGGCAGATCCTGACATTTTAAATTAGATGCAAACAGAGAATGAGACTAATGAAGAGGTGGAATGTGGGCAATAAAAATGTACCCACATCACATATGCCAAGTAAACAGAAGGATGCATGGTACCTCAAGCTTGGGTACTGAGAACAAGAAAAAATTGCAGCAAGTTAGCTGGTGTATGCACCACAACAGACAGCCTTAAGGTAGCAGCTGATTTCCTGGGACAAACAAAGCTTACTGGCTGCTAAACCTAATTTAAAACAAAACCAAACGTATCTGGAACAGACATAGACAAGCATGTGCATGAGGGAGGTAGTTAAAGAAGAAAAAATGCAATGTACTTGACACTGTTCAGCGTTCATACTTCAGATCAGTACCCTGGTCACAGCGCAGAGGCTGAGCAAGTGAAACATCACTAAGGAAACTGAGAGCATTTGTGACTCACGAATTAGAGAGTGGCTAAGCTCAGTCACCTCATAAGAATAAAAAAAACTAGTAGCAAGATCCAACAGCAAAAAACCAAACCAACCAAACCACAACTACAACCAGCACCACCGCCCCACCTTCCCCCTACTTGCCCTACAAAATCCACATCAGGAGCCTTCTGCATAAGGTCAGTCCTCCATGAATCAAGTAAAAAATTACAGGAAAGTGCAGTTGTATCACTACTTTGGGGACTGTAGCCAGCCTTACTCTGTAAGGGATGGCCCATGCTGAGGCACTGAAGGACAGCAGGCACAAGTTCCCTTTTCCCATAGTTTTCTACAAGACCATGTGCTACACAATCAGTTTCATTCTTCATTTTCACACCTTCCCATCTCAAGGAAAAGCTTACATTTGTTGCCTCTAAGGTACTAAGTTTGTCTGAACAGGGGATTGCTATGCCAACAAACACCACTGCTGTGTTTGATCAAGGCCTCCAGGTAATACCCACACTACAAATAACTAATAAAAATTGAGAATAATTTCTTCCCTGATGACAGATTGTTATCATTTTGTGCTTCCAGAATAGTTTGCTGCTCTCCAATACCTTGTAGAAATGAAGGAACAAAAGTTTTAATCATTTTTTGCATCTTTCTTTGTAAAATAAAGTTGGGGGGGGGAAAGGTGGAAGATAAAATGGAAAAGCAACAGGAGATTAAAAGGGCTCTGGGAATCTCCTTTTTTTATCCTGAGCCTCAATGAACACTAGGCCCTTAACGCTCTGTTTACCTCTAAGAGAATGTCCCCCTTACTAAACTGATGGAGACTTTGGTCTTTGAGAGCACACCCTTAGAGAGCACTCTCCTTCCCCTAGAAGCAGAATGTTTTCCCCCATTCTGACCAGTGGGTAAACTCAGCTCATCTGAACAGGTCTGACTTTTGTCCAGACCTCAAAACTCTTGTCTTCCTCCAAGGCCAGTAACAACAGTGATTAATCAGAAACCCTTCATATACCACAGCTCTATTTACAGAACTTACATAAAATGTTTTTCAAACAAATGACAAACGGTTTGGGACAGGCTTTTTGCTTAGGTTCAGATTTTTTGAGTTTTGGTTTTGCAATTGCTTCAGGTTCATAGAATGGTTAGAGTTGAAAGGGACCTTACAGATCATCAAGTTCCAACCCCCCTGCCATGGGTAGGGACACCTCCCACCAGACCAGGTTGCTCAAAGCCCCATCCAGCCTGGCCTTGAACACCTCCAGGGATGGGGCATCCACAGCTTCCCTGGGCAACCTCTTCCAGTGCCACACCGCCCTCCCAGGAAAGAATTTCTTTCTGGTATCTAATCTAAATCTCCCCCCTTCTAATTTAAAGCCATTACCCCTTGTCCTGTCACTACACTTCCTGACAAGGAGTCCCTCTCCAGCTCTCCTATAGGCTCCCTTCAGATACTGGAAGGTTGCTCTAAGGTCTCCCCGGAGCCTTCTCTTTTCCAGGCTGAACAAGCCCAGCTCCCTCATCTAGCCCTATGTGAACTTATCTTCTCAACTTCAGAAATGCACTGAAACTTCATAGCTTAAAACATCTGGCAAAATAACAGGCATTGTCACCTCTTGGAAACAGAAATTTTGAATTCGCGTGTTGCAGGGTTTTGCAGCATTTCTTGGGTTTGGTTTTGGTTGGTTTTTTTTAAACACATGCACACAAATTCCCAGGAAAGTCACCCTACTGCTACTGAGGATTACTTTCTTCTCTCTACTCGAAAAAGAATTTGCAAATTGCTTTCATACAGGGAGTTCCTAGAATGCAGGACAGTTTTTCTTTGTTGACAAGATTACAGAAACTACTACCACAAGGGAGGTTATAGCACAACAACATCAACACCATTAAGAGTTACATCCAAAGTTACATAGCTCCTGGTGACGACTTTTAGAACTCAGCATTAATTTCTCCCATTTCTCTGCAGTGCATAAAATTCTTATGTATTAATTCATTCAGATAATCTGAAGTGTCTTCTATACAGAAGTCATCATGTGAAAATTATTATTTATGAGGTGTCAAGTGAACTGTATTACAGCTGTAAGAGACTATTCGGCAGAGACATAGGACACATTAAATTTTAAGAAACTGACACGCCTTTTTAATTAGAAATGCCAACATTTGACATTTGTACTCTCAAGAAAACTGATTTATGATAGACCCATTTCATTTTGGGGAAAAAGCTGATGCTAGGAGTTCTAATTCACAATCCACAAAGGTAGACTTCCAACCACAGTGCAGTATAGTTTCAAATGGTTTTATGTAGAGCAAATAGATATAAATGAAATGCACAGAGACATAAAATTCTGAGTAAGCACTGCTGTGTGAAAGAACTGATCTCCATCCACTTTCTGATTCCTCATTTCTGGAACTGCGCAAAGGACTTTTTAAGCAGTTCTTCTAGTAGCTAGAAACAAACTGATACTTCACCACTCAGAAGACAGAGCTATGCCAGTGACCAGCAGTTGTTTTTTTGTTTTGTATATTTTTTGTCAAAATAAAAAAGATGAGATAAGGATACAAACAGAATACACACATTCCTGATTTTCAAGGTTGTTTCTAGACCTGGCAGTTCTAAAGAGGACTGTTGATGCACATTGATCAGATTTCTTTCTACAGCTATATAATACTATTATAAAGCACCGATCATACAGATTTAGGGTTGTTTTTCTTCCAGAAATCTTACTATTTTCCTACACCAGGGTACTTAAAACATCGGAGCAAACTTCTTTAAGCATCAGTGTAAAAAAATGGACAAGTCCACCGATTTCAACAGTGCTACAAATTTATATTCTTCCTTAACTCAAACATATAGCAGTGTCATATGTGACCAACTGACAGCCTCTGAATAAATTAATCATAACAGTCAATAAATTCACACAACCGTAGACATAATAGCAATTTACATGTCAACATGAAGTCCAAGCGAGGAGGCGACGCACACATAACTTTCCACTGACCAAAAACCTTACACCAGGACTATGACACTAATTCTTGATTATTCAGGGCAGTATTTGGAGGGTTTCCAGCCAAAGCCCATCAGCAGTCCTTTCAGTCTGAGTAAAACAAGATCTGGCTTACTGATAGGGCTGTGTCATAGTTTTTACGAAACTTCATGTTATTTTTCAGTGTGTGACAGCAAGTGGGTATGTTTGAGCTCCTTCGTCATTTACGTGGAACATAAATGCTTCTGCAAAACAAACACAGCAAAACCTGCTCATAATGGGCACCAAAGGGACTTCTACTTTTCCACTCTCTGTAGCAGCAGGGTGAATAAAGCAGGGTAATGAGATTCCAGCACTCAGACAGCTGAGATTTACTGACTGTGAGAAGCAGTGCTGCCCCAAGTGAAGAAAGCAACTTAAATAGCTCTGGCTCCAGAGGTGCCTTGGACACGTTGACACTGTCTTCATCAGGTAACAGTAAGCCAAGTTCTCCCTGTGTGGGATGAACAGGCAAACCGTCTGCTGGGGTGGGGCTACTGTGCAAAGAGCACAATGGAGAGACCATTTGAAGCATCTGGAGCATCTCTCAGCTTGAATAAAACATACATGAAGAGAAGGTTCAAGAGAAATGTGCAGTAAGAAAGGCAAAGAAGAAAAACAGGGCAAGAAAAACAAAGAGACACACACGCAAAAATGAGCTAGAAGAATATTGCAGAATTAGAAGCAAAGAACTAGTCTACAGACTCCTGTTACACCTTTTTAAAATCCAAATCATTGCAGATTGTGCTATAAAGAAGTGTTGCACTATGGCTATGTCTGCACTCTAGGTTCCACCTGTGTCCCTACAAGTGTTTTTACCCAGATAACATAACAATCCATGAATTTATTCTTCTAGTGCTTGCTGTCATTAGAGTGCAGGAATTGTTAAACGTCCTTCTGTATTTAGAAATAATTGTTGGACATTTGGTGCAGAGACTGTTGCAATTTATCTGCAGAGACACAGGTGAGAATAGAGCAAGTGACAGTACACCAACACAGCGGGGAAGCTGTTCAGACTCCACACCAATCATATGGCCTATTTGTGCAGCAGACTTACCTTTAGCTGCATCACCATGGTTATTTCCCAGCATTTCATATTGGAAGAGGTGCAGGAAAATGTTACAGAAAAAAAAAACCACAATCAAGCTTTGTGAGAGTCTTCCCAGACACCACTAGTAAATATCAAAAAGTACTGAAGGTAAGTGGAAGATGAAGGCAACAAGAAGAAAAAAAGGCATAGCTTGTCTTTTTTTCCTACTCGTGTTCTGAGATGCCATTTCAAAGGGGTTTATCTCGAAGCACACAGACACATGCTAGAGGCTGGGCATAATTATTTAGACTCACTGACTCAGATATTACCTTTAACTGGTTTGTCAGTTGTCATGCACCATCTGACAGTCATGCTGAAGGATGAAGTAGAAGCAAGACTGCACGTGTACTTGCTAACTATAGTGCTGTATATTGCACCAAAGTGACTGTCAAAGACAGAAATCTATAAAGATGCCCTTCAGGTAGATTTTTACCTTGGTAAGATGTGAAACACTGGCCTTTTGGTTTATGTACCAGGATTTAAGATCAGAGAGTTGCAGAGCTACCATACTTAAGCTAAGGTGCCAAGGGTATGAAGCATTCAGAACCTTTATCAGTATTTTGCTGTCAGATTATGAGGTCATATCAAATACACTTTTGCACAAGTCTGTCCTTAACTGTTAATCTCATTTTAATAGTGTAGATATTTCAAGTCATGATGTGTTTATAAAGCGGTAGATGTCACTAAACTAAAAGAGTTTGTAGATGCTCTGGAGGGACAGAATCAAAATTGTTTTGAAATCTGTTCATAGGAGAACTGTATCCTTTCCGTGTGTCCTGTGACAAAACCAATCAAGGCTGACAGACTGGAAAATCTCTTGCTTTGCTGCAAAAATAACGATGCCCTAGTATGTGCTAAATTAAGCCCACCTCTGCAGGTATTTCTTCTGCCCTACTAGCAAGAGGCAAATAAGGGAGTCAGAGTGATGTGTTCTAGGCAGCACTGAAATCTATCTCAGGAAACCTGAATTTAGTAAGTACAGAGTAATTTACTTATTTATTTTTTTACAGTTCATGTAAATTTCCATAGTGAGAAACATTAAGCTTCTTAGGAAGAAGAGCAACAAAGTGTCACTGACAGTGCACAACAAGACTTGAGTACTGCAAGGTTCTTGGTTCCATGTAGTCACCTCAGCTATTATAAAATAGCACACTATGGACACTTATGTAGCTATGTTTGATCATGGGTTCTAAGAACTTCAAAGAATTCCAGACCAAATATTTCAGATAAAGTGACAAAGGAAAAACCTACATATACAAATTAAACTTACAATCAAGACCTATACTGCCATTACCATTGTTTAGACTTGAAATGACAAGGAGTAGAATTTAAGTGAAGCTTTAAAGAATAAACTTGCATATAATCCTAATACAGTTTCTTTCTTTCCGTATGTTTCCTGAAAGAGTCTCCTGCAATATTCTTAACCATTTAACACTGCACCTATGCCAAGTCACAATGATTAAGGGAGATAAACAAATTCAGAATAATTCATCTCTACTAATTCCTACAAGGAAATGTAAATTAGCATAACCCTTGCATTTTAGGCACATTGGTCCCTAACATACATTAGGAACTATAAAGCAATTACAATTGCTTAGAATATATTAAAAAAATACCGGTTGAAATATTTATAACTTCACTTAAGTCACCAAATCACTGAAACCACATGTTTGTTCAGGAAATATGTTAAATGTCTCTCCACAAAAACAGGGCTCGAAGGAGACAAAAAGGCACCCTTTCAGCTGAACAGTTACGCTCCTAAGTGTATTTTGTTTAGGGAACAAAAGTCAAAGTTTCTGAAAGTGTGGACGAGGTAGACGTAGCAAATTATCAGAACTATTTCTTTTAAAAGCTTTGAAATGTGCCAATTGAATCAAACTTGATTTCCTTTTACTTGACAAGGTTTTAACTTTTCCTGTGCCAGGGAATGCTTCTAAAAGCTGCAGTATTATTTTTTTTTTTTCCACAGTGGTCCGTAATGCTCGGGATTTACATCTGCATGGAGGGCACATGCAAGTTCCCACCTCACAGAGGATTTCTATTACCTGTTCATGATGTCAACAAAAGCAAACCAAAACATATGACATTACCAGACATCACAGTAAAATGGGGCTTCAAAATTATGGCTTTAGAAGTAGACACATGCACAAACAAAAATATGGGAAGCCTCGCTGCACACACCAGGTTACACCTACGAAATACTAGATGCTTCAGAATATGCAAACCATGTAGATCCTAACAGTAGTAACCAAGGCAGCACCTAAGAGGTACAAGAGAAAGCAGCTGTTCTACATTACGATATCATGTTCTTTAAAACCATGACTGGATCAGGTAGAATCCTCTGGTGAGGAGAGGAAAATTTTCTTCCTGTTCAAGATACCTCATTTTCAGGGCTGAAGGGGAAGCTTCAGACTAGCGTAAGGGTAGGCAGAGAAAGAGGTTGAGACCAAGAAGAGCTCAGCAAGATCTGGGAACCTGCAGATTATTCAAAGACCAGGAGACTACTGAGAAAAGCAGATAGAGTTACTAAGGGTAACAGCAAAATACCAGCTCTGGGGTTAACCATCAGTGTTGGATAGCAGGAGCTATGAAGGAAATCTGAAAATACTCTAATAGATTTGATGAGTGACACCATATAGAATAAAAATCAAAAGTGTCCAAATACATAGTAAAGGATCAAATTCTCACTGAAAAATGTGTTGGAAAAGAATGTCTGTTTCCAGAGTTCCCCTAGAACACTTTGCCAGGCTGCATTTTCAAATTAACTCTCAAAACACAGTATCTTCTATGGACAGCCTCAGATTAAAGTAGGGTCCATTCTATTTCAGATTGCTTCCTCTCCCCACCTTTTTTCTCTCTGATATTTAGCCAAAGTATGAGCATTGCCGTATTTCTGATGTAGCACTGTCAAGATAGGGAAACAGAATTTGTAGCCTCAAATTTGTTTATTTAACATTATGATAAAATTTCCCAGTCAGCAGTTCACCTGCTTTGCCCCCAAAGGTATTTACTGAAAAGGAAAAGGCCTTTCTGATGGCATCTGTGGCAATAAAGTATTGGTATGCATCAGAGGAGCAGCATGACAGCCAAAACATATGTGAGAGGCTGATTTCTCCCTTCCTCCCATTAGTATCTAGCTATTCCTGTTGCAGAGCTTAAAAAATGCAGATTAATTATTTCCAATACATTTTTCAATGTCATTTCTAGACATATATTTACATTTTTATCGCAAATTCAATTCCTGAGGAGCTCAAGCATTCTGCAGACTCTGTGAAGGACTGCACCTCAACAGATTGTTACCTTGCAGAGTAAGAGGTGAGTAAATACTTCCCAGCAGGAGACAATAGTTATATAATGATACATTTTTAACAACTACTTAATATACTTAGTCTCCTAACAGGCTCCATCTTTCAATGGACACAGACTTCCAAGTAAGCTAACTGAAACATGATTGCTCTTTTAATATGAGCTTTGGCCTTTTTCAGCAATGAAATATTCACTATTCAATGCAACAAACCACATTGTCTTCAACTTACAGATATTATTAACAGTTGAATTATAAACAAGGTATCTTTGGATGGGTATATAAAGACAGACTGCACAAAAATTTCACAAGCTGTGTTTCAAACTTAAGCAACAAGAAAAGTCCTTGCAAAATAACAAGTTAAACAAGCAGATTATTCCAGTTATATGATTAAAAAAAATAAATTCATCCCCTGAATCCCATCTCAGTTCAAGAGAAACCAAAATTCTTTTACCTGGGAATTCATTTCGTGTTGTTTTGCCTTTCTCTCAACGTCACTGCCTCCTATGGGCTTCTTTTTGCAATAACCTTCCAGTCATCCAAAGTACAAAGTCCTAGTGAGAGCAAAAGTAAATAAATTAAACATTTTATTAGTTAAGGTAATGAATTAATGTTATTTTCTGATCACGTAATTTAGAAAAACCAAAATAAAAGTATCCTGGAGGGTATTCAAAATGTCACGTCAAATTAAATCTACAGGCAAAACCTACCCTTCTGCTTTCTAAATGCAAAATGATTTCATGCTAGAAGTGTACATCCCTTCAAAGGGAAAAAAAACTGACACAGGGGACCAACAGATATACAGAGTAGTGCAGTAAAGACTTACAGAGTAATCAAGATTGGGAAATGTAATTTGGATGATAGAGTATGTTTGGGGTTTTCATGCAAAGGAACATATGGACAATCAGTGTCAGATTAACATCTAAATATGATCAGATCACTGAATACTCCTGCACCTTTCAATACCGTTTCATCACGCTATGCCTATGAGGTACCTTCCAAATAATTCCTGTTAAAAATGACCTAGTTAACTGAGCAGAAAGACACTGAGAAACTCCTGTCAGCATAAGTTAATGATTAAATGTGGCACATGGCTTTTAATGTTTTTGAACATAGTTACGTAAGATTGTCAATTAGTGTAGATTAAGTAGAGATTTACAGATTTCAAAGGCTAACAGTTTAACCCTTTAAAAATCATTTCAAATCTTCAATAAAATATTATTTGATAACAGATTTCGGTCTTCTCTGTTTCTAAATCCAAAGGCAAGGAAGAATACCTTCCTGTTTACAATTTTGTCTCAAGAGAGAAGGAAAAAAAGTACTTCAATAAAAATCAATAAAGAAAAACAGTTTCCTATTCACAGGAGCTAATTATGTTTACTAAAAAGAAAGAAGAACAAATCAGAAATGACTTTCAGTAAAATGCAAATAGTAGCAGAGGGAGAAAAATAAAAACCCTGTAGTATTGCTTGGTGTGATTTTGCAATCACAGCTTTCAGAGGCAGAGAGCTGAAAAAGAACAAAAAGTAAGTTGCTTTCCAATAACACAGAAATAATAATGTTAAAACTAGCCAGTCAACAGAGGCAGAAAATGGGTAACTAGAGTCACAGAACCAGCTTTTAGTGACATAGTGATAAAAAGGAGATAAAAAGCAGCAGAAAACACTGATGCAAATAAGTATTTGTAAACACCAGATGAAGAGCAGCTGAAAGCAATAACTCAGGCTATAACATGGCTGATAAAGCAGCCTTGCAACATTCTAATCACCTACAGTCTCAGGACTCCTTTTTTGTGAGGAGAAAATAACTCATTGTTTTGATAGAGCAATAAATTGCATGCATAATTTTGAAGTGCTGAAAGAAGATGCATCCCTTAGGAAAGCAGACAGTTTTCAAGTAATTGGGAAATGGACACTGGAAATGGAATTACAATGCAGTTTGGATAGAACAATTCCCATATGGAGAGGTTCCTGCAGAGCAGTACGTCCTTATTAGACTCCTCTTGGAAGCAACATCGCTTCTGCTGTTTGACTCCACACTGGTAATTTCTGACCATTCCACCTCATCTATGCAGTGAGGGGGGGATGTAACATAACAAAGGAACAATCAGGTACAGGTTATAAGAAAGGATGTACAAGCATTATAGAAGTCTCCCACAGCCACCTATGGGTGCACATAAACTTTGACAGAGGATTGCCAAAAGGTATTTGAGAAACTTAACTTGCTTCATCACTAAGAACCAGGCAAGTCTCAAACAGGTTTTACATATAACTGGCTCCCACCCATACACTTTGCCAAATGCATCCCTCAGAACCCACAAAAGGGCACACAGGTCTAGCTAATAAGAGCATGGAAAAGCCCAGAATGAAATGTCACTGCAATACTATTAAAAACTGTCTGTAAGCATTTGTCTTCATTGTTTTTAAGTGATCCTGAAGTACAGAAAAATACGTGGATGGATCTTGGGCCAATAATAAATTCAACAGCAATGGAGCCTCAGAATGCAGATGGATGACATAAATGTATTGGAAACAAATTAGACAATAAATAATTGAACATTACTCTTGTATAATTAATTTGTTACTAACTGACGTTAATTGTACCTTTCCTCTCAGATTTCTGTGTAGCTGTTCTCAATAACATAGTTTCTAATTTGCCTGAAGCCTTGTGCCGAAGCAGCATGTGCAACAACACAGGGCAATGCTTCCCATAGCTCTGTGCTATTGCATTCTAATTGACTCTGCACAGACTCATGCCCCTGTTCTATACATCCGTAATAGAAGCAGAGCCTTTACACTTGGTAAAGGCTTTTGTCATCTCTGTAGCGTTTGCAACAGATTAAAGCTAGCATCAATAAAGAATCAGAATTCATAGCTTTGAGAAGGCATTCTAGTCTTTGCTAAAAATATCCCTGCATATTCCCATTAACAGTAAAAAAAAAAAAACCAAGCATGAGTCTTCTCTATGAGCATTCAGCTCTAAAATTGCCCCAGATCCTGACAAACAGCATGCAATTAAAATAACAAGATCAGAAGGAGAACAGAACAGGAATCAGATTTCTAAACCTCTCTGGAGGGTGCCATAGCTGCACACATGTTGATAGGACTTTACTTTGGTGATTATACTGCAAACTGTTTATAACCCTTTCCTAGACTAATAAAAAACACACTTGAATAGAGCTTCACCCACTGAGAGCCCAGAAGTTCTTTATGCATGAACTTTCCCTTTCATAAAAGGGATTCCTGTTTCCCCTGACCTGTTTGTCGATCTGGGATTATTTTTTGATTGTTTATATGACAGTAATACTTCTTGGTACACATCTAACAAAAGTGCATCAAACATTAAAGATGGCAGAAGATTAACTGTCACCAGCCAGACTGATGTGATATTTTGGTCACCACAAAACTCTTTATATTGGCAATCATGGTCACCATTACGAATTCAGCTTTTGTTTCCTTTGCTCTAATTAATTCGAAGAGAGGTCACACAAAACACAATTAGATGACAAAAGAATAAATTTTACTGACTTATTAACCTATCATTCCATATGAATTTTAATTCCTGACTGTACCTAGTGAAACTGGGGATAAAAACTAACAACCCATAGGGGTGTGTATGGAAATTTTAAGCCTTATCAAGCACCAATCACTTATTAGGAGAAAGCCCTGAAACATAGCAGCAGGAATTCCTTTGTCTTGCATCATTTTGACTGATAGAAAGATTTGGACATGGTGTCTACTGTTGTTCTACAAGACAGAAGATATTGTTTCATAGTGTGTTGTTTGTGATTAAGTGTTCTTTGTTACCTTGTGTATTTTTCTGCAAGACTCCTGCCAATTTACTGTGGCAGCAAGTCTCCTGCAGAAACTGCAAATGGAAAAAGGGCTGTAACCTAAAGAGTTTTCCCTACTGGTACTCGTTAGGCTCTGACTGAAAAGTCAGTTGAAAGAACTCACAACTCCCAAATTCCAAAGCTAAAAATGAAAATTTGGCAGCTACCAAGTCATAACCTGCCGAGGTTCACTCTGCATGTTTTAAGTGCTCCCTCGTGCAAGGGCAGAAACCCACCCCACTTGCACATCTTTTTGGAAACCATCCAATTCAAATATTTTCATTGGGTACCCATCATTCAATCCAAGTAATAATTTTTCTCTCCTTTTAACTAACCACAAGTTACCGGTTCTGTTGAATTTATATTTTCCACAGGCTCTTGAGAAGGGAAGATTTGAATATTATTGTTGCCACAAACCAGTTGGCCTTAGTTATAGTTTAGTTGTGGCTCACTTTATTTGTGAAGGTTTTATTATGATGAGAGGTACACAATGAATATACCTATACCCACTGGAGCTGACTTCTGCCACAGTATTTTAATCTTTGGCATATATTTCAACCAAATATACAAGTTTTATTAAATGTAGTTACTTAGTCAAGCAGTGAGAGACATAACTCAATCTTAAAATTACCAAATATGAAGTGCTAAATGATTATGTCATCTCATACCTATAAAGCACGCAGTTTCTTTTTTTGATATCTAACCATCATGGCTTCAAAGAGACATGGAGCAAAACAAGCCACATATCAAATGTTTGATTAGTAAGCTACTTCATCATTGGCTGCATACATTTTTTCACCCTGTTTAAGAACATGCAGGTAGACCATAGCAATGCGGTTCTCCCACTGGTTTCTTGCTGAAGTAATCCACCTGGATTTATTTCTAAAGACAGTCTCTTAATTGAGTTTGCCTTTTTTTTTTTTTTTTTCTTTTGTACAGCAACGTTAAGAAAGTATCTAAAGCAACACAGAAGAGGGACTTGAAGGAGTGGGTTGAAATCACAGAGAAAGTTTTAAGAATAAGGCTGATAGAGCGACAGAATCCCTTTTTCCTCTGCCATCCACTATAGCTGCAGGGAAAATTCAAAAACAAGATGTAAAGTATTAAAGTCCTTTTGAAGTCATAACACAGCTGCATACGACAGTGTATTCTCTGATTTTACACGAGTGTCTGGGTGAGATTTCACCTTACTGTGGAGTGCAGTTCTTCCCCAAACTTGCAATGACAAAGTTAATTTTCAGATCTTTCACCCATTCAGTTACTTGTAAAGTTTATAACTACACTAAAATTTCCCCTAGTATTAGGCCAACAACACTAAAAAGTTAATTGCTTATAAAAACCAGTATCGTAAAAAATAAGCCTCTGACTTTCATTCTCATCATCTGTGCTTCGTGTTTCTTAAACCAAAAAACTGAGAAGCAAATTTTATCATAAGGATACTGCTGAGAAGAAAATATGATTGCAAAGTTGCTAAAAATGCTTGAATGTTTTCAGAGGCATAGGCCTGAGTCTCTTAAGCATTGAATTCCTATTGATCTTAATGGAACTGAGGCACCTCTATTCCTTCATGCATCTGAGACTTGCATTCTTAAGGCCTTTCAATCATGGTGAAAAAAATGTACCCTATCACTTGCTAAGTAAGTTCACTCTAGGTCGTATTTATGTCAGCTTTCATATGGGCAAAGAGAACAGCAATCATTTTCGTGTAGCTTGGGGCTTGAAACAAGCTCTCACTTATACAGGAGTAAATTCTGGGTAATTCCATTTACTTCATTTGATTGGATCTGGCCTCCTGCCTCTGACACTGCCTGTGGTAAAAATAAAAAAAGAACAACAAAAAAACCCCCAAAACCCAACATTTTTTTCCCCTCCAAAATAAGATTGCATTTTAAGGAGAGTGCTTACTAAGAGGAATGTCAAGTTTTTGCACTGCTTACAGAGGCTGCTAGCCTGTCGATACGCACATTTAAGCACAAGCAACCAAAATTATGTTTTTTTGTAAAACGAGAGGGGGAAGTCATACTCAGATACAGCACTGACTACAAAATACCTTCCCCTTCAACACACAGTTACTATCCCCTCCCCACCCTCCAAAAAAGAAAATGGAAACCTACACAAACAAGACACCTGTGGTTGTATCACTGCATAAACTATATTGACAAGGGCAGAAAGATCCACGCTAAGGATCCAGCAGTTAAGAAAAGATGATAACTCAGATACTCAAACATCTTTTCTGGCACGGTAAATTATTTTTACTTTTTTTGTTTGCTCTGACGTGACTGTTCTGAGCAGTATCCTGCCAGGCAGGAGCAGGTGTACAGCTGCTAATGTGCCAGGTAACACACTGCTGAGAAGCAGAGCCAATTTTAAGCAGTAGCAAAACACCTTAATAGTGTTCAAAGTCTGGCATACCTTTGCATCACTACTCTTCAAAACACTGGCTTTTCTAATTAAATATACAAATATTCCATAACAACTTACTTACAGTTCCCTGTGATAATTATTCTTTCCACTGAAAATTATGGCAACTGGAATCCTCTGCACCGCAGCACATACTGTGTACGCCAAGAAAGAAATCAAAGCGTGTCATCACTGTTGATAGAAGGATAAATATAGTTGAAGTTAGATTAATATTTCCAAGATTACTCATTTCTACTTCAAAAGAGAAGCAAAGATCATGTGCAAAATGACAGCTACCCATCTGGGACTAGAAAAGTCACCATATGGATGTCTTTTTGCTAATTATAGATAAATTTTTGAACTAAGGGATTTAAAAGTAGGGATCTGTCAGTTCAAAAATATACTTCCTCTCCTCCCTCATTCAGGCAGTGCTTTGGTGCTGGCTAATCAATTAAGCAGAGTTTTGGATCACATAGATTTGCCTCACCTTTAAGAAGGTAGTTTTCTACTACTTCACGTAATGAGCAGTCACAATTGTAGCTCTGTTAAAGGGAATTTGTTACAATTATTCCATTATTATTATTTTTTAAGATCAGAGGCACCCACCTCTATAATCTTTTAACCCAACGTACCTCATATAAGGCAGTCTTATGGCCTCTGATATTACTGCTTCATGTAGTATCTCTACTTAAGCGACAGCATATACTCCTGAAAAGTCTCCCAAGTAGATTAAAAGATGTTTCAATAATATAATTATCCCCAAAGTAAGTTCCTTCAAGAGCAATTAATTTACATAAATGATTAAGTACGTATTCCTAACGTTGTGTAAGTTGGTTCCTCTTTCACTGTAAGATTAATTTTTTGTTGTATTTTGTCTGCTCTATTGACTGATTAATTCTCTATCAAACTACTGAACCGGTTGCATGTATTTATAGATCTATCACATTGTTCTTCATCCTTTGCTTTGATACACTAACAGAGTGGGCTTCTTGACCTTGGGAGATGTTTTCTATACTTTAAGTCCTAAAACAGAGCTCCTCTAAACCCTGCAGCTTTTGGGCTGCTTCTAGAATAGCAAACACTAGACGATACTCCAATAGCAATTATATCAGTGCCAAATGCAGAGGCTGCACAGTCTTTTCATGCCTGCTTAGCATTTTATAGCATTTATATGTGGATTGCATTAGCCTTTTTGTCACTACAGTAGAAATTAACTTCAGCACATAAAGATAGCTGATGTGAAGAAAACTGCGTACCTAATGAATGAGAAGAAGGTCGTTAAGAGCATTCTATGCTCATGACCTCTGATAAAGCCTCTTTTCCCTCCCCTTTGTCAAGTATACTTAAGGTTAAGCAGGGCAAGTACCTAGGATGTCACTCCTCCCTCCCAAATGTGCTAGGGCTGGGGAGCTAAAAAAATACAATTAAATTCTGACCAATGGCTCTGCTCTTCACTCCTCCCCAGAGAAGCTTAAGATACACCATGCATCTTCATCTGTACTTCACCCATACAAACCCAGTATGAATTCTGGTTAACATACAAGCCAGCATACAAGAGCCATTTTTTCATGCTTTTCTTCTCCTATCCTGGTAGAGTGTCACATTCTGTCCATCATGAAACTAAGCATCTATCCCTGTTATGCACAGAATTAGTCCCTGTACCTGCCCTAGACACACCCAAGTACCTACTTCCTGAAGGAAGCCAACAGATACCTTTGACGTTTACAATCTACACATCAGTGGGGCTGAGGATGAAAAGGCATTTGGAAATGGTAATTGCACCCTATCTATTCAGCTTACTACTTAGAAGACAACAATTTCACCTTGCAGAGTCACCACCTGCCTCAGGAGCTGTGCTTCCAGGGAAGGCGGCTGCCTGCAGGATGAGGGAAGGTGCTCTCAGCAGCCGATGAGCAAGGGCCTTTATTCCAGCTTCTCCCATTACCCTCGCTCACAGCCTAAGGGGAAGAAAAATGTAAAGCGATAAAAGACATAAATTACTTTACTTGCATGACTTAATGCATGTGGCAATGATCTAGCGCAATGACTGTCTACTGAGTACCATAACTCTCGATTTGAGCATTAGTTAAGTAATCCTTTATCCTACATATGATTCTTACCCCATCAAGGAGCTAGCTTAACACAACATTACTTCCTCAACTATAATGCTACACCACTTAACTACAAGAGTTAGCTCTGCCCTTATCACTGAAGCCTTATTTTCAATCATGTTATTAGAAACAACTTAGTAACTTATATTTTATCCATGACATGGAATCTGAAGTTAAACCACACATAGAAGTCTTCTGACTGTTGCAGTCACACTCCCAAATGAAGCATTTCCATCCCCACAGACCACAACCTCCAAAACCATCTTATGCCACTTCAGTCTGTTAGCTTCAAGTTTTTTCTTCACCTTACAGTTTTCCACCCTAGCTTTCAAGAAGTAAGATAACATCACACAAATTATTTAGTCCTTCAGCTAAACTAAAGCCCATACTTTCCTAGAAAAAATGCAGGTAGGTAGTCAGCCTTCCAAAGGATTGTCTAAAATTCAGCTTTAAACTCAATCTAACATCCATCCTATAGACAAGACCAGCAGTTCTTCTCAGCAGAACAAAGATATGACAAGGCACTAAAATTTTAGGCCTATATTGTGGCCTATTTCCTTTTAAGCAGAAAATCAACCTGCACCTGCCCTACTCGTTCTCTCCTCACACCACCTCAGCAGCCATCTTAGTGCACAACTCCCTACCATATCCACACTCCAGCTGATATCCAAGAAAGGGCTTTTCCCTTCTCTCATGCCCTAAAAAAATACCAAGCAGCACTTCCATTATAGCTGTCTCTTTCTCCTAGTCTCAGCTGTGGCTCTCTGGTAACACCCCAGCCCTTTTAAGTGCTTGAAAAATAACTCACAGATAAAGCAGTTGCACTCCCTCCCACCAGCAGACAAACCCCCCCAAAGTCCACAGCACGATAAGCAGCAGACCACAGACATCACCTTTTAAAAAGTCTCCATGTCTCCTGAAACAGGGTCCAACTGCTTTATGCTGCCCGTGGACACAGCCTCCTAGCGAAGTGTTTCACCTCCGCAGCTGCAGCTGCCCCTGCCCCTGCCCCTGCCCGCCACCCGCCCTCACAGGGCCCGGCTCCTCCTCTCAGCTGTGCCTTCTGGAACTATCTTTTGAGGACTCAAATGGTGGCCTCCTTATTTGTATAAAAACGTCAACTTTTTTTTTTCTTCTTTTTTTTTTTTTTTTAAAAAGGGCCGGGGGTTGGATTTAGGAGTTGCCACACTGAGTTTTCTGAGCTTTTAAGGATGTAGCTCTGATTTCAGTCTGAATTACCTTAGTGACACAGAAAGGCACAGGGAGTCACAGGCCTCACAAGAAGTCCTTAACTATTAGTAAGATGATCAAAGAGCTGCCTAAAGGCAGCATGAGCAGAAGCATTCGGGATAAGGTCCTGAAAAACTTACCTTTCATGAGAATCAATTGTTTATGTGCTACTGAAAAGCAGCATCTGCTTCCACTTGAAGGTTGCAAGGCCGAACGTGAAAGAATTTAAAGTTTGCTTTAAAAGATCTGTGGTTGCTGGCTCTGCCCTACTGTGTTCAGCAAAGCACTAATCTGCAATAAGGCAAACTCAAGCCCCTTGCTTATCTGAAAAATTAACAGTAAAAACTCATGTTTCTCACCTTTCTGCAGAGCAGGCTATTTTCACGACTCATCTAGGCCTTTCTGTACCCCTTCCATCAAAGCTATAACACTCTACAGAAAGTAATGTCACATTTATGGGGCTGGAGAAAGGGAGCAGACTCTGCCCCAAGGGTGCAGGGTGTGCCCCGAGGTGACAGGGGATGAGTAGGCAGAAACCACTTCAAACATAGCATAAACTTCTGGGTTTTGCTCTCCTAGGCTGGATTTTTAAACCAGATGATTGTACAGTGGATCATGCTTTAAAGCAATTACCTCCAAAATGTACAATCATTTTAGTAAAATACCTAATATCTTTTGGCAGCTGATGATAGATATAGTGAACTAACTCATGGGATGTAGCATCCCATTTACATATTTTTCAGTCCCCAGTGCTAAGCACTCCCCCCACAAAACTCAGGGCAAGAAAGGAGGAAATCCCTTAGAAGAAAAAATAAAAGAGAATTTTGTCTGTCGACTGACAGAAGCATCGGTATTGCTGGAGTTAAGGGATTGGCACAATCAAGTTGTTTATCTGCTGAAAATATGAAGCATAATGTGAATCATTACAATTCCAAAGAAAAGAAGATATATTTGAAAATTAACAACAGCATATGCTTATGCTTCCTTAAAATCAGCTTCAGGCCACTTGTTTGTAACCCATGATAATACCAAGCATGAAACAAAAGAAGAAAGTCCAGAAGTACATGGGTATGCAATGAGCACTGCTCAGGAGAAAACGCATTCAAGGTTCCATTGTACCAGAGCTGCTAGTAAGGCAGCCACGTAAATAAAATCTAGAAATCTAGAAAGTTTGGTGTTCTAAGTAGGGAACAATTATGTGAATTACGGTCCTTTTGATACAATGCTAACTTTCTAAAAACACGCAGACACATGTAGAATAGGATGTAAGGTAATGATGTGTCCATCCATCAAGATGGTTTAGCAAAACGATACTTCAGAACAAATGGCACAGGGTGCATGGTGGGGTGTGTTTCTGTGTGTTGTAAGTGTACAAAATTTTAATCACAGATAAATCATGCATTCTAATGTAATGACCCAAATTAAAGCAATTAAAAGGTATATACCCTATACAGCATGTTATTACACGATGGAGTTAATACTATTACACATATCTACACCTAAGGCAAAAAAATATTTGCAAGCAACTACGAAATTAAATCATCAAATCCTGAACAGAACGCTGGAATATCAACCCAGATGAAAATCAATATACTTTATCTGAAAAGACTTTAATAAAGCCACTCATGAATTCATGGCATGTTTCTTTGCCTTAGCACAGACTAACAAATATCAAAAAGTAGTTAGAATATGTAACTTGAACATCAAATAGATTTTCTTTTATAAAACTTTAATTGGTAAGTGTGCTTTACCTGCAACCTACCACTCAAACCTACTGTGGATATCTGAAAAGGAGCTTATATCTTACACTATGCATTGTGCCATGTATTATATATACTAGGTACCACCTCTAACCTGTATTACAATAATGATTTTGTTAATAGGTTATTCTAATGACTTTTTTTTTAACTTCATCATTAAATAATATAAAGAAAAGGGAAGAGCTTTGCCTTGCATGGACAAAATATTTGTTTCTCTGCTTACTATAAATAAGATTTTGATAAGTTTCACAAGATGAAAGGTTTTGTCTTTTCCATAGTAGAACACTTCTTCCCTAGGCAATATTCTCATGTTTTATGTGTATTCTTATCTGATATCATATGTGTCCATTGTGGTTTGCAGACAAAAAGTCACAAAAAGGAAACTAGTGCACCCAACAAGCTGGCTGAAAAACAGGAATTATCTTCAGGCATTCTGATTGTTTGCACAGCAAAGAATAAAACAATCAGGGCAAGCTGGCAGCTCAGCACCATCATTTGCATTTTGTGTGGACTGGGCTGGCACTGATCAAGAAGGGGTGGCCTAAGACCCATCCCTTGTGTAGAGCCAACACAAGTGGAGCTGCTGCTGAGGTGATAAAGGTTTCAATGTGGCACTATGTTGGAAATGTGTTAACACCAGCCACAACAGGAAATATCAGATGTCAGCAAGCATAAGGTACTTGTAGGAGAGCTGGCAAATGAAGGCCTTTCATTAATCTCTTACAGATGAATGATGCCTTCGCTACATACTCACACAGGTGTTTAAAGAGCCAACTTGTCTTATATTTATTATCCAGAGTACAAAAACCTGCACTGAAATCAGAGAAGCAGCCACTGGAGATGTGCTCCCTCTCTTCTCAGTAGAATATGTCTTGATCTTCTCTAGCATAGCTGGAGGAGAGGAGGAACCTTCACAGAGGGAACCTATTTCTCCTATGCAATAACCTAAAATTTTATAGTTCAAATAAATACTCAGCCCAGCTTCTAAAAGAAACAACATAAAAACTAGTCTCAGTAAGTACTGATTAAGCTTTTAAGAACTATGAGAGCTTTAATTGTGCATTTTCGTTTTTTTTTTATGTGTGTGGAAATGTATTATTACGACACTTAACAACAGATTCTAGCTTCAAGCAATGGCTGTGTATGGCGACTTCTCTGATGATTAGATTTCAATGAAACAGTTTACATCCTCTCCATTGAAGAGAAGGTTTACTTCTATAGTAAAGTACTACCATGGCTTAGTTATGAGATCAAAACCCTTTCCTGTTCTTGTACCAATGAAAAAAAATTTGAGAGTATAATATGTATTCATGTATGAACTTTGCTTTCACCTGAAACTTACCCACTGTTTCAACACCCATGCAATGTTTATTGTCAGTGGGTTAAACCACAATTCTATTTTTGTATAATCATTTTAACAAAGCATTATTCTTCATTGGTATGTGATGTTGCCAGGATGGTCTCAGAAAGGGAAATCAAGGTCTGCTATCAAAAATGCAAAGCACAGTGACTGTGGTTTAATACACAGTGCTTCAAGCTTCCCATGAAAATTTAATAATTTTTCATGTTTCAAAGAAACATCTGACTTCACAAGTGCTTGTGCCATTATTCACATGTATTTAAGTGTGTTACATTGCTGTCATTTCTTCTTCCGTTTCCACCCTCTAGAGAACATAAGAAAGAGAACAGAAAATTCCCCCCTAAGTATCTTCTAGTCCTTACAGGCTAAGGACAAAACAGAGATAAACATACACTTCAAAGCATGAAGTCATTCAAGAAAGTTGTAGTTTCAACTTTCTTCTATCTCTTGCTAATATAGTTGTTACACAACCGACCAAGATCAGAAGCACAGTAAAATGGGAGACAGATCCTGAGTCAGTACATCTGTGTGGCTTTAAAAAGCAGGTTTGAATTCAAAAGTAGGTAAACTCCTCAAATCTAAATAGTATATAAAAAAAATCTCGACACCCCAGAAAATTATCAGGAAACCAAGAAGCAGGTAATAGGATTGTTCTGTACATTGTGTCAGTAGCCTTTTCTCACAGGATGTAAGAAATAAGCTTTTCTAGCAGATGGAGAAAAAGGAGGGGTACAGTACGTTCTCTTTTTAAGGAACCTCCTCCTAGAAAAGTAGTTTGACAGGTAGGTATAAATTCACATCATTTACACATTTCTATACCTTGGGTAAGTGTAACCTATTAGTGCAGGATGATGTAACCAAGAGGTTTGAAACTGAGGAAAGATGAAAGAAGATGCAAGATGAAAGAGCTACAGTATGTGATGTGCAACTGACACCATTATTCCTATCACCCGTGTCCCCCAGCTCTCATAGATTAGGAGTGAAACACAATCTGCATGTAAGTATGAATATATTGAAAGAGCCATAGGCGGCAACCGGAGGAGCAATGAAATTGGACAAGCATTTGAAGGACACTTCAAAGAGTTTTACCCTAAGGAAGAAAACTTGGTGCTTTTTAAATGTGATTTTTTTTTCTTCTTAGAGTTTTTTCTTGTAGTGCAAATGCACTATTTCACCTTCTTTCTGTGCACTGAGGAACAAAACCAGCAAATTTGGGAGATTACCTATTATATTTGCGGTTTTATTAATCAGTATTAAAAAAGCAAACTTCAATATTTCATTTCAATTTCCAACAGAAGTCACTGCTGCATATTATTTTATTTTCCAACTCTCTTAGAATTACTAAATCATTTCATTGGCCCAGCTGGCTTTTTCATTTACTACTTTTAATGCAAGGCTAGTTGGAAGTCCTCTTTTTGAAATCTGTATTTGGAATGTATATTCACCACATATAAAACAACATAAGCAACATAACACTTTCTTTGTTGTATTTAAATGGCATTTTTATATGAAGCTCTGCTCTGAAACCTTACAGTTTCGTACATTACAGAACTTCAATCAAAATTCTGACAAAAGCCTTTCAAAATCCCTATCTGTAACCTCCTTCCCAGCGCTTACATAAGCCTCCAGCAGAAGGATGGTAGATGAAATTACAGATGAAAATACTGGTTTTCCTGGAAAATTTTTGGAGCCTTCCACTGCAATATCCAGCACTCTGCAATAGTGTCTTTGCCATGGAATGAGCTAAAAAAAGCAGCATCTATTTTACTGGCAGAATTGCTAAAACATAACTGTTTAGGTTATGCACTTACTGTGCTAATAGTACGGACTGCATTAAAGGAGTTGGGACACAGTACATGATTGAACTTCTGTTATTTGCGTCACTTATTAGCTTCTAGAACCTGTGAGAGCAGGAATAAAGTGGACAAAGAAGATTCAGCATCATGTGTTAGTCCATTACATCTAGCTACATGACAGATGGTTATAAATCTTTAAACTTCTATGGCTCTTTGCAAATAATGTGATAATAATGTGAACCCCCCTGTAATTACATTATTTCGGTGTTCTTGTACCTATACACTGGTGTGTGAGGAAACCACGACCTAACTCCATAAAACTTCCAATGTCTAGAAGTCCTTTTTCCTCTAGTGTATGTGCCCTTCTCTGAGACACGGTGCTTATCCTCTGCACTCCCCTCTCCTTACGGTGCCTTAGGTCTCCTGTAGCTGTGAGGAGCTCTTTCTTCCTCCTCAAACATAGTCCTAGCAGCGTGTGTAGCTATATAATACCCTCCTTGTTTCTAAATATTTTTACAGATCTCCAGGATCTCATCACTGAACAGCTTAGGCAGTCACAGAAACAGCTAGAGGCAAAATTAGGGCCAACATTTTGTGATGATCCATGCCTCTGTAGGAATCACTAAGCTAAGGCTTTTGAAAATGTTAATTTGTTTTGAGGAACATATTTTTAATTTTTTTTTTAGTTAGCCTGTTCTGATTTTTTTCCCTGCATGCTACAATATTTAAAGGACATTAAAACTTTTATAACAGTTGGTGTCTCCTATTCAAAGCAAAAATAATATACTTTCAGCTGTCTGGTTTTTTTATGAAGCTTTTAAAGAACCTTTATTATGTGCAAACAATAATTGACAATTCAAGACAGAATTACTATATGTGATTTTTTCCAAAGGGTAAACAGATTTCTTTCTTTTGTTTTGCCATTCTTTTTTCTCTCAGTATACTCTGCCCTTCTCACTTGGGTAGCCTCCAAAGCTCTGACTTTACATCCCCTATGTACATAGAAAGAAACCCACAGTTGAAATCAATAATATAATTCAGATTGGAAGGGATCTCTGGAAGTTATCCCATCCAGCCCGACTCACAGCAAGGTCAACTTCAAATTTAGATCTCATTGTTCAGGGCCTTGTTTGATTCTCTCTCTGGATAGAGATTCCACAATTTCTCTGGGCAGCCTGTCCCAGTGTCAGACTGCCCTCACCATGAAAAATCTTTTCCATTATATCCAGCTGGAACTGTCCTTGCTGCATCTTGTGTCTATTGGCCTCAGTCCTTGTGCAGTGAATGCCCATAAGACTCTGGCTCTGCCTTCTCTATAACCTCCCATTAGGTAATTGAATTCAGCAATTAATTTCCCCACACCTCAGCCTTCTCTTTCTAAGACTGAACGCTTGTAGGTCTCAGTCTCCTGGTAGTCATCCTCCAGCTCCCTCATCATCTTCGTGGTTCTCAGCCTGACAGGCTCCAGTATGCCAATGTCTTTCTTGTGCTGGGGTCAAAAAGGACACAGTACCCCAGGTGTGAGTGAAAGTTAAGTTTGCCTCATCTACTTATTATTTAGCTATATTTAGAGTAAGCAAAGTATTTAACTTCCAGAGTTTTCTTTCAGTATCTGCAAGCCACAAGGAATTCTTGTAAGTTGTGTGGCTAGATGGTATTTTAGGGGAAGTCCTCATGCAAGATGAGTTTCATATGCATTCGGAGTAACAGTGGCAATAGTTTTTCACAACTACCTCAAAAGTCAAATGACCGCCTTTTCCCCCTTGGGATGCATGCATATCCCATGCATCCTGGGATGCCTGTAAAAAAATAATCCTAGACCAAATCTAACAAAAGTAATATATTTAAAGCAGTATATAATGTTTAAGAAAAACATAGCGAGTTAATAACTCTCTCCAAAGGTGGGGTATGTTAGCAATCTATCTTTGTCCTTTGTCTCTGTTTCTACCATAAGTTAAGGGGGCCTATCAGCGAAGCAGCTGATCTATTTCCACAGCAGGCATTCCAGAAAACTTCTGTTACACATACAAAGGTGCTTGTGAGGCTCACCACATAGAGCTCTAGTTCAGAGCTAAGAGGGCATCCCTAGTTTGTATTCAGTTTATAAACCGTTCTTTGGATACAGATTGATTTTAAAGAAATGAGAAAAAAGACCAAATGAAAAGTAGTAATGATTTCAAGTCTGATCAATTGAAAGTAGAGGTTGAAAATTCCTTTCCCAGTCTGTTCACATATTTGTTCTCTGAAACAGCTCTCAAAGGAAGGGGCCTAATAAATAACACTTAATCATAGATTCGTGGTTTCTATTCAGAAAAGCATAAAAACTAAAAACAAGGACAGAAATGTTGGTCGCAAGGGGACAAATACATCCCTGTTCTAATTCTACTGGAACCTATAATCTTGAATTAGATACACAGAATACAAACTTGAACAGACATTTCAGTAATAATTCAGGAGATGATTTTATGAAAGAATAGTTATTCAATAAACATCAAGTGCAAGTGATAACAACAATGTTCAAACTGCCTCAAAGGATCTTCTCTGAAATAAATAAAACTAAGTTAAGACCCTGCTCAGACGTATACTGCCATATCCAGCTTTGGGAAATGAAAATCTAACCTTTCTCATTAGCCTCCTAAGTAGCTTTTCACACTTGCAAATTCTCAAGAGCCTTTGTAACATGGAATCATCTGTACCTTTAGAAGCTAACGTACAAAACAATTACACGAGCATAGCCTGGATCAGTTAATCCGGTGTTTTGTAATGCCTTCAGTTTTGAGCACTAATTGTTCAATGTTCTGTTCTCCAGAATATATTCACAGACAATTCCCATGAGCCTGAAAGTCCTTGCTAATTACCCCAATGATATCCATTGCTGCTCTCCTATCATCTAGTTCTGTGATTCACCTCTCTTACTCCTACATGGCCAGTCTTTGTTGAAGTCTGCCATCCTCTTGATCTCAAGAGACTGATTCCAAATCATCATAATCTGCATTTCAGAAAACAAGAAGCCTGATGGAGGAAAAAAAACAAAGCAGTTCCCTGTGACAGAACTGTAGGCTGCCACGTCCTCCTGACAGAATGCATATATTCTGCTCCACAAGACACAGGTATAAGGGCAAGGTGACCCACTTACTCCAGGGCATACTTTACCCAGTTTCTGGGGCTTTCGTGGGTGCATTCACAGCATCAACCATTTATATAAGCAAAACACAAGCCATCGACCCAAATAACGTGTTATCTTGTGGAACACTCACAGGAGAGTGTCATCCGTCCAAAGGGTGAAATAAAGCAAGTGTAAAGTTCACATTACATACTCCAGCTCATTTTTACACCTGATCATCTGGACCATGATCCAGGTGAATCTACAGCCCTGAGAAAAGGTCTTAATGACCACCCGATAAAGGTGTAGCTTAACTTTGAAGAAAGATGTACTAATAATTTTGTGATGCCCTTGCAATAGGCCTCTGCGTAACTAGCAAGCTCTTATGGCACAATGCCTTCTACAAAAGTACTGCTGATGTCTAGGCTGGTATATTTAAAAACAAGATTGACTGCGGGCTATTTATAAGTACTTCTGCTTGTGCACACTAAAACTGAAGGAGTTTAAACTAAGAAAATGCACTGATTTTGTGTCGTTTGTTTCTCCTTCGACAGAAAATTGACCACCCCCACCCCTAAATTCCCAATAGCTAGGCAAACGGAAAAGAAAAGCAAAAAGAGTGATGCCAAAACGTAGCTAAAAGAAAATAACATTTTTTCAAAATTGCTTTCTATCTTGGAGAGATTTTAAGATGAACAAATTTTCTTTCTGATCAACAGATTCCTTATATTACACCTGGATCTCTTGCCTAGTCCTCAAGCGGAAAAAGTAAACTCAAAAATACTTGAAACCTTTTAATATATTAGATGGTTGAAAATGGTGTGGCAACACTTTCTTTTTATCTTGACTTGAAGCTTTATTTATTGCTGATAAACTCAGTTGACAATTGTCCTAATGATCCCTTCTTCATGGGAAGAAACAGAAGTAGAAAATTTCTTTGTCACACAGTGAACAATAAAGTCACGTACAAAAGAGTGATGGGAAATGAACAGGACTGTCAGACCAGAATATCAGAGAGATCTTTGAGAAAAGAAAATATATATGACGAGAAATACGTAAAAGTTTTTCTGACAGCTGGATCTTTCTTGAGTCAAGATTTGACTTTCTTGAGTTGGTGTTGTGAAATTTAATCTCTTTGGGTATTCTGTAGTGTTTCTGCTCTCTTGGCCCTTGCTTGGCTGGAAACCTAGATGGCCTGAGCTAGGTTACAAAATATACTGTTCTATGTAACAGTTTAATAATATGAAAATATTTGCTTCAGTAATTGCACCTGTGAAAAAAATCTCAGATGTTTATTAGAAGTTGTCACAAAACTTCAGTACCCAGGTAATATAAGTATTATTTTATCAATAATATTACCTTAAATTCCTGATAAAGTGTCAGCACGTGACAGGCAAATTCATCTCCAGTTTGCCTTCTGGTGTATGAGGCTGAGGAACATGACTGGGAGGCATGCAGAAGGAGAGAGGTTAATGGAAACAACAGAACATTTGGAAATCTCAGTGGAGCTGGAGCAGTAACTACAGATCAGTCTCTCACTAAACTAACTTTTCATCTTTTCCTGCACTTTTCGATTGTCAAATTTTATTTTTTTATGGTGACAAAATGTTTCTTTGAATTAGGCCATCATTCTGACTGCAGCTGTTAAAGGGTGGTTCTGCAGCCTAAGATTGCTTAATAATTGTTACTATCACTAATAGAAGTCTTATGTCCGTACTGCATTTGGAACATTATTTTATCATTTGCAGTATTCTAAAATAAAAATAAAAAACAAGGAGTGTTCTACAGACAGCCTGTCAGTAGACGCAGAGAGATTCAAATAGTGTGAAGTTCCCATCTTAAACATGCTCCTAAACTATTGGATGAGGTCTTAATCCCAGTGTTACTAGGCAACATGTTTACAAAATCAAATATAATTTTTATTCTCTGTGAGCGTTTTGAATATTCTGATCTCCAGTTTTTGGTCTCTTTCATTATTGGTTTGCTGTAATTACACTCTATATTTGTGCTCAGTGCAGTCCAAAAATGTTGATTTCTGTCAGAGTTTTCTTTAGGACGGAGCTAAATCTATGATGAAAATTAAAGTTTTTGAATAAACATCCACCTGGAAAGACTGAGGGTGATAAATTAATCCAAAGGATTGCTAGGAAGGTATTTCATGATGTTGGAATGAGATTTCTGTTTCTCAAAGATTCTATCTTCATTGATCCATCCTGTACAGTGCCAAGACCTGTAGCTTAAAAAGAATCCCAATCACATCGTGGTTTTATAAAGGTAGATCCCACAGTCCCAAGGAGGTCAAAGCCCACCTACACTAATGGATGTACATACACTGCATACGGAAGAGCTCTGTGATCTTTTTTTGGTTTGTTTTTATTTAATACCTATTGCATACGTGGGACAAGAACAAGGAGAGGTTACGCTTGTTTCCCCCAACTGGGACTGGTGAAAAAGCTAGAGGCTGAATATTGAAGATGCCCTTAATTTCAGAGCTGGGTGAATACTCCAGTTTGAATTTTACTTTCTGACTGAAATGACCATGCATAAGTCAGCCAGTGCTTGGCTGACCCAAACCTGCCTCCATTTCTTTCAAAATATTTCATAATATTTGGAATTAAGAATTATTATCTTGCCCATATTATTCTCCACCCTACAAATAAACTGAAAAATCATTATATATCTGATTTTCTTCAGTCCAGTCTAATCCATTCGTCACAAGACTGGTCCTGATGTCTTGTTCAGTAGGCACTTGCATTTCTGATTTTACTTATACCACGAATACTAGCATGCCTGGTTTGGTTTACTCTTAAGACAAATTTTCCCATTAAATGTGACTTTAAAGCTAAATCAATCAACCTTGTATGCATGTAATGATTCACAGCTTTTGTAGCTCTGGAAACGTATCAGACTGAAAAACTCCATGTAGTATTCATTCTTTGTTCATATTGTTCCTTTCAAACATGTCACACGAATGAGAAGAGTTTGTTATTGATGTTGGCCCATTAACAAATCTGTTTTATGCTAACACTGGCTGTGGTATATTGAGGCCATGGAAAAAATGACAAGAGAGACCCATTTTCCTGTATTTGCATCTGCAGACAGTAGCCATTTTCTAAGCAGCAGACAACACCATCAGAGCTCTGAGCTTTGCTTTTCATATCCCAAACCTCTAGTCAATGTATGAAGAAGAAAAAGTAATGCTTACTTAATAATGAAGGTGTAAGCAACTATTCAAAAGAAGACTGAATGACCTGAAAATGCAATATAATGGGTAATCAGGTGGGGAAGTATCCAAAATAACTGATTTGTGCATCTGCTCCTGTCCATAGGAACTTCACAGCATTCTTATGTCTGAATTTCATTTATACTGCCAAATCCACCTCTGTAATTATTCTAAATGTTATTGAATACAATGGAAGTATAACAGATGCAAGTTGACACATCATTTTCTTTCCTTCTATTTTAGTCATGGCTACATATTTTAAACCCCTATGCCAAAATAGGGGACCTCTATTTACGACAGAAGGGCATGAACCTGTCATTTTGACAACTAAACTTTGAAATTCAAACAAATTGAGGTAGGATGCCACTTGGCTGCACTAAACACTAAATCAAAAATATTTTTTTAATATTTATTTTCACAAAACCAACTGACAGTATTTCCTTCTTTTTTTTTTTCCCTGCTGCTACCAGTTTCATATCACCACACAAGCTATTTGCTTAAAAAACAAAGAACAAACAAAAAGCCTCTCAGTTCTTTAAAAAAAAAATCTAATAGACTACTTTCAAAACACAGAAATCACAGAAAAAATTACAAATGTCTCATCTGGTCTATGCTTAACTGAAAATTAAAAATGTTGTTGCAATTATGATTTTATATTTTAACTCTGAAACAAAAATTACTAGGCTTTAAAAAATAAAATGGCTGAGTTATTAGATTTTGTGAATTGCCTGCTGTGCCCAGGCAGTAATGTTTTCTAATGTGTATGTCTATATCAATATAATGACAGCACCATGCTTCAGATCAACTGGGTACTAATTACAGATTTACCTGATAGACTGGAATGGCTCCCAAGGAGCTGCTGCACTCTATTTAGCAAGTAAGTGATTCTCCTAAAAGCTGCATAAGGACTTGTAATGCTAAATAATCTCATCTGGATACCATTTTTTAGTACTTTTTTTCAAAAAAAGTTTGATGAGTTTCAGGTAATACCTTGCAAAGATGAGGTAGGCCAATGCAGATACTTGGAGCTCCAGACACTGAGGTTTTCCTTGAACCCACAAAGTCCATTTGCATCAAAGAGAGATTACAGCCCTTGAAGCAACTCCTCCACTGCCAGATCTAGTGAAATGGAGAATTCTTCATTTCATGCGTTACAAGAACCAGGATACATCCACTGAAATTACGAAGCAGAACATTCAACAAAAATATAAAATCATCTAGAAGCGACACACTATTAAATTGTGGATCCCATGAGTGCAAGAAGTTGTGAAAGCAATAGGAAAAGGTAGGTTCAAAAAAGATGAGCACAGGGAATGCAGCCAGCAGATTGTTAACGCGATCTGGGTACAACCTTACAGCTAAGAACAATCTAAAGCTCTAATTTTTTAAAAGTAAGAGGATGGGTTGACGGAATTGTTTTTAAGGCCCTAAGTACTTTCTACTGATTTTTCACATCACCGAAGCAGCTGAGGCTGGTATAGAGCCCATAGTGTGTATGCTAACTCCCACTGTAGAGCATAAACAATCCCACTGCAGCTTGTGGGAAGGTGTTACTCAATGGGAGCCGAGTATCAGGTTGTGAGCTGTAATCATTGTTTACACAAACTTGGAAAGCCTCAGAGAAAGACTAAAAAAGACAATTTTTAATGAACACTCTCTGAAGAGGTGATTAATTTGTTCATGACCTGTTACTAAAAATGTAACCAGTGTAGTGTAAAAAAGGTTTTATATTCAATATAATTGCTTGCCTATAATGTAATGGTAATAATGAAAACACCTACAGTAAAGGCTTGTTAACTCAGTGTGGGATATGTGATCCCTTCTGCAGTTTAAAGCAGAGAAATTATTCTGAGCCAGCATCAAGAAGAATTAGACACTTGCTTACGCTCGTTACATCTTTTTGTTTCAAAAGCACAGTAGCATAATCAATTGTTCCCATCTCATTTAGAAAATCAACACTCACAGTTCTATTATGAATCATCGTTCTCCTTGTCTATCACTTAAAACAAATATGTTTCGCTCTTCTTTGATTGTTCTTGTCTTTCAGGTTTTCACTTCTGGATAATAAAAAGAACATCACTTACTACGCTAAGTAATTCGGTGATTTCTGAAATATGTACCCTGGGCAAGGAAATGAAAATTACACACAAACCACATTAACAACACAAAATACTCTACAGTTTATAAATGTTGCATTCAGATTACGCTGTGGACAAATTCTTACCATTTACCTAGGCTGCTTAGTATCTTGTTCTACAGGAAAATTTGACATTTGTATTTAAACAACATACATTGCATCCAACATGGTAGCAAAAGTGTTTGCACTCTTCTGGACCAGAATTAAGTCACTGGATACTGGGAGGAAATAAATGAGCACAGCTGAATAATTAAAAAATTGTGGCAGAATTTTCTTGAGTTCATGGTACTTCTTAGGTTTTGCACCGTAGGTGTTTTTCCTGACATGTTACTTAGGGGGAAGAAAATAAATCTCCAAATGGTTAGTAGTTTATAACTCATCGTTACAGATCAGATTCTGACTTCAGAGCACTAGGTAGTGTCTTATCCTTTCACATTGAGATTTATTCAACAGAACTAATCTGAAAATGACACAGCATTCAACAGCAGTAATTATAAGCCTGCTCGCTCATTTTCTGCAGATACTTCTGGGGTTTGTTGCAGTGATTTTTGGCTTTTGTTTTTAAAATCACTAGAAAAAATGTACTAATAAACATATGATAGTGAAGCGAGTCCAGACAGCAGATCATAGGTGAGAAATTCTTGGAAAACAAGGCCAGAAATAGCCATTGCTGCTAGGGAGAATTCCCTGACCCGGGGGAGTAGCGAATTTCATTTCATTGTTTTGTTCATTTTTTATAGGGTAGAGGTCTTTATTTTGCTAAGCTTTAGAGGTTCAGATCTTCCTAATTTCCTCACAAATAATCACATCAGAAATAGTCAAGAAATGATTAACAGAAACCTCCAGTTTCTTCTTATTATTACTGACTTTACACTCAGATATACAAGCATGCATATAAAAGCCTTACACCCTGCCTTACAAAATACAAAATTATAGCAACTCCTGCAATCAGATTGAATGTAATAGGATTATCTGTTCAATCTATTCACTAAGAGCCTCCATGCATGCTTCTTCAAATCAATAGTTATACTTAATAACAAACTGTAAAATGCACAGCTATTAAGAACAAGAAAAAAAAAATTAAACACTCCATGCTTTTGAAGTTTATTTTCAGCAGTCTTCCCCTCTGAAAAAAGAAAGGGGTAACACATTATATTTTAATGCTACAAAAGCTTAAAAAATGGGATTTTCTAAGGAATCCGAGGAGATCAGGCACCTATTCCCTTAAGCTCATTTGGAAGTTGTAGCGTTTATCTTCAGAAGTGCTTACAGCCAGCTGGAGAGAGGCTGCCTGAAAGGACCTCATCAGGATTTTGCAACCCTGAAGTCATGTAAGTTGTACCACCCTCTTCATTTGCTGGAGTTTTTAACTAACGCAGGCAACGTTTCTGTTGCAAAAATCACAAGTGCACCCCAGCATGCCCTAAAAGGCTGGGGGTGAGGGAAGCACATTCTAAGCTTAAAAAAGAGGAGGGAAACATAAGAGAGCAAGATTCCCCAGGGGAGACAGGTTATCTGTGAGATGCATGGGACTCAGCCATCCTTGAGCTGAAAAGGCAAGGCAGGACTGAGGAGCAAGGGGACAGCCTCGCTGGTCTCTGCTGGGAGTCCCTGCGCAGGGAAACAAAGATGTGATGAAAATGGTTGTGTGCTGGGTTCTGCTGAGCAGAGAAGATTCACTATGAGGCTAAACTATGTACTTCTGGGACCTGAAGCCAGATCCCACCAAGGACGGACATGCCTCTCAACCCATCCCAGCTGGAAAGGGCTCTCAGAGCCTCTGGGAATGGCACGAGTGGGCAGCTGCCAAAAGCTGACAGGACTAGTAGGAACTGCAGCAGGGCTGAGGGAAGCGGGAGCCTTAAGCTGTACCTTTCCGTATTAATGTTTTGCTAATACAAAACAGAGCTGAATTTGGGACTTGCACAGTTGTTTTGTACTGCTGGGAAAAAAACATCCCAAGGATCAGTTGGTTCGCACCCAGTGAAAGAAGGGAAACAGAAATAAAGGCAGCAAGCGCAGACAGCTGTGAGGGAAAACAAGCAAGATGAAAATCATAAACCATGGTCTGTGAGGGACTCTTCTGTCTATGTCCTATTCCTAGTGATAAGTTGATTGTAGTTCTTTCCCAAGAGCATTCCTACCACACCAGAATTCAGAAGCAAATGTTCTGATTTTTCCCTTAGAAATTTGAAGCAAATATATTAAAGAGAACTTCTTGCTCAGACACAGGATCATGATTAGTGAATGGACACAAAAAGTCAGGCTTTCAAAAGCTCTAGTTTGGAAGAGGCACAGTAAATACTACTAATACAATCTTGTTAAACAAATGGAGATGTGTGAAATCTCTGACTAATTCAAATTGATTCTTGTACTGACAATGCTATATGTTTGTAAAGATTTATGAATTTGTTTTTATAGCTCGGGAGCAACCAACTGTTCCTCTCAAAGTCTGGCTATCTTTGTTCTGCGTCTGTAAGGATGGCAAGATGAATTTTCCAATATATGAGTGGCATTTTAGCATTAAAGAAAACAGCTAAATGGTACATAATATAGTACAGGAAGTACATAGACATTTAAAATTGCGGAATTGCACTGAGCATATGTCTGACATGGTAAGAAAAGTAACTGTTCATACATTAAAGGTCTGCAAGGCATGCTGCATTTGATCCCCAAAGAAACAAGTTCAATAAAGAAATATATACAATGACATGCTGAAAACAGTGAAGTCAAACACAGAGAGCTCCTTTCATGCATCATTTTTGATTGTCCTACTTTGCTCTGTCAGGAACAGCCGCGACAGCTTAAGCTTTAAAGCTTTTTGACATTGCAACAAACCAAACAAAGCCTAGTTGCACATTTTGGAATTTATTTTATACCACCCACATCTAAAATATAAACAAAGTAGGGAGTTTTCAGCATTCTCAAACAATAGCAGCCACTGGGGACTGTTTCCAGAGATATTTTCCTCATATAAGGATTCTCGCTCTCTGAGCAGAAAAAACATACTTGATAGCCAGCTCCAGCAGCCAGGCTGGCCAACACAATTATTGCACATTCTGTCAGCACATTTCCTCCCTTCAGCTTTACTTCTCCAATCTTTTTCAATATTGTTAAAATGAGCAATCATTCGTGATTCACACTCCCAAAAAAGGCAGAAACCAACAATTCCCAATGGCTATAAATTATTAATGCAATTGTGTCAATCACATAGAGCTTAGTGCTTTTAAAAATGGAATAAGATTATCTGCACAGTTATTTTCAATCAGATTCATGTCTTATTAGGGGGCATTATGCATATGGCTTGCTTTCAGAAAGCTATCTTCTTCAAAAAAGATTATTGCACAGTCATTTCTTGTGAAATACTATGCAAGCTCTACACTTAGATACCAAATCAATTTTTTGTTTCAGGAAATAATTATATGTAATGGGTATTTTCTTTTGTAGATCGACTGATTCTTTCCAATGTAAAAGTGTGTTCTGTTCTCAGTCGTTATTCCCATTCAAACCATCTTTGCTTTGAGTTGGTTCTGATTTACACCAGTCTAGCAAATATATAGGCAGATCTGGTGGCTGCTGTATGGCATTTTTTTGCTGCAATAGAAAAGTTTGTAAGAGTAACTGTGCAATGTATCTGTTAAAATATAGATGGAGTTATGGCTGTCTGAAAAACTACAAGCGAGAAAAATCTTTCTTTCTGGTACACAAAAATCTAAAAAAATCACGGTCAAGGGCAGTAGAGATTCAAAAGATTTAAGTATAAAGGTCAGTTTTGTGGAATCCAGAAGGTGGTCAAGGGAATTATTTTCTTTGTGTGTTCTCTCTGGCAAACAGTGTTTGAATGTTTAATAGCTTTTGGACTCTGTCCTGCCAGGCTCTGCACTGGAGGGAGTATGGAAGAGGCTACACGAACTGGAGTATGATTTTAGACTTACTGTTGTGTCTTGTAAGAGGTTTGGAAAATCACCTTTGTACTCCGAACTCCATATGACATACTCACATTATCCCAACATCACACCATGGTGTCTCGGACCCATCAATACACTGAATGCAAGGAAACTGCAACCAAATTCAGAGATGCCACAAGTTGCAGGAGCAGAAAAAAAATTCCACCTGGCTAGTAGGGTGGAATCTGACCTGCATTATATTCAGACAGTTTGACAGCTGAAATACTGAAATCACAAGATTAAAATCACTGATTCAGAGCATATAAACATGTTCCATGTAATGAAACTTAAATATATTCTGAGTCAACAAAAATGTCAGTAGAAGACTAGCACGTGCTTAACTGCCCTACTTAATCTAGGCCAAAAAGCAGCTCTCACTTTCCAAGACCCTTGCTTTTTGCTTTAAGCATTAGATTATTTTATCTCTTGCATTGATGGAAAAAGTGATCTTTAAAGCACTGAGCTGTCAAAATACTGCATCAGGATTTTGCTATATTATTTTATATATTTCAGCTCTGTATTTCAAGTACTGGCAATCATCATATTGAACACATCTTCTACAATATGGAGAACTGTCTGATTCTTGCGGTCATATGCCGTGGTGCCATTTAACAACATGTATTCCCATCTGTGAATTTGCTTTCTGGCATTTGGCTTGTACTTTATTTTTCCCATCTAGAAGTCTGGCAATAGTTTCTCACTATTATTCTGATAAGAGCGTGGGTCAAACTCGTTCCACTGTGAATGTGCATTTGTACTTGCAGAGAGTGAGTGATTGATTGGTATCAGGCAGAAGTGACTTCTCCTGTTATATTTCTGGCATGTTATTCTGTGGTTAATCAGTTCTACTGAGTGTCAGTCAAACCCACCAGATGTGACTCTAATGGATAGCTGCTAGTTGCCTGATGTCTGTTTTGTCACTGATGTGGCTAGAGTGCTCTTGAAAGTAAAAACAAAAAAAAAAAAAAAAGAAGAATATGTAGCTTAGCAAGTATGAAAGTGTGAGGAAGCTGGGAAGCTATATGTAGAAAGCAGCTGAATTTGTATATCTCTACTTTTAAATACTGAGTCAGCTGATTTTTTTCAATATGAATTACTCACAGGACTATCTGCCCTTGTTTAATCAGGAAAGATTCATGCAAAACAGTGCTTGGGATGGGATTTTTTGGTATGTCCTGTGGGGGGTAAAAGAGTGTTATTATTAATTTAGTTATTTAAACGCTTAGTGGTTCTGGAACACATGCATTATGAATAATCTTCACCAACACCACAAAAATTTACATCACGATTATGCCTTTTTAGGCTGAAGCCGAGTCCCATTGAAGTAAACACTGTCATGAAGAGAAAAAGGAAGATTGTTCTCTCCCAAAAGGAGCTTAAAATTCAGTCATAGTGAAAGACTGAAATTCTTTTCATTTAATTAAAAACCATAAATCCATCCAGTTTTAGACACAATATGAGTCAAAGACTGCAACTCGAAACATCCCAAGATTCCTTTTCCATTCTGGTTTAATGTCTGAGGCTGACCCTGGAATTACCAGATATCTGACAGCCAGCAGACTGGAACTTACAGCTCATATTTATGACAGATGTGGTTAGATTAGTCAAACGGCAGATGTTTAAGTATAAGGATATTTATTCAAACATATTCTTTAGCAACTGTGCATCCCATTCTACTGGCTCTAAACTATATTTATTGATCTGACCAGCCCTGATACAGATTTTTAACAACAGGTCAATTGTTTCAATGTTATTCAAGATTGTATTATATTGATGTTTTATTTACCATATAAACAAACTTCTGTTGTGTATTTGCCAAGCTTTGCAGTAGCCGTTAAATCCACTGCCTGCACAGTTCACTTATTCTCTTCATTCATTAGCTTCAGTAATATTATTTGTTTCAGCAGGATTTGGCTTCAGAAAGCCTGCCTGTCATTTGGAAATAAAAGTAAAATGTGTAACACTTGCAGCCAAACTCTGCTCATCCTACTCAGTTTTACTGGAATCAACAAGATCACCAAAGTATGTGCAGTGCTAGTCCTGCTTGTTATGGAATAGAGCTGAGTAGTGAAATGAAACAGCTTATAAGTCCTGAGGCCCCTTAGAGACCAAACTTTGAAACTGTCTACACATTTTACAGTTTTCAAGAATTATAAGCACCTTTGGGATGAATAAATCTCAAAGTTCCAAGTGAATTCAGTAGGTGAGCTTGTTTCAGGAATTGCTACAAGTAGCTATTTTTAGTTTCTGTCTTTTTTATTGAAAAAGAAATTGAATCAAAAAATGAATTTTCTTGGAAATTCCAAGGTACGTTCTTGTCCTAATGCAAAGCTATAGCTGCTGATGGCTGACCAAACTTACCTTCAAATCTATTCCTAATTTGGAGATTCAAATGATGCACATGATGTCTAATGGCAGCTTAAGTTACAACCTCAACAATTATTTTTTTATTTTGTTTTTAAGCAAACTATAACTTAAATCAAGCATGAGTTATAAACCTTGCAATGAGAATGGAGAAGGGTAATCATGCTTCTTTATGATCACGCAGTGAACCGTGACCCTTTCTCTTCTGACACCTTAGAAAATACAGATATACATCCAATGCAAAGCACAAACTGACCTTAATTCCCTGACCTAAAACATTTATATGCATTTGTCACTTTTAATTTTCAGTAAAAATTACATAGTATCTGAAACAGACCTCCAGAAAGTATTTGTGGTGGTTTTACATTTTATTAATAGGTCAAGAATAGGCCAAGTTCACAGCCATTAGTCCTAAAACTCCTGTTCTATAGAAGCACATTTCATAAACTAGAAGTGAATTTGGTGGTTTGGCACTTTCTTGATTGGTGCAAGTGTTTTGCTTTTCACGTTGCTGAGATATCATTTAAAAATAATATGTTAAAGAAGAATTCTGAGGAAGAAAGTCTACCCTTACCTTCATCTTGTCTTCCTTAAGATAATGATACTGATAAATGTAGAGAAATTATGAATTATTCCAAAGACTCAAAATTCAGCAGATAGTACTTTTACAGTATAGTATTCTTACACACTTAATATGTGGGAATGTATGTGTGTGTCTGTATATATGCACACAACAAACTCCACATCTTTTTATGTGTGACTTCCCTGTACCATAAACAGACAAGTCACAATAAGCAGTAGCTTCAATAATTCCTTCGAAGCAAATACAGCACAGAAATTTGGCAAGGAGGACACTGGATATAGATAACACTGATAATGCCAAGAAAAAGGATCTAGAAGTGATTTTAGAAAAAAAGAGCAGTTTGGCAGTAGGGATATTTATAGTACTGGAAGCATAGAAGAAACCTGAAGCTGAACTTGGAAAGTCAAAGGGAGCAATAAGGAGACGTAAGGGAAACACTGTGGTTATAGCTGAGTCTCATAAAGGCAATGATCACCTTTATAACATGATATAACGAAAAATGGAGCGCTGGACAGGAGAATTTTTCACTGCATAAACTTCTATCAAGGGGCTAAACAAAACATCACAGAGCTGACTTCATCCTGTTAGGAATTTAGGGAAACCATGCTTGCACTCTATTTATCAATTTACCCATCCCTGCCTATGCTGGAACAGCAATTCTACAGAACTTAATTAACTGGTATTTGTGAAGTCCTGCAAAGTTAATATTAAAGCAGCTAAGCAAGTGCAAACTATTACTATTTTTAATATGTAGATGTACTCCTTGGAAAGAGATAAAAGTTTTACTGTACATGTAGGAATAGGTTAGGCCCTTTAAAAAAAGTCAGTGAAGAAGAAACAAACAAACTCAAACCCCATAGTTGTAATTGGGGTCTCTCTCAATTTAAAATCTGCAGGGGAAAAAGTAGGTGAAGAGATGAAACATAAAAGAGAGGAGTAAGCATTTGGTATTGTACCTAATACTTCTTGAGTGAAACTAAAATACAGAGCAGGAAGAATAGAAAATTCTAGTTTGTCTAGCAAACCAATTCACTTCATATTACTGTATATATATATGTTTTCATGGCCTCAGATGTGGTCATTACCAGTAAACAAGTTGGCACAAGTGTCAGAAGCTTGCTGTGGTGAACTGTACAGTGCCAATGTCACTCTGGCACACTGCTGGCACTGCATGAAGGCCAGGGGCCAGGTCCTTTACTGGGGTATCCCATTTATACGGGTCTGCTCTGGTCTTCAGCAAGCCCTGGTCCTCATAGGGAAGGAGACCATTACAACAGAGTATCTAGTAAACATGTGAGAGGATATTAGCAACACCTATCTACAGCACAAGATACTCTCTCAATAATATTCTCTCAGCCAGTGACAAGTATGAAGGTGGGCTCCTGCACAGATACGCCATGAGACAGGTACGTTCATAGTGCAGAAGCACTGAGCTGGTTTAAGACTCAGTCCTTAATGGCTTTCTGACAAACCTTTGGTTGTAGCTTCAGCACCAAGGAGACATGCCATTTCAAATCGCCACTTTAACATCTTCATAGCAAGCTACTACTATTATGCTGTTCATACATGTTTTTTCCTATGTATACATTCTCATCACACAAACAACAGCTTGCTCTAATTACTACCATTGTGCACCCTCAGATCAGTTGCCTGTTGCATCTGGTTTTTACTTTCCGGGCCATTTGATCAAGTACAAGAAGCCTTGTGTCAGACCTGCAATATTAATAATGAGATTTCAAAACATGTGTAAGGATGGTACTGAGGAAATGCATTACTGAGGTCGACTTATTTCATAAACTTGTCCAGTGATTCGGTCACTGCATTTAAATCAGCATCTCCAGAAAGCTGGTGGATTCTTATGTTGGAGAAGATACAGATGCTTTTATAGCTCCACAACTGTTTTGTTTCTTAGGATGCTGTATAAGTTTATCACAAGGGTCAGAAAGACAGAATAAAAGCTTCCCACAATGAAAGCAAGCTGTTGGGTTGTGTGGTCACGCTGCCCATGCGACATCACTTTGGCACTGCCTTTTTAAGTGTTCTTTATGCTTGTTAGGTTCTCCATGTTTGCCAGGCTGCTCTCTGATTAATCCCACCTGCTCTAGCTGGTAATTCACTTACAGTCTTTCAAATGACACTTAAAAGGGACTGGGTGCTGGGGGAGTGTGAGGGTTAAACTGCTGGCCTTGAATATTGCACAAAAGAGCCTGCTGCAAGAGCTGCAGGTAACAAAATATGAATGTTGACAAGATGTATTGAAAATATAAAAGTATGAGCAAGGAATTTCTTAATCTAACATTCAAAACTCTTCAGCCTCATCATGTTTATGGCTAAAACTTCTTTCAGGTCTACCAGTCTAACCATTGAATCAGATAGAAGTTTTGCTGCTGAGCAATCCAGGCACTGGCAGGAGCATACCACAAATCTGCCTCACAGTGTGTCTTGTAATAAAATGCAAGTAAATTATAACAAACGCAGGGTTTATATGTTCTTACTACAGTTAAGGCCACTGAATGATAGCACTTACCTTAGAAGTGATGGAAGTGTTTTTCATTCATTATCTTGTGGAAGAACCAACGTGATTTATAAAGCCTCCTGGCCTGGCTGTTTAGCACTAGCACTAGAAGCGCATTTGCTTCTCTCCAACACACTTCTAGCAAACTCTGTTAGACAGAATTATAAATCTTGATGCACCTACACACTAGCCCCTTCAAATCATTCAGATCATCCCCTCCACTGCTCCACATGCCATCTTCCTCATACATGAGCGTGAGTAGCATTTCTAAACATCATTTGGGTTGTCATGGAGGCCTACTAGTAAGAAGACAGTGCTTGCACTTAAAAAAATCTCGTACACTCAGCAATGTTCTACCCCCACCCAAAATTAATTATATGTTGGTCTGAAAAACAAAACTCCAATAAAAAATGAAACATAATAATTTTCATATCCATTAACAGAGGGCAAAAAGTATGATTCTAGGGTTTCCCCACTACTAGAACCAGTATTTTTTCAGATTACAGAAATAAAATAGACATGAAAAATAATGCAGTGTCCAGACACAGACATAAGCATCCAGATGCTCTACTCACATCTTAATTAGTGACAATTAGTTAGCAATCTAAATTTAAAGTAATTTAAAGTATCACATATGACAATGATCATTTCCACTTTGTGACTGCTCTCTAACGGCTTACTTAGACTGATTAAAAACAAACCCCCAAATCTTTCAGCTGCCTAGGTAACACATTTTCTGAAGTTCATTGCTAAATTTTTAGATAATATTTCTCAAGAGGCCTTGTGTAATTAAAGAGGTTTTAATCACTAGGATCCTGTAGTGAAGAAAGGCTGTTAATGATGTGGCAGAGTGTGCTCAGTACTAGATAGAATGTAAAGGAATCTACGGATCTTCCTCAGGGGTGTTCCCTTCGGCACACACAGACTATCTAACCTCACCATGCAGGAAGCTCTGGATAAACTGCAGAAATATCATCACAGTCTACAAGTTCTCCTGTTTTAATAAATAAATGACCTACAGCTAGATCACATTTCCTGCTGTCTGTTTGGCGCTCTGTTAGCACCCTATGTCACTGTGCACCTGGCCATCACTGCAAAGGCATCGGGCTGCTTCACAATCATTCTCAGAAGTCTTTCTCCTCATTTATGGCCCATTTGGCAAGACATCATTCCTTATTTCCAGTTGGAAAATCGTAGTTACAAAAAGTCTTTGATTAAATTGAAGATTTCAGCTCCTGCCTCCTGGGCTCAGTCCACAGTGCTACTCTCTGGTCCATCCCTACCTGCTTTCCTCTTCTGCTGAAGGGAGAGGACAGCACGTAGGAATACTCCATTGCTGAGAAGAACTGGAGAGGGTTTCTCTCAAAACATCCTGCAGTAAGGTTTTTCCATGGTTGTGCCACCTCCTAAATCATGTCATTGCACAGAACATTTTGTGAATCTGCTGTAGAAGGAAAGAATTGCAATCACCTGCAGTACATGAACAAACAAATAAAATCTATTTCATCTGTTAAGGAATAGTGGTAATATTTTAATCCCACAACTAAATATCACAAATCAAAGCAGCAATTAATCAGGAGTGGAGACTACATAGTTGAAGCCCATTGCATGCACCCACAACCACACACACAGAATCAGGAGGAGAGGAGACAAAGGAAAAGAGTAGATAACTACACCCCAGAGAGAGAGGTGGAGCGTAGGATAACACCACTACACTTTGGTACAGACACGTCGCACTGCAATCAGGGTTGCACTTTAAAATCAGCATGTAATATAAAACCTACCTGGAAATGAACTGAGGGCAGACTTGATGGAGTTTAGAGGAAAAATACAGTGGCTGCTGTTGAATTCCCAAGCCAGAGGCCTTGCCCTCTCCAAAGCTGGAAAGAATCCAGATGTGATGCTAGAATGAGAACAGAGAGCAGTTTATCCACAATATAAACCTCTTTCCAGTGAATTAATTGAAAAACACCTGCCAGTTTAAGTGACTTCAGCAAAACTGACTCCTACTTTGTGGTTTTATAATATGTTTCCTTAGTTTTCATATCTATTACTTATATTCTAAATTATTTTAACCCCCTTTGTTAGGCTGAAGGTTCTGTGTGCATTTGTGATGTTTGCAAGAAACAACTTGAGCCTTTTTTACTGTATATTATAGATCATGTATTATTTTGAGGTCAAGAGGTTCCATTTGCTTTTATTGGACAAAAAGCTGTGAATTATAACACATGAAATAAGCCCAAGAAGTTTATTACCTCTTGCAGAAGACAGGTAGTAGTACAGATAGCTATAGACCTCACAAGTTCTGCAAAGCATGAGTTTCACGACTATTTAAGTCCTTGGCCTTTGCACTTTAGAAAGGCAGCCCACACAAGTTTCTACCCAAAGCGTGGGTTCAGTATATAGGCAATACTTCTGAGTCCCAAAAGATACTGCAACATTTGGTACAGCCAAACATCTTGCTTAATTCATTATTCACTATTTAGAACTTTGTCAGAATTCCAGGCATGAAAAGAAAGAACAAAAAAAGTAAGATAAAGAAGTTAAGCAATCACACACTATCATCAACATAAATAAATCAGAAAGCCCATATGCTGAAATTCATGAATCAAAATTACGTGATGAAAATCTTACACATAACAGAAATAGCACAAAATCTGATATAAAAGCACAAAAGGGGCACATTTCCAGTGAGTAATTGCCAAAACCAGTAGTGCCAGTAACTGCAGGTTTTTATATGAACATGTAGCTTTATCAACTGTGACAGTAAACATCCCTTCCTGATGCTTCCTGTAAATTTTTGCATCCCCTTGGAAACACAGTGGTAATCAGGGACACACAAAAGCTTTGCTGTCAAAGCTCCCCACCAAACCCTACAATTTATGTAGCAAACTATGTGCTTTTCCCCTCACAAGACCACTGAATCAAGAGAAAATTCAGTCTTTTCCATAAGTCCTTGTACTCCAGGAGCTCCAGAGCAGAAGTGGCAAAGAGTGGGACTTCGGTATTTTGACCTGGGGGCAAGGGCTATATTTGCCATCAGTCAAAAGCTCTTTGGCAAGTCTCTTGCAGCCTGCGCAGAGGGGAAGCAGCTTTGTAGTTTTGGCAACCCAGCTTTAGTCTTCCCTTGTCTTAAAACAGTGATAAAATGGAAAAGCACCACTTTGTTTTTTCTTTTAATAGATTTGATTGACTTAAAGTTAGAAACCTGATTTTAGCTGTGTATGGATACTTAGCAGGTAGTACAGGAGTCTGCAAAGCAGCCTGAGCCTGCAGACGGCAGACCAAAAGTGTCCACTTTGAGGCAATGGGAAGAGGAACATGTGGAAGCTTAGGGGGACAGGTCACCTACCTGGGAGTCACAAGTTGCCCCTCTATAAATGGGCTGTAGCCACCAAACAAAAAGGCACTGGTGTCAGGTACACTTAGAAAATGAAACTACAAAGCTTCCTCAGCAAAGATGCGTAGCACTGGTTTGATCAAAGTACGAATTCACAGCTATTCTCAAATTCAAAATACAGCTGATTGCAAATGATAGCAGTGCACTTCACTGTAACAGTTCATATAAACCTTCAAATCTTCTCTGAAAGGATACGAAACTCAACAGGGAATTATCCTCCTCTGAAAGGACACAAACACATTGATATGGGGTGTTGATATACTTATTTAAATTTTTGCAAGGAAAACCCTAAGTACTAATTGCTCTGTACTGTCACTGAGTAAGGTGCTAACATATCAGTCCTGGGAAATAAGATTTTAATAATAAATTGGTTATACAATACAGAGGTTTTATATATTGAAAATACCATCTATCACAAAAGTTAGATTTCACTGTTATCTGAAGAGATTGCCTAAAATTAGTGGCGGAGTATTAATAGTGCCACAAGGTTGGAAACTGTAGGCAGGAAAAACACAAGAGAAAATAGGATGTTATCAGCAACTTTCAGGCTAGAAACCTGCCTTTGAATTCCTAAATGTGTGATAAGAAGAGTTATATAACATGGTTAAAACTCAATAAACAAAGCCTGTCTGCTCAGGAAGCCAGAATTAGACCATTTGTTTCCTATAAGGAGGAATGTTTGAAGTTATTTCTCTGTCAATGGTAAAACTATGAATAAATCTAATGAAAAATATAGAGTCTGTGGGAGTAAAGAATATGCTTGGCTATAACTTCACTTTTGTTTAACTACAGAAGTATTGCTAGTTAAATGTTCCTCTATCTTAAAATATCGCATCTGCTAAGATAGCTCTCTAATCTAATTATCCACAGAGTGGGGAAAAAAAGAAGTGGTGCACTGAAAATAAACATCATCTTGGTAGTCTAACCACCTTCATTTGATGAAAATCTCTAGAAAAGAAAATCAGCTTTAGCCCGCTTAACAATAGCCTAGTTAGCTGTTAATGACCTGTTGTAAAACCACCAGTACTAATGGAAAAGTGTAGAGCTTTTAAAAAATTTACCAGAGGTCAGAATATAGGTTTACAGCATTCTCCTTTTTAAGGTGAGTGAAAATAAGGCTCATGGATAGCTTACACAAGCAGCATTCAATTTTTTAAAATACTTCTCTAACTGCAGAATGTGGCCACTTCTGCTGTTCAAACACTATTTGAGTGTTCAAACAGAATTGTGTGTATTGGATGAAAGGTACTATTTTATTTCTACCTCTTTCTTCTGCTGTGCGCATAATCTGAACAAGCCCAACGGCATACCCAGATTTCTCAGTCTGGAAATGAGTTTTGTAGAAGTCACAGCCATCCTGACAATGGACAGGCCCATTATAAGAGGCATAATAAGTCTGGTCACTCCTCGGTTATTGTTCCTTAGGAAGAAGGGAGAAGCTGCAGATCGGGAAGAGGCAGTGAACAAAAGATGAACATGAATCAGCAGTGCACCCTTGGGGCAATGGATGCTAACTACACAGTTAGCAGGAGCATAGGCAGCAGGTCAAGTGAACTGAGTATTCCCTTTCATATAGCACTTGTAAGAGCTCAGCAGGAGTACTGCCTCCAGTTGTGTGTCCCTGAGTACAAAAAAGTCATTAACGTACTGGACCCAGTTAGTTAGGAGTCTGGAGTCCATAAAGTACCTGGAGACGATGAAGTCAAAGTCAAGGACTTCCTGGAGACTAGCAAAAAGTCAAGAGTGACAAGACACAGCAGAGACAAGTACAACCAGCTACACCAAGAAAAAGGACTTTCATAGTGAGGGCAGTCAAACATTGGCATGGACCTTGGATGTATTTAAAACTTGTCAGAACTAGACCCAAAGCAACCTGACCAAGCTTCAAAGTTAGCTCTGCTTTAAGCAGGTAACATTCAGAGGTCCCCATCAATTTAAATTATTTTATATATTTAGTTTGGATATTAACACGGTGTTTCAACAACATCATATATCAGAGTACATTCCCTCAACTACCTATAAAATAAAAGAACATGGTAGCAAAAATGTATTCTCATCATGTCCAATTTTCATTCATGACTTTCCTGTACAATGATAAGATCTATCTCCACTGTACCATGCAGCAGTATTTCTGTTAACAGTTCCTTCATAGTAGGTATGATGAAGGTAAAAAAAAAAAAAAAGCTAGACTCTAAAAATCACCCTTTTGCCGTGATCCCAAAAGAAGGGTTTAAAGAAGTTACTTAAGAGTTTAATAAGTATGAAAATAACAATTTCAACCAAGCTGCAAAACAGTCAAGCTCTGGTTTCCTTAAGTTAACTGCTCCTTGAAATCCTTTTTGTAGTACAGCTACTTTGAGAGAGAGCCAGTGTGTCCTAAGATTATGGCAACAAGAGAGGGGAAACAACACGATTCCTCTTCCAATAAAGAGGGAAGCAAGGAGCATGAAGCAAGAAGCATGGAGCTTGTGAACATCCAGCTCCCTGAAAAATCAGTGGAAACTGGAAGGAGATTCCAGCTCCATTCTGGTAGATATGTTTTCACTGTTTCTGTTTTGCTGTCATATTACACTATTGAGAATACGTTTCAACACATCAGCCGCTCTGAGTCTGAGTCATTACAATGGATGGAGTTACTTTTCTTGTAGAAAATGTCGTGAATCCAATTTAACTCTTAATATATACTCACAGCCTGGAAATGCAGAGGTGTGAGTGTGAAATCTTCATGTGTTCTTGTAGTGAAAACCCTGCTGAGAAAGCAGTATCACCCAGTGTGCCACCATCCTCAGGACAGCAACAACGACTTGTGTGAGTAGCACGACTCACTCTAAGAAAGCAAATAAGCTCATGAGATAATTGAGTAAGGAAAGCAGTAGGAGGTTGATGGGTAAGCACATTCTTTGCTAAGCAAAAGCAGCACAGATTAAGTCCTCCTGAATGTCTGGAAGTCTATTTGAGCTGAGCAGTCCTGATCTGCATGACCTTGGATGACTACCTAGGAGTCAACAAGGAGAATATTATGCATAGCTTGGGTATGCTTCAAAAATATAACACAATTTGTCTAAAGCATGGATCTTTAGAAATCAAAAACACTCCTGACAGAACCTGAAATATTTCTTTTCTGTGGAGTTGTTTGCTTATTCATGAATAAAATAATTTAAAATGAAATCACATAGGCAGCTTCATAAATACTGGATACGAGGCAGAAGTAGGCAGATACGTATTTCGCTCTGATCACATTCCAACAGGACTTGGCTTTGGAGCTACTTTGCAGGGAATAGCAAAATACTAATCACATCTATATGTTTCATAGCTAAGATAATCCAGAGATTGACATTATTTTTAATATTGTTTCCTTCCTACCACTTATATTACCAAATCTAAGCATCAGGGTTACCTTGTTAGCCTAAACCAAAACAGCTTCAGATCAACAGAAAGATATACATTTTCTTCACTGGATTTTGAGCAACTCTTTACAAAAGTGAAGCCTCTACAGTGACATTGGGGACTGGCTGGTTGTGCCAGGGCCCCCAGCGTGTCCCCCTGCCCTAGGCCAGGCTGCTGGTGCCCATGGCCACTGCAGAGACAGGGCAGCCATTACGTCCCCGTCACACCAGAGGTGTGGGGCCAGCCAGGGTCATCCCTCTGTGAGGGAGCTGCTCAGGGCTGGGGCCTGGCCCACACAGCTCGCCTTGTTGGCGGTCACTATCGGGAAGAAGCAGCTGGTTTCTTCCAGCTCTCTATTCATCAGGGTGGTAGCTGGACAAATACAGAGACGCTTGGCAAGCAAACTATTTATGAGGTTATTGTCCTTCTATGGCTTCTTTTCATCTGGTTTTAACTCAGAATCACAGCAGAGGGTGCGTCAGGCCTGCGCTGGATATTACAGCACACCCAAACTGTGGTTTGGGGGCAGACACTGAGCCTTAGGAAACAATTCCATTAAATTAAATGCAGCTTTGTGCAAAAGATACATGCCACCTCAGTTCTAACTTACACACAGTCTTTAAACAGAAAACAAAAATAGAATTATTCACTGCTTAAAATTTGTTACAGAATAATAATTTAATTCTAAGTCAAAAGCAGGATTTAAGTTTGTTTCCGATACTAAATGGTATTTATAGAAATCCAAGTGCGTCTATCATGAAGGCAGTGAGAGGCTGGTTTATCTACAATGATTTGTTTCAGAATTTATTTAAATATTTTACCACTCTCCAAAACTCTGACAACTGGAAAATAAACAAGATGATGATGCATTACTTTCCTGTCAATTAGAGAGTATTATTAACACAAGCATTTATAAGACCTGCTAAAAGTTGGTTTATGCCTGAAGGCGACTTTTGAGTGTTTCAAGCATCAGGATGATTTTATGGCTTGGGTGTTTAGAAATATCCTAATGAAATTAAAAAAAAAAAAAAAAAGGCCCAACGTTTTTTCCATTTAGACTACTTATAACACTGATTGGTTTTTTTACAGCAAGATATATTCGCTCTTGGAACTGATATGTTATTTGAGACATTTTAAATGGATCTTAGTGGAGTTCTTAACAGGATGTGAGTATTACCATCTTACCTCCCCACGTTTTCTCCCAACTGACAAACTCCTGGGCAGACTTCGATGGCTCACAGTAAGTTAGCTGAAAATTTGTATTTGTCCTCAAATTATTTTTGAATCAATAACAAACTGCAGGGATTTACCTTGAAAATTATGTTGGAGAACGAGATTTAGATTCGTGAGAGGAGCCATCTTCTACCCAACAGCTCTGTAGGTGAGCTCAGATCTTTTTCTTCTGCCTGTGGGCCCTGTTGTGCAGGGGGTCTCAGTCATTTTCCTCAACATTGCTTCCCTTTGAAGCATTGTTTCCCCCAGTGAATATTGAAGAAACGTTCACTGAAACCAAAAATGGAACTCAGGTGCTATGTACCCAGGTGTCCAGATTGCATTCCCTTCTTCCTTTCTAAACACACAGTAATCCAGGGCAGAACACAGCTTTTCCAATGGCAGCTCCTCTCGCTCTGCTGCCCAAAAGCAATGACCCCATTTACAACTACTGTTATTTAGCCCTACCCTATTTGTGCAGAAGCTGGATGCACTCGAACAAAATGGCACAACCAGCCACAGCCCGTCCATGGGAAAGCCTCCTCCTGCTGTGAAGCCATTCCCTTGTTCCCAGCCTCTTCTCTCTCCCCACCCCCTCATTAATCAGGTAAGATTACTTACCTGCTCTTGCCCTCACGTCAAGATAGAACTGTGCAACACAACTAATACTTAAATTAGCATAAATATTCCGCTGTGATACTAGATCAAAGTTAGAAAGAGCAGCTTAATTTCGGGGCCCCATGTACCCCTCAGCCAGTCAGGCAGGTGCTGCACCTCACCCCGCCTTTGCGCATCTCCCCTCACCACACTGTCACAGAGACTTCCCACGGAGAGTCACCGCACAGACCTAAGTACTGAGACTTCAGCACATCAGGAAATATTAGATCAAAAGAAGAGAGTAAGAAATAAACTGACATTTCCCACGCATTAAGTAGCTTATCATTAGCATTATATAAAGTGTTACGACAAACTCCATTTTGTAACTATTGACAAGAGCCTGCAAGTTACTCTTTAATCACAAACTTTTTAAAACTGCCTTTGAAAAGGAAAATCTCCATTCTTGCTTTGGCACATCTGTTTTCAGTTTTGGATTTATTGGCACAGAAACTAACAAAATCACAAGGTTGATCTTCAGTCATCACCATAGGGCTTTTTGAACCTGTTTGGGATGTTCAGACTTCAGATACTTTGATTCAGATAATGGAAAACAGTTGCTCAAATCTCTCCACTAACAGGCCCAAGTTCAGAAGATAGTTTTCATTAGATCACAAGTTCGCCAACGCTATGAGAGAAGTCTGCCTTCTTTTAATGAAAACACACTACATTGTAAAATATAGAATTGAATTTCTTTTTTTTTTAATAGTAGGCTAGAATAAGCTAGAATTTCTCAGTAGAGAAGTAGAGAGTTGGTGGGCAAAAGAGATTAAAATAAAAGGATTTGTTAACAGATCTACAGTGACATCCTCAGTGGCCAAAAACTTATCTTCAATCATCCTTTCTAGTCCAACACATTTCCACAGCTTCTTGGTTTCTGAAAAGCTCTATAAGCTCCTTCTTGCCTACTATACATGGAAGGTGCTACCTGCCATCACCTCTAAGGCTTGCCTGTGACCTGCACTCAGCTTGTCTAAGAAGCACTCATCTTCTACACTCCTCACCTCTTTGTAGCTCTGGGGTGCAGCCTAAAGCTCTCTGAGCTGAGAACACACAGCTGCTCTGCAGGCGCGTCCACTATCCTACTCCACTGGCCAGTAGGGCCAATATGTGCCAGCTGGAGGAGATGGTAGGTGCCAAAACTGCCAGGCTCTTGTACAGAGGATCACTGCTGTCACCGCATTTGAGCCCTTACTGAATTATAATGATTTGAATATTTATTTTTATTTGAATTTGTGATCAAGTTTTTACCATAACGGGGTCACTCTCCAGTGTAAGATTAAGTCTTCATTTCTAACTAGGTTTATGTGCTTCTCAACTTTAAAATAACCCCTAAGGTCTGCAGGCCGTAGCAATGTAACTTAAAATACCCAAATAGTACCCAAGTTCTCTAAGCCTAAGACATATTTGATGAATGCATAAAATCCAGCACAACATACCTCTGATGGTGATGGCTTTTATACAGTTGTTTAGCAACAAAAACACAGACATTCTACCTGACAGTTTCTTCTTATATCTTTTTCCCCCTTGCTTTATAGTCCTGCATAAGTGCTAACTGCTAATTCTCATAAATTTTTAGGGTAGGGAAAAATTGTCTATCTCATTATCCAACAGGAACGTGGGTCACAAAAAAGCCGACCTGATCAATGACTGTCAGAGTCAGACTCAAAACTCTGTAAGAGCATTAAGCAAATCGGTTTGTTGAACTGCCTAATGCAAAGTAGGAGGAAAGCTCAATTTGAAGCTTGCTGGTTCACCATTTAAGTTAAGCTCAAAACAAATACCCTTATTCCCAACTGAGATCAACAAATGGTTTAAAGATAAGGCACAACTAAGAACCTGGGTTTTGGGCACTTTTGAAATGAATTGATAAGATCAAATCAGCATTTCTCATGTATTTCAGAAACCAACATCCATATATGACACTCAGAAGAGGTGCATACAGTGAAAGGATAGTATCTTGAATGTATTCTTTTCTGGTTTTCAAAAATAGGCTTGTAACTAACAAGCATTCACTCATAGAATATAAACCTCTTATCGGTTGCCTCTGAAACTAAGCTCAGTGCACCCAGTTGATATAAAATCCAGTATTTACAAGGGCTTAGAAGATCAAAATCAATTGTTCATACTCATGTTCTGAAAAGTGGAAAAAAAGAGCTTTTGACTTCTAGAATTTTCACACTTTGAGTCTAATAGTCAAGAAGAATAATTGCTTGTATCTTGAAGACAGCCATGTACTCCTGCTGGTATAGTTTCCTCCTCTCCACATTTTTTTGGGGAGGGGAGGAAATTTCAGTCAAGATAACTGTAGTGTTAAATAACGTAACAGAGGGAAAGAAAATAAACATAAATAGCATGTGTACTCTATTGTTTTGCTTAATGTACAGATCATACGTAGCTATTGTGAAGATCTAATTTCATTCCATTCACTTTGTGAAGTGAAAGAAACCCCTACATTATTCCTTCCCTGATCATTGAGTTCTCAAGGAATAAAAAGACACTCATAATTACTGCCAAATAATTCAATACAAACAAAATATGATCATTTAGGAAATGTAGACATCTTTTTGTTCTCTTCATATAGCTAATAACACTTTGTGTTATGTGCTCAATCAAGAGCCACGTGTCTGTTCTACAAGACTGTAAAAAGAAGAGTGTCAGTCACAACTTCCCATGCTCTTCACATGTTCATTTGTGCAAAGGCCATCTGACAATTTGACCAGTAGCTGTCTCTTCATCATCTTTTCATCTTTGTCAAAAGATTTCCAAGGCAGACAGTTATTTGATCCTAGCCATAGTCTCATTCTTTTCTCTTCATTAAAAGTCTGTCTGTCCAGAAGATACTCTTGATATGACTTGTGAGAAGCTTAGCTGTGCTTCTTATGATACATGTAAAAGGCACAAGGAACATGAATAGCAAGCTGTATTTTGATTTCAGTGATCAATAGTAGAGAAAGAGAATGCCATTAATAAAATATTACAAATATAGTGACACACAACTAAATCTCACATGTCATTAATATCTATAACTATGTATTTAGAACAAAGTAATTTATTCTTATTCTTAAAGATAATGACTCCTCTAATCATTATCTTTTCTATTCCTATGAAACATTTCTGCTGAATGGAGAAATTCTCCATTTAGCAGAAAACTGCTTATAATCTGGCCAAATTACTGAATGTAAAGTGTCCCTTGGACAGAAGTTGCCTCCTTCATCAACTCCCTCTTTCAAGAGGAAACAGAAAAGACTTACTGAAAACATTATCTAATACATGGCACAACTTTAACATGTCAGTGCAGAGCTGATCAGCTTCATTAATATCACTACACTGTACTTGGCCTCCTCCCTGCATAACATTCCAATGCTGAACGCATTGTAACAAAGGTTAACTATTTAAAGGAAATGAAGTATATCATTTACAAGCTTATCCCCTCGCTGACTTGCTTCTATTCCTGCTACATCATGTGTTTTTTCTTGAAGTTGATGAAATCCCCTTCCAAGCAGCTCAATGGTTCTAATGTACAGGGGGAAAAAAAGAAAAAAAATATTTTAAAAGTCTTGTAAAAGAACATAAACACAGTTTTCAAACCCCAAGACTTATCTGAGCTTTTTAAAACTCATGGGTCTTCCAAAAGTCTATCAACGCTGCATGAAAAGGCACATAAATCTAGCCATGTATGGAGAGGTTGCCATGACAGATGTAGTGGTAAATATGAAATTCTGCAAGATGTTACCATAGCCTTCAACTGCAGGAAAGCACCTTTGGATGTGGGGAAGACAATATTGTAACACCAGGTAAGCACAGGAGAGCCACTTGTTCTGAATGCTAGATGTTCCTCTAGTCTTAATCAAGTCACTTATCTTCCTATCAAGTTGACTTACATGTTTTTTTCACAGGGATGCTATTAGATTTGACTGAGGCAAAGGAACTATGATGGAATATGATGCAAAGGACAGCAACACTGCTATTTAAATAAAACAGCTTTGTAAAAACTGCTTAATCATAAGAAACCAAATCAAAGAACAAATCAGCAAATCAGATCTCTTTAGTGCTTGCTAGCTGGAAGTTTTATTATAAGCATCAGGTGAAAGCGGCAGAGTTAAACGGTCTTTTATTCTCTAGAAGAATAGAATCTCTGTTGCTCAATTTCCAAGTTGTTAGAGTTCACTGGATGACAAGAAATATGTTTAGCAAAATACGGATGTTTCAATAGTTTTCCTTTACACCAAGGAAAGAAAAATACCACCAAACCCTTCAATATTTCAGAAGGCAGTGTCTCCCATATTCTCCCTGAAAATATTGAAACTTCAAACTCTCCACCTCTTAATGTATCTTGTTTGAGTTTTCACTTAGTGCAAATATTTAACATTATTTACCCAACAGCCATCCCTGTACATCGTGATGCCATGTAAATATCCAAAGACTCATTTCTTCTACCATAGGCGACTTGAAATTTATTTCTGGTTATATCTCACATTTCCCCCTCTTAGTTTAGAAGAAATTATATTTGTCAAGAATTGGAGAGACTGCTCCTTTCCATCAGCCCTTAAAATGATATCCAAAGCTTTGTGCAACAGCAATTAAAGAAAAGATGAGTTCTGACACTAGCCTTATTTTATATAATTGCAAGAGAAAATGTGAAACTCAGATGGGTCTTGTTAGTGCTAAATGCACTCCTACTGACTCCAATTTATTTTGTTCTATTAATTTATCATCTTACATTTGGAACAATTTTATAGTCTGCTAGGAAAAGGTCTCAGAAGCATAAAGCAGAGAGATAATAGAATGAAGATGCAGCTAACTGTGATATTTCAGAGCAATTTGAGTACTATTTGTGAATACACTATTATTCTAAACACAACCCTGCTGATTTTTATGCCTATGGCATATACAACGTTGTTTTAGTATTAAAACAGTCTTGGTGGCAAAACTCACTGAACCCCACCCACATGAGCTTTCAACCCTTACTCTAAGTTAGGCTGGAGAAGACCCTGTAATTTGTTCATCTGTTGCTGACATGTCTTTGCATCGATCAGCTTTCTTAAGTCTAGCCAACTCCATTCTTGAATGGCACACGCAGCAAAATAAAAAAATATCAGGACTGTACAAAACAGTGAAGGTATTTGCTGATGCTATGACTTAAATTTAATCTGTAACTTGCTTGCTAATTAGAATAAGAATATACATTACTTCAGTAAGTTGGAACTGTGACTTAAGTTACGTGGTGATGCTTTGTTATTTAGACTGAAAGCCACACTAAACTTTGGGACACCTTTAATCTGCTTGACTGGTTTCAGGATTCTCAGGATTTGTGGCTTTGTTTTCATACCAAAAGTGAATAATGTGGTGCTTCATGCTTTTATTATTTTATCTACTAAGAATCCCTGCCAGCTACCAGTAAACAAAGACCATATGAAGGATATTGTGATATATGGATGCTTCTGCTTTCCAAGATGACAAACTAGCGTTCAACAGCACTATGAAAAATGTGCATCTACGGGTAGTCAGAGAGAGGGACACAAGTTGAATGTTGAATACCCTTCATGAATTTCTGCAGCACCCACAAAAGCACCTAGAGCTACCAACTCAGTTCCACCTTACCGATCAGAGCTATAAAAGACAGTAAAGAACCCATAAAGTGAGCTGAACTGGCTTTACAGGTTTGGGTGGGTTTTGCCTTTTATTATCACCAGTGGTCAGCAAAGGTCACTCACCCGACGGCACATCTCCCTCAGAATAAGTAACACCTCCACAATACTTGCATAGGCTCTGTGGTGCTAGAGGTATTGCACTGGATTGACATACAACTATGCTTTTTAGTTAGATTCCAGGCACTATTAGAAAATCCATCTCATTTATTAGTATCTTCTCTACCTTCCAACTGGAATTATCATGCTCTTTTAATTACCTATTTTATGTAACTACAATTCTTTTTTTCCTTTCTTAGTACTGATGTTAATCTACTTGACAACACCTGATGTCTGTGCCTAAAGCTAGAGTGAAATGACTCACATGTATACTGAGTTACCTTCATTTTTGCCAAAAATATTATCAGTCTGCAATTGAAAATATTTGCCCATGTTGTGATACACAGAGACTCGTAAACTGGTTTATTCTGTACCAATTTTATATTGTCTTGAAAAATACTGGATGTTTCCAGGATTTCATAGGATCAGGAGAGTAGAGACATGCTAACCCAGCAACACAACTGGGAGGGTCTTTCCACATGCTCTTGACCTGCCTTTCAAAAAAGAAATCCCCATGAGTAGAAATTAATTTCTGTTTTGCAACGTTTGTGATGAAAATCGTTTACCCAGAGGTCATTCCTGACAGCAAATACAACAGCTGGAAAACAGAAGTGAAAAAAAAAAAATTAAGCATAAATAAAGTATTTCAAATTTGTTTGAAGTACTGAAAACCAGAAATCAATGCAGAAATTCATACCTTGGAAGAATGCTAGTGAAAGTAATATATAGAGGAAGCCAAAGCATATTATGGATTAATACTTTGATTAATTGATTAATTATTGATTACACCAGCTTCAGTCCCAAAACACAAAAATGTCCATGAACACCTCAGGAGTGTGACAAGAGACCCAGCAATGCAGTGAGATGGTCCCCAACATGGTGTGGCTGGCAGCGGGAAAGGCACCACTCCAGCTTGCCCCTGTGGGCAGTAGGACTCTCATAAAGGTACTGTGCTGCGTCTCAAGGGAGAGGGACCTGAACAAAGTTTTTCCCTCTCACACCACAGAGCTCCTTGTTGGAAACCTGCTCTTTTGTTTCAGTGGATGAGTTTCCATCGGGTTCAAGCTGACTGATACAAACATACTTTGCTCTTATACGAGTGAAGTAAGATGAAGCCCATCTTTGCCAAGGCGTTGTTGTGATCATAAATGGGTTTGCCCGAGTCACTGTGCTTTACCTTAGTTGAGGCAAATACCTCTGGTCTTGATACATTCCTGAGGATCTTTCCTGTAAGTCTCCTGTAAGCAGAATCACCATGGTAATGTTCTCCACTTGCAGCAATTATGCTTATATATCCTTTCTGAATATCTAAGGTAGTTATAATCTGCAGAAATAAAAGTAAGTATATACTAGCCAGTGTAATACAGCTGTGGACAGCTGTAAATAAAGCATTTACATGGAGATGGAGACATTGTAGAGCTTTAGAAAAGTGTTAGGAAAGACAAGAAAATAAGCCTGTTTCAGTTCGTGGGACTATGTAATTTAATCCATGTAGAAATCACGTTCATCAGTAATTACAGGAGATAAGAATCTTCTCAATTAAGATCAGGCAGAAAATGCTTTCATTTAATGTGTCCTGAGAAGTATCACATCAAAAATAATTAGAGACATAAAAACTTTTGGATGTTTTAAATATATTACCTCCTTTGAAATTTAGAAAAGCTTCAAAGAAATGTCAGGTTCTGGCATGTTATGGAAAGAGCACTTGTGTTTAAAAACAACAAGGCCTTTCCCCTAGTTGTAAATATATTTGATGGAGCCACTCAAAAAATAATAACTGAAAAACTAATTTCAATTCAGATATGATGCTCTGGATAATACTTTTAGCTCAGTGGCTGGAATTATTAGGAAGGAGCCTGAGACAAAACCTAGATAGGGAACATGACACAAAGGAGTTCCTGTCAAGCTTTTTCAATTCTTAGTCTTCTCTTCCTGGTTATTTATATTTCCTTTCAACTCACACGTAGAAGTCATACAGCAATAATACAGAGCATCATCTCTTGAGGAGCAGTCTCGCAACCTGTGCTAGCAAGCTCGGTTTTAAGATTTCCTATGGGAAGCAAGAATATGTTTTTAAATTTTGTATTATTGTTACTTTTTTACAAGCTCTGATCATTTCTCATGCCTTTCGTAACCAGTCTTCAGGGCCCACTCTTACTCATTAACTGATCAGTTACACACTCACTAATCTGTTTTAACCAGAGATAACAAAGTAGAAGGAAAAGTCAGACATGGATTTCTTTCTACTACTTAAAAAGGATTTCCTTAAAACTCTGGTTACACAAAACCATTCTGAGCCACAGCCTCCCAGCCTTCCATACAGATTTTCCAAGCATTCATGGGAACTAATTTTGATTTGAGTTACTCATTGTACTCACTCAGTGGGCTATTTTGTATGGTATGGATTGGCTAAGCAATGTCATCAACTCATTTGAAATCAATTCATTTATTGTTCACACCCAGTACACCCTTTTTGACAGAGATAGAGTACAATGAAATGAGAAGAAAGACCCACTGGAAGACAAATAATAGCACCAAAAGAAAAAAAAAAAGGGAGGAATATAATAGTCATGGACTGGAGACAAACGAAGAGAAAAGACAGAATCACAGAGATTAAAGACAAACACAGATCAAATAGAGAAAAGGAACTACAACCAAACGAGAACCTGTGATCAAAACCTGACAGAAAGGAGCATGGCGAGATGTGAAAAACAGAGAGAAGAAAAAAATCCCAGGCTCAGTGCTTCAGGATAGCCTGTGTGCTTTTGATTCTCTACCAGTCTCTAAACCAGCCATTTTTTAAGAAAGAAGTATACGAATTTCTCTACATCCCCTAGGGATAAAAGAATTTTGCCTGGGTATCTTATCATTAACCCTCCCTTGTCCACTTTGCTGTGATGTTCATCTATCACTATGTTCAACCTGCTTTGCTCATTGCAAGAAAGGATTTTCTCACACTTCTGTCACAAATTTCTCAACAAAGCACGTGTGTTCTCTTTTACAAGCTAAACTCTGTCAAATTTCTGCAGATCTCCTGCTGCAAATACCTCTTAATCACTAATTGTGGTGCTCCTGCCAGGTGACAGCTATTTATGCCCTGACCAGCTGAGGCACAAGTACCTGCTCCCAAGGAAGAAAGGCCTTAAAATTGCTATGACACCAGTTTTGAAAAAATTAATGAGAATATGGAAACTGTGAGTTTTGTTTCCAAAGAAATGAGCTGAAACCACACAGAAGAGGGAAATGGACTTTCGACCCATATGTTTGAGCTTATATGTGATCAAATGTAAGCATAATTTGTGGTCCATTAATCCCACTGCAGATTTTGGCCACAAATAGGTCATATCGCAGATGCACACCCCTAGGGGAATGGGCACTTTCAGAATCCCTAGGCTACTATAAATAATTACTTTTGATTTTCGCTGAGTTTGTGAGAGCTGAACCCTGTGCAGGTTATTGCTGACAGCTCCCAGAACTGCTCTGCTGTGAAACTCCCAATCGGCACGCCTACGTTTGGTTTTTGAAGGTGCTGTAGCAAACCGCTTCTGAGGCACCACAGGGGCATCCAATTTTCTTGCACTGTCTTAATATTGCTGGGCAACAGGAAAGCTGCAGTTGGACTTGACTGAGCAAGACTACTGTGCTATATAAGAGGAAATTGTCCACTCTTTCAATAAGTACTTTCCAAACAAAAATAAAATTAGCCTCTTTTATGGTTTTCAAATGATTTGCCAGATAACCTTTTTGGTCAAATAATTCTAAGATTAGAATATCTCCAGTGTATTAGTCACCAATTGGGTCAGTTAAAGCAACCACATGTCTTTCCAAGTATTTTCAGAAATCTGAAGCACTGCCACAAGACTAATTTTAGTTCACAGAACCATAGACTGGTTGACATTGGCAGGGACCTCTGGAGGTTGCTGGTCCAGTCCCCTGCTGAAGCAGGGACATCTAAATCCAGTTGCCCAGGACCATGTCCAGATGGCTTTGGAATATCTCCAAGGAGGAAGACTCCCTAAGTAACCTCTGCCAGTGCTTGGTCACCCTCAAAGTGATAAAAGGTTTCCTGATGTTCAGACAGAACCTCCCATGTTTCAGTTTGTGCCCATCACCTCTGGTCCTGTCAGTGGGTAACACTAAGAGCCTGGCTCTGTCATCTTTGCACTCTCCTGTCAGGTATTTATATACATTAGTGAGATCTCCCTGAGCCTTCTCTCCTCCAGGCTGAACAGTCCCAACTCTCTCAGTCTTTCCTCACAGGGGGGATGCTCCAATTCCTTAAGCACCTTTGTGGCCCTTTGTTGGGGTCTTTCCAGTATGTACAGGTCTGTCTTGTACTGGGGAGGTCAGAACTGGACACAGTGCTCCAGGTGTGGCCTCTCCACTACTGAGCAGAGGGGAAGGATTACCTCCCTCACCCTGCTGGCAGTGTTTTCTCTAATGCAGCCCAGAAGACCATTCGCCTTTCTTTGCCTTGAGGTCACATTGCTGGCTCACGTAGGTGTCCAAAACCATTGTATGCATAAAAAGGGGAAGAACTGACTTGGTTTGCATAGGTTCAGACAGAAACAAATGCATATATTTGAGTAGCTGGCAACAAATATTTTTCTTGTGAGGACATCTTGTGGCTAATATTCCACATTTTTGGCAATAAGCCATGTCATAGAACTTGGCTGCAGAAAAGTAACTGGGACTTTAGGAGTCTTGAATCACCTCTTATGCCAAACGTACATCCTCTTTTCACATTTAGTCCCAGTTCATAAAGATGAGATCAGAATGAGGAGTTAGATTTGGAAATTAAAACTATATTTAAATACCCAGAAGTATTTTTGTGAGATTATTTCTGCTATAGTAGCATTCAAAATATCTGTGTTTCACTGGAGATATTTTAAGCCTTCATTATTGCAATTAATGGCTTGTGTGTTAAGTATGACATTAGCTTCTACTAGATAAATAAAGATCTGTTAATACTGCACCACTGATGAGCCTTATAAATTGTTGAATATCTGGGAGATGGTACTGTACCGTCTGTCCTAGGTACACGTGCGTCTAGCAGGGAGACAGTGGATATCTTTCCAAGATATCCCAAGAGCCACATGCTGAAGATGACAGTGGTTTTGTAATGTACCCCAAATTCTGCTGCCATAAGATATTGCTAAGAAAAGCTGTAAACACAACAGTGCTTCCTACTGGTTTTACAACACTTCACAAGGTAAGTTAGGTGCTTTCCATTAGAATATTACAATGCAAAACTGCTGAGACAATTACTGACACATAAAAACTTCAGACTTTCAGCAACTGGGATGGAAGAACAAGGAAAAAAAACACCTACATAATCATTTCCAGTAAGAATGACTCTACACCAACACCATCTTGACAGCAGCTATGTGAAAGCAAGGGTGCTTCCCATTTTATTCCAGTAAATCTCCAGTCTCTACACTTGACACCTCAAAGAAGCTCTCAGAGCTTAATACGCTTCAAAAGAACTAAAAATTCATCCTCTCCTTTATCCCAGACACCCTTATGATGAGTTTTCTAGCACTGGCAGACGTGAGGAAGTGATTATCTTGGACAAATTTGTTTGTATCATTTCTTGATCACAAATGATACCAGAACAGAAAATATTTGCCTTCATAAATCAAAACTTTTACAGCTATCCTAGCAAGGGGTTACAGTACATTAGGATCTCAATCTACAAACCACTAATGAAAGATGAACTATACAGTTAATGGTTTAATCAGTACATTGTGTTAATTACAAATGAAACAGAAATCAAGAAGAAAATGAAATATAGAAATAGCACATGTAGGACCAATCCTACTTGCTTTATTCACTGTTACATTCCTGGTTAGATTCAATGGGAATAGCCAGATGAATGAGGCAAGCGGGATTTGATCCTACATGTATTATCTCTAATAAAAATATATTTGGATACTCCTGCCTGTAGCATATATTATAATATTCTCATTATAGAGAAGATTAACTCTATGTCACAGGGACAATGTTAGAAGTTTCTAATGGTATCTGGAATAGTTGCAAAAATCCCTTTTTGGAAATGTTCTCATTTGGGCTGCCTCATTAATCCCTTTAACCATGGAACTCACATTTTAATTGGAGATAGCACCAGGCTCCCAAGAATCCGGAAGCACAACTGTTCCTCCACTACAACTAGTCTGCAAAGACCCAAATTCTGTGGTCCCAGCTGTAGAGAGAATGTCTTAGGGGAAGCCAATAGAAAGGAAGGACAGTCCTGTGATGAAGGTGCTGGCCAAGCACCTGGCCAGATAACTCACTAGATGCTGCTGCCTTGAGCAAGTCATACAGGCTTTCCAGGATAAAGTTCTCTAAAGCGCTATTAATAGTGTTTCCTCACAAAGAACTGTATTAGAAACCAAAACAAGGGAGTAAAGTTCACATTCTTACCTATAACCGTGACTTCTACTTCTCTTTTCCTCCATATGTTCTGTTGTACAGATCAGTACACAGAGGGGAGGCAACACACTGGCTTTTTTCAGCTGATGCAGCAGGGACTGCTCCAGGTAAAATAATTTAAATAAGCCTTTAGATTTTCTTCATGGTGTTAGCATTTGTTTAATTTTTCACATGGCTTCAGGACCTAGAGAGAAGTATTTCATATTACTTTACATTTATTTCTTGCCTCAGTCCTGTGTCTAGTGCTATTTTGGCATATACCTTACAACTGGCTCCCAGCTTTAACACTAACTGCAATCCAGAGTATATTTTGCTAAATACATCTGGCCCTGATTTGAAGCATTTATACACAGAATGGCCAACTTGTTCAGATAAAATAAATCTCAGTGCTGATCAGCATTTAATCATGCCACGGAGATTTCTCCTGCCCTTATGTGCAGGACGTGCAAGTGGTCCCATCATAAGCCTCTTAAACCAAGGACACCAGCTCATTTGCAAACAGTAATTTTAAAACTCACATACAATAAATAGGAATTTTTAAAATTGTGATAAATAGATGAGGTTGAACAGAAACACAAAAATCTTCACCTGAAACTCCAGCTGCTTTGTGACAACTGTCTTTAAGATTCAAATAAATAAATAATACCCTGCATTCGTACATACTTTCCTTCTCTATATTCCTTAATTCTTGTCTTATGCTAGATCTGGAAATGGGTGAGCACAGACTGTGGACTCGTATTTTAGATTCAAGTGTTTCTGAGACAATTTGGGTATTTTTAATTTCTGCAAAATCTAATCCGAACTGAACATTTTCCATCCCGAACATAAGTGGCATTTATTTATACATACATATAAATTAGGTATATATGTGTGTGTGCATCTTGGCACAAGGATGCATTGCAAGCAATTAAACCCTTGATAATAAATGGTTCATCAGTCCGCAGGTGATGCACTATAAGTGATTGCTCCTGTAGGTAGTAATCATCTGGTGCAATTGCTAGAATTATAAATTCCCTCTAGGCTGATTGGATTGTATCAACAAGAGCCGTGAAGTAAAAAAGGGTTTGGGGGTGAGGTTTTTTATAGTCTAAAGCCTAATATTAGAAATTTGCCAATTGGAAATGAGTGCCTTTCCCTTGAAGACATACCCTCACGATGACTGAACAGCTGTCAGAAAAATGTAACCATTTTCAGAACAGCCTCTGGGACCAGACTATATTCCAAGGCAAAAATGAAATTCAAAGTTTTTTTCCCCACCCCCATAAAAATATATGCAACTCTCATGCATACTGAAACTCTATGCTCTCCCATAGGCAGAGCAACTTTCCATACATCTATACAGGGACTGAAATAACACGATCGTATTTAAATTAAAGCATAAGAGCTAGTTACTATTATCAGTTGGACAATCTGTCAGTACAATTTATGTACTATATCTGAAATTATTATTTCTCAAACCATCAATTCCCCTGATAGCAAACCGAGGAACTTCTACGTATATTGAATTTAGACAATGGATGAAAATGGAACAGTATGTTTAAATTTTAATGAAAAACCTACCTGTTAAGAACACCATCCATTTTTCTATTTTTTATTTTATTTTGTCATAGAATTATTTTCTTTAATCACATATAAAAGCAGTAAATACAGCTGTGACTAATCATACCCATCAAAAATAAATCAAATCCACCAAATCAAAAAGCTCTCTAAAATAGCCTAACCCTTATTTCCATATCACATGGTTTCTTTTCAAGTTTTTGAAAAGCAACTGTTTCTTGCTAACCTCTGAATGCTTAGTACTAATATTGTTACTTTCCAAAATACATTTAATGGAAAAAGGATATCCCAAAGAATACATGCAATCAGAATTAATTTCAAAACGACAATTAATAGCGGTATTCAGATTCTTTTCCTACTTTTCTCATGAAAATTCTGTTGAGCAAAAGGTGCACATCAGCCATTTCAGCTTCACTTGGGCAATAGGAATACATCCCAAATTAAGTAAGTGAAGCTGAAACGCGATTGCTTACTTTGCTTTTTATGACTGCACATGAAAATCCTAACACAGGATAACACAGAATGCCACTACTTTCAGAAGTTACACCAAGTCCAAATGCAGCCCAATTGCTTACAGCAGATATTCCAACTGGGAAAAACATTGAGACAGCATCACGTCCTGTCTACGTAGGTGGGAGGCCTTTGGAAGTGAAGAGAAAGTAACAGTTTCAGAATGAGGAAATAGAAGAGGAATACGGTGAAGTGTAGGTACAGATAAATTATCCCAAATTAAGTAGTCAGCGTTGCTCGGGTACACCGATACATTTCTAGAGAAAGCAAGTACACTACACTAACAGTCAGGAAGGCAAAACACAGCCATTCTGCACCTTTCTGTTTCAACATAAAGTGATTTTTTTTCAAACAAAATTGTTTATTTTTCCCACACATGTCTATTCCATATCTTCAGCCCAGTTCACTCTTGCTGCCTAGAACCACCACTACTTATCATGCTGGCTCATAAAACTGGAAATGATTTTGCACTGGTTCTGCCTACTGCCACACCAGCTGAGACTTACACAGGGCTCCAGATCACCCCTATTCACAAAATAGTTAAGCACGTGCTTCATTGCTGGCTGTCTAAGGAGGAGGTAGGGGATCTGTGTGTACTTGGTGAGCAGGTCACCAAATCCTGCCTTACACCTCTGTGCATTTCCAAGCACTGGCTTTTACTTCCAATTTGGACAACAACAATTATTGGTATAAGCTTTGCTCCTCCTTTTCACGGATTTCCTTTTGTATGCTCTCTGCTATAATGTCTACTTATACACCCTAATTTCAGGTGAGCCAATAGCTATTTATACAAACTAAAAAACAAAGGCACAATCCGTATGTGCTTTTGTTTAAGACACGCTGCTCTCTTCTACGACAGCACTTCCTACCCTAAATGAAGCTTTAAGATGTTTGGGATGCAGCTTTTTACAAATATACTCATCACACATCTAGATACTTTAGCATAGCAAACAGCAACGATAGGAACTTGACATATATAACATAAATTACAAAATGAGACCTCTGAAAACACAACAGAGACATCAATGAATGGTTGAAGGGTCATCCCTGTTAATTTGGCTATTCTGACACTGGAAATCTACTTGCAGAGCAAAGTAGCAATTACAGTGCACTCAAATTAGACAAGAGCAAATTTATAGCAATAACCCAATAATCTAAGAGCCAGCTTAACTGAAATTTCAAACCATTGACCTGCCTGCTTTGCAGAAGCATTGGGAAAGAGGCTGATGGCTCTTTTGACATAAGCTGAAAACTTACTGTAAAAGACAACTGCACAGCTGTCTTAAAACCCTTTCATTTGCAGGTATGACAAGCTTTTGCTTCCAGTGTAGAATTACAGGGGTGCAGGAAAAAATAAGATAGGATAGTGGCTATTATAAAACTGAAACCCAGTATTTTAGAAGAAACTTTTGCAGCACCATTCATTCTCCCAAGGAAAGGCATTTATTAGCATTATAGCCAGGTATTGCAAGTCAAATTAAGGAACTGAGAGAGAAAAAAAAATAATATCTTTGGAAAAGGATTCCAAGGTCTGCATTGTTAAGTTAGGAACCTAAAATGTGTATCAGAAGTGGTTCTCTTGGATTTCTTTGGAAATAGCTAGACATTGCATGTAATATTTTCAACACTTCACATGTAGGTTCCACATCACTTGGGTGCATATGAAACGTCTGTGGCATGAGAGTAAATATTGAGGGAAAAACAAGAAACAAGTCAGAAAGCAGCCAGCGCCTGTCACTGTATTCTTTCTTTAAGCACAAACTGAAGGTAAGTTATGGCTAGTTTTAGTGAATTTTTACTAGATTTCTAATTTTCCCTCTAACATTAGATATAATTTTAAGAATCCAGAAGATAAAACAGACAGGGATATAAAAGGGGAGAAAAGAGAAGGAATACATATAGCCATTGCCTGTCTGACTCAGGATGGGGAGAAGGTATTTATAATTTTCTTCTTTCAGCCTTTACCAAAAGCATTGCTCCTGGAACAGATTTTGTCTTTTAGTATCTTGATGTTTGCTCCATAACTTGAAGCGTGGATCTAAGGAGATTCACGCGGGCTGTGTTTATTCTGAAGTTCTACTGCAAATCCTCATCCACCTGAAAGACACTGGGACTTTTCAAAGCCATCAGGGTACCAGTGAGGCTGGCACCAACACTAAATGGTGCCCTACAGCCCAGTTTGAGGCTAGGTGAGTGCCAGAATGCTGCAATTACTCCTCAGATGACACCAGGTCCTGTTGTCTCAGTGATTTTGGCCTTTTTTCCCCACTAAGTACAATTACTTCACATGGAATTGTAAAATCATTTAGGCACTGGAAGGCTGCAATTAGGTCCCCCTAAGCCTTTTTTTTTTGCCAGCTAAACAAGCTGAGTTTTCTTAGCATTGTCTCACGGGGAGCTCCAGCTCCCTCACGCTCGTTCATCTTTATTCACATCTTCCTCGTTCTGGGGACCCAAACCCAGATGCAGCTGGTTATATTAGTTATATGAATCCTAGTAAGTCCAGAGGTCTTCAAAGTTTAGAGAATAAACTGCCACAGTGATCAACAGCCAGTGAATCAGGTCACAGACATCATATGTCAAAAACAGATAATTCTGTAAGTTTAATTCATCACATGCAACCCTGCTAGCCAGGTCTACAACCAGATATGTAACACACAGCCGTTTGCTCAGGAAGAGAGATATGTAGCAGTGGGTCATGACAAGATCTAGAAAAAAACCCAACCAACTGAACTAAAGAATGAAAAGGAAAAGGGCAACAGAAAGTTCTTCCAGCTTTGATATCTGCTACTTATTTTCATGTGTCAGTGTACAAATGATTAATCCAATTAATTAGCATACACAAGTCATTTTCACTGACAAGCTTCCTTAGTGATCATTTTACATGCAACACTCCTGTACCATCACGGAGATGAGCTGGAACCTCTTTTATTCTTTTGTTTTGATGGAAGCACATTTATTATTCTTGCAATGAAAATGGCATAGCCTGTTCTCTACCTGCACCTAGAGCTGACATGGCTGCACAGGAGGGAAGGTGAACATCTTGATTTCTTTAGGCAAACACCTCCCAGCTCTGCTGACTTCCCTGAGCATCTAGGATCATTCTTCTTCCACATTAAGTATGGTTAATATAAGCTTCACACCAATGATGCATTTCTATGGATTCAAGATTTCTGAAGTTTGGAGACATTCAGATTAGGTTGATTTAGCTCATCTGTATTAAAAATATGCCTATTTCTACAGGATTTCCCTTTAACAACATGCTCAGTTGTGTTCTGCAGGATGTTAATTAACATGGCAAGGTACCGTGGCAAGATACCAAGGTGCTAAATTATTTCTAAGTATTTTGAATTCAGGATATTTACCTTCTTCAGTGATAAGCAGCATAAGCAGTATCCAGCAGAACCTGGAAACTGTTGTTTGAAGTGGTATCATTTTTAAAAGCACTTCAGCAGCATAACAGAATGAGGACATTTTTAAGGGAGCGGGAGGAGAGGAGATCCTATATGAAAGCGAAAACGTTCTCTGTCTTCCAAACTCAAACAGGAGTGAAACAGGAAAAAAAAAGAAAAATATTTAAATTAACCTTTTGAAATTTATAATGTATTTGGAAGAGCAGACTTAAAAGCTAGCACTAACTGATGAAGGGGGTAAGTTGACATTACCTTTTTTGGTTTTATAATGGCTTTTGAAAACTCAAGCTTGAAAGGATCAGAAAGGAAAAAAAAAACAAAGTGCATCAAGAAGACGGGTCAATTAAAAAAAAACATGAGAGCTTTATGGAATTAGTGAAAGCAACCACACACTGTTCCCTTTTTGGACACACTCCAATTCTTTAAATCAGATTAGGGGCAGTCCTAATTGTTTCAAGCACAAAGATGTGCGGTATTTATTTGCTGGGTGCCTTCTTTTCTGACTGATTAGCTTTCTGAAGATTTGCTGCCAGTAATTTCTGAAATGACTAACGTAAGGTAATTACCTCACAGCGTGCTGCAGTTCACACTGCCCAGGAGAAGAGTTTACTTGTCTCAGCTGAGAGGGGGATTATAGAAGGCATTACAGAAAAAGTAGCAGAAAGTTAGTAGAGTTCCTCCAAAACAGTTCCTGAAAAATTTGATTCAGCATTTTTCAAAATATACTATTTATAAATAGAATGTGAAGATTGGTATGGCTTTAACTATGCTAGCATATGTAAAAAAAAATAATTTAGAAGACAGCACAAAGCACTTCAAGAAGGATTTCCTTAAAAATAGTGTGGCATCTCTCATAATTTTCATTCTATGTAGTATTATGTTTAATAATTTTATGATGCTCATAGAGAAAGAACAGTGATGCATCCAATAAGAAAAATGCACTTTTAAGGAGATCTTACAGTATGGTTTATAAAAGTTTCTTTTGAAAGCAGTCTCAAGGAAAAAAAAAAACAGCCTGGAGCCAGAAATATGCTAACTAAGGCATTTGACAGAGATTCTAATCATAAAGCCGTAATAAGGACAAATGGAAGAAATTATGATTTTCCTCAGAACTACATGATATCCTGGTTCCCAGTTTCAGAAGATAAAGGCAGCATAAACAGCAGTGGGAGGAATAAGTCACAGAATAAGTCACAGATTGATATCGGGTTGCAAGAGACAGAAGCAGTTGGAAGGAAGAAGCAGGACTTTTCATTTGAGGCTAAAGAAAAGGCCAATTGCAAAGACCAGCTCCTTTAGATAGGTCAAATCACCACTTCTGATATAATAGTAACAATGAATATCCCCTATAAATTCTTCAAGGTAGGTGACTCCTGGAAAAGTTAAAGAAGTTGAGCAGCTCTCATAAGAATCAGATAAGCAGCCTTGAGCCATTAATGACATTTGTTATGTTAAATGCTGTTAGTATATTTTCAATCTTGTTTCTCTATGTGTGTTCTATTATTTAAACGAAAACATTTTTGATGAATCTCCAAGTAAAGCTGAGGGTTTGGCTACCCTTCAAAATTGGGATTTTAATGGTGTTGTGCATAACATGAAAACTCAAGGTGCCCAAAAGCTTTTATGGTGCTCATTCACCAGGAATTGTTAATACAGGTATTTGCATCAAAGCAATGTTTTCCATTAAGTAAGTTCTTCCTGCCATCCAGGAAGAAAATGACTGATCTGTAAACACAAGCAAGTGCACAAGAGTCTCTGCCAAGTATTTTGTACGGATGGGCCCTCCCACTAATTAGTGATCTGCTGCAGAAAGGCAGAACCTCTGACTTTAAAGGACTTATGAATTAGTGAATTGCAATAGTTAAGTAACTACCATCTTCACCTAATTCACATCCAATGTGCTTTGTCCCTAGAGCTACTTTAGTCAGTGTTCAGCAAATATTTACAAGACTAGCTTACAGAAATTGTCCATTTAAATATAGGAAGTTAAATATATTCATGGCTGTTAAGAGGTGTGAGTTCTCTTGTTCCGGCATGTTCTGGTCATTATATTAAATTAGAGTGGAAGCCTTGCGATATTTCTTTAGAGAAAACTTTTTCCATAAACTTAATCTCAATCCTTATTTTGTTATGCACAAAACTTTTGGTTCTTCTTACATAAACCCCATCACACAATACATGTCAACATACAGTGACTCAGTTAATGGGTAGGTGGGAATATGTGACAGGTAAAATTTGTTAATGGAAAACTTAATGAGAGTATCAAACAAAATACCTATTAGCATTAGGAAGGACTGAAATATTTTTTAAGTTATTACTAAAAAACAAGCAACATATTTAAGTGTGAGGTGACGAATGAAAAAGAGAGTATTAAAAGTTCCTTCACCATAGAAACATACGATGTCATTGATACACAAGAATATTGTGGTTGCCTTAAGCTATACCCAGCTACAAGTCTTCAAGCTGCTATAAATAAGGTTTGTTAAAGTTCTTGGATTGGAAGATGAAATGAACAGAGTTTTTAATCTCAGGAGAAGCCATGGTTAAACATTATAATTACTGAGACCAGCTATTTTAATATTGTGTTAATTTTAATGACCTTATTCATCAAAAGCCTTATGAAAAGGATGACTAAACCCTAAATGGAGAGAGTGAAATGTATTCTGCTTAAACAACAAAGGATTTCAGGGATTCATGGCTCATGTTTAAAACTCAACACACAAAGTAATCTGACTCATAACTCTTTTCTCTGTAACATTAGAAATCTAGAGAGATACTAAGAATTGTTAAGCAACGTTAGGGAGAGCAGAGGATTTAATTAAACTAGAGTGTAATCCTTTTAAGGAATTTCAAAGGTAGATCAGTGGCACTATGCAGAATAACTTGGTTTCCTTTACTACCACTCTTCCCTTTTTCGAGTTGTAATATCACTACATTAAACATTAATCACTCTAAATATTCATATGCCAAATTCTTATGGAGAGTCTCATTATCTCACATCTCAAATACCGCAATATCTTCTTCTCTGGCCTACTCATATCCATCCAGATTACTGCTGCAAAAACAGGTCACTTACCAGTAACTAGACCACAAGCACCCATAATGAATAGGAACAGAAAACAATAGCATTTCTTCTTAGTGTGAATATATGCTCCCTCTTGGAAGTTTAGTTTGAGAATATCATCCCATATATGCCATTTGTAGTCTACCTGCTCAAGAAAGGTGAGCTAATGCTTTATCATCCTTAGGAATGCAGGGCAGCATTCTGTATACCTGGCTACAGGCAGATAGACAACAGGTTGAACAGCAGCTTCAGAGATTCCTGACAGAGAAGAAGGTGGCAGATACAATCAGTGAGTGCCTGTGACAGTACACAGATTTTTATGTCTACAGAGGAAGGTGTGATTTTCCCCAAGCAGAAAAGAAAAGCATGACTACTGGTCAGAGGGGTTAGCATAACCTAATAATTACAGTTTTCACAGAGTTAATTTGCTCTTTCTCATAGAATTCATAGTTGTAGAAGGAGAGAAAGTGAAAGAAAAACTTACTCTCAAGGAAAAGAAAAAAATACCGTAGATATGGACTAAGCACCTGGAGTACTAGTGCTGAAACTGTATTTTCCTGGACTGCAGGAAAAAACCACAAAGCTTTCTCCATCTTTTCCATTATTTTTCTTTTTTCTATTCTGCAGTTTTTATGGTCATTCACAGCCTCTTATCATGTACCAATCTGTGCTGACAGATCAAGCAACCATGACTTTTACTTCCAAATCCCACTGATTATATTTTCAAACAAACGACTTTTGTTTCTCTAAAGTTGTCTTCACACTTAGAAAAGTCTCTTATGAACACCTGCAGTCGTGATACTCTCCTTCCCACAGTACTTAGAAATAACTTGGAAATAGTTATGCTTTTTACAGCTAGAAAAACTCATGCTTATAAAACTGAGTGGTATTGGCAATGTCCACATGGCATACGGAAGGGTAGAGATGAACAACATCTACCTATATTGCATGATGGGTGGCGAGTACAAGCCAGCTCTAGTCAGGAGGGCGATGCTTACGTTGCCAAGGGGCTGAATGTCTCACAGGGGTCTTTAGTTTGAGCTTACACCAATGAACACTGTCTCTGGTTTGGAGCTGGGAAGCAGACACTTGGGTTCTGCCTGCAAAATGCCATGGGCATGCAACTCTCATTCTTTTCACGTTTAGCCAGATCAAGCAGAAATAGTTCCATTAAAAGTATGCAGATAAGAACAAAAACTAAATTCTCCTCCAGTTACATTTCTTGACCGAAAGGGAAATATGCACAATCAATATTTTATAATATTGATATATAAAATATTAACTCCTCATTCAAATGCTGAGCAAAAGATTCTGTTCTGATGTATTCTACTCTTTAGGATTTCTTATTTACAATGCAGATTTTACAGGTCTGCACATCATCTACAAGGAATGTTCATGTTGGTATTAATTGTATTTATATTTGTGGTCCAGAGAAGAAAATAATTTAGAGAATAAATCTTTTTCCTTTTTATCCTGGAGATGCTAATAGCCACCATTAAATTAAATATAAACAGTACTGTAACTGTTTAAAAAACACCAGCAGAAATATTTCTTCCCATTCTTATAGTGCATTAGGTAGGTGAGTTTTCATTAGCTTTTCACGCTGCTCTTCTCTTTGCTTTTTATAATTTAATTCCCTGTTTAAGCTCTACAATCTCTATCCACACTGCCACATGTAGATCCATCGCTCCACTAGCCAGATCCACAGGAGAGCTTCTTGGCACCTTTCTGTGATGAGTCTTAACACAAATGTGGTTCAGTTAAACGTTTGGTAACTGTGTATAAACATACCTTTCAAGTTGTGAGATAAGAGAAAACAAAAATCCCTGCAGAGCAGCAAGTGCAAAGGCAGCCTGAGGAAGAGACTTTCTGCCCCTGGGATACGGGGTGAGTTTTATGACAGTTAGTGGAAACACGGAATTATAGAGATGAAAACACAAAAGGAGAGCTCTCTTGTTTCCTTTAATTGTTGTGCTGGATCATTAAATTAAAGTCATCAAGTAGGAAAGATCCTATACAGATTTCCAGAGAAACTGCCTGTGCTGGCTAATTGTGTATGCCTGGAGTAGCTGATTAGCATAATTAATCTAAATGTCTGATTACCCACAGGAAGGAGATGTTCCTGGGTGCACAGGTGAGATATCATGATTAAGACTTCAAGAAGCCAATATACAGTAGCTGGTAAGTAAGAGTATTTCGGAGTCCTGTTTGCTTGTCTCTTGCTTTCTATGAACAGGGGAGAGGAGCAGCAGGAGAGTACACTGCGTTAAGCCCAGATCTTTGTCCAGGGTACCATGTGGCAAGATGTTGAAGTTCGACTTGCTAGTGACATCAGATCTGTGCTAGTAACCCCCCCTACGTCAGTACTGTACCATTAGCAACTTGTTTGTAGTACACCACTTGGTGGTCTCAAGTCACAGGTGGCTCCTCGTGCTGCCCAGACATCGCAGAAATATGCTAGCAGAGGCTTAAAGGTAAAAAAGCCAAGATATGAGACGAGTGAGGTTAAAATATTGAGCTTTTACCACCATAGTAGTCAGGTAAAGAACTGTGACTAGACTCCAAGACTTTTATAGCCTAGAAACAATGTGTGACCCAAGTAGTCAGTCTTTTCTATAGGTTCACATCACAGGAATTCCTGGATTGCATTCTTTAATGAAAATTTCCCTAATTTCACTAACTGGTTTATATTGTTATTCCACATCTGGTCTCAGATCTTCTCAGATCTAATATAATACTATCCTATGTAAAAGCAACCAAAGGCATGGACTATAAGTATCTGGAAAAAAACCCTTACAGCTCTAAAAAAGGAGAAACTAGAAACTGTGACGACGTTCCAGTTGTGTTTTGTCAAGTCATTTTAAAAGCTCCAGACAGGGAGTTAATGGAGACATTACATTTTTGTTATTGACAATCTGAGTCGTGTGTTTGCTTGTCCTCAACTATAAATCAGGAAAGCTCGAGCAACTGCAACAGCTGAGAATCCAACTGAATCCTTTTACAATTTTCTACTATCTCAGGAAGAGAAGGACAGTTACATAAGTCATAATGACAATGTGAGATATATTTTGATGATCACATACAAAATATTTCTAAAGAAAACATTATAATGAATTATAATTGAGTGAAAGCTGAGTAACTGGAAACCTTCTGTTTGTTCTCAGTATGGGCACTGATGATGAAACGTTGCCTGTTACCATCACTGCTCCTCGTCTTTCATCTGCAGAGGATAATTATGGGATTTTCACTTAAAACTCTCTGCTAATTCAGTCCTTTGTTCTCTGTTGATAGTGCCAACAAACAAGAAGCTCATCAACAACAAATTGGACTGAACTTGCAATTGTGTTGCCATATAAGCTACCATGCAATCAAGGCCAAGAAAGCCCAACTCTCTGTATTCCGTTAGGAGTCAAGATCACAGAGGAAAAGCTAGATTTGAATGATCTTCAAATATATTACCTTTACAACCTCCTTATATTCTTAGTTTCCACAGTCTTTTTAAACAGAGGCTTATCAGTCAAAGCGAGTTTTGTCTTTTTTTGTCACCTTTAAAAGCCTTTTCAAACACCTCTAAGATTTTGTCATTGGACATGAACTTTCAGATAATGAAAATGGGATTTCATTCCACTGAGATGAAGAACAAAGGAAAAAGATAAATGAGGCTCCAGAAGAGGATTTACTAGTGAGCAACAAGTTCTCTCACCTCCAGTACAACTACCTGGCATAACACATCCTGCACTAACACCTAAACTAGGCTCAAACAAATGTTTGCTGATGCCTTGTCATGTTCCTGTATATAGACCGGGCTGTTGTCCTGTCCTGGGGACAAGCTGCCAGGACGCTTGTAAGTAACTCAAATACAAGTCTTTCATCAAGACGTGCACAACAGCCACACAGCCTTTCAGGTGAACAAACCCAGTGACTGCAGTGCTGCACCACTGACTGCCACAGCAGATGGAGTATGAGACACTTCCTCAGACTGAAGCCCAGCTGCTCTGAGCAGGGGGAAAGCACCAGCAGCACAAAGACAAACACATCACTCCGCAATAAAAACCGCCAGCACATTTGAGAAGTTAATTAAAATGTGGAAACGTCCCCCTTAAACCAAGGTTTCTAAAACCTTTGCCCCTTCCTTAGTGAATGAACAAAGAGCTTGATCTAGAATTTGGCAGAACCATAAAGAAACTTAAAAATAAGTATACTTCACAGTCTAATGTCCAGGGAGTCAAGAAGCACAGCTGTTACATTAATACTAGATTCATTCCCAGCCCTCACTGTATCTGCTGTTGCTGAGGATGCTACTGAATTGTCTCTAAACTTTAACTGTACGGATAAATGATTTCCTTACAATAGTACCTTGCAATAATACACCTGACCAGAAAACAGACTGTCCTGTCAGCTGCAGAGCTGGCTCCCCGGCTCCCAAGGAAGAAAGCACATTTTGATGCCCAAGAGTTTCATTTGAAGAGAGGTCCTACATTTGCTCCACACCACAAAAAGCAGTTCTATGGCCACCTGATCAGAGTAAGGAATATAACTGGGAAATAAATGAAATCAAGTGGCATGAAATTTCAAAAAGGGCTTCCCCATTGCCTTGGGGAGATGAGGCATCCTGTTGCTCAGGACATGGCTTAGAAAAGTATTCTGAGACAGCTGTCTTGTCCTTAAGCTGGAAGGTTTGCGTGCTTTCAAACACCTGCTTAACTCTGCATACAGTTTATTTAGTTATTTTGTGCTGGAAAGGGTCTGCTTGATTTTCTGAGTATTATGCTGAACGAAAGGAAGACATGTGTGGGAAGGAGGAGAGGCTCGTGTTGTCATGTGTTGCCAGCGGCTGGTTTAGTTTTGAAAGGCTCATAACAGTGTACCATTTTTCATGTTAAATGGAGCTGCTTTATTTTAGACCCTCAGAAAAGCTTAAATCAGAAGAAGACATTTCTCTAGGCTAATGTACTAACCTTCAAAGTATTTGCTTTCTGAAGTCAAGCACTAGCTGCTTTCCTACAGCCGAGATGACTATGCCTTTAGGTTCATCCAGAGCTAGATGTCCAACAAATTCACTGCTGTCAGTCAAGCACGAACCACACGCAGCCCTTGGCTTGCAGAGGAAATAAAATCTCCTATAGTTCCCAAGAAAACACAAAAGGCCAAATACAGAGTCACACACTGTTAACTGCAAGGGGAGCACCCTTTCCTGGCTTCCCCTTACACAAGCCAAGTGTTGCTTCTCGGCCCCAGCTTACCCCACAACGAGTTTAAGGTGTAGGAGGGAGACAATCAGCGCTATTTTCTAAACAAATAATTACTTTTCTCAATGCTTATTTTAAATGAAGTCAACTATTTATGCCACATACACACCGATGCTTTGGTTCACAGAAAGATCTAGATGGAAAAGGGGACTGGCTAAGATAAGACAGCATGGTAGTAACAGAAGAAATTTGCTGTTCATTTGAATTTTACTTTAATTTTTCAGGGAACAGTTCACCTTTCTCTTTGCTGTGCTGATGAGGCACCGGAGTACTATAGGAAAAAAAAACATGTTCCATGCCAGAAAAGCGATTTTTAATTAGCCCAAGTGTTCTAGCTTTTGAGTGCCTTACACACTTTGATCAGAGGTAAATTAATGCTTTGTATGAGATCCTGCTCTTAGTTAAAATCTTTTACTAAATTCACTCACTACGCTTTCTAATTTCACCTGGGAAGAGGGGAAGATGAAAGGAAATTTTTTTAATCAACTTGTTGTAAATTTAAGACTGGTTTGCTCAATGTTTGCTTGGCTTTATAAGAATATATTATGAGTTTGTCTTAATAACACCTTGTTTTATTTATATCACAATTTATTAAATGATTGCATGGTGTATAGAGCAGGAGGACCACAATGCAGTGGGTATTTTATGCCCCATTCCACCTTTGTTATTATTTTCTGATTGCAGTGGTTAGGTCAGGGACCATAGCTCTGTTCTGAGCATGATGAATAATACCAGAAATCACCTGTAGCAGTCAATGCTCACACTCCAGCTTCATTTCACATGTGAGTAATTCTATTAAGTTTAGTGGGACAATTTTGTACCTAAGGAAGTCTCTAGATGTACAAGTTTTTAGGCATCTTTAGTGTTCATATGCTCTGCATTTCAATATGCTTGCTCGCTTTCCCAAGCCTTTTTCACTGTCAGTAGTGTCCACTTATAAAAGCCAGGGTTTACAGGTGAAATGACTTAGGAAAGGCTAAGGAATTTCACGGCACAGAAAGATGTAAATGAATTCAGCCTTACTCTAAAACTACCATGGATCATGTTTATATAGTGGCCTCTTTTGTGCTAATGAAAAAACCAAGAAGGTACACGTGGCTGGTTATAAATTTAGCAAAAAGCTTGAAAACTGGAGGTTTGATGAACATTCTTTTTTCCCATCTGCATGCTTAACCAGCTGTGATTCTATTAGAGCATCTTGGTCCACAATTCTGCCATTCCCATGTTTACATCAATCGATTCTCACCGAATACCACGGAAAACACTGTATTAACTACAATGATATAGTGACACTATTTTAAAAGTATGAACCTGAGGTCTACTTAAAGCCAAAAAGATTTATGTAAACCCAAAAAGCCTACAAGAATTCCCCAGGACAGCTTCAGACAGCACACTTGCTCCTCAGAGACCCCAGATTTGGCTCTTTTTCATTTACTCAGTCCCTACTGGCAGAAGACAGAGCTCCAGTATTTCTGAACATTATGTTCCCTTTATAGTCAAAGTGCCTTGTAACAGTCTGAATCCTTCAGTCTTATGATGGTAGTGGGACTGATGGGACACAAATGGTAGTTACTGACAAAAGTAGATCCCTCCAAGAAATCTTGACTCTCTCAGAACAGATGTGGTAGTGCCATTGACAGCATGAACAAAATTACATTCATTATAGTTTAAATAGTTCTAAAACCACACAAAAATAATTTGTTCACAAAAAGGAATTTTTCCATCTGACATTGTTGGCTCTGATACCTGTTGGACATATATAATGGCAAAAGTGGTTACACACACCTGATGCTAATGTAATGGGTACCAGCGTAATAAATACTTTGATACAGAAGACAATTGACATGATAAAAAAAAAAATAGTTGAAACATACGTAAGACTGGCAATTTAACAGCCATAGACAGCTCACAAGCAGCAACTATCTCAGGCAATTGCGAATAGGCTGGAGAATGCACCAGGAAGGAGGACTAGCACAGACCCAACTCCCACCTCTCAACAGATGGTTAAGATCTGATAGTAATTTTGATCCACTTTCATCACTGCGTCTAGCAGACTTCAGTTATTCACATGCTAGAAAATCTGCAATGTGTTTTTCCTGACACTTCCTATTTCTTCACTTCGATGTCAGAGCCATAAAGTATCTCTTCCCTCTCCCACTTTTTCCTTCTAGCACTGGGATTCCTGTATTTTCTTAACCCAGCATATTAATGTACAGGAAGGACCAGTTAGCATTTTCCATTGGAGATGAAGGCTTAATTTCACTATGACACATAATGTATATTTCTGTACTGCTGAGCAGGGAGACTACACAGCAGGGATGCAACAATTCAGAAAAATTCACTGCATTATAAGTAAATCAGTCACCAACAAACCCGGCTATTATTGTCACTGGATTTAATAAAGCAGCTTGCTTTAATTGTCCTTGTCATGCCTTTAGCACAAGTAGTTTACCTTGTCTAAACCAGGCAAAAATGTATTTTCTGCGGTTAAGAAATACAGAATGACAGAATCACAGGCTGGCTGAGGTTGGCAGGGACCTCTGGAAGCTCATTTGGTCCAACCCACCTAATTGAGCAGGGCTTGTTGCCCAGGACTGTTTCCAGACAGCTTCTGAATATCTCCAAGGAGGAAGACTCCACAACTTCCCTGGGCAATTTGTGCCAGTTATGAGTCACCTTCACCACAAACAAGTGTTTCCTGATGTTGATCTTTAAAGGTCCCTTCCAACTGAAACCACTCTGTGATATTCAGATGGAACCTTCTGTGTTTCAGTTTGTGCCCATCATCAGTAGTCCTGTCACTGGGCACCACTAAGAAGACCCTGGCTCCATCCTCTTTGCACTCTCCCTTCAGGTATTTCGATAAATTAGTAAGATCCCCTAAGCTTTCTCTTCTGCAGGCTGAACAGCCCCAGCTCTTTCAGCCTTTCCTCACAGGAGAGATGATCCAGGCACTTCATCACCTTTGCCAGACTCTTTCCAGTAGTTCCACGTCTCTCTTTTACTGGGGAGCCCAGAATCAGACAAAGTGCTGCAGGTGTGACCTAGGCCATGTAGGCCATCTGGATTGTCATCCAGATGCAAATGTAGGTTATTGCAAATGCAAATAATGTAAGAAAAAAAATGGTAAGGCCGACTAATCATAGCTTATGGCAGTCATTCCTAAAGAAATGTGGAAGTCCTGTCTACTCCATCACAGTAAACTTGGGTTCAGATTTCAGCTTCCCAGACTCAGAGTTGTCAAGTAGCAGCACTGGAATTTAGTTCACACTCTCAGACCCACTTTCTTGCAACTTTAAGCATGATAACTCCTCACTAAGGACCTGTGTTAGCCTGTGTTCACAGAACTTGTGGACTTTGAGCAGCAGTGATTCAATTAAAATTCACAATGTTCGGTATGGCTCATAACACTAGAGATTTCAAGTCCTGGGCACTTGCTGTTTAGCTGTAGTTAAACACACTTGACAGGCTGTAGCACAGCCACGGTTTCTGGCAGTGCCCAGCAATGCAAGAAGCTGACGCAAAAGTCATTTTCTTCCGTTCTGTCAGCCACACTAATCATCTCTTCCAGTTGTGCTGCAGTGCCACAGGCTGCTTTTCAAAGCCCACTCTGACATAACAGCAACAAGACACCTCATCCAGAGCTCCCTGGAGCCTGGCTGCTCCTCTTTCCTCCGACTGCAGAGAAGCTGCAAGATGGACCAAGAAGGACGCTCTGCATCAATTAAAGTGATGCAAACTCAGGTCATGCCCAGAATACAGGAAATGTTTGTACACCAAAATGGCTTTTTCTCCAATTACAAGTAAAACATAAGCATGAAGTAGTACTAAATCTTTCAGGTGACCTATAAAGTTATTGCATACATGTATAATATGCACATACTACAAATACAAAGGAAGGTGCACATGCACATAAAGAGGTATTTCTATTTAATGAACAACATTGTGTTCAGCAAAGCATATTATACGTAGGATCTGTCACTGGGATTTGTTTGTAACCCATGACACTTTACAGTCTAAGCTTAAAACCTGAAGGAGTGTTATCCGTAGCATGCATCATGCATGTGGGAGTACCTTATATTATGTTTATCTCCCTGCTGGATTAACATTGTGATCATGTGAGAAAACTTCGAGGTATAAGAGAGGAAAGTTCAGGCTTTAAGGACTATCATGAATAAAATTTTTGCCATGTTAGGAGATGTGCATTGCTCTCATCCCCGTAACATTCACAACCCCATCCTTAAAGAGAACTGAAATTTGTAAAAATACAGGTGCACATACTTGAAGTAAGAAAACACCTTTTGACTAAGATTTCTGAAATGTGTTGTTTTCTATGCACTCACTAGTGCCATGCTAACTCACATGACCCAATAAATACTATAAATACCATAACAAAACCTACAGGTAATATCTTAAAATAACATAAAAATCTTCACCATGCAATTATCTTACAATTGACAGCAACAGCTTTTTTTCATTTTTTCTTCTTGTATAACGAGGTGTCCTTCAACTTGCCCATAGCAACAGCAAGCAAATACCCAGCAAGGTCATTCAGAAAAAGACTAAAAGAAGAAAAAGCTATATTTTAGCGTTAATCAACAAGCGTAGTGTAACCTCTTTTGGTCACAATACTCATTTACCAGGTACAAATGTGTTCATTGCCTTCCTGCTCCATTTTTCAGACTTGTAATTTCAATGAGAAGGAAAGCTGCACAACTCACACTCAACTAAGGCACACTTAAAGAGTACCTTCCTCTTATTCCTTTTCCCTCCTAATATAAAACAAATAATAAGACCTAAGTTTGAGCTCTAGAGATCTGAAGTTAAAATGCGTACATGAGTCAATTTTCAAAATAAACAAACAAAAAAAAACTGGTCTGCTTATGCAGCCCTTAATATTTTTGCCTTTCCCTGGGGATAGGATTGGAAAAGACCTCCATGTTTTTTAAGCTCAGTACCCCTTTTTATTGCAAGCAACACCACCGTATACTCTCCTTCATAAGTTCCCGTAGGCAACCTTAAAATTCATTAGGTTTTTGTCGCTATTTTTACTGTCTGCCCATCCCAGAACAACACACTCATCAGTGCAAGAAACCACCTCATAACCTCCACTTCAGATTTATTTATAATCAGCTTATCACAGTTTGTCTTTGTGTTATCTTTTAGCCTAAATCCACGGTTTCACTCACTGGTATTTAATTTGTTGATATATTAAGAGATAGCAATGCATTACAAACCATATTTTTATAGTTTCTTGTAAGATTGGCTTTTCATTCACAATTAACCTAGCAGTTTATCCTTGCAATTGCTGAGCAGGGTGGTTTAGAGTCTCCTAGATGCAGTTCACTAGTGCCTTTTACAAAGGCATTAACTTCTGCTGTAAACTCTCCCATGCAATAACTCCTCAAACGGCATGCACATTTTTGCACTTCTATATCACACAGCAGCTAAACGTTTCCTTCTTAATCAGCAAGAAACTTTTGCACAGTGGTGGGTTTTTGAATCCTGGTTATAATTGCTGATTCTCCAACTTCAGCAGATTTTCCTGATCTCATGCTGTATTCTTGCACTTTCATCCTATTTCTATCATTACAACCTTCAGTATCATCAATTCTTTCCTGTTTAATATTGTAATACTTCTCCAAATTGATGTCATCCTCAAGTCAGAGTTATAAGCAAATTAATTAGCGCATTTGTACTTGTTATGCCACAATCACAAGAAAAGTTTCCTGTGGCTTCTTAAATTCATCAGTTTGGCACTTCCTCCTTTACTGCAAAGCAGTGTTATATATGGCTTAAGAGCTGCCACTGACCTTTGAATTTTTGCATAAAGATGTGCACAGACCAGTAGTCCTGTACCCAACCTAATTATTTTCTAGTTGACATTATGTTACCGAAATCCATATTGATTAAATTCTCAGTCATGTTTCTCAAATCCAATACCTTAAGATCACCTGATTTATCACATGTTAAGGAACAGCACATCATATTCTATTTTCTATTAATATTGATATTTATTTGCTTGCATTGTTAAAAAACATCCTGAAGACTTACATTTTATTGAGAGTAGAGCCAAGAGCTCACAATGCCCTGGCTCACTTTCCTCCAATCCTGGCTTCCTCAGAACTTCATATTTGTAACACAAAATCTACTCTTTTTATGTTTCAGTTTAAGCAGATTTTAACTAGCGAACCCCATTGTATCTTATACAAGAAAGTTTCTCACAGATTCAGCAATTGCTTTATGAAGAGATGTGTAACCTATCCCCCTCCAGAATATCTAGACACTACTATTAATAGCCAATTTTTTCTTCAGTATACATTTAGGAAATCAGAGTTTTCTATAAAGGACACAAATTGCAGGAGTATAAGTCAATTTTTGATCTGTCGCCCCATCACATTATAATGTACTAAAAATACAAAAGGATGAATGCTATTAAAACATCATGTGTCTGAAAAGAAAATAATCAGAAATACAGAAGGAAATGCCCCAGAATACTTTTCTAGTGACAATGATCTTTCTGTCATGGCCTATTCTCACCATGAGTGAGCAAAATACAATAGTCTGTTTTACTAGCTCCGTTAGGCTGTGTGCTAGGATTAGAGTTTGATATTAGCTTTATAAATCCTGCTATCATGAGCACAGGTTCTGGTTATGAAGAGAAGTGTTTGGGTTTTTATTGCTAGCTTTCAGAGTGCATGTATTTTTTTTACCATATCTAACTACCCAAGGGTGGGAGAAAGAGTGAAGAAATACAGGATTTTTAGTCTAGCCATGCAAATTATAAACTATGCCAGACAACCAACATATTAGAGCATGTTTCCCCATCTTTTAATGCATGATTTCCCTTCAATTCCTTGATTGGCATGGGGCAGTTGTGATGGTAGTATATAAAACAGTATAATCCAGCTGCAGGAAGCTGATGTAAGGCCTAGAGAATTCAGCTGAGTTATTGCCGTCACTAAGTATGGGCTTGTCACATACATGATTGCAAAGAATAAACCTGACAAATGCATATGACAATAATGGATGAATGCTGTTTTCAAATTAAATTGGCCTTAAATTCCACTTCTTTTTTTCTTGAAGAATTTGAATGGCTTTAGATATATGAACAAAAGAAGAATGTACAAATAATGATAGGAATAGGAAATGCAGTTGAACATCATGCTTCAGGAGTGTCAGGGGGTGTCCTATAAAACAGCTACGTAATTCAGGCTATTTCATGCAACATCATTCATGGCATTCAACTGCATTGTATTAGGTAGGTTCTTAGCCATTTAGAACAGTTTACTTGTCTTTGGGAAGCCATCCTATTTCTGCTGAGAAAATAAAATTGTTCCAAGAATGAAGTTACTACAGACAGTGTGTAACTCCTGTTAGAATGCTGCTAACACCCCCTTCTTTCCCACAGATTTTACAAACAGAGGAACTCTACAAATTCTGTGCTATTCTAACATCATCTGCCCAACTATTGCTTCCACATGATATGTCCCTGGAGGACTAAGAAGGCTGGAAATAATAACTCGACCTAATCTAATTAATTAGTACTTTCTGGCCATTGCTCTTCCTTGCAACTGTATTTTCTTTGAAAACTTTCTAAATTATGTTTTGTTTCCAGAAATATCTGGAGAATCTCATATTCAACAAAGCATCTAATTCTGACATCCCCAAATGTTAAGATTTACAGAAAAAATTTCCAAACAAATTTCCAAAACAAACAAAGAACAGAGAGATCAGTCCCCGAGATGTAACACTAACACATAAGTGCTCAAATGCAGCAGCACAACAAGCAAATAGTTTGCAAACAAACTTCCTAATATGCATAAATATAAACAAAAACCATTATTTGTTTTTTAAATTAAGGGTACAATTGTAGTGACTAATGACTGAATTTATATTCATTCTCACCTTTAAGCTATGGTTTTCCTGTTGTGAGAAAAGTAAGGTCCTTTTCAATCCCAGAAACTGTTTCAGAAACCAGAATTTTTAAGCAACTAGCTCTCTCCAGGTGCAGATCTAAGTACTCCTCTACAGTACAAAATGAAAAATAGAGCTTCTAATTGAGACTTCCCAGTTAAACAACTATGCACCCCTTATCATGGGAGAATAACAAGAAGGGTAATCAGGAATTTACCTTTACAGAGTTTTTTTTTTTTCCCTTCAAAAATATTTTTAACGTTTTGGAAATTGCAAATTATTCAACACTTCTTCATGAGATGTATCTTTCCAAGCTGGTTACATTCCCATGTAGATAATTACTTTTGCTGAACTGTCCTGAAACATTATTTCTTGTCTCCGTTCAGTGATAAACTGAATTTACCAGTTGTGGCTCAGTGGCTTATGGGAATACCGATATTAAAATCTTAAAATTTCAAATGTAAATATTGATGTCCCAAGGCGGCTGTCAACATTTGCAGAAGTTGTACAGACTGATAATTTGTGTGATTGCTGAAAACATATCACAGGTCTTTAGAATCTGCTCTTCTCCAGGCTTAACGGCAAGCATTTGGCTAACCAAATTCTCGGTTCTAAAGGGCTTTAACAGGCTCACCAGAGTCTTTCCTTCAAGTTCTACATAAGAAACTACAGAAAGATTTATGGAGAAAAAGATTTATGGGGGAAAGATTGGATGGAAAAGATTTATGGAGAAAAGGCTGGACCAGAATTAGGGCACTATTTTAGAATAAGCTCACCCTGGGATCTCAACAATGGCCCTTGAAGCACGATCAGTCTTCCTCAGGCTTGTACTTCCTCAGGAAGTACACAGCTGCTGGCTTTAGAAAGTCTGTAAATCCATCCATGATTGCCGTTATTTCTGAAAGCAGTAAACACATCTTTTGAAAAAATAAGTCCTAAATACTTGAATTTAAGCATAAAGAATTATGATTAAAGTTAAGCTTTGCCAATTCGCTGCACACTGTTCTTTAAATGAACACATTGACCTGCTTCAGATTCACGCATTTGGATTTTTGTGTGCTGTTTTCTTCCTCTTAGATAATCTCAAGGCACAGGGAGAAGTTCTGGCCAGACACAAGAAAGTGTTGTAGTTTTTTTCCTACTAAAGAGATTATGAATAATAATACAATCATCATTGTAAAGCTTCAGCAGAAGGACTTAACAGCACCACTTGTCTGACTCTCCCACATCCTTTGCATTCTGTTCTATGTTAGAAAAGGCACAGGGAAAATGGGGTCCTGATAAGACAAGAAGTTACAGAATATAGACAATGAATCAAAGCAATCAAAAGAATCAATGACATCAGAGCATGAGCACAAAGCTTTCTGGTTTTGAACCTGAGTTTCCTATACTGTAAAGTAAGTGCATTTGCAGAAGCTGAGTGTTTTTCTTTAAAGCAAGAGAAATCTCTTCCTCTGCCCCTTCAAAACTTGAAGTTTTGATCAAAGTACAAAGTACATGACCTGTTACACTACACGAGGAGCAAATTCATCTTGTCCCAGGGGAATTATGGAGAACTGACTCTGTCTTTAAATCCCAACACAACTCCATATATGATTCTTCCTCTGAAGAGTTGAAGAGATGTAAGCGTATCTGACAAATGGTAATGACTCTGTTTAATGTGCTAAGATACTATTATAATGAAGATTTAAGAGACATAAACAGAACAGAATTTGTTCCTGTAAATTACTGACTTCCTATCAAGTAGCACTTGAGAGAATGGAAAGGAGGTAAAGGAACAAACCAAACTGGGCAGCAACATGTAGTTTTAAGGCTCAATCTCTAATCTACCCACAAGGCTGTACTAGAAATCAGACCAAGCCTTTAGAATACAGCAAAATCTTGTAAAAGGATAGGTAAATGGCATGTGAATAACACAATTTCTCTCCACTTCCAGCATTTAAACTCATTTAACATTATTCACAGCTTTATATTTGCCTTTTGGTTAAGTGTTAACTCTGCTTTCAGCAACACAATCCAACATGTGCCCTTTCAGTTGCTATACTGCAAAAACATAAAAATAAAAGCAATAGAAAGGTACACTGACAGAAAGATTGGAATGTGTAACTGCTGTAGGGCACGTATATATCTTTTTTACAACACCCCCACAAAATATAGTCTACTCTGCCATCTGAACTGTAATGAAAAAAAGGCATTTGTAATTTCAGATACCCTTAAAAATATTGGGTTTAAAACACATCTCCTGCAATAACACTGACAAAACATACGGCAGAGATTTCAAAAGTTTACCTTGTGGCATCAGAGAACTTCTTACATATGTCCTTTTCCATCAAGCGCCAGGAACCCATTTATTCTCTGCAACAAATCACCTCCAGGATTTGCTATATTATATTCTGACCTGCTGTCATTAAAATCAACTTCTACAATGAAAAACACAATTAGTGTCAAATGTCTGGAAATAATTAAAAAAGAAAAGAGGTAACTCCTATGATGAGAATGGGAGTAAAGTTTTATTTATATGGTAAGGATCTTGCACAGTGCACTTGAAGCAAGGAATTGTTTTACAGTTTTCTGCATAAATGAAAACATGTCACTGGACCAGGAATGTAGGAATTAATTAGCAAGATGCAGCTTTGTTTAAATCATCAGAAAGTCTAATTAACAACCATAGAATATGTACGGTACTTCAACCATATGTTGGGGAAAGGGGACTGAGGAGGGGAAGGAGGGACATAGGGCAGGGATATATCTTTATATTCTTCAGAGTGAAGATGGATTCTTCCGGAGAGAAGTGTAAGTTCTCTTTCTGCCAAAATCACTCTCGTCTCCAAAGCCTTGAAACCTTCCAAACTGAAACACAAAATTACTGCTGCTGTGGATTGGGTTTAGTCAACACAACATATTTTCAAGTTTCCCTGTTACCCTGGGAAACAGAGTGTGCAGGCGGGGGTGAAGTAACTAAGTCCTCCTTCGTACGCCCCGCTGAGCTGGTCTGGGACAAGGAATACGTCACAGTGCAGTCAGGATACACCCCCTGGAACTAGCACTTCACCCCAGGACTTGTGGTATGTAACCCCCTTCTTATCCCAAGTTATCTTAGCTTCCTACCCAGCTAAGGAGCAAAACATCCCCCACCAGACAAGGCGATCTGTTTCTACCCTAATATTTTTTTTTCTCTACAGTTTTATAGCCAAGACAGAACCCCAGAGGCTGCCATAGGCAAGGCAGAGCCTGCAGAGCTGGAAACCTTACCAGTTCACTTCTTGACTCCTGACACCTTGCTGTAACTACCCTCTTGTGCACGAGGAGGAGTTACATTTTCTCCCATGCCAGGAGGAACATTCAGTACAGACAAGCCACACTCAACTAACAATGGTACTGAGAATATTTCTGAATATTGCTCTTTGTGTGGCATTTAGATCTCAAACCAGAGAGTTCCACTAGACCAGCTCCTGCTGTGTTACTGGGACCAACTACTGGCAAGTGACCACAATGCTTGTACCATTTATTGAATTTCATTATCCAGCACACTGTCTTACAGAGATACCAGTTATTCATTTTAGACTCAAAAGCTACCATTTTTTAAAAAGTTATAGTAATCTGTTTAATAGCTATTTATTCTGGATGGAACTTCACTGAAGCAACAATATTTTTTATTTCAAACTGATCTAAAATAATGTATTTTTTAAAATAATAATAAAAGTTAAAAATAAATGCCTGCAAGCCTTTATGTGAACTAAGTTTAAAGACTTCTGGGGTTTTGCAATCCAGTTTATTTACTTGAAACAAAAACTTTCATAAGTAACAATAACTAAATTTGAAGGGTGCATGGGGCAGTGGAAAAAAACTGTTTGCACTTGAAGTATTTGAGAGGTTATTTTAAAATCTCTCAGCCTTACCAAGGTTTATGCATCAGAAAATATAATGATTTGGGTAATTAATCACACAACGCTAATTGGGTGAAATTTCTCCTTACTGCCTATGACCAGATGGAAATAATCAAAATAGAAAGTGGATTTATCTAGTGCAGAGGTTCTTGTGTTAACGTCTAGATCCAAGATGAATTTTTTTTCACTCATAAATTAAAACAGTAGATATTAAGTGCAGAAGCAATGATCAATTCTCAGTCTAAAATAGATTTTAATCAACAATTTCTCAAGAACTCTGGTGCAAAGAAATAAATTATTTAAATTTAAAAAAAAAAAAAAAAGGTGTGGGGGGGAATCAGCAGCAGCTGAAACTCCATTAAAGTGTAATTCATGCGTAGGAAAAAAAGACTTACATTGCCTACAGCAAGACTTGGAAGTCTGCAGCCCTGTGCTAGCTCTGTTTGTGTAACTGCTTTTCTCTGGCAGATTGGCTTTTCACATTTCACCTGGGCTGAAATCCAGAATCCAGTGAACTAGAACCACTAGATCCAGTTTAAGGATCCTCAGTGGTTTTTACAGTTCTCATTATAAATGTTGCAGACCTCTTTGCTTTTAAATCTGTAGTCTGCTTTTTCCATGAAAGCTCCTCAAATGATTCTTGGCCCATCTGTATGAAGTATCTAAAATATTGACCAACTCTGACAGCTTTTATACTGAGTTTTTTGGGTATGGCAGAACTTGGAGAACACCCTTGAGTTCTGCAACCGAGCAAATACTTAATAATGCATACATTCTCTTGAATCCTTTACCTTGAAGATTCTCTGGAATCTCAATCTGTTCCATTCAAAAACCTACAGATTTTTTTTTGTTTTTTTTCTTGGACTTAATTTATTTTTCCATCTCCTTTTTCTGTCTTTTTTTTCCCCCCAGAAACAAAAAATGTGAGCATTCTCTATTTCATCTGTTTGTAGTACATTGACAATGGCATTTCCCCCAAATACATACAAAATTAAATTTGAAGGGGGCAAAGCTGGAAAATGTGATCTTAAATTACACATGAACTGCCATGAAATCTGCAGACCTAACTTCTCCATGACTTTACATTTTTTCCTTCTCAGTTACGGTTAGAACCCCTCTACTTTTCTTGGAACACAGAATAACTGTACTATGTCATTATTACTGAATTGTAATAAATGCTTTGTCAATTCTTCAGCATACATCTAATGACTGCCTATAAACCGTGTATCAAGCTGAACGTTACGTATCCGACCATTCAGCAGCAGTAACAATCCATCTGTTGTGCATTATTACTTCTATGAATCATAAACTTAATTTTAAATTAGGTGATTAAGTAGTGGCATAATTCACTTAGATGCTAAAGGGATAATATTTTGTTTGTGGTTCCATCTGTTCACCTGGATTTACATTAGTTGAAGCTTCGGACATAACTGTGTGAAAGTCATTTAATGACTGCCAACGAATACCAGGTTTTGTATTTAGAGGTCAGAAGAGTAACAAAGTTTTGGAGACAATCTTGAGAAAACAAAAGTAAGTCGGTATCATCATTCCTCATGGTGTCTATGCACACTTTTGAGTAATTCAATAGAAAAAGATAATGATTGTTTTTCCATTGTCTTTCCCCTAGCGAAGTGCACTCACTGGTCTTTCCCTTATAACCTAAGACTGGGTACAGGTATCATAGATCTGAGTGGTGGGATGGTAACACCACCTTACTAAAAATGCAGAAACACTATTTAATTTCCAATGCATAGAATTTTTGGATCCTAGGAAATTCTCCCTTTCACCTTTTCTTACTTTCCTGATTAAATCACAGGTAGATTTTCTACTGACTTAATTCAAGCAGAGAAAAAAACCATGCTTGTTCAAATAAAAGTGAAAAACAATGCTTATGAAACACTCCCAGAGGCTCAGTCTTTTTCCAAATTTTGAACTGCTGTATCACTGGCACGGATATGCCATGACATAGGCTGAACTACAAATACAAATGCAAATTACCTCTTGCTTCCAGTAGGCTGATATCCTTCATATTTTTTCCACCACGGGTCCTCTCTTACAGACTTGGATTTGTACGTGCCACCACTGGGTGCTGAGTGGACTCTCCCTGTTTCACTGCAAATCCTATCACCCAGATTGATTTCTGTTTGAGCCTGAAGCATTGCTGCTATAGCTAATAAGTACAGCACCAGGACGCTTACTCACCCATCTGAAGATCCCAAGAAGTACAGAGCTCATTGCACAATTTAGACTTTGAATTGGTATCACCTGCAGCGTTACTGCATCTTGTCACAGCTCATCCACAGCACATCAAAAGCTTTAGGGCCTGGCAGAATTTCTGATGAAAGAGTCCTGTAGGATGCAATAGGAATGTAACCAAACATGTTTTAAATGTCAATCAGCTTAAAAATACAACAAGCCTTTTTAGTACTGCAAAACATGTTAGCAGTACTTGTAGGTGACTCCTTTGTATCAGGCTCTACACCTACAAAAAAATCAATTTTTGCCCCAGGCAACTACTACCTGGAGTCAACCTGCAGAAGCAGGAAGAAGCATAGAGGAGGGAATGGACCTATGCTGGGGCCCAGGAGACCAATAGAAGAGACAGAATATATAAGTCCTGAGCTCTCATTACTTCTGGGTGCTCCAGTTGCAGGAGAATATTTAATGTAATTCATGTTCTAGCCTGAAGTATTACATAATAAACAAAAACTAACTTAAATCTCTCTAAAACTATCGGCAAGTGAAATCAATGTTTGTGTTACTTATCTCAGCTGATCTAGTGCGTGAAGCTTCTTCATAACTTTGTAACTTTAAAAATACTGTGTTCAGTCAAAGCCTAGTTCAAAAGCTAAGAAGTCAACAAGAGTCTTCTCATTGACTTCAGCAGGTTTCAGTGTACTTAGGCTGCTTGTAGCTTCACAAGAAGGGGGCACGAATTCACCAGTACTTTGTTCCAAAACATAACTTTAAAAATAAATAAATAAATAAAGCCAAGAGGAAACTAAAGAATGGGGACACATAACATTTACTTGCAGTGATCGTTTAATTGCAGACTGTAAATGGTGTCTACTCACAACGCAGAAAGCCTGTGCTGTCAGAAGTATGAGGAGGTCAGAAAAAAGGGAAGAAGAATAAGGCACAGAGTAATACTGTCCTCCCTCCGCCCAGCTGCAAAGAGCTGGAAAGGTGCCTGTTCCTTAGCATTTGGTATGATTTTGTGCCTGTTACATATTCTGCTGCTTAATAAATTTACCCTGACAAGGAAAGTATAATCTTTCCTGAGATAGAATAGTTATTATCTTCCCTAGATGATGAACCTGCTTGATTCTTTGTGGGAGTGGCAAGGAGAGAAAGAAAGCCTTAGCTAACCGGTGCCTGGTGCTAGAGGTTCAATCACTTTGAAGCAAGCAGTACAGTTTCTTATTATAAGGAATTCACAATGTTGTCTTTGAGGTTTTCTTTATTGCTCCCTGGTTTTGCAAATTTTATTTGCTCCTAGAAAACAATAGTTCTCATTACATTTGCTGTAGGCAATGTCAGAATGTCCCCATCCAAATGGCTCATCAGCCCCATGCATATCGCTGTCAGTCATGCCATGGGCACATCGCTAACTAAGGCAAGACATCCTGGAATGCTCTTATAGCTACAGAACTGCCCTAATAATGACATGCAGCTGCCTGGAGCGGAGTGCCTGCAACAGCTGATAAATTCATAGTCTACTTGCTGTCCAGTTTTCACTGTGCTGTATTAAAATGCTATTGGCAGGTGTAGATACAAGAGTGAACAAAGTTCTGCCCTTTGAAAAACTTGTCTTTGAGTAACTATATTGGGAATGCAGAAATAACCGGTAGGGTAGTGCTTTAATGAAATTTAGAGCAAAACACTACTAGTGTGCTCTTATAAATCCTGTAGAATGAGCTATGCAGCCCAAGGAAATCACTGCACAGTGTATATTTGGTAACTGTGGATTACAATTGCCCTGCCATCTGGCTCTAAAGGAAACAGCGTCACACTTCCAGCACAGAGCAGGCACCGGGGAGCCTGCAATTACTTTGCCAGACAATACTTTGCTTGAATGACATATACTGTACAGCCTCATTAATTGCATATTTTAACTCTACATGACTGTAATAGCTTGTCATAAAAATAAGTTTTATGAAGCTAAAGTGCATGCCAGCACAACAGATAAAGAGACAGGAAACCCAAAACTGAGGGACTCATCAATTCTTGACATTTTTCCCTCATGAACAGGTAGGAGACTGCTAGTCTTAAGCTCAGTCCAATAGATAATCATTTAGAGATAAACATATGTAGCACCCTGAATTTTAAAACAGAAAATTGTACATTAGATGGAGAGCAGGAAGAGTCAGGGAGCCCTAATACCAGGGAAATCTATTTTCAAGGATGTGGCCTTAGCAATAGAATTAGAGAAATACCACAAAAACTTACTGAAAGTGCAATGTCTCTTTATAGAAGGGACGCTATTGTCTCATGAAATCTCAAAAGCACCTTAATTCCACAGACCTGAGTCAAGGCTGGGCATAGTTTTTATAATTTTGTCAAATTAGCTCTCTATCACCTCATCTGAGCATTCCTATATTATGTTGCTCAAGAAAAGGATTTACTGGATCCAGTTCCACATTCTTTGTTCAGACAAATCTCCCTGTATGTTTCCTGACTGATATGGTATCATTAACAACTATCTCTAATGGCCACAAAAAGGTACTAAACCATAAAGAGAATACAGATGCAAAAAATATTTTGGGTAAATCAATAGGAAAAATGGTAAATAGGTATTGGAACTATCATGGAAACTCCCAGTCAGAAGTCACAGCAGGGAACCTTCTCTCCTGCATGGGATTCTCTTAACAATCAAGAGCAATAAAGAGGAGACAGAAGATGAAATTAATCTTTAGATCTTGAGCTTTAGCTGAACTGTATAAATAAATAGTACCTAGTTACTTATTTGCTTACATTTTGAATAGATGTATCTTCAGATCCTCAGATCCCATGTATATAATGCAGATGGATTAGAACCAAATACAGTATCAATTGTTTCTTATCCAGAATGCCAGTACAATCGTAAGCACTGATAGTTTTAGCAGCACGTGTTGGTCCAGTCGTTGCCATTGAAGATATGTAGAACCTTTAGTACCTGTTTTTGGCAGAAGTACAGCAATTTTACTAAAGATTCTTGAAAACATGCCTAGCTTTCCCCTACTATTCTAACAAGATGCTACCAGCTGCAGAGCCTTCCTTGTTTTCTGTTACTGATAAGGTACAGATAAAATTCTGCCAAGACAGTAAACAGAGAATCATATTCTTCACTGAAAAAAACCTCAATACAGTTATGCCACAGAGAATCTGCCTCTCAGTCTTGCCACAATCTGCCAAGTATGTAATTCACACAGGCACCTCATTCCCCCCCCTCCCCCCGAAAGTTAAAACTTTTGGTTCTAAGTAGCTTTTTATTTCACTGTAGATTAAGAGAGAATAGCCACTTCTCCTTTTGTAAGTGAACATCTTTCTCCTTTTAAAAAATTCAAACTTTATTCTTGGGACAGTACAGAAAAGATCAAGGGAAATCTCCTACAAGCAAGTTTCCTACTTATCATTTGTGTTGTAGAGGTAAGTAAGGAAAACATAAGCATATCTCTGTTCCATGGTTCTACCCAAAGTAACTATGCGAACAAAGCCAACGGAAAAATGCAGCTGGGAGCTCTTTCAGGGCAGCAAACCTGTAGTCTGAAGTTCTCACAGCTGCTTTACATTTGCAAACGGTAAACTGGAGATGAACTGGCAAAAAAGTAATAGTCACCATCACCATAAATAATATCCTCTTAAAATACTCTTTTAAACATAAGTAGTTATTTTTACTTAAAATCTTTTTAATATAACACAAATTTGCAAGATAATAAAGAAAAACTTGTGTGACCATGAGAGCTCAGTACTTACAGAATAATTAATCAATACTAGAGACAAACAGGCACATTACCAGAAAAGAAAAAGATGCTCTAGTGCAAGGTGAATTTATGTACCTCAGCATTTACCCACATGTATTAATTGTTATAAACATGATATTGTTTGCAGTCCATTTTTATGGACAAGTCCAATGAAACAAGAAAAATTTATTGCTAATACTGTCCATGCACTAATGGAACAGGAGAATTTACACTACACCTATGTGCATGCTCCAGCACTGGAGAATAAGAAGATCAGACACATATATATTGTATAAAATTCTTTTTGAACTACTATGTGTATTTGAAACACAATCTGATTTTTGAAACCACAGGTTTGATTTTCCTTCCATTCTGTGTCTTCCTTTGTAAACCCCGGCACAGTTACAGTTAGAAGCTGTAGAAGCAGTAAAACTGTCGTTGGTTTTGGCTGTTTTATTTTATTATATCACACTCACCTCTATAACAAAAAGTCACTGAAACAGGACTATCTTTTGATAGAGTTGCCGCCTGGTAAGTTTTCTTGCTGCTTTGTTTTCCTACCTGTCCTGGAACTCAAATGATCCTTACTAATAAGGCAGGAATGCGTGCAGATTTTTTCAGGTAGTCAGGACAGGTTATGGGAACAAGGAAGTGTTTTATTCTCTCTTATTAACTTTGTTTGCTCCACATAAACCTGTCAGGTTACCTGGTTTCAGGGAAGTTTACTGCTCCGTACAAGGGTGGCAAAAGCCAGGCCTTGAAAGAAAACACCTCTTCTTGCTTTGCAGAGAAATTCCTTGAAGAGCAGCAAAGATTCTTCATGCCAACAGAAACCAGCCTCATCCCTCTGCCACTGCTTGTTTCACACGGTGAGGTGGATAGTGCTGGATGGTGGCAGAGAGATGGCAACAAGCCAGCATAAGACAGCAGAGTACTCTAAAATGACAAATGGCATTAATTGATGGATGCCTGTAGCAACTCCTTCACCTGCTTATGCAGATGACACTGACCCTCCAAATGTGAGAAACAAAGGACTAATTTATCTTAGGGACCCTGTCACTATGTAGCTATATCAGTAGAGGACCTCCTCTGTAGATATTTAGCAGAATTGCTTTGTATTATTAGAATATATAGAATCATAGAATAGTCCAGGCCGTAAGGGACCTCTAGGGTCATCTAGTCCAACCTCCCTGCAGTCAGCAGGGACACCCCCAATTAGACCAGATTGCCCAGGGTCTCATCAAGCTTCACCTTGAATATCTCCAGGGAAGGGGCCTCAACCACCTCCCTGGGCAACCTGTTCCATCGTAGAATTACTTTATATTTGAACTTCTGTTTCAAAGAGTATGAATGAATACAGCACAAAATGCATACTTCTCAGTTGTCCAAAGACCCAGCGAGCTGTCTCAAAGGCCAGCACAGCCCAGGCTAACCAGTGCCAAAGGGATCACAGGAATTAGATCCCATTAATCACACTGAAAGGGGAGCAAATGTTAATTTGCTCATACTAACACACAGGTCTGACTTTGAACGTAACATGAATAATGAACCTTCCAGACTCTGCTGTTAATATTGATGAATCTTAAATAATGAACTGCCCAGTTCTTGTGGCCCCCTTTAGGAACAGTCTCGTCCTCTTCATACAAATTTGAGACACTCGTGTCTCCAACCACACACCTTCAACAGCACTGCTCGGCTTTGTAAAACTGAACAGCTGCACCAGACAGTGGTTCCACTTAATGAGGGTAACCTTGGCTGTTGTTTAGTTTCATTCGTATATTCCATATATCATAGTGTTAGATCACGGGAAAAGCTACTTTATCTACCCTGACTCCAAAATCATGGTCTCACTCTCTTCATATTAAAATTACCTCATCTCTGCGCTTGGTCTTTCATCCCACTTTTCAACTCAACACTAGTTTTGGTAAAATTAATGAATACCTGAAAAGTCACCTCAGTAGGACTTTAGTTTGACCTTTACTCTTTGAAATCCTTCAGGAGAATCCCTCTCCCATGTCACACCATGAGAAAAATTATACTGCAACAGTGGTGAGCTTTTTTTTTTTAGCATGGAATACCAAACCGCTAATTTGAACAAACAAATAGATATATGAACATGAGTTAATCAGGAAAAAATATCTGTCTAGAAAAACAACAAACGTGTGGCTTCACATCAGTTAAAGACAGTCTACTGCTCAAAGAAAGACTGAGTGGGGATGAAAGGGGTGGGAAGGGGGCAGGTTGCAGATTTTTTTTACATTTTTACAGATATACAGAAGGTATTTAGAGGCCTGATTTACACCTGAGTTGGTATGAGTTGAAAAACCACTATGCTCAAATCCTCATCCATGTCTAAGACATATCTGTAGCAGAAAAATTAGCTAGAAATATATTAAAAACCTGAATAAAAGAAGAAATACACCAGATTTCATGAAAGAAAGTATGAATGGTTTGCTTCTTTACACAGCTGTCACTCTGGAGAGCCTATTTAAGAGCAATTATTTTAAAAAAATACATAAAAATCAGGCCTAAGGCACTGGATGGATATGCATTATTTATTTCTACTGTTTCCACAGCTGAGCAAAGGTGGCTACCACAGCAATGACATTAGCTGGTTCACCAAATATTTGCCAACTGTTGCTGTCCTGAGCCTTCTGACTTTGTGTACGTCACTACCTACTACAGCCACGTGCTACTGATCATACACATAGGCAGAATATCTTTATCTGTTCAAAACTAGCTGACTTGCTCTGAGCTCTGAAAATAACTCACTACTTACTGCCTGTTTCTCAGCCCTCACACATTAATTAATATTTTTTTTTCTGGGGAGATAGAACTATTTCATTTTGGGCATGAAATAGTAAAGAGCTTTCAGCCATTTCCAAAGTCATCTACATAATACGCTAATATAAGCAAAGATATTTATCCCAATTTCCATAATCAATGCTAATGATAAAAGCTATTACTTCTGAAAAGAGTTGTGGCTCTTTCATAATGGGTGTTGTTACCAAATAATTTGTTTAGCAAAACATTCAATACAATTTGAAGGAGAATAAATTCAATTCTCTGAATAACCACAGATTATTTCCCATTATTATGTTAAGCTTGTTCATTTTGGCTTTCCTCTTATAATGCACACTCCTCTTAAGACTCCTCTTATGTCAAATACTGTCCACTCTCCTTCTTTCCTCTTTTCCTTGGGCTGTACCTCGCATCTTCTCATTGTAACCTCATTCAATAGATTTTTGATGAACTGTAACTGAAATTTTAAGTTGATGAGAAATAGGCATTCCTCATTAGATATAATCATCTGCCTGGAGGAAAACCTTGCACACCGATGCTTCAGGAGATAGCTAATTGTATTTATTTCCAAGTGTTAGATGGTTTAATTTCAACTACGTAATTCACTTTGATCAACAAATGTCATCTCCGGTACCAAATTACCTAAGCAAAACAGCAACAATGCCACTAACTCTCTCCAGGTCACTGCTGGAACATCAGAAGCTCCACCCAAAGGGTTTGACAGTGATAATCCATCATACCCTGGTACCATTTGACACTTAACTTCCTCATAGCCCCTTGTGTTGTCAGCAGTACAATTCGAACCTTCTTGTGTCTGGATGAGAATTCAGTTAGTAATTCTGCTTTTCTATAGTGAATTGCGATTTAAAACAGCAAATAATATGTTTAATCCTTCTAATTTCTACAAAGGGCTTTAGGTTTTCACAAATTTGATGTATTAGCAATAATTTCCTCATAATCACAATAGCTCTCTCCTTCCTTGGGTATTTAACTCAAGCAGAAAGGTCAAAAACATCCACCTTTGATGGATGTTTTTGTCACACGTCTCCTGGCAGCCCTGGACTCTGAAGCACAGGTCTCACCCCACCTTGCAGCCCCTCGGTACCACATTACAGGATTCTGTGATGGCATCAAAGCCGTACAGCTGGCTATCGTTTTGCTGGGGTCTCTGTTCTTTGATGACAGATATTCTCCTTTCCACTTCCACTACTCAATTTTCTACCACGAAGTGCTTTCACGTTACATGCCATCTTATGCGTATTTAAAAACTAAGGTTTGACTTCAGAAATGTCTTAATTAAATAAACATAAAATGGCTGGTGCACATTCATCCTGAAAGAAAACTACAGACCTAGGCATAAGGAGAAAATGTAAGAAAATTGGGAATAACCAATCATGGATCTGGTTAAAGGGTTCACAGTGCCTACAGCTGGATGTTATTTGAACACCCTTTTACTCCATTCCTCAGCGATTATAACCACTTAGGAGTTTGATTACAATTTTCTTCTAGGGCCTCATTTCATAACTAGACCCAATTTGATTCATATCCTCTTCCATCAGCATCAGGAGACTTGAAATCAGCCATCATTATCATCTCACTTCCATTTTAGAGATAAAGAAAAAAGTCACCAATAATATTCTTTATGAATTGTCAAATCATGGCCATCATTAGAGCCCACTTGCTACTCCCACAAAGGCATTTGAACCCATACAAAAACACCCTTGCTGTACTTCATGTTCAAAAACATCCTCATCAGTGAGTTTGGGGTTTATTTTAACCCTTATCTCTCTGGATGCACTTCACATTTGCCAGTGGAATTTCCAAGCAAATCTTTACAGAAGGGACTTTCTTAAAAGGGGGGAAAATATATCCCTGAATAAGAAAAGCAAACCTAAAAGTAAGGACAGAGTAGTACGACTAGCTGGCTTTGTCCTGCTGTATTCAGAGATTAATATTCCTAAATATAAGCCCATATGTCTGTATGATATCATACATGTATTTCAGGATGGGAGGGTTAACATTGGCGGTGGGAGAGGAGGGAGAAACAGTTATAGTCAAAGAATGTTTTTTTCCTTGAGAATTAACAGAAAAGATGTATTTTGGAAAAGTGAAAAAATGTACCCATTAGTATTGTGTGTGTTTTCATCTCGTAGTTGAAAGGAATAAGTTCTTTATTTATTTTACTAACAAAGAGCAATTGCAGACTTCAAGTTACATAGTTTTTCTTTTTTTCATTTGTTTCTTCTGCTACTCTTGATTAATTATGAGAAAATCTGAGAAAGGTATCATTATATGTTTCACTGCTCTTTAGAAGGTCTGCAAACAAAAAGACTGAAGGACTTTTTAAAAATGTAAATGCATAAATCATACCCAGTCATCTGGGTTTCAGAATGAGAGAGAAACTCTGCATGTAACTATTAGTTTGGTTTGGGGGCATCACATCGACACCTCAAGTAGTACTTTGTAAAAGATGGAGAAATGAGATCTTAAGTTCTCAATTAATATTAAAATCAGTAAAAATATAATATCATCAGGATCCTACAGGTGTTCAATATCTTGTAGGACATATACAGAGGCATGTAACAGTCAGAAGATACGTAAGTAATCTACAGGATAAATACACAAACTCCACTCTCTTTTTGGAATGCATAGACCAAATGGAAAGCAAAAGCTTATTTAAGATTAAACCAGAGATGTCATCCAAAGTTTACAGGCCTGTAAAATACACAGCCTCTCCCTCTCCAGGCTCATTTTCCTGGATTCTGCCTTCTTACAAAAAGCTCTCCAAGGATGTATTTTTTCTCCCAATTCCCTTTACTTTTTCCTACTCACTCTACTCTCCAAAACATGAACTGAACTGCTTGACACTTCCCTTTCTAGCAGTCTCTTACAGATGTATTTCTGTATATATTCCTGCTGACTTAAGTGACCTCAGGCTTTTTAATGTCACTACTACAGCTGAGTCATAGTGGCCCATCCAGTCCACCTCTGAGAACTCCAAGGAAGCACCCCAGAGACAGCAACTTAACCTGCTTTGGGACTGATGGGCACCCAAACACACTTGCCCCCCGCAGTTTCAGGACAGCAAACTTACGGGTAGGGCTGGAATGAGGAGTAAGGGGCACTGAAGACAGGCAGCCAGGGACAGAGCTTTGTCTTCTTTGGGGTCCCACTGCAATTTAGCTGCCTGTTTGCCTCTCAGGTCCTTCACTGCTCTGCAACCTCTGGCATTTTGACATTGAACTTTTACAGGAAACATCAGAAACTATTACAAGTCTTCCATGTACTTTTAAAAGAAAAGATAAAAAAACCCAACAACAAACCCCAAGAAACTGTTAGCTGTCAAGAGGATGCCTGACATGAGACCAACTGAACCAGATGCCCAAACAACTGAATTTTCAAAAAAGAATTTTATATGCTCCAGCTGTTTCAGCTCTCCTCCTTCCCACCTCATCAGCCTGGGCCAGCTCCCAGGCGTGCGCTGTGGGCAGAGCCCGACCAGTTCTGGGGTCAGGGGCTGTCTCCAAGCAGCATCACTGGGAAGGAGCTCAGTTCACATCACAGCTTTTGAAGCAGGCCTCTGGAGCAAGCCAGATATTGTTAAGCCTGTGCTGCACTTGGAAGAATTTGTATCACATGTGGATTAAAAGGTACCACCTACAGCATGAAAACAAACCCTGGCTTGTTTTGTTAATAGAGGCTTCCATGTGCTTTCTAGCACCTCCACGGCCCACCACAGCTTAATAGGAGCTCAACTCTGCAGCCTATAACTATGCAGGGCAAGAAACACCTTCAGTTCTCTTATCGCTGTGTATTGCTGGAAGTTGGAATCTCTGTCAAGAAGAGTGTTTTCCTGTCTAGAAATAAACAAATAAAAAAGCAATTATCTGTCGTTTACCTCAGTGTTTAAGTCATTCAAAGTAATGAAAAATTGGCTTGAAATTGCCCATTTCAGTGTATGACTATAAAATAGTATGTCTGAGTCTATGTCTACATGGGTTTAATTGATTTCACAGCCCATATTGCAGAGGATGGTGGAGAGGATTAGACAGGAAAAAATAAATCCAAAGAACCCTTTACCCTTGACAATATCTGCTCTCAACCAGTCTCTTTTTAAATAAGTGGTCTCTATTCATATTTGCAGGGATAAATAAATGAGAACCAATGGTGCCTCCCAGCTAGCAGTGAGGCAGTTTTCTCTATTGCATCTTAAGACATCAGCAAGTTCAACACTGGAGTACAAACCAAATCAGCCTTCCAGACCCACTGTAGCAGGATGACAAGTGCTGTTTAGAGCTCTAAGTTCACTAGGCTGAGTGTGTCCAGTTTTCACAAAACCCTGAACACCCACCTTGTACAGTTACAGGGATGTTCCTCTCCTGCCAAGAGCAAGGAATTTATTCACATACCTGCAAAGATTTCTGTAACATCCCCATCAGCATATGCTTGAAACTGGAAGTGGATTAAATGCCTCATAAGAACAAGCTATGATTAAATTCAACATCTGGATAGAACAAGACTATTATTTAAGGCTTGATTACCATTGTGTTCCAGTTTGAGAATGCTTGGGGACTAATCCAACTCCATCCATCATAAAGCAGTACAAAACACTCAAATTTTATGCTAAGTAAGTTTGACTTTGCTCTATCTCATTAATATATATTCTATCCCATTAATATCAACTTTAATAAGCATAATGACTGCAGAGCATTTCCAAAGACTTCTCAAGTCCGGAGTTACAAATCATTCCCAGTTGTTCAAAACAGGCAGCACTTACAAGTCTTCCCAGACGAGGTAAATTATGAGCTTGACATACACAGATCAACTGTTGCTTTAAAAAACGTTAAGAGTTTCTCACCAAAACAGGTGTGGGGGAAATTCTTTCTTGAATGCCTTTATTTAATGTTGGGAAATTCTGTTCATTGATAATGTATTTGTATATTAGTATTTAGCATTAGTATTGTTAATGGCTCACCATTAGTTTGAAATTAACTACTATTATCTTGTAGTCACAAGAAGTTCCTGGCATTTTATTTTTCAGACAAACTGCTAAAAGCAGTTTATTGAAATAGACGAGAGTAACATACCATGAGATCCATGCTTCTAATTAATCTGGCTGACTTTTTTGCATTTTGAATACTGGACATTAAGAATGGAAGCAAGCTGGAATTCCTCAGTGTTTCTGTGGGGAGTAAGTAAAGCAAGCATAAGATAGTCATACAAGATCTTATACTTTATGCCATCAATGAGACATTTCCTAAAATATTTATCATAGAATGACATGTAGAGGATATGATAGAAATACTCTATGTTCCCCAGAAACAAACCATGCTTGTCTTGACACTTAAGACCTTTTTATATGAAGCCTAGAGGTTTGGGCTTCTTGTTTGTTTTTAAATTCAATTCAACACAAAAGTCAGAATTTTTTATTCTGGAAGCATAGAAGCTATGCCTTTTTATATCATTTCTCAATATTTTCTAAACCAAATGTTGTCAGTTTTAAAGTATGTAGAATTTGATAAACACTATATCTGCACTGAGAAATATTTTGCTTTAAAAATTACAATCTGCTCATAATAACAGCCTGACTATTCAGATTTGTGTGGAATTCTACACCTAATGATCTGTGGTTTGAATTTATTGTTTTAGAAATAAAGCTGGCTCTCATAATTACTTAAGACCATGAAGGGTCAGGTCTTGCTGTGCTGACAGAAATAAGTCCCCGACGACAGCTCTCTGCCACTGCCACCCCTCTGGCCTGCAGCTAGAGCAGCTCCTGCCAGTGCACACCCCAGTGGGGTCCCACAGCAATTTAAACCATCTAAAAGAATGCTGTGGATTTTGCAGTTAGAAGCAGCTGGATTTGGTAGCCCCTCAGGAATAGGTGACTCCAGGAAAGGCAACCTGACAGCAACCTTAGTTCATTGCTATGAGATTCCCTTCAAAATAGCATGCTGCAAATTCATAATTTATACCCAATTTACTTAACTTCAGGTATCCATACATATCCACATGTGTCCCTACAGACAGTTCATGCTAAAACACCACAGTGATGTAAATTTGTAATATAACTTATAGTGCATTGACTTCTCTGTGTTAAAATGGGCACAGTATTAACAACTGGTTTGCAAATTTATGGAAGCAATACCAAGCTGTTGAAGTACTTGCCAACTCTGTGGTCTGTGTTCCGTATCTAAGCATGTATGAGAGAGAATCCATGCAGAGCAAAAAGCACAAGCAGAGGTTATAATGATAGATCGGTGCCCTTCCTTAAAACTTGTGATCTAAACCAGAATTATAGGCAAGCTGGAGAGATGAATCCCAGTACACTTTTTTCTGGCCCTTGTAGATGTTTAAACAGCTTGTGTTAACTACTATCAATGGCCTTTTACATTAGTACCGTATGATATTTTTTATGGAAAACAATAACATCAGGCAAATACCTGTGTCATTGTGATTTACAAAGCACAAATATTTGTGCAATGTTCATGTTCAAATATTTTGTGAATTCTGAAATTGCTTCGGAAAGAATTAGACCGTAACAGAACAAGCTTTGCTCCTCTATCCGTCGGTCTAAAGTAATGGACTGCATACCTTGTAGAAAATATTTATATTCCTACCACACATATTATTTCGGGAAAAGACGCTGATAAGTGTTTAAATCATCATCAAGAGAAAATAAAAGGAAAATTAAGCAAAGGAACTTCTCATTTGCTCTGTAAGAGGTTGATCAGAAACCTAGAGAAACACGAGGCAACAGGAATAAATTGTATTCCCATAGATACATTTTTCTTTGCGCAGTGTCTACCAAAGACCTTAATGGATTTGTGCACAGCAAATTCAAAGAGAACTCAGGTATTTTTTACTAAATAAAAGAAGGCCAGAGAAATACCGTAATGAGACTGTGTGCTGAACTGACTCACTGATGACATTAGGATGAAAATATAACCGAGTTCTATAAGAACATTCGTGAACTCACAGAACAATAAGAATAGACTCAGGAGCATAAAAACCCAATGGTACAAGTAAAGAAAACAAAAAAGATGGCATTAATAAAAAATCCAGAGGAAAAAAACGGTCAAGCTTCCTTGCTGTGATAGCAGTTAAAAAATACATCAATACTTTTAAACTCAATCCATACAAGCATCAGGGCAGAAAAATTACCCAAAAAAAGGAAAGATCAGTTACAGTAAATGAATGAGATTACATTTCTAGTTTTCTTTTTCCTGATTTTGTTCATATAAAATTACATTGCATATATTGCATGTTTTCCCCATGTAATCTGTTAATTTTCACTGCTTAAATTAGATTCTTTTCCCCAGCTTTTCTTGTTTCCAACATATAGCAATCAAAAAAGCCCATCCCTGCCTCAAACCTCCTCCATCACACCTCCATTTTCACACACTTTCCATTTTCTTTCCCTTTTTGAAAGCCTCTGCCCTTCAGGTTGGCTGGATGTTGAACCCACAAACACAAAGATGCCTTGGGACATGCTGTATTCACTCCTGTGAATAGTCCAGCTCCTTTTTTCCTGTCCTGGAGAGGCACTGGTCTTTGCTTCAAAGTTCCCAACACAGGTGGGTAAGATCCGATTGGATTGTACTGCCGGCACTGATAGCTCCAGGGATGGTGGGCAGGCTGAGAGGTGAAACTCCAGATCCTCATGGTAACAAAGGCACACATTGCCTATTTGAATCCTGACAAATATTTCAGCCAAATTCAGCTCTCATCCAAAACGGACTATAAAGCCATCAAAATCTCAGTCAATCTCATGTAAAAGACACTCCACTCCAGAGAAAGCACAGTATTGCTCATCATACTACAGGTTATAAATACTTCAGGTTATAATTACATTGTGTACACAGAATACACACAAGCAAGCAGTATGTACACACGCATCACACATTCACAAAGATCTTAAAGATGCAGTGAGCTCGAATACCTACAGAAAGGCATGTACAAGACAAGAGATGGCCAGGTTGCCTGCCAACGATCAAAGCTCTTGCTTTGCCTTTAACTAGTTTAATTCATTCCCTTTGTGCACATAAGGCAACAACCTTTTATTAGTCTTTCCACATTCCCAACTGGCAGCAAGTTCTAATCCTAAAGAGTTGGTGTTCTTAGAGCTTGGTGTTCGCCTGTGATTGCTCTCAGCAAAGGAAGATGCCATCAGAGGAAGAATTTATGTCCTGTAATTCAATGAATGGATGTGTTTCTCCACTAATTTCTTTAGTAATTTCTTGTGTAAAGTATATTTTTCTGTAATTGAAGTTCTACAGTATACAGTCATTTATTAAAATATATAATTTATTATGGCATTTTCCATCTTAATTTCATTGCTTTCCTTCAATACAATGTTTCCATATTCACATTTTAAATTCATTTTATTGGTCTGGAGATAGTGAAAGTTGCAGGGCAACTTATAAGCATTCAAACAGAAAAGCGTGCTACAAATAAAGAATAAAACCAGCAGAGACAACATAACAGAGCTGTTACTAATAGTAACAGAACAACTTTTTACCTCTCCAGAGATAAAAAGTAGCCCAAAGCAGTCCACATGTAAAACAACATAACATTCTCTAATATTCCTCTACTTTATGTAGTCATTCCACTGTAAAGAACTTGTTAACAATCCTAATTAGCATTCTTGCCCTCTAACAAGTACTCCTGAGGGAACAGTAAAAAGCACAAGGTCTTCAGGGAAAAACTGAAAAGGAAATTCCAAAGGACCCATTTCTTTTTTTTTCCTAGCCAGAAAGCACTGAAGACATCACCTCTGTTATTCACACAAGCACTTTTCCGGAGTAAATAATTTAGCTAGGTATGAAAAGTCTTATAATAAAGTTAATCCAAATAGGGCTGGAGAGGATAGTATCCCACAAGATGACTACAGATTAGACTGCTAATTAGTCTATTAGTGGAAAAACTCAATTTTATAAATTAAATTTATTTAATTCAGGTATTAACCTGAAATCTCATGTAGAAACTGACAAAGTTCTCAACAATCAGAATCTGACTCTCTGGTGACAATGACTGCCTGGGTGCAGCCCCCTGTGTGCCCTCTGCCGCAATCTCTGTGGCAAACTCAGCAAGCACAACTCCAGCAACCTGGGCAATGGTGGAACAAGGAGCAGTGGCCACTGGGAGGGAAAACAATGGGCGAGAGGCAAGAGAGAGGCAAAAGAAGGAAAAGAGAAAATAGGAGGCTAGTCTCCCACTACTGTGTTTTCGACAGGGCAGAGGGGAAACCACCATCTTTCTAAAAGGAAAAGTGATGTTTGTGTGAGGTCCTGTGGAGTGTTGCCAGCTACGAGTTGAGTCTGGGCAGCCACCAAGCACCCATCCAGGTGCTCACTAACTCCCCCTGCAGGGGCACAGAAGAGCAAAAGCAAGAGAATTTATGGATGGACATAAAGACAGTAATAAGGGAAGGAGAAAAAAACCTCAATTAACACAAAGGGTCCCCACCTCCCACCAGCAGACTGATGCCCAGTCACTTTCTGAGCAAGAGCTACCCTGGAAAGACCACACCCTCCCAAGTACATTGCCAAGCCTGATGCTATATGGCACTGAATACCAATTCAAGTCAGCTGTCCCGTGTGTTTCCTCTCCCAACCTTTTGTCACCCTCTAACATAGTCACCATGGGTGGGCAGAACAAGAAACAGAAAGGCCCAGCGCTGTGCCAGCGCCCTGCAGCAATAGCTAAGCCCTTGCTGTGTAACTGACACCGTGTCAGGAGCACAAAGCTGTGCTGTGAAGAGCAGTAATTCCACCCTGCCAGCCCCACACCAGGGCCATCCTGCGCTGCGCTGGCCTCACCGCTCCCGCACCCTCCCCACCCCTGCCATCAAATCCCGAGCACGGCTGCCAGTGCCTTGGGAGGAAGGGTTTGATTTTAGTGAGAGTCGACAACTGAGTTTAAGAGTGAGTAATGTTGTGCTTGTAGAAAGAAAAGAGCATCTTGAAGGTTATGTTTTCTGCTGTTTCAGCAGTTGTAGGTCAGCTGAAAAGATTGCTAAGAGCAGCTGAAACCAGAGAGCCTTGCTATATTTTTGTGCAAAGTCTCTGTGACTTAGGGCTGTAACTTTGAGACATTAAGTATTTAACAGACTGCGTTTATCTTTCCTGCAGAATAGTTTGAGGACATCTTTGAAGTACCACTTTATCATAAATATTCCTGACTTATGAAAATAGAACCGCGTATTTTTGATAGAGAGTCTTTTTATTTTCAGTTTTATATCTCTTTGTATCCAATTCTGGCAACTGTGGGGAAAGCTTAGCTAAAGAGTATTATCTGCTGCCCAGAAAGAAAGCCTTTCTCCACTTTCAATTGTAAATGGCTTTCATAATTGAAACCGAGTCTCTCATTTTTCCTCTAACGTGACCTGCTCTGTGAAAATCAATATCTCATTATCCAAGCCATAATGTGAAGCAATTCCAGATCAGAATGCACAGTAAGTCCATCCTCCCTGCTTCTCAGGAATGATATGGACGCAGTGAACCTTGATCCAGTGGGAATTTTGCCTGTTGACTTAATGGGAAGTTATTTAATAGCACTGTGTGTTTCATTCAGGGGAGGCATCAATTTAAATAACCTAAACTATCCATAATGAAAATACCTTATTCTGCTAGCTTATGCCAAAATTATGAGGGCTTTTTGCTTCTTTCCAATAACTGCTGGAATAAGTTGTTGCACAGATGATTTCAAAGCAAACGTTGCCCTAAGCTACAACTTTATTGTCTAAAATAAGACTTTACTTGGAAGGTGTTTTGAGGTGTACTGTGTATTTTGCTCTCTTCCAAGACATTTCAAACTTGAGATCATCTCCTTGGAGGTAAACAGAAGATTTGGCAATGGAAGCCAGCACTTCATACACAGTTTACTTAATCTTTTACCTTGAGAACACAGAAGAGAAAGATACAAATATAGCCAAGGGAACTGAAGGCCCTCCTGTTTTCTGTTAGCACAGATTTGTCTACTCTTCCCTTCACCTCTCTTAACCACAGCACAGCTGCATTTAGTGCCATGATTAATTCTGCTTAGAAAGGCACTTGAATTCCCAGATACTATGCCACTAACTTAAGAGTTGGTTTATTTCAGCTTCTTGAACTCTGCTTTATTTTAGACACTTCTCCCATACAATTGGATACCTTCAAGTAAGCTACTTGGCTTGATTTCTTTTGAAGTCCATAAACAGCAACCTGGTATTTGATTAAGTTGTTTTAGATGTCAGCCTTAGAATGAGATGAAAGGAAGCCTGTCCATTAATTACAATGGGAATTGAGGTGTATAGATTCCATGTAGATACCTACACCTGAAGATAGAAGAGTCTCGTCTAAATCTTTTTAATCAAAGGAGTAAAATCCATAGCAAAAAGTCTCATCTCTAAGGTTGTTAGAGCTCAGACTTGGCCAAAGTACGTTCTTACAGAAATTCTGAGAGTCTTGGTTGGGCACCTGCTGGTTACTGCAACCCCTACAGACAAACTCACACGTTCAGCTTCTAAAACTCCAAGCTCAAACAGCAAACCATTTCATTTTACTACATGTTTACTCTGGGCTATTATCACACACATTTTCTTCAAAGATTTTTTGGTTTAGCGTACCACCAGTTCACAGGCACCTGAAGTGATGGTAAAAGGTTCTATGCTGAGATCATGTGTAAATATCAATAAAAATTAATTTCCTTCAGCAGATAATATTATCCAAACACTGCTATATGCACCTGATCACAGTTAAGGCTTGATCCACTTAGATTTATCTATTTACTCCTTGTCTGCACAGTCTTTATGAATATTTTTAGGACAGCAAAAATGCAAAGAAACATAAGCTCGGGGATGACATGACGACTCCTGTTTACTCAGGGAATACACATCCTTTCTTTACAATGGGATTTTCAAGGATCTTTTAACAGACATCGGATCTTCATTCAGCATAGAATGCAGGACTAAACACACAGTTTAGTGTAGCATATATAAATAATCCTGCAGACCATATTTTTCTGGTGAATGAGATACCCAGGTGGATTTAGGCTTATTCAAACACTTCTGAATATCACTTTTCTTCTTCTTTTTTTTTTTTTTTCCCCCCAAGAACCACCTCCATTTTCTGCCTTTCAGTAATTTTCCTACTGAGTCAGTGTGCACAAAAGCCAACAACATGAACCACAGTTTTATCATTGTGTGCATACAGAGAGAAAGAAGAAAAAATAAGTTTCCTGCCACAGTGAAGCCTGCCCTGCAAATAAGGCACTAAAGGCAAGAGCTACACACAATAGTAAGAATGTGCTGAACGATTGCACAAAGAGAAGTGAGAATATTCTCTTCTTTTAGTAAGGAAGCAGAAGCAGGAAATAAAAGTATTAGTGAATAATTTCAAGACTTTCCTTACTGAAAATACTATAAATTTTAAATAATCATCAAAATTTAATAAGTGTCTTGACCTATTACAACCATTTGCAGTAAGAAGAAAAAATCAGCACTAGATGGGGAGAGAGAACAAACAGCTCAGCATGTCATATCGAGCCATTTCACCACTAAAACCTCAGTGCAGCTTGACCGTATCCATGCTGTGTGTGTTACTGATACCTGAGGACCTCCCTGAGGAAAATTCACTTGAACTTAATAGTACTTTAATATTGGTCTTCACTTGTGTGTCAGCAAAATTGTACTCTCTTGGATATTTCCTTGTAGTGTTAGAAATGATTGGCAGAGGGCAGGTGTAAAGTACTTACTCTCACAGAACACAAAAGAGTTCTCTTACTTCTGGATTGTCAAACTAACACCTTTCTAGAATTGGTAAATATTTTTAAAGATAGTCTTAAGATGCTCTGTTTTGAAAGGGTAAGGTGAAAAATTAGGATTATGTTCTGCTATGCCTCTCCCATGCACCTCATGTTCACTTAGAGCTCTTCCACTGTCCACACCTCCCAAAGCTGTGTTCCTCCTCAGACAGGACACTGAAGTGGAGGATTGGTATTTTCAGCACGCTCACTCCATCTTGGGAAGTAACGATGTGCAATTATGACAGGAAACTGAGCTGTCACGAGGTACAGACTTTAAATAGTTTTAGAAGGTTAAAATGGTATCTATAAAAAACAAGTATCAGAAAAATATTTTCTACTTCAACAAAATCCATAATAAAATTTTCTACAAGTCAAAAGATGTCATTAAAGGGAATTAAAACACTTATGTGATTAATTAACATGATTAAGCAAGTACTAATAGTACACAGAAGTTACATCATTTGTACATATTGTCACACTTAGCAGGTTCAACCATCACATCAAACCAAAAATTGGTTTGTATTTTTCATTTGTGTTTGTTTACATATATATATTTATGTCATTCTTTTATTCCTCAAGCTTATAATAGAAAAGATAATTAGTATCTATCACTTATTGGACATTCCTGAGAATATCTGAACATACCTGGGATGGTTTTTTGACTTTCTGGAGTTTATTTCATACACCTGTTTTCCTAAAACTCAAACTTTCCAAAACCGGCAAGAACACAGGGGAATTTTCAATAAAAGCACAGCAGCCTAAGCTCTGCTGAAACCTTTCTAATTTTTTTATATAAGGTTTTTCTAATACTAAATTACTTCCCCCTGGATGGAACAGGAAGAAAGCTTAGACCAAGCAGATGGTCTACAAACAAAAATCAGCAGCATGATAAACACGGCAACTTCTTGCCTACAGGTTAGGGAGAATCTAAATTGGGGACTTGTCTTGAATCGTTTGTTAATTTGTTCTTTAGGAACACTTCAGGAAGAGAAAAGTAACCGGAATAGAAGGGATGAGTGAATTCATTAGTTGGCCTCAAGTCCAAAGAAAGATAGGTGGATTTCTCTAAAAAAGAAGAAAGGTAAATATTCTGCAACTTACTCTTTCAGGCTCAGCCTGACACATCTTCACCTTTCAGGCCTGGGCCAACCTCCTCTAACATCCCACTTTTCAAGTCTATTGGACCTGTTCACGCCCATAAAGAGTGAGGTGAGACTCCATGGACTGCTCTTAATGTGTTTGGAACCAGTAACCTTTTACCACATGAGCCAAAGTCAAAGGTATCTCTGTCCTTTAATATTAATACTGAAGTGTTCTTTATAAAAAGGAAAATGATCTAAACCTTTCCAAATTTAAACCATCTTCTTGTGTAAAGCTCCTGCCTCTAATATAAAATTCCTTCTTGTATGAACTGGTGCTATAGCTTTCAAAACTCAACCTATCCAGCTCCTTTCCTTATCTCGGTGTTTCCTGAATAGATAGAAAAGAACTAGAATTTTAAAATCATAGATTCAAATGAATCACTGACAGTAGTTGATTAACAGGAGTTTTAGAAAAGTAACCGATTTACAAAGTAACATGTGGAGACCGATGCACAAATCCATAGTTACTTTTAGAAATCTCACCTGATACCAGCTACTGATTTCTGACAGCATGGTTCCAGTTATCTTCTGGTGCTGAGGAGTATTTTCTCTAGTTGGATAATCAAATATCAGGATCCTAGGATGGATGCTTTTGGATTCTTCTCAGTGAGAAGACACATCACTACTACCAGTGCAATCAGGATTACCCAGCAGCACCACTACTCAGAAACAAAGGAAGATATAATGGTTCTGCTCTACAGAATATTTGCAAAAAGTTGAGAATTTTTCTTTTAGTGGAGGTTGGGTGCTAAGCTGTTGGATAACTGACTCTGGATGATTTCAGAGAAAAAAACCAACAAAACAAATGCTTTCACAGTAAGTACTGTTTTCTTTCTAGATAATACAAATTGTGTAAACTATCAAGGAGAAAGAGAAACATGCACGTCACTTCTATACTCCACTCTTCTCTGATTTGTGATATCCCTTAGGTAAAATAAGTGTGACCGAAAACACCAACTTTCAGGAAATCATCTAGGTCTACATCAAAAGACAGCATTTGGACTATAAATTAAGACATAATTAATAACGCAATAAGAAACATTTCTCTTTAAAAGTATCCCCACCCCAGGCAAATAAGTATAACATGGAAACACATGAACTACATTGTTAGAGCAAGACTGGCGTCTCTGTTACTCAAAGTGTAAAGTGCTGGTTACCGGGAACGTGTTTATCTCCAATTCCAGTATTCAGAAAGATGCATGTCCTGTGTTAGAACAGCAGCTACAGCCAATTCGGTGTGACAGCTCGCAAGGCCTTAGGATTTAACATCATTTTGATCATCTCAATCTTTGTACGGAGCAAGAGAAATGAACCAGTGCGGCAGAGTATTATTAAACAAAACGATTTAAACCTGGCAAGTTCAAGGCCCTCAAACAGCCTGAGTCTGTAACAGGCATAACTGAGAGGAAGGGTTCACAGCATCTGTGAAATGGAGAAGAAAACCCACAAATATTTGCAGCTCTGCTTTAGTCTCTGCAGGCTATTTCTGCTTCTGGAATTATTTGAGTTATGAATGCAGAGCCTCTCTGGATATCCGCAAATGCTGGCAGCCGAAGGGGAAGGAGAAATAGGTCAGAACATTATTTTCTTTTATAACTGCAAGAATTCTTTTCAGGTAGACCTTGATGCTATTGAAAAAAATTAATGAGAACATACCGTTTCATCCAACTTTCAGGCAAAGCTATAGCTTATACCGTTTGAATTTGCAAGATGTGAGCATAGGAATGAATGTAACTGTTGCCCGAGTATGTGGGGACAGATTGGAACGAGCATTAACACGGTCTCCAGTTGTCATCTATAAGATGTTGTGTTGAAAAGCAAATTGAGATTTCTTTTCTGAAGATTAGAGAATATCAATTACTATCTGGTACTATCCACTTTATTTAAAAAAATAAAAGAAAAAACAAACAAACAAAACCAAAATATCTGGTGGTATCATCTTCCCTTAAAAAAAAACAAAATCAAACAAAAAAACCCCACAAGAAACTCTGGCAGTAATATCTTAGGACATGTTAGTACCAAGAATCACCACAAAAGTAAGCTAATAGTGTTGTCACTGCCACCCTTTTTTTTTTTTCTTGTGCAACCTAAAAAAATAATTCCTGGTTTCAACATGTCTGAAGTAATCTGGTTCAGTTTCAGAGCTTAAATATGCAGCTTCTTTTTCTTTAATAAAGAATGAAAATTACAAAATTATATTGCTTTCTCCTGCACATTTCTGGGTGTAATCAAGATGAAAGTGCCCTATACACCACACTTTTTATCGTGCAGATTTTGCAGCACATCTATCATCTCTGTTTCACTTTGCCCAATCATTTATTGCTGAGCAAAACAGTGCTGCACACACTGTAAATCTAAAATACAAGAGGTCTTTTACTAAACCTTTTTACTAAACCTTCCCCTTTTCTCGGTGCCGCTCTAAAAGATGTATGAGCAAACAGGTCAGACATAAGCAAATTTCAGGCCCTAACTCAGATTCATTCCAACCACTAAACACGACTCACTCAAAAACACTCAAAGTGAGATTACCTGACAGACAGGGAAAGTATGCCCTCCCAAAACACGCACTCACACCAGAGATTCAGGTATCAAACCCCTGGAGAGCAAATATTTCATGCATTTGTCAGAGCATGCAGTTTCAAGAGAATCCATGGCCTAATATCTCTTCTTTAGAAAACAACAGTTTTGAATTCCAAGTGGTGATCGAAGTTGTCCAAAGAGGGGGCAATCACAATGTGAACATGGCAGCAAGGGCTGCACTGGCTAAGAGCAGTGACTGCTCTAAGTTGTTTGCCTTCCTCTGATAATATGTACCACTCCTCACAGGGCAAGATGTGAGGATTTCAATTTATGCAATGTTTAGAAGGAAAGCAGGAAAAAAAAAAAAAAAAAAGAGCAAAATAGTGTTTTCACTTCAATTCCACTAAATCTTCACACTTACTCAGGAGCCCTGAAATGCCAGTTTCCCTTATACCCGCTATAAGTTTCAGTCTCACTTATTAACTGCTGCAGGAATGCAAAAGCCCATGCAGTTTCAGATAACGTATTGCCAATTGCATGAAGCACCATTCATTTGCCTTCATGCACTCACAGAGCTACAGACATACAGGTTTGCTCTCAATAGGATGAAAAAGTGTTTGATTAACCAGAACACACCTGCTGACAGGATATACTACTTCTTGTTCATCAACAATTTTTAAATCAAATTAGGTAATTTAGATCTTAGAATTATTTCAGAGCTACTTTGCAAAATATTTCAAATGGGACACTTTTGTTAAGTGGAATTTTCCCCTATTTTGTTTCAGTGAAATCTTCTGTGAAAAGCCCCAAAACAGAACAAGCAGTGTGTATTCTCAGCTAAGTTCTAGCAGAATTAATGCCAATTCTTCATTCTGTGTGCCATCTCCATGAATAAATTATCAGTCTTCATAACTATGCAAATCTATTACAGTTCATTAGCTTCTTCTGAGAACATGATTAATAATAAAAAGTTTCATAAAAAATAAATAGAAATAAAATCTGTTAGATACTGCTTAAAAATTTGGATACAGAGTCCAGCGGGATGTGTTTTCTGCTTGGTATCTAAATCCCCATTGCTGCTAAGAAGATTTAATATTAATAGGTCTGAGCAAGTATGAAAAAGAAACCAGGTAAGCTTGAGTAGGTTTAAGGATGTCTTAGAACTCCAGCAAATTAAAAGTAGGAATTGGTAATTGTCCACCTTCCATTAGTATTTCTTCCATGTTTAGATTGCAATTTTGTTACTCCAACTTTCCATGTTAGATTTCAGGCAAAAGAACATTCTTTCACCAGAACAGATTGTTCCTGTGCACCACAGGAGGTGAAAAACTGCAAAACCAAAGTGAAACCAGGATTAGGCATTTAAATAACAAATCTTACATTTCTGTGACTTTGGTTTTGGATTGCAAAGGTTGTCTCTAACAGTCTGAATGGGACTGTTTTGATCAAGTGTTTGATCAAAAGGTCACTGTATCAGTCAGCTAACACCACTGTCAGAAGTAATAATAAGAGGTAAGTTTTATTGTCAGTGAACTAATGTGATGTCGAATGAACTGGAATTTCGGCAATAAATTTAACCACCATGATTTAATAATACATTCCAAGATTTTACATTTTTTCAGAGGCTTTCTTGCAGCAGCAGTTACAGAGGTAGCACAGAAACATGTTACTAGACGCGTACTCAGGAAAATATCTAATCAGTCTTTTCTCATCTTTATGTATTTGGCAGAAGAATGTAGGTGCATGTAAATCTCTCACGTGAAACAACACTGCCTGTATAAAATGCAATACGTGCTTTTCAAGTCCATTTTTCTCTCTCTGTTGCACAATTATTAGCTTCTAAACTAAAGATACTAGTTTAGATACTAGTAAAGATACTTTTGATACTAGTTCAAATATTTTAACCTTGTCATGACACTCCCCAGACTCCTCTTACCAATTAACCCCACAGAGGGGTTAGGGTGTTATGCCCTTATGTGCTTTATAAGCATAGTGGGAAAGAGCTGCTGAGTGAAAAAATTTGATCACCTCTGCTTCGCAGTGATCCTCGCACAGCACAGAAAGGAATGCCTGAGAGGGATACAGCCATATCAGACACACACAGACATCTGTTTGGTTGGACTCACCCTTCATGATGTCATCATGTTTAGATGACAAGCAGAGCTACATCAGGCACTTCTTGCAGGCACACGAGTTACATTTCCGATGAGCTAAGTGATAAGAATAGTTTGGAGTGATGCAGGGACAGATTTCTGCTTATAAACTGATGCACAACTGTTATTCCATCTGGGTGTTTCAGACGAAAATGATGAACAAGAAAACAGGGCAGGAGTATAACCATATTCTACTTGAAATGACAGCGCCTTGGCATGGATTTGGGTTCTTTTAAATGAAGAAAACAATTTACTACAACAATATTGTTGCATCTTTTATGGTATCTCTTTTCTTATGCTTAAGGAAGTGATTCTATTTCCATATAGTATACTACTCTGGTGAATCAGTGGAAAACACAAGTTAAAACCCACATGAAAGTGAAGTATTTTGCATTCCAGTCCAGTTCCTCACAAATTCCAAGTACTACAGCTTTCCATCTGCCATCCAGCACGTTTCATACACTCACAAGAAGTCACAAGCCTCCTCAGGAAGTACGTTATAGCTAAGCATAAATTATATTTTGTGAAAAATTGAAGCGAGCTACTTTCTATTATGCTAATATCAAGCAACCTCTCAAATATAAAATATTATCAATTTCAAACTGAACAAGTAACTCACACCAAATACAGGTTGGTGTGACTGTTGCCAGAACGGATAAGCGAGCAGGCTTTCTACAAAATGCCATAAGAAATTTCAAGTACAGTTTATATACTATAGGTTTATAGTTTGCTGTACAACTCCATGCTCAGTTAGAGATGATTGGATGTGTAGTGGACCATTTGTGATGCTTCACAACCCTGGCAAAGAAATCCATTACTTATCATCTGCAGAGGTTACTTTCTCTCTGCTGGCTGGAGGTGGGAATTTGTTCTGTGTGCCGTATGACCAGCGACGGCAGCACCTTGGGCCCTGGTCACATCCATAGAGACTTTGCATTGAGCTCAGGATGGTTTTGAAAGAATTTTACAGTGGGTTTGGAGGGGGAGGGATTGCTTGAGGGGCTGAAGGAGTGTGAGGTGGGTTGCTGAGGTGGGGTTTTTTTAGGTTTTATCAGCATCTGTGTAATTTATAAACTATACCATCAGACAATTCAAAATACTAATTCTCATTCTCTACTGAATTCTACAAATTTATTTTGTGGATTATTTAATTAAAAGCAAAATTAATGTTTTGGGGGCTGTTTCTAATAAATTCTTCTTGTAACAACCACTAGCAAGAAGTATGGTTGCTTACTATAAAACAAAGACATAATCATTGGGTTTGGTTTTTTCATTGCAAAGATGGGGCTAAGAAAACTTCCATGACTAAGGGAAGACTCCTAGACGAACACTAACATCTATAGTTGTTCTGCAATCAACAATGTCACTTTGTCACAACTACATTCACTATAGATTCTAGATTAAAAAAAAAATCTAGTATATTTGGTCAGGTATTTATGAAGAGCTCTGTTCATAAGCCATGTCGGTCGGAAGGTCTGGATGGATTATTATATTTAGATGGTCACCTGGGAGCTATTTGACTGAAAATAATATTTGACTGAACACTAAAGTGTTCTACTTTCAGATTCTTTTGTGAATGGCAGAAGATAATCTTATATTTAAGATGGCCTGGTTGAATGTTTCTAATTGGAAAGTGTCCCATGTTAGTGATTGTTTTACATTAAAGCCTAAATCTGCAGTCAAAGGCTGAGGCTTATTCAGTTTTACCTCCGCTCCTCCAAACATCATATTGAATCTGAAGAAATTCAGATACATGCTCCATTTATGGATATTCATACTATGAAAACTTTCTCATTTAGATCCATTCTTCATTGGCAAGAAGATATTACTCAAGAGTGTTGTGGGGTTTAATTTAAGCGATAAAATACCTGAGGACCCAGAGAGAAGGTCACATAGTAGTTTAAGGTCCTCAGCATTTCTACCACTCACACCAAGTATTTGACTACAGAAGTCTTCTAAGCACTACTATTAGTACACAATTTAAATCTGAGCATTGGGTAAAAAGGCATCAGGGAAATGCTAGTGTAAAGACTACTTCAATTTAATTATACAAATAATACAGTAATATTCAGCTTATCCTTATTTACTCATTTTCTTACCATGACTCTAACATGTTTGATGCTAGAATTTTATTTTTTTTATATTGTTTTTAAAACAAAAATACTTTGTTGCTTTAGTATTGCTCTCATACAGCAATAAAACACATTTTAATGTCAACCACCCATCTGGAGGCCCCTTTTTAATTTTGCTATTTTTTTCTAGAAAAAATTTGTTGAAGCCTGAAAAATTTCTGGCTTCTTCCCAGCTCAATTTCCATGGCATTTTATTTGACCCTCTGATTTTCCCCAGCACTCTCCCTCTTCCATGCCTGACTTTAAAGGACAAGGTGTGACGGAGCAGCTCAGAAATCAGTCATGTGTCTCGATTGAAGGAAATAGTAGAATTATAAGCATTTCACATCTTGGTTTTCCATTTGCAAAACTGCCCATCATAGACTGAATCAGCAAGACTTGACAGCTCTTATAATATTTTTTTCTATTACAGAATTCTGTTCCAAATAAGTCTTGAGCAACCAAGTAAGATACACAGCTTGCCTAAGCTGACAATTAGGAATCCCAGTGTTCAGACAGACAACTCTACATTAACTCTACCCAGAAATGTACACTTTCTAAGTAGAGCATCATTTAACCACACCATGAGATTAATGCTGCCTTCAGGTGCAAGCACACAACCACTGTCTCATGCAAAGAAGTCACAGATATCTCAGGTTCTCTTTACCAAAATATTTCAAAATTAATATAAATGTCAGCCTCATTTTTTCAACACTATTTGGTATTTTGTGAGACCATCAAGGCCACTGAAAGATGCCCTCAAGCTTCTCAACATTGGTTTCTTGCCCTTAACCAAGAATACCACTGACATGATGCCAAGCCAAGACACAGTATTACTTCAAAATTATCTGCCTTTTTCTGCCCTTATTATATCTTTTCCAATTTGTTATTTAGTCAGTCACTTATTTTACATACTTCATGAATACAAAAAAGATAACTAAAAGTTTTCATTCTGCCTGTTCAGCCAGCTCTTTCTTGTGGCTTATCTTTCTACTATCAGAGTTTCTAACATCTCACCCACAAGGTGCACCCATATCCCTTTAAAATGAGTATTTAACATGGTCCACTTGGCTTCAGATGGTCCATTTATCTTTTGCAACACTATGAATCTCTACAAAAGAGTTCATCTTCACACAGTGGCCAAGTTTTTATCTCATCAGCACAGCCTAGACAGAGGCAAACTGAGTGATACCTGTGTCTCTCGGAACACCCACTCTCTGCAGATACAGGGAAACCCAGCCTCAGAGGAGCTGGGTTGCTTGGGAACAGCACATGTGAAGCCATCACAAAAGATATTACAGCAAACCTGACAGGAAAGTCACGAAAATCTCATACTACAGGGACGAAACAGTGCAAATATCAAGATGGGTAACTGTTGTACTTGTAAAACAAATAGAGGAAAATTAGCTTTCCGTGATAAACTGAGAAAAATGGAAGAAATCTTATTACTAAGAAGGCTGAAAGCACACTGTACAGGGGCATCTACTGTTTTACCAACTAAGACATCCTAATTAGCTTTCTCACAAGCAAACGGCAATAAACCTTTTATGTTGGAGTACCTGGCTTAATTTATTGTTGACATTTTAAACTCTAATGCATTTTTACATACAAGCACAGATGGTGCTCATTGCTGTTTGATAAACCTTCTCCCCATGGCCCTGACTAAGAACCATTTATGCTCCATTCCACCCACAGATTCAGATCAAAGACAGTTTGGGAGGTGTACGTGTGCCCTGGCATGCCAGGGAGAAGATAACTACCTGGAAGTTAATGGGAGCCATGAGCCAAATGAGAAAGCCATTTTGGGCTTAGAGAACCAGCTTTCAACATGGGTCACCATCAGAAGAACTGTTAAACGTGCTGTTGAGTACTCTCAGCTGTAGTTCTGGGATAACAGAGTGACAGGATATTGTCATGTTGCTAAGGAAAACACTGGACAGCATAAGGTTAATGTCTCACTTGGCCTCCAAGAAAAAAGCTCCAATATCTCCCTAAAACTAGTACCCTATCCCAGTGAATTCACATCCAGTTCGTGTATCCAAGTCCTTTAAAACAGCTACTATAACTAGATATGTATAAAATTTTAACTTAAACTCCCTGTATGCTTATAACCTGTTGAAGTTACTAAACTGAGTGAGGTTTGAAGTTGCAAGACAAACTTTTGCTCAAAGTATTTTCATGCTATTCATTTTCCAAAAAGGACAGGCTAGTTTACTAGTTCCTAACTGCTGCTGTTTCCCAGCATATATCACATTCTGCCTACTTGAAAGTAACATGTGGGGTAAATGACAGGGAGTCAGAGCATCAGCAAAGTAGATGATCATACCTGTTCAGATGCTAATGGGACTACCACGATTTTTACAAGTTGCTTTGTAACAAAAGAGCTTGTTTTGCATTGGAATTTCCAGATAGCTTGGTGGGTAACATGACCAGGATCAACCCAGGAGAGTCTGCAAAGCAGCTCACTTTGCGTCTTCAAGATCTATTTTGTTTTAGGTTGAGCTGCTTCATCTGGAAAGGAATGCAACAGAGACAGAAATTCACAGTCCAGCCTTTCTAAGTGTCAGTAGCTTACAGGGGTCAGTAAAGACCAGCAACATTACTGGGTAGGTTCATTCTATGTATTTTGGTGCAATTTCCCCCAAAAGAGAGTATTCCTGAAATCTGTGCTGGTGATTCAGCTCCACCTCACGCAGCCATCACTGACCTCCCTGACCTCTCGTTGCCCCAGTATAGACACAGCCTTCAGCGCAGCCAGGAAAGCCAATTGCAGTGTCCTTCTCTACAGCAGTACTACATCACCGCCTCTGAGCTTTACAGCGGCTGTGTTAGCTGTGAATGATTTCCATGTGAGCAGATTTGCTTGCTTCAATTTTCCTATTGCATCTCTCCACAAATATTTGCCTCACCAATCCCTCCACTTCCCACAGGCCACATCCATGTCTTCCCACTGCTTTGCCTGATCTACAGCAGAGCAGTCCCAGCTGCAGAAAGCGGAATGAATGTAGCTCCCCCTCCTCCAAATCACTGCCTCTTTCTTGGCTCCTTTTACACGTGACACTGTTGCTTTTCTTCACAATGAGATTTAATATTGTATGAAAGGTTAGAAAAAAAGTATTTTCTTTCTAATGTAAACCAACTAAGATATTTCTATTACAGCATAACCTTGTATGGCACTTCAATTTCCAGAGAATCTCTGCTAAAGCATGCAGACGCAGACCTTCACATTCAAGGGCTTGGGAGGCAAAACAACCAAGTACATAAATTGTGTTATTTAAACCTGCTTTTCTTCTGTTTCTCTGTCAACAAAAACTGTAATTTACATACTTTATGCAGTTCCCTTCCATTGAAATACATGATGTTTCTGAAGGCCCTTACAAATGAAAGGTGTTATAAACTTTTTCTGTATTACTTGGCTCTAAGTCTGCTTCAGTTAGTCCTGTTGTGAGACTTGTTACAGAAGGCATTTTCCCAAGGACTCAGAAAGCACATTTTTCAATTTAAAAACCTGGCAAGGTTCTCAGCTGACAAAACCATATTCATATGTGCTACCGAGGATGGCATAATGTTTGCACACATACATTTAACGCGGTAGATGAATACACCTGTACTTATGTATGTTTTTATCTTTTACATTGTTTTAATTGGTTCCTAGAGCCAAACATAACATGTCCCTTCTTTAAAAACTGCAATACTGAGAACAGATATGGGTGGCTACCCAGAACCTTTGGCTATTCAGATTATTAAATATCCCTAAAGCCAACTTGGCAGTAGTAAATATGTACACATGAACCAAAAGACCTGTGAAAATCAGAGAGCTGTCATCTGTTTAGATGATGAAAAAGTATTCTTTCTTTACTCACTGCTATAAAAACAACCCCAGCAGAAACCTTTTCACAAGAAAGCTCTAGATACTCTAAAACAAATTAAAAAACCAAACCAAATAGTCTCAAGCAATCCAAACAAACCAACTTAAAAAAAAACCACATGAGAATGGCAACTTGATAACGCTAATCAAGTATTACCTCATTTGCATATTTGCACATGAGAGCACATGATTATGCAATCACAGAAGCTCCCAAAAAGAAAACCTGCTAAAATATGAACTACATTTAATTAACACGCTTAATGTCCTTTGCATTGCTTTATTTGTTAAGCATCACAATAAACAACTCCAACTTTATCTACTAATGTGATCACAGAATTAAAAAACCCTTCAAGGACACCTGTTTCTGATGCATGATTCAGTATCCCACTATATATATTTGATTTACCTTAGATTCACTTCAATTTTAAAAATTTTTCCATATTTAATCTTTTTCTACATTGTTCAACTATGAGATTCTGTGTGAGATGGGTAAAAGCAAAGCAAACTTTATCACTAAACATTATACCAGATGTTTAGAGAAAATAGAAGCCATAGAGTGGCAGGAAGAGGAACAATTCTCCTCCTTTCTCATTATCCTCCATTTACTTTCCATTTAACATATCGACTATGGTAGCACCATTGGCTGTCCTTTACCTTGCTACACCTTCAAAGATGGTGTGTATCACTGTAGCCAGTAGCGTTACACTGATTTGCATTGACTGAGAGTTACCTTTCAGCCAGCCATCAACTGAAAAAGCTATTTCTGTCTAGAGCTGTTCATACGGCAGCAGCAAGAGTGAAATGAGTCACTACATCTAACAGGCAGCATCATGGTAAACATCTTCAACTTGCAGAGACAGGATTCAACCAAAGTCAACCAATACTGCTGTTCAAGTCTCTGTTTCTTTTCTCCTATTATTTTTCGTAGGAACATTTTTGTTGTAAAATCACATGGCCTAGCAACACCACTTAAAAATTATGGGTGAATATTCTCTGTTGTGAATGGAGGATTTAAAAAGAGCTAGGGCAATTTCATTCTAAATGAGGACGAACTCAATTTGTTTTAAAGTACCTGAAGGATTATTTTTCTACAGCCATCTATGTTCTGTCTCTCTTTCCTTGAGCGATATTTTGGCACTGAATTCTAAGTTGCCTTTCACTGGGTCACTAAATTGTTAAAGGTTATGGTCACACCCCTGCCTCGGTTCGAATGCAACTCAGTACTTCTTCATTTTCATTACTCGGATCCCCAAAGTCAACCCCATCAGATTTGCTGTACAGCACTGTATGGGAGTCCTCCCCATTTGGAACCACTGCTCATTTCTCTCTCAGGTATTTCAGAAGCAAGCAATTGACTGGATGAAATATTTGGCAAAGGCAGCTTATGGCAACCCCTCATCTCTGTATAAGAATTTGTTCTTCACCATGTGCCACCATCGGGCTCAGAGGAGCTTTGCTTTAAGCAGGTGCTGCTCTTGATGAACTGGAGATTCTTTCCAGCTTATCCTATTCTAACAAACAAATCCCCTTTGGATGGTAGAGGAGAAGCCAAGAATCCACTGGAAGAGAAAAGGAGAGCTGACAGTGTGCTGCAGAGACAGAGGAATGACTGCCCAGCAGCCTACATTCTGCATGGCAGTGGAGGACCATCCTTTACCAGTGGGCAGAGAGGAGCTGCATCAGCGTAGCCAGGACCACGCTGTACCACTGGTTGCAACGACACCCCCTCTCCAGCCAAACAGGGCAGCCAGCCCAGCTCTGAAGGCTTCCCATGACATCCGAAGTTAACACATTTAAAGCATATCGATTTCAGTGTTATTTCTCTTTCCAATGTACTGATCTGCCAAGTAATTTTAAAAATTGTAAACATAAGCATCGCTACAGAAACTTAGTAGCTTTATTATTCAACAGCTTTTCTTTCAAAAATAAATGTCTTCATGAATACAGCCAGCCCTCAAGCCTGGACAGGAACAGGTAGAGGTCAATTGTGGTTGCCCACAGTCCAAAATATCCCTAAGAAACCTTGTTTAAAACCTTTGATCAATTCCTTTTACTTAACGGCAGTACAGAGACCCAACAGTTTGCCTTTCCTGGCAGGAGAATTTGACTTTAAGGGTAAGATTGAAGACATCCAAAGTTCACTACCTCTCTCATTCCTCCACTGGCAATTAACAGCCCATGGTTATATACTATTCAATCTGGTGCCAATGTTTTCAGTCTGATGTTATCTAGCAACAGGAATGAGGTCAGGAAACTAGTTCAGATACATTACTTTCTAGTCTCTTTTCTTGATCCTTAAACTTACTGATGCCAATTAGCAAAGTACTAATGAACCTTTTCTTATATTAAATGGCTGCTGCAATTCTTAAAACAAGCCATTTCCAACCCTAACTCTCTAAGAAAAAAGTGAACTGGATCATGATATGCATTCTAGTTAATGAGAGCTATTTAATGTCTTTTTCCTCGCAGGGTGCTCAAGTGGGTCACAAGCAGATAATTGCATTGACACTTTATTGCAGCCAATCTTTAACTGGTACACTGGTTTATAACCCAGTTATTGTACACAGAGCTCAGGGTAGCGAGTTCTTCGCTTCTCATTGCACAGGATAGTTCTGCCTATGGATGACTGGCTGCTGGTAGCTTTGTGTGACTGTAGTCTCTTTATGTGGTACCACTGAATTCAAAAAATCAAACTGTATGGAAAATTTTCAGCAATATAAGCATTTGATTTCATAGAATCATAGCACCCTTTTGGCTGAGAGCTCCCTCTGAAAATCATCTAGAAAAATCCTCCTGTCAAAGCAAAGCTGAATGTAAAGTTTGGTCTGGTTGCTCATGGCCTTGTCTGTTCAAATTCTGAACCTCTGCAGGATTTCCACCATCCGTCTGGGCAGGCTGGTTCCAGTGCTGAACTCCTCACACTTCTCTCACGCTTACTTAACCAGAGAAAAGTTATACAAGTCGCTCTGGGTTCGGTTGTGGGGTTTTTTATTCTTTTAAAGTACTTCTCCAGTATTTATTTCTTTTGCAAGAAATGAACTGAAAGAATCACAGGCCAATATTACTAAGCTCTCAAAACTAATTTTCTGATGGTACCTTTCCAGTCAAGCACTGGGCAAAGTTCCAATACACCTGTGGGCAGAGTGTGCAGCAGGCAAAGCCACATGTGAGTAGGGTCTTCAGGCATCCTCTAATTCTATATAACCCACTGCCCAAATATGTTTAGTAAATACCCCAAAATGTTGCATATGACTAAGTCCAATGAACAGGACCAGTTATATCTCCCCTATATAATTTCTTAGCAATTCCAGTTCAGGTAATATATGAAAGTAAATTTTTTTTTTTAAGTGTCATAAACTATTAATGTAAAATTGTATTTTCTCAGAATGTACGACACCATGGAAATACATTCCATTTTTCAACTTTTCACAAGGAAAAGGAAACCTTTATTCACGTCCAGGAAAGCTTTTGCCATAACGACCAATAGACCTAAAAGTCACTTTGCCGCTTTTTAAGATTATGCTTTAAAAAGACCTATTGTTTACTATAGGAGAGATTTTCTAAACTCTGACCTTGGTTATAAAGTGGGACAGACAATTGCTTAAATACACAATGTCTGAACAGCTTTAAACATCCAGTGACTGAGCAGGATTTGTGACCACACTCACAAGAGTTTGGTTCTGTTCCCTCATCTGACACAGGCTGTGACTTCAGCAAGTCATAGCTTATTTTTTTAAATTTAGATTCTAAAAAAAAAAAAAAATTAAAAAAAAATTAAATAACACTCTCAAAACACATACTTGTTTTAAAGATATGGTAGATAACAGTTGCCTGACACTCAGACTTCTAAAAGTTTGGTTTATGTTAATAGTAAAACTTTACAGAAGACAACATTGGTAACAGAAGGTAGACTAGGAAAATCCAAATAAAGGAAAGACACTTATATTTATGTATTTAATCATCATATCTATTTTATATTGCCTTGATTCTCTGAAACAATAGCCAATGTTTCCTTTTCATCATAATAAAGGGCTTTGTTCATGCATTATTGAAATGCACTTACCTGGTGCACACAGGGACAACCCTGGGAACACTGTGGAGCTGTACTCCTATTTCAACCTGATCATAATTTAATTACTGGTATTAAAAATATATCACTTTTGTTACAGAACAAAGACTGCTGTCCCTTTGCTGGAATCACAAAATAGCAGCCATCTTCCCTGCCACTTTCTCTTCTTGATATGGCAGGGTATTAATTGCTGTAAAAAGCAAGCAGCAATTATCGTGAAACTCAAAAAGGTTTAGGAGGCACTAGCAGTGAAAGGTTACAGACAATGTGCTGTGCAGTGCCTGATTTGCCAGTGTTTCACAGAAATTCATTAGGTAAACTCAAGGTTCTTAGTGCCATTTTTAAACACCCCAACAAAGCTCTGAATTGAAGGGCTCCTCTTAGAGTCCAGTGAATGTAAAAAATAGGAATCTGTTAAAAACTAGATAAAAACATGCCAAGTTAAGAAAAGGACAAGCACTGTAGGGCTAGGGCTTTCATCAATACTGCAAAATTTTAAAAGTCAACTTGTAAGATTACAATAAAAGAAAAATTTCCAAACTGGACCATGAACCAGAGGTCCAAGACAGAAGTTTGTCACAAGAACACAAGACCACACTAGACAGAAAAATGTGCTTATGCATCAGACTCATGTAGCCACATGCAATCTATGAAAATGTTTGAGGGATGATATTTGTCCAGTCAGTCTGAAGCCTGGAAGCACTTCTGTAATTAAATATTTCCTTCACCCTCTGATATATAATCAAATCTTGTTTAACAAAGAACCAACTGAAGTCTCAAACATGAATTTTGGACATCTTCAAGTGTTTATCAAAAACCAGTCACATCCCATGACAGCATAGATTTATTCAGGATGCAGAATTCCACTCAAATAGTTTTAGCATGTTTGAGTCCTATAATGAATATATTTTGACTTTTATCAACTTATACATAAGACTAACAACTTGAGCTATGGACAAGGTAGATACAAAGACCTTCCTTTCATTAAAATCAACATTTTCTACTGGGCAGGTGTCTGGTGAAGGGCCTTTGCAAAAGAAATACAAATATGAAATTGTTTTTGCACTTGAAAGACCAAAAAGCTGTTTTTCAAAAGCATACTGATGGCAAAAATAAAACCTGTGTAGGAAAGCTCTAATATAAGGCTCAAGATTTTTTTTTTTCCAAATTCTTTATGCTTTTCATTAAAAAGAATATCTGAAATATAGTGATATAATAGCAAAAAAATAGAGAAAAATTAAAGCATTTACCTCTCTAACAGAAACTTCAAAAATTAGGAAAGAGCAAAGTATGCTGAAAGGCCATGAAACCAGTTGCCACCCTGTTTCCCTTAATATTCACCTTGGTTACTCAGTTGCAGTAACTGAGACATTAGTGATTAAAAAAGTCACTGCTGTTCTTAACTGATCTATGGTAGATTTACAGTAGTGTAGCTTAGACCAGCAGTGACCAGTCCTTTCCTAATGGGATGACTTTATTTTCATAGTTAGCTTCCCTGCTGCCCCATTAGATGGTGGTCAACATTCTAAGCAAATAGATACTAGTACGTGTAAGACTCTGCCAAGGAGTTTCTTTGTGTTGAAAGAACTTCTAATTTGATCTTTTATCGATCTGCTTTTATGAAACCTTAATATACAACATACCTCAATATAAATTTTGCTGGATCTGAAGAGTTTAGGCTATATTGGCCTCAAACTTCTTCGGCAATATTCTATAAAAGTCTATTCTGGATCCTGTTCAGCAACTAAGGACTTTCTTTGGGATCCAATATAAGACTGTGGTGACAACTTCTCAAAGTCTCCACAATATACCACTAAATCAGCAATTAATTAGTGATGGAATCTCAGATTATAACAAGATAAGATTTCAAGAAAATGTGCTGTTCAGTAATTCACATTTCACACAATTATGCCAAATTGCAGCACTGTCTGCTTACCTTGTTATTTTCATGTCAAGTGTGACGGGGCAACAGAAACCCCAGAAGAAAGAAGATACAACTTTGGTGTGAACGGAACTGAACACTTACACAGAGAGACAATGCTGAAAACAACCTGGTTCCAATGAAAAGAGAATGAACCAGTACTCACCAGATTCACTAAACAGATGAAGACAAATACCAGCTTTGAATTTTCAAAGATCATACGATGTGTTAAAGAGTTACAGAGAAGTTTAAATGGTATTTTAATATAAATTTCTTGCAGATGCTGCCAACACAAAAACATATAGAAGTGTATGGATTTTCTAGTCTTTTTTTCCTTCTGATTTGATATAATCTTTCAAAATACAGCTTAAAGACCCCAGCCCACTGACTTCAACTGTCTTTTATGCAGTACACTTGCCAAGAACTGGATGCTTATGTGAAATCAAATTAATATATCTTTAGGGTCACTGCTATGCATTTCAATGTAGTTTTAAAATACTAATGAACAAAAGAATTCTTGCAGTTCCCACTGGTGATTTCTGCTGGTTTCTTGTTTCTCATTTTATTGGTCTCAGCAACTACAAGGTTAAAACATTATTTCAAATTAAGAACACATTATCAGTTCCAGAGTTGCAGTTAATCCAGAGCAAGACACACTAATAACTTGCCTACATAATGAAATCAATTGCCAAGGTCATTCTGCTGGATGAATGAGGGAGACAGTCCTACAAAAGCACTTGGTATTACACTTAGTGGTAGATGAGGCATGAAACACTTTTTGACAGCGTGCCTCATTCAGCATATAAAACATTAGCAGAGTATCAAACTATTCTTTAGAGATCTTTCTGGGATCTAGTTTAGCCTAACAATGGGTGATTACTCCAACACCAAAGTTAAACACATATGACAATGGCTTCCTACCGCTTCTGCAAGCGGCAAGTTTCAGGAGTTCCTATGCTGACAATTTCTTGAGTTCTTTTCTATACAACTGCATCAAGCCCAGAAGAATCCATCTCTCACAGGCAATTTCTCTTTGCCATTTTTTTCCTGCTTCTGTACTTTATCCTATAGGAAGGAGGTATTATGCAGAGACATCAGTGTCAGAAGAGAATTAAGTGTCAGAGACAAGGCTTCAAGCTGATCTATTGTATAGAGAGGAACAGCAGATCTAGGCCATCATCACCAGACGCTATATCCCATGTTTTTCTTACAATACCCTCCAGCCCAGAAGTCCCAGTAAGACACGGCACCATGGCTCCCTGCAGGCCCTCCTGCTTCTGCACTTACTGACACTTCTCCCAGTGCTTTGCTCTCCTCAGGTACCTCGTCCTAGCTGGTCTCCCAGTCTGCAATAGGTCTCCAGCAATAGAGTCCCATGGGAAATTCTGTTCTCCAAGTTAAGAGTCACTATATGAAAAGATCTTACCCTGGGTACAAAGATAGTGGGAAAAGACAAGAATGAGATGTTAAACAGATTAAGACTATCGCCTCCAGGGTCCACTTTGCCTGTGTTTAATTCAGGAACCTCCCAAATAAAGAAAAAAGATGGTGTGTGGCAGATGGCATATTGCCTCTGTTTGAGTAGGCTCAAAATCTGGGAACAGTCCCATATCGGCTGCTCGATGAACACGGATCTTTAGGCTCAATGACCTCGGATTATAATACACTTTGATGGTCATCCTGTTCCCATAAAACCATCCTGCACCTTGCAGTCTCAGGTAGCACATTTTCCTGATACAGTCTATGTTTTCCTGATATATTTATAGATACATCAAACACTTACCTCAACTAAGCATGAGTATGTTTATTCATAATACCCATTTGTTGTCAAGGGAGTTCATTTCTATTATTACTTGACAAAGAGAACTGAAAAAAGGAAGACCTCATGACTAGGTAAAAAAGTCTCATAGTCATCCCCTGGGTAGTATAATTGAAATCAGAGCAGACAATACAGACACACTGAATAAGTATTTAGGACAGGTTTGGGCTGGGATTTTTTTCTGTCATATATTTTTCATGAGGTTCTTCATCTTTTTACAAAATAAAGCATTGTACAAACACAGACACGTTCCCTATTTAAATCACACTGTTGTTTTTTTCCTGAAAATAACACTTTTCAATAGGCAGCAAACTTTCTCATATTTTTGGAAAAAAAGAATTTAAACATAAATTATCATAGGTCTGATACTGAAGAACACAAAGCAATATTTTTTCTCTTCCACTCTGCAAATCTAAACACCTAGCTCCAAAATATCATCTTAGAGCACACAAATATTTCAGCTGCCCTACAGTAGACTCCATAGCATTGCCAAAGAAATACACTTTATAACCATAAAGCATCACGTATTTAAGACACACATCATATGTAAAGAGCAGTTAAAGCAGAGAACTGGAATAATTACATTAATTTAAAAAAGCCTTTTGTACTATTGACATAGTTACCTATAAAAATTACTCAGACTTGAAGTCACCTGAAATAAAGTGTAATTGTTCAGCTTAAAGCTTTGTCATACTTGAACTACACAAATCAATAGTTATTACAAAATTAAACAGACTTCTTGTATTCAAGTTTGCTGGCTCAGACTTCTGCTTTGGAAGACGTTTCATTGAAATTAAAGATAAGTCTATTTTATATGACTCCCAAATATCTGGTTTTCCCACTACTTCTGTATGCCAGTAGAACAGCTGAAAATGATGGACTACACTCCTTGAATTGTGGCTACTACATACCAAATATCAGAAAAAAAAAAATGTCTTTTGATATTTGCTTTTGTTCCAAAAAGAAACAATTGAGCAGAGAGATGTAGCTTTAGAATAGCGCACACTCCCTTCATATCATTTGCTTAATTAATAGAAAGAACATAAAAGCCTAAATGTATAAACATGGATAACCATGATTTTATTTATGTAGACCGTCAAGATCTGAATATAAGAAGTTTATATAATAATACAATATAAATACATCATAAATAATACTACTTTTTAAGTCTAATTTTTTAAAGCAAAGATTTATTTTTAAAGGTGACTGCACTAGAGGGGCCACTGAAGAACCACTGTTTCCCTGTATAAATTTTGTAAAATCTTTTTTGATATTTCTTGGACAAGGGATGATGGCTTGTCCCCTTGTCTCATGGTAACGTAAAACCCACAGCCCAAGAGGGACTATGTGAAGGATACCTTACTGTTGTTTCCAATGATATTAGTATCTTAAGTATATGTTTTTGCAGAACATTTCTCAAAGTAATGCTGCTCTCCTCAGTCTAGAAAGCCATAACTGAGGCTAAGAGGGCAAAAGAAGTTTTATCCAAGGCCATGGAAGACATTATATGCCAACATTAAATTCTAATACCTTAAGTACACAGACATATTTTTTTGTCAAAGGGCCAAGATTAGACTTGGGATACATCCAAAGAGCAGCTCAAAGCTTTAACTGTAGTTGGTACAGAGCCCAGAGGAGCTATGAGGGTACAGACAGCCCTGGCTCACTGCAGCCCAAGGGGCTGGGGGCAAAGCCCGAGGCAAACCCAAGAGGCGCAGACACACTGAGACAGAACCAGGCTGCTAAACCCCAGCTGTGCAGCCAGCTCACACTAACCAGTATGGTTGTACAAGATATATAAATCCACTCAGGAAAAACAGCTTCACATAATAAACAGGGGCTTTGCCTTTAAATATCAGTCTTCAAGGAACAGAACTGAAGTAATTCACAGCTGAAAAAAAAGACACTCCTTCACCTTCATTTCACCTATCAGTTGTTCAGTTGTATTAAACCACAAGACTCCCTTTTTTAAATTATTTTTTCCCTTCACAACTACTGACATTATGGAATAAGGAAACAACCAAATCATTGCAAAAAAAGAGTTGTGCGTGGGCTTTTTTAACCTGCTGAGAAGAACATCTCCAAACCTGAACCCAATTTTTACAAGAATATTACAGAAGAAGGTTTTTTCCAGATACTGTAAACGTATGTTATAATAAATGGAGATTTTTCCACATATTCATGAGAAGAATTCTTTACCCCCCAGTCAGGGGAATAAAATTATGGTAACTTTGCTTCCTATTGCAAGAAACTACATTTCTTTTCCTCTTGTTAATTCTCACTATGATACAAATATTAACAGATTCATTTCTTTTCCTCTGCTGCTGCAAAATACTGCATTTATAAATGCATCATAAATAATATATAGTGATGGAATAACTCATATTTACTGTAATTTCACTTTTGAGAGAGGAAAGCATTATCTGCCCAATTTAAATTCTGAATCCAGAGAATACTAGCTAGTCACTGGCTTTGAATAACAGCTTTTTATTAAAACAAATTAAAGATTTATGCTGGAAAAATATGTGTATGGATTGATAAGTCCTGAAGATCTAAGTGCTCTGTCTAGAGCTCAGCAAACATGGTAAATGCGCAGACTGCTACGATGCGGGCATTCTTACACTTACCAAACAAAACTTTTCCCAAGCCAGTAGAGCTGTTTATAAGGGTGACAGAATAATTCACTCTCTGCACCAATTCGATTTCAGCCCAGGCTGTGCAGCTGCAAGCCAGGGCGTTACCCTAGTGTCTCTCACTCATCTGAGTTTTGCCAAGAAGGAACTAAATTCCTGTAAAGAGGAAGAGGCTGATGGCAGATGGGCTTTTATTCTCTTTACCGGCATTGACCCATCTCTAATAAGAGGTTGCTTTATATCAGAGATTGTGAAAGTAATTAGATGCAAATACAGCTAGAGACATCTTCACAATTCATTTAAAACAGGGGTCTAACCCTCAAAGAACAACCGCAACTTGGAAAGCAGAGCAACAAAGAACTCACTTTAAAGGGGAAAGCTGCAGAGAAACACTGAAAGTCAAAAGCCATCAGAGGGTACAAAGGAACAACCAGTAACCAGGAACAACCAGTAAGAGCTCACAAACATGGTGCAAATACCAAAAATACTTGTACAGACTGGTTTTCTATTATTTGTTATTTCTAACACAGATAATTTCTTTCGGGGACTTCAAATCTTCCACAGTACTACCATTTTCCAGAGAAGAAAGTTTCCTGTTTCCTGTACCTGAAATAATGTTATTGCTATTGCAGACTGTAAATCTTAGAATATTAAGGATTATTTTGTGTCTCTAATATTCCTTAACTGTGATACCATATGGAAACAAATCATCTTATATTTGTCATATAACATTGTTTTGGTTGTTATCATTTAATCCAGTAAGTAACAAGAGACACAGTATCCTATTTGACCCATCTGCCAGTTTTATAATAACAATCATAGATGTTCACCTGCAGGTACTGTTTTTAAAGAACAAAGGAGGAGAGACTCAATGTAAGATGCGCTATAGCATTCGCATCAAAGCCCAAAAGTGCTCATTTCTAAGGAAGAAAAGCCCCTAAATAATAAACCTCAGGAACCTCCAGATAAAGAAAAAATTAAAAAATAAACCCATCATCCACTGAAATGCTCATCTCGGCCCCAGTTTTAGAGAACTTGGTCTCCTAAAAATGCTGTTTTTTCCAGTGCACACATCATAAAACTACACAAATACATTGTCCTCTGAGCCCCAGTACAAGGAGCATTCAGGGGACAAACAAGCAGCAAGCCTTGAGCAGACTCTCACACGTACAGCTGTCTGTAAGGTGGCTCTGGGAGACACCACTATTTTGTTGGTCATTCTAATCTATCCAGTATTTCCTGGAAGACGTAACCTTTTTTCAGATGGGAAGGCAGAAACAGGACTCTCTTAACCCTGCTCCTCATGGCAAATTAATCTTCTGCTTTACTTCTTGGAGAACTAGCATAGTCTCCAGAATTGATAGGTCTCAATCTGTTTTAGTGAGTAGAAGAGATAATTTTTAACAAGGCCGGGGAGGGGGGAGAGGGGCAGAAGTATAAAGAGTTTACAAAACCCACAAAGGAATTCAAACTTGAAATGTTGTGAAGTGTATAACTTATGCTCAGGGTAGAACTCATCCACTAGCTGAGGTGAGGCTAAATAGAAATTTCTCCTAATTATGTCATAAATGCATATAAGTACATAAAGTTTGCATCTTTTACCAGGTTTTTATAAGGCAGTAATGCTTGTGGTATGTGTAGACATACTTTATACCAAAATAAATCAGTGGTTCAGAACGTGTGCAATGTAATTTTGATTAATAAGACTAAAGCTTAGTTAAAAATGCAAACCCGTCCAAATAAAAGGTGGGTAGGCAGCTGGCCAGCCATCACTGTGAAGCTGGGTCAGTCTCCTCACTACTTACCCTGCACCCAGTCAAGATACACACACATAAGTAGCAGTCAGTACATTATACGTGTATTAGGAGAAAGAATTCCTGGCTAAAAAAAAAAAAAGTCAAGAATATAAGAGAAACCTCTAGCAGCTTCTTAAACTCTGTATTAACTGCATTATGTTAACATCTAAAGGCTTCCTTGATAAACAAGGATATAGATAATCAAGAAATGCTGGTGATAGGTAACACCCAGCTCAAGAAGAAGCAATATGAGAAGTAGCACGTTCCTCTCCCCCAGAACTTGCAGAAATACACGCATAAGAAACCAGAGACCCTGTTTTTGAGTATGTCTTTTAAAAAAAAAAAAAAAAAAAAAAGAGGAAGAGAGAGGAGAGAGTTAGATTTTCTTAGCTATCAGGATGATGACTGATATAATCTGATTCGCCTTCAAGTTTCTGCTGTTCAGACATAAGGCACTCTTAAGAAATCCTTCATTTTCTTAGTCTTCTCCCTACATTTATTTTCTCTTCCATCTGTAACATTCAGTAAACGCAGCAGCTGTCTGCAATCCATCTAATCTGAAACACAGACATTTCACTCTAAAACACTCAGTGCGTGTGTTTTGAAAAATAAGTCATGTAATATTCTACATTATTTAAAAGCTTTCATCATTCTTTGAAGGCTACTGTAAACAGTAGCTGCAGGGGAGTTCATTTAAATATATTCACTTTGAACTGCAAATCCTGTATGGCAGAAAACAGAATGACACATACAATTTTACCTTTTTTCCTGCTAACTGTTGTTTACAAATGTTATAAAATCTGTTTTAAAATTCAAGGGTATGTCAAGTTTCAGGCAGTTAATTATCACTGTTAGAATGAGTACTATGGGCTCATAACACTTGATGGGTCTTGAGAGGGAAGGGAATTAAGTGGCATTCAGATTAGGCAAGCAGGGTTGCTTCTGACCAAAATACATAAAGCCACAAGGAAATAGCCACTGAGACCAGGATTTGTGTCCACTGGTAAGCACAGACAGGTGGAAAGCAAGGAATGACCCTGGCAACTGAACACTCCTGAATTCTTTCTAAAACATTGATATTAGCTTCAGAAAGAGACAACAACATCTGAGCCATCCATGTCAGTGAGTCCTCTTCTGTCCCCACAAACTTATCACAATCATTTCATCCCTTGCTGTATGTGAGCCTTTTGGGAAGCATGGTGTAGCATGAGTTTAATGCAAGCCAGCATTCTCAGTGTGCCACAAACAGACCACTTGGGACCAGTAAAGCATACCTTGGAACACATGTTCCAAACATCATCCACAGGATCACACAGAAAACATTTACAGACTGAAATAAGACTTTCTAATAATGTGTTTCCTGCTAATAATAAGTTCAAAGGTGAAAGCGACAATATTTTATAGATCTTACCAACTTCTGTAACTCAGATCTTGTTGTTAATGGCGTTATTGCAGCAATAAAGCTAGGTCACTGCATTGAAAGTGCATTCCACAAATTATTGAGATTAATTCCATTTGCTACTGGCAAAATCACTTTTTGAGGTTTAATATGTAAATTTCATTAACCACCACATAGTAATTGCATATTAAATCAAACACTACTCCTCAGTTCTTAAGCAACATACATCCATATGCTTATTAGTAATATATCACCTAAAAAGGAAGCACTACTACACTACTGCTGAAGAAATGGTTTACTGGCGGTGGAAGGATTAATGGAGGAGGGAAAAGAGAAAGGCACCTTTTTGTGTTTCCAGTGTAACACTTACGCACAGACAACCACTGCCTGAGCTGGGTCATCTCTGCTGCATCGCTGGTGTTAGAGCGGCTGGTGCAGCCCCGCTGCCCAGGGGTGAGGTGCCTGGTCAAGGCTTGACAGGCTCATGCAGCCCATGCTGCCCACCGTCTTACCCGAGGCAGAGCTGTACCACACAGCAAGTGCCTTTCTCTTTTACTTGTCTGCTGCTCAAAGAAGCAGTAACCTTAAATGAAATGCCAGTACAAAGCTATATGGTTTCACAACCAAGTTTAAATTTTGTTTCTTTAAATTTAAACATCTCTCCACCTTTATGAGAGACAGCATAAGACTGAAGTTCCATTAAGAGCCATGGCCTTACTGTTCTAAAGCAGAAAGGAAAAGGGTCAAGGCAAGAGAAGCAGCTACAGCTGCACCAGGCCCGGAGGCAGCCTAACTCCTTGTCTGAAGGAGGCACAAAGAGATACTGTAAATACATATATGTAATTATTTTATTTTCTTTTTTTTTTTTTAGTTTTGAGACAGAAATCGAAGATTTAAAATCTAAATGCTAGCAAGTGGAATTGGAAAGTAAAATATTTTGTCTTGAATTGTGGCCTAACAAAAAGCTCCTAAAGAGCTTTGAGAAGCTCTTTAAAAATAAAGAGCAACACCTGGAAATCCAACAAACTTGCTCTTTCATAACTCTCCCTTTACCATATAGATGCTTTTATTCTGAAACAGGAACTTCTTTTTACACACCTCAAAATCTGGTTTGCACTTAAATACTAGATTGCCTTTGTTTTGGTCAGAAGAACACAAACTCAGTAGATATTGTTGCCCAGTAGGTCTGCTTTTTGTCTGGTTTGTTTTACCCCTCTTTCTTTCTTACATCACGGTGCTGCTCTCAGCAGTGCAGTTCCAGGCACAGGATAGTTACAGAAAAAAATCTGAAGGTAAGTTTGGATTAAAGAAATACAAAAACTTTCCTCACATAAAACATGTTAAAAGAAATAATCAGGCACTGTGCCCCCCCTTGGACACAAATCCTGAGGGTTAATTTTATTGGATTCCTTAGAAAATCTCAGTTAAACACTTAATGAGAGTGCACAGGAGCAGAAGTAGCTGTGGCTTTGTCAGCTGTGGGCTCATCACAAACCACTGCATTGTGTTTTGTGAGTGTATGTGTGCAGGGAAATACAGCACTGAAAATGAAAACACTCTAACAGAATTACCCCAATAATGATTTTAACAAACATTTTGGCAACAATCACTTCTGTAGTGTCCTTGGATCAGAACTCAGATAATTAGTTTGTATGCATCAATAATTACACCATTGTGCCAGTATTTAAGGAGTTTTTTTGCCAAGTGGAAAGTGTTTCAACAATAACGCTTAGGCAAATTAAAAACTATTAGTGCAATGAACAACTTTCACTCTAGATTCCAACCATAGTTTGGGATACAAAAAAATAAGTCCAGTCTTTAATAATCAGACCAACAGTATTAACCCTGAGTAGAGGATTTGAGGATTTCATGTCTACTTGGCTGCATTTGCATCCCCCCATTGCACTGTGCAAAGAGGAGAGGATCAGGTCTGGGATGTCCAGCTGAAGCCCTTCCTCTCCAGCCGTGCTCACCTGGCTGCGTCTCGTGGCTACACACGCTCTACAGGATTGCCCAAACCAGCCCAAAGCCACAGGTCACCCAATAAAAGCACATTGCACATACTTCTGTCCAGTAAAACAAATGCCAAAAGTTTTCAGCTTCTGTCCCCTACAGAAGTTTTATGTGCTGCACCTCTATACTTCAGGTAGGAGCCTATAGAATGCACCTAGTATTTAACAGGAGAGAAAAGAATGTTATAACCTAATATCAGTCTGGCTTTACCCCTCAAATCTGCCTTTATTTTCCCCACATATCTGCCTTTATTTCACACTAGCATTTTCATTCTTTTCACAACTATGCAGAAAGCTTGTAAATATGACAAAAGGATCCCAAAGGCCCAGAATGCAATGGAAAACTGAGCACGGACAACGAGAAAGGTACCTACCTAAAAGCTAAATTTTCCTCCACCCATAAACCAACAGCAGAAAGCTTTTAATAGGCTTGGGTAAGAGCCATGAAGGATGGAAGGCATATTAGCCCTTCACATCACCAGTGTGAAGATCAGCACAGCACAGATATATATACACTGTGCATGTGCAGAGGTTGAAACAATAGTATAGAACCCACTTAGGCTGTTTAGAAAAGCTTTATCTATGCCAACTATGAAATAGTGATTGTACAAGCAAACATGATTGTAGAAAACAGAGCTCTACGCAAAGGACAAGCACAAGGAAACACAAGGCAGATCTGAACAGATTCCTACCCAAAAGACTGGTTTACTCTTGAATAACATAAAGAATAGTCTTATGACTAGAATACTTTTTTTCCCCAAGTTGAATAACTTTGGTGCAAAGAAGTGATAATTTTTCATATCTTATTTCATAATTTTTCATAAAGAAGTCCCTAGATTCAAAAATATCTGTTCTTCTAGTCATTCATTCTATGCAAGTGGTTTTAGAAATGTATAGCTTTTTTCTTCTAGTTTATTCACCTCTTTTGACAAAGTGACTAAAATTATTATATGATAGCATGTTTAGAACAATTTCTTTTCCTGATAAACATAAAATACTGAAAGAACCCTGAGATTTCAGCTTTCAGGGCAATGATGTTTCCACATGTCAAATCAGAGCTCAGAAATCTGTTCCGCACTCACAGGCCAAATCTCCATTCAGTGATGGAAATAAGGATTCTGCTGCAATCAGTATATTCAAATCAATGCAAACTTGCAGAGGTGAATAGAGGATCTAGACTAAAAGAGCTTCTTTTCTTCTTTTTAATTCCATCACTTGGGAAAGTTTAACAATAATTTTTACTTCCCCTAGCGCAAACACAACACAAATTACCATCATAAACCCTGAAACAGTCACAACAAATCATTCATCCACAAACTAGCTGGCAAGTACCTCACTTTACACTATTCATAGATGAGTACAGACTTACACCTGTGCTTCACAGGGACATGTGTATGCCTGATGTGCCAACAGTGCCGAGATATATATATATACACATTCCTAAATCACTCCTCACCTTCTTGAATGCAGGACAAAATATATTCTAATTAAAGAGTCATGCTGCTGGATTGAAGTAATGCACACTAAAAGCCCAGGCATGGGCTTATCAAAAAGGAGAGAGGAGAGAGGAACATAACCTCACTCACCAGCACCAGCTGTTGTATTCCCATTCACAAAAGAGCATTCCCCCAGCTGGCCATATTGCCCAACCAGGTTATGCCTCATCCAGCTTCCAGAGCAATGATGTTTCAGCTCGGCAGCCCCTAAGTTTAGAGCTTTCAATATGCAATCTGAATTTCCTTCTAAAGTAATATTTTCTCTATAATATGGACATTATATTGTCCAGATAACAATAACAGTCAAAAGAGTATCCTACATTAAATTATTTCAAAGTTTGTCATCTTGGATTAGTTAACAGAAGAAACAAGACAGAATTATTAAATAGTGTGCCCAGAACTCCAGACAGGCTGTATATATGCAGAATTTAGCACACAGGTTGCCTACATGTCTGCCTTCACTCACCAGCTTGACCATGCTCCTCCCTGGCCTGTATGAAAGCAGTTCTGGGCCCTCAGGAAAACCCTGAGAACTTGCTTCTCACGTCTTACACAAAAGCTCTAAGGACAAAGGCTTTGTGTAAAAGAAGCTTATAATTCTATTTTCATGTTTTCTTTCCAAGAACTGTAACTTTTGGGGTCAAAGAGGTGGTTGATATTGAATGAAAAACATTTTAATGAGAGAAACAGCAAAGTTAAATTTCTTTGATCCAAATAGGTTCATACTATTTTTCCGCTTGGTCATCAGTCCTAAACAGCTCACTCATTTGCATTCTGTGTAAAGCCTCATCCTTGCAACATGATTCTGTAGTGGCAAATAACCTCTGCCACAAACTTCAGCTCAGCGATGCAGGGTAAATATGCCACCTTTTGAGTAAGTACCTGAACTCTTTGCTTCAATTTACCTCAGGTTTATGAACTTTTGCCTACAGATGTCCAAAAATATGGGGGGTGTGTGTGTGTGTGTGTGTGTGTATGTGTTTCTCTAGAATAATTACTCTTTACAGAAACTTCTTTGGAACAAATACCTTTTTGAATACTTCAAACGAAGGAATGATTCCAGACAAGTCCCCAGAGGTGCCAAGTCCTATTTCACACCCTATTTTTTATTTTACTACTCTGAGAAGCTGCAAACATTGTCCAAAACATGCCCAGGTGTGTGTTAGATCTTCAGCAATTACGCACGACTCAATACTCCAGCCTCTCAGGTGTCTGCCAGAATCTTTGGCTTCTGATTTTCAAGATGGCTCTGATAAATTAAACAAAAAACTTCATTTCCCATTCTCTTTAGATAGCTAATACACTGAAAGCTAAAGAAATAACTAAAAACAGCCACATGTTTTACTATTTGAAAGCAGGAATTGCTTGCTTTGGCAAAAATCTTAAATGAAGTATTTCCTACATGAAATATTTTACAAGAATTCAATAAAATATCTTGCCTGAATAATGCACATGGCATCTTACATACATATTAACCATGTTCAAGGATCTGGATCATTTATACCTCAGATCAAAACGATAAATGCTAAAAAACCCTCACAAAATCCCACAGATGGTTCCATTGGCCAGTTGGCACGCAGGGCTGCTGGCAGAACAGAAGCTATGGCAGACCGAGCTGTTTTAACTCTGCTGCTAAAGCGTCTGATAAAAGAAAAACACTCCAATATGTTTTCATACAGCTTCCATGCCTAGAGAGAGGATCCAAATAGGTCTCTCTCAGGGTTTATTTCATCTTATTAAGACTTATTTCAGAGATTGAGAGATTTGTCATAATAATTCCTACTTCAAACTTTAAAAATAGGAGCATCCAAATCTTGTTTCCCAATCTACTTTCTAATAGGAATTGTTTATCACAGCCATTAAACCATATATTGAAGAATCTGAGCATGCATCCTCTAGTTCTTTCCATTGCATGGCCAGATAATGAAGTGTGCCTAACCATACCTTCTATTAACTGTTTGACCACTGAAATCCAGAGTCCCAGAGCTGACTGCAAAATGAGTTAATTAAATGAATGCAAATATTATATGAAAAGTCATGAACCTCTACCACCCCAGAAGTTCAACAGATCCCCCTAACAAGAGCAGATGGAACGTATTAGAAATAAGCCCGCGAGCAGTGATATAATACAGAACGATTTCCAGTGCCTCATTCCATATAGATTCTCTCATGTCAAATAAAGCAACCTTCCATTATTGCTTTCATCAGTAGAGGCATTAGTGTGGTCTGTTTCCCACCTCATCAAATAAAATCAGTCTAAAGAAAAAAAAAAAAGGAAAATAATTACAATAATTACATTTCATCTGCGCTCTCTAGCCTCTTTGGTAGGGGTTGAAAAGGAAAAGGAAGAAAAGCAGGTTCAGAGGAGCACCCTTGATAAAATACTTGTTCCAATATATAAGTCTTTCCAAATCTATATCATACTTAGGAGAATAAACTTGTTTGCCTATATAAGTTTTATAAACCACACGGGACAGGTCTTCAAAAGAAAACTGGGGTGAGAGCACTCCATGTGCGGCCTGCTCGTTTGGCAGCCTTTCCTGCTTCCTTTTGATGTCCAAGGTTTCCATTTGGTGTATAGCATGGACCGTAACAGCCATTTCAGTTGATCCTGAGACCCCTTCTGTCTGTTACAGATTTCTGTACAAGTGTTTGCCTCCTGCAGGTTCAGAGATAACCTTGAAACATGAACTAAGTGATCCAAGTACCAAGAAAGCTGCCTATATAGTTTTTAGACCTTGAATAATAATTCTGAGAAACATGACCTGCTGTATTCATATATGCATACAAGATATTGACAGTAAGACTTAAAATATCAAAATTACTAATTTTGCCTTCATGCAAGAAAAACATAGATGAAAATGGTATGAGAAATATCTGGAATTGAGGGAAAGACTATCCCATTCCTCCCCTAATCAAAACGTAAAGCCTTCAGAGGTTAATGGAGCATTTGAGCACCACCTGAAATAGAAGCTTAATTTAAGACTCTGCCAGGACACAAAGAAAAGGAGTCTGCAAGAACATGTAAGAATGTTTGCGTTTCTGTACCACGGAGTTGCATCAAAAGAGTCCAGGGTGAATGCACAGCTTTACTGCTTTAATCTTCCACTAAGTGAAGCATGAGATAGCTAAGGTGATTGGGGCAGAGGCTGGAAAGAGCGCCCTTTCTCCCCTCCATCAGCCTTTTCCTTCTACATTTCCATTCCTGTTCGACATGAGATACACACTTGGAATTTGTAGCCCTGGAAATACTGGTATCTGCAGGGCTTAATTTTCACATCACTACGGTACTACTGCTCTCTGTTCCAAATGGGCTCAGTCCTACTCCAACAAATCTTGTGAACAAATCTGTTACTGTTCAACAGAGTATTTCAAGTTGTTTAACCAGAACACTATTCAAACTCTCCTTTTCTGAGAATAACACAATGGAAATGTTTAGCCATCAGAATTCAGATTTGCTACTGATGCTAAAGGCCTTAGAAAATTGAGGGTAGGATTGCAATTCTCCTTTTGTCTTATTTTGTCTTATCGTTTGCCTAGTACTCACTGATTAAGTTTTTATTTATTTGCTTGTTTTTCCTCATAAAACTGAAAACCTTTGCCAAGAACAAAACCAGATACCTTGAATCATAAGCAAAAAGTACAAACAAAAATGAAAAACCTACCCAAAAAAATCATTCTAAATCCCCAAAACAGTTATTTACATTATAAAGCAATCTAAGTAAATTGCACAATAGCAAATAATGAACTTTAGACGTTTGTAAATTATGAGATTTCATCCTCAGTTTTTCAACATAATTTTCAGTTCTGCTAAATGTTGAATTTCAATCCTCAGCCAAAGTAATTGGAAGAGCAATTCATATCCTCCAATCAAAATGTCTCTCTTCTACATAATTCATCATTTCATATGAATGGTGACAAACACAGCTTTGCCTGATCTTACATGTAGTACATTTTCAAAAAAGTATTGCTTTTGTACTAGCCTGGTTTATTCCAGATATTGGTACAGTAAATACTGTGAACAATTGTTAATAAATAACCAAAAATTAAATAAAATCAACTCAGATTATTAAATTCTACAGGTGACTTCACCCTGTTAAGACACGTCTTCCTTTCCATAGAAAAGGGAATTTCAAAGGGCAAAATTTCTGTATGGCTGCAGAAAATTACATTCCTTAAGGGTGAAGACAAAGGGGTGTTCATGGCTTTGAAAAACTGCTCACAGTTGCTGGCACTTTTTCTCCCTCACACTTTTCCCCCCTTTCCTTCATGAAGGTTCCTCATCACATGGTTCAATATCACCACACAAAAGTAAAAGTATTCATCTAAAAAAGAAAGGACTGGGGACTCCACAACACTGATAGGAACAGTGAAATATCCTCCATGCCATTGTTAGACCTGACCAGCACACACTGTATTTAGTTTGGGGCACACAGACCTCACAAACATATCCTACAGCACGGAATTCCAGAGGATGCTCCTGAGCATTCACCACTTTCTGCCCAGCTGGAAGGCTGTAAACAATTTGGAGTCAGTGTCATTTTGCTCACTTACATCTCTATGTACCATAGTTCTCATTGCCCTATTTCATGATACTTTTTCCAGCAACATTTAGAGGAATTTTTTCACCTTTTCTACTCTAGTCATACTCTCTGCCAAAAATATGGTGAGAAGATTAGCACAGTAAGTTTTAAACAAGGGAGAAAAATTAGTCAATCGCTAATAAACTACTCATTTACTTTTGCTTTTTTAATGGGTAGAACATCAGTGATATGAAAGAGTTTCTTTCCCTTTCCTCAGCAATAATTACGCTGCAGCCACAACCCACTAAGTGCAGGCTAAATTCAAGCCACTCCATTTCCAAGAGCAATTACAAAGTCAGTGCTTCCCCCTCTTCAGTCACCATATGAAATAAAGCAATGTGAATCACAACAAACTGTAACTCACTTCTTGTGATGTGATTCCCAAAGCCATTCACACATCAAAGCACATGTCCTTGGTCACTCATATGTTCGCTATTGTTCTTACTCTGAAGAAAGGGTGGAGGGAAAGTTCTTCAGTCACTGAACCCAATTACTTAAACAGCAGGAAAGCAATGAAAAAAAAATACTACTCCAGTTGAAACTGTAAATGGCATTACATTGTTATTAACCCATTTAGAGAAATGTAGACCAGCTGAACGTGAAATTTCTGTGATGTAAGGCCCAAATGAATACAGCAAAACAGCCAAAATTCCACAGAATAGCTAACGTTTCAGAATTTCTTGTTCCAGGAAATGAATGGTAAACAAGCTTTCTCCTATGTGTTTAGAATGGTTGATAACATTTATTAAATTTGTGAAGAGTGGCATCTCAAACAGGAGATCAAACCAGGATTTTAAGATAAAGCTGCAGAAGCTATATTAACACTGGAACTAGTGCCTGGAAAAGGAAACTATAAGCTTGGTGGCAAGAGCAGCTCTAAAACAGGAGTTGGCTGAAGGGTCTGAAAGCCTTTTGTAGAGCTCTTCTGCTTTTGACATTATGATATCTGCTCTTCTCAAACGTTAATACTTTGTTGTCTCTAATAACTTGATTCCTTCTCAGCTTCCTGCAATACTTCTCAGCCATTCCCCTCAAATCCATTTCTTTTACTGAGCTCTCCCAGGATATGACTGTTTTCTGTTTCTACTACCTTCTCTGAACTACTTTTCAGCTATTTCACTTTCTTGCTTTGCCCACCCCACCCACCATCTGCTCCTCTCCAGTCCTCCTTCAGCTTCTGTCTCTGTTTGTCAGCTGTTCTCTCTTAGTTCCCTTGGCTGTTTTCATTCTTCTTTCAACTCCCACAAGCTTTCTGAATTTCCCCTTACCTGCTCTGTTATCCTGTTTTATTCACTGCTTTCTTCTTTATTACACCTACTTCTTCCTGCAGCATTTCACTCTATCACAGCAAGAGCATTCCCTTTGGATTCTGCACACACAATATTGTAATTAGACAATTATTTCTTCTTCCTGTCTGCAGTCTTTTTCTTACCTCTCTCTACTGCTTAGTACTTTTCTCTTAACTATTTGTTGCATTTATTTGGCTGAGACAAATAGATGTGATAAGAGAACAAATCATACAAGATGACAAAAAATCATGGAACAGAAAGAAGATGTTGGAGGAAGATGAAAAAAAAAAACCACCTTAGTTTGAAAAGGAAAAAAAAAGGTAGCATTTTGTGTAATTTTTCAGAGCATCAGTGAAAGAGAGATTTGGAACAGATGGAGAAAGACTATGTAATACAAACTTTCCATTGATGACTGCAGAACACAGATGTAAATCTACACCATATTTATCAAACCTATCCTTACCAAGCAACAAAGGAAATTCTATAACCTCTGTAACTAGCCTGGTTATATTGCTTTCTGGCACTTACCCTTTCTTAAAAATATAGAATGTAATGTATTTGCCTGAATCCATAATGACCTTCACTTCACACAAACCACCGTCCCACAGCTGGTTTAAAAAAAATAATAATAATCTTCTAATCAATATAAATTTTCAAAACAGTCTCTAAGTTTTTGAAAATACGTTTCTAATCCATTGAGGATAAATTGCTTCCAATTACTTTACACCCACGCCAGGTAAGAATATGCATATAGGCTATGGAGTAATACACTACCTGCCCCATCACAAATGTGTGTTGGCTTGTCCTGCTCTCATTGAGAGATAAATTGTCGATACTCATTTTTTTCAGTATGGACCCAGCAGTTCTATGCTGGCCCCTCACAAGGTAACCTTTGGTCCTTCTGGCTTTGAGTTAGCATTGTAATGGCTGCAGAGTGACATCGAACTAGGTAAAATTCATCCCTCACATTAACCATTGGCATTCTGGCACTAGCTGTCTAATCCAGCAGCTGCTTTAGAGCGCTCTCACAATCCGGTATTTAGATTGGTGTAGCAGCAGTACCTGCAGCCTGCGTCCTACTTCCTCCTGCCTGACCTAGGCATGAAGCAATGAGCAGCTGAAGAGACACGTTGTCCTGCCTTCTCCTCTCTTCTGACTAAATAAACCTACTCCACTTAATCTTCCTTCACAGGTCATGATTTCCATTTTGCTCTCCTTAGAAATTTGTCAGCATGTTTGACATCACCATGTCAGACATCATCAGCATGATGTCCAAATCTGAGCAGTATTTCTGCCTCATTAGCTCCAAATAGCACAGATTAATTACCTCCTGTTTCTTGCATACAAAACACTTGCTAACACATCCCGAAGTCAGATGAGGCTTTATGAAATAAGAAGCCCCAATCTCTTGACAAGTTGGCAAACTGTCAGTCTGAGCCCACTTCACTTCAGGGCCACCTCTCTTGTGGGCTGGAAAGCCCATGGATGCCAGGGTGTGCTTGTGCCCAACAGTTTTGCTCCCTTACGGCATTGCACTGCCTCTGACTTCATGAAATCCCACTTTTTTAATAGGGGACCACATTTCCAGTTCCTTCAAAATTTATTTGAATTGCAACCATTTTCTTCAGAGTTTTTACCAGAACTCGCTCCCAAGGTGTCCCCCCCCCGATCCCAAATAATTAAAAAGCACATTTGCTAGAACAGGGCCCCAAACAAACTCAGGGCAAACCATTCCAAGATCCACTTTAAAAGTCCTGGCTGACATTAGATTTTGCTCGTTTGGATAAATTTATCCTAGATTTTAATCTGAGGGGGTTTTGCGTCACGAGATTTGTTTTTCCTCACTGAGGTCTTTATTGAGTTTTTTTAATTTACTAATTATAAAACATTATAATTCATTTGTTATATATTTATGGAAATCCTGTGTGTTATTTCATAAGTCTTTGCAGTCCAAACTAACATTCAATATTTTGCATTTCTGACTTCATCCCTGAATTGGGAACGCAGACCTTCGCTTTCAGGATAAAAAAAAAAAAAAAGGTAATCTAGATTAAAATTCTTTCTACCCAGATTAACCTTCTTTTCACACTGATGACAAAATATAACCAAATGTTTCTGCAGAACCACAAAGAATTCAGAGTTTGACAAACAACTTCATGCACCAGCAAATGAACTCCAATAAGTAAGAAATTACCCTAAATAAAGGAAGTGATGCTTAAATCATTAGAAACGATCTGTTCAGTAAAGTGCTTGCAGTAACTTAGATACAAATGTAGAAGCTTGGCCAGGTGCAGAGGAAAGCACAGGCAGAGCTAAAGAATGAACCAGCTAGCATTTGGATTAAAACTAAATAATACAGGAAAAAACCCACAGTTTTCTCCTACCATCATCAATTTTCTTTCAGTTTCTAAAAATTTTTACTCAAAAAAAGCCAGAAATATTCCCTTTGGGAGATACTTATTGCAGTGTAAATGCCAACATGTAACATATATACCATTAAACATACCTCCAGAAATGTTTGCATTAACTTTGGATTTGTGCAAATTTCACAGCATATGTAGCCTTATTAAAATTTTGTATTAGCCTCCAAACACAGAACTGCATTCTCACTTCAGAGCAAGATCTAAAAATCCATGCTTGAGAGTTTATTGAGGAAAAATTCCTTTTTTTCTGATGGCAGCATTTAGAGAAATGATTAATTGCCACTTTGCACACAAGTCATAGCTGGGAGTGTGATTAAATGAATCTATGAAAGAACAAGTGAGTGGATAAAAATCAACTTATTTGCTGATGTCACATTGACTGACATTATATACTTTTACATGAGTTCTGTAAAGCTCGTAAACTTGTGTAGCTTATAAATAGCAATTCAGCAAACTCTTCTGGAAAAGATTTCTAAAAACAGCTTACAACTTTGGGTACTTGACATGAAGCACTTGCAGCAACTAATTTCCAGATGTGAGCCTAAGAAATAGAAATTTGTCTGATTTTCTGATCTCATCTCAATAGTTTCCTCTATAAATCAGAAAAAACACCAAACCCACTAACGGAGTAACCAGCTCAATTGAAATATTTCTTTTCGTTTCAATTCTTTAAGGAGTCCACAAACATGTATTTTTATTCTTTATTATTCCCTTGGAGCTTCATAGTCTTTCACTACTAATAAGGAGTGTTTTAGATACAATTATCCAAAACAAGGTTCAGAGAAATAAGCTAGATGTTTCTATTCAAACTGGCTGTCAAAGATAAAATAGAGCCTAATGGAAGTAGCATAGTTCTACTTTGCTTTGAAATGTCCAGAGATTGTTTTGGGGAGCAAAAGTAATTTGTAGGGTGATAGCACAGCATAAGAACTAAAAACTCCATTTTTTATAATAAGCCTATGCCACATCTGGGTGCTTTGCTCTGCCTGGTAGAGCTGTCTGACACGGACACGTTCAAGAAGGCTGGTGTCAGGACACTACAAAGGCTCTAACTTTTGAAACACGTTGATTTTATTCTGTTTCATTGCCATCATTACTGATGATCCAATACTGTTACTAGCAGAAATAGTACTGCCTCCTGTATTAACCTTAAAATGTCACATTAATTATCAGCAACAGTTACGAAGACTGGCTGATGCACTTTTCATCAATACTGTCAGAACTTGTAGCAGAGTTTCGAGTTGGGTAATTGGGAGATATTACAGCAGAGAAGGAGGAAGCAAATCACACCAGTTTCACGCCCCAGAAGTGCAACACTGTGCAAATCTGATGGGTGAAAGCCAGCCTGCATCTCTACACAAAAAACAGAGACATGCAATTCATCTATACACCAAGTGAAGCTGACAGAAACAACCACCAGACAACACCCATCTGCTCCAATTTCAAGCTAGCTCCACCACATGTTAAGCCCTAGCAAAACATGTTTCTGTAATATTGCTCGTATTTCTTCCTGCACAAGGTATTGTGGAGCTCACACTAGCTATCTCACCAAGTTCCAGCAGCAGATGTCTAAAGGTCAGCCTGTCTCACACCCTCTTTTCCCCCAGTATCTTGCTTAAAAAACAAAAAATCATCTCTACAACAAACTGAGCAGCAGCTTAACTCGGAGCCAGAAGAGTGGTCACAACCTCCCTCTGCGTAATTGAAATGTTTCATTGTCCCAGTGTGAATTCTAGACTTCAGCCTATTTCATGACATCTTGATGAAGCCTCTTGAAGATGTATTTTTAAGCAGGTCTTTCCATTTTCTCCTCAAATTTTCCCAGCTGTCACCTAAAAGCATAAGGATAAGAAACTGAAACTTGTTTCTTGACTAGGAAAAAATTTTATACTGGTCCAGGAAAAGCTTTTTAGTTTGTTGAACCTGAGAAAATATTCCATAGTGTAGTTTTATCACATGTATATTTATGTGTTTGTGTTAAAATTAAAAGCATAACACAGACCTAAATAAATACAGCTGTACAGACTGTTGACAGTACCATCACAGAAGGAAAGACAGTAGCAGACAGACCTACTACACAGAATCTCCAGCAGATGTTTTTAACTCTGAGTGCAACAATACTGGAGTCAATCAAAAACAAAATAATCAATTTTCTGATTGATCAATTAGTGATAGCAATCATATTATCAATTATCAAAATTACTATTTTTGACCATGTGCTTTCATCAAAATATGGACAGTAAAGGCAAATTCTAAAATGTCACCTTTATCAGTGATTCGTTTGAAGATTTAGTATGATTATTACACTTCAGCTCTTTAACAGATACCCTATTATATGGAATATATTCATCTGATTCATATGAATACAATTAATTAGAATATGTTAATAATTATATTGAAAAGGACATATTTTGCAATATCTTTTTAAACTTGGTAACAAAAATTTATTTTGCCTTTCCAGGATTATTCTTATCTTCCTTTTCAAATACCAGCTATGTTCTTCATTTCTTTTTGAGAATATAATACATTTTAAGTTCTTTGACCTTCTGAAAACATCTCTACAGAAAAATAAAAAAAGCAAAGTTCATGGATACTTGTGATGTTTCTAATGTTCAGCTGTGGAAACGGCAATTTTTTGTTGCCAGGAAAAGAAAATACAATGAATAGATAAAATATTCTTGCCTGTACTTCAAACAGAGATTAGCACAGATTCAGTAATATAAAGGAAGTAGCAATGAAAGATTTAATTTGTCAGATGAAATAAAAATAGCTGTGTTGAGACTTAAAAAAGAAGTGCTAAAAAAATCTGACTAGTTTTGACATACAAACTTAATTACACTCAGAATTTTTTCTTTAATATCTAAATGTGGAAACAGGGGGTCTATTTTTAAAGATCAATTCTTTTTCAAAATCAGGAAGATTCTGACATCCTCCTGACAGCCCCAGAGCTATCTGTTACTCCCCAAATCATGCTACTTGTTCTCCTTTCTTAAGGTATGTAAAGAACCCTACTGAAGATCATGCAAATTTTGCCTTACTTTAGACCCTGCCCCAGATGGATACAACTACTTTTGATCCACTTCAGACACAACACGGCTGGGCTGCATTAATGCTTTTCTTTTTTGCTTTCCCAACATAAGGTTGGTATCAGGTATTTTCCTAAATAGTGACCTCTGAAAGTGATAAATAGAGGAATAAAATGTATAAGCTTACATACATGACATGCAACGATGCCTTTTAAGTTCTACTGGTCCTTAGGTTTTCATATCTGTCTTATTTTGTCTGAGATACTGTTCATGACTTGCCTTCTTCAAACAAAAATGTCTATCTATGGAATCAATTAAAACCCTGAGACTGTCTTCACCAGTAGTTTTTCTCATTACAATGACAGCTCTTTTCATTCTGAGGCTTCATGTCTTAGATACAGACAGTCAATGGAAATGGAAAACTTCAAAACAAGATGAGAAACACAAGAGTAGCCTTTTAAGACTGCAACTGTCTACAGAAATGATTTGTACATATGAACACCTTGGAAGTCAATATCAAAAGATATTCTCTGAAAAAAATCCACTGTATTGAAATGGTTCCAAGAAAGTCTGAAGATTATTAACAACTTATGGTCCCAGGCCAAGTTCTACATCTCTTGAAAATAGTATCCTAAGCTCTACCCATGAACTCACTCTACTACAAGAGCAGCCAAAGTGGATGTACTATGCTACTGTCCTGAAATACCCCCATGAACTGGAGTAGGCTGCAGCCTGCTGTGACCGATTAATGAATCCCTGCAGTGGAAGAAAGCTCAAAGACAAGAGATGAGGATGATGTGCTCACAAAGCTCAGAAGACAATGCAGGGAGTGACCACAGCTATCGTGAAGGAATCTAAACAAAAAAACCTAACTCCTTGTACAACAATTGGTATTCTTGGTGGAAATCTTGAAAAAGCAGACAGGGTGAATTCTTCTATTAATTCTAAAGCAAGAGAGAGAATCATTAATAACCTTTTTCCAGTGTTTGTGTGGATACTGCTCAAATTGTGCATTTCTTTTTATAAAAGCTTACATTTCTAATGTGGCTTACGTGAAGATGTAAAGTTCATGCTAAATAAAATAATTAAAAAAAAAATAATCACAATCAGATCAGTACTAATGACTGTAACAACTAATGTTGCCAGTGCAATTTCTCACATCCAATTTTCACTCAATATGCATTAAAAAGTCACTGTCACCTCTGAGCAACAGTGTAATGAATCATCATCAGAATTTATAACAAATTTCACAATTTGGCAATCAAAAGACATTTAAATATTCAACTGAGCATTTCAGAGACTGCAAAAGCATAACCTTTTATCATTCTACCCATTGTGTCTCGGTAGTAGTGGACAAGGCACTAGGGAACAAGGGGCAATGGGTGCAAGCTGGAACATAAGAGGTTCCACTTCAATATGAGGAAAAACTTCTTCATGGTGAGGGAACACCGGAAGGGGCTGCCCAGAGAGGTTGTGGAGTCTCCTTCTCTGGAGATATTCAAAACCCGCCTGGACGTGTTCCTGTGTGACCTGATGTGGATGTTCCTGCTCCCGCAGGGGTATTGGACTCGATGATCTTTCAAGCTCCCTTCGAATCCCTGAGATTCTGTGATTCTACGTGTGCTAAGGAATGCATCAATAAAACAAGCACTACCTGTAAATACGATGCAGCATGACTTTATAGCTCAAAATGTCCAAAGTGCATTTGGAAACAGTTAATGAATATGAAAGGATTGATTATTTAGTATTTTATCTGCTTGCTTGCCTGGAATGGTGTGGGAGTTGCAGGGAGATAGAGGAAAGCATTTAAAGTGTATTCTTTAAATGCTCATAAAGCCCAGGAAAGCCAGAAGCCAGCAACAGTAACAGGCCGGGCAGTTTAGCCACGTGTCTGTTGCACCTCTGTGCATCCCTGATGATTGTTAAGGACTCTACAGCCAGCACCAATCAGGGAACCTGTTTCGTTGCAGTATCCATCTCTAACCCAAATTCAGGGAAGCAGAGGAATGATCTCACTCCCACTGCCCCAGCTGCTGAGTCATAACAGCACAGAAACCATCAAGTTCAAAAGCTGATCCAGGAAATCAAAGAGCTATCCATGGGGACAATAAAACTCGGAGTATCACAAAGGCTCTCCCCCAGGCTCTCTTTTTTCTTTTCACTGATACTGAGGAATACATTTTAACTCGTCTTGTGTCATACAACAGCACATCACAACAAATGATTCATTTGACTGTAGGTAGTCTCCCAGGTAAAAACCCCAAATATAGTTTTAATTTCCGTGTATCTCTTTCTTTACTGTATATAATGTTATTAATAGTATTTTAGTACTTTATCACTGTTCATTTTTTAACTGAGTCCCATTTACTTGATGACACACTTGCCAGTAAAGGAACCCTTCTAACTGTACACATACACCAAATCTCATAGCAAGCTCCAATCCTGACTGTGTTTATACAGCAACATATGCAATTCTTATGATCAGTAGGATAATCCCATTAATGTCCCAAGTGAACTGCAAAGTGAACAAATCCAGACCAGAAAATGAAGCTGGCTACCTTAGCTATTCCCCAGAAAGCAGCTTATCTTTACTTTTTCAATCAACATCATGAACAACTGCCAGGATATTGACGCTTCCTTGCAATTCTTCACTTCTCCGTGAATGCTTTTATCTTTGTCATCACCGAAATTGGGTTGCTTACTTCAAATTTAATTCATTGCAAAGCATTCCCTGTGCACTCAATATCATATTGCCCCACCGTGACATGAAGTACAGTTAATCTTTTCATCGGCACACACCAAGAGTTACCCTCCCAGCCTATTCAGTGTTTGAACAGACACATGTTGAGAACCAATAAAGCAGGGAGACAAGCACCCTGATATTAATGTTATTCAGTACCTGGCCTTCATGCTTTATGAGTGCTCTGAATTTCTGTGCAATTTCATCATTTCAGATTTCTGCTCCTTCACAAGAGACAGCAGGAATCTCAGTGGCTCAGGATCTTGTGCCAAAGTATTCACACAGACAATACCAGAAGAAGGAAAGTTCTCTGCTGTTGGCAGAGGGACTCTGGCTACACTCACTAGAATACCCTCCCAACTTGGAGAAAGACAAACTGTGAGGACAGTAGCAGCTTCCCTCTTGCTGTGCTGGTGTCTGTTGGCTGCAGTCCATTGAAGAGACTGTCTCGTGATTTCATGCGGGCTTGGCAGTGCTCTGTGCTCAGGAAAACAGCACTTGAAAGATGCCAGTAATAAATGAATTTTCTCAGCTCCCTACTACTCACTAGTGTAGAACACTTCACTTTCATTCCTTGCAGGAAGAATTTCCTTGTCTCTTCAGCAAGACAACAAGATGATGGTGATGAATTTGCAGTCAAATATTTTAGAAGTGGAAGATAAACAAATATTTATAAGTGATTTGCTCTTAAAGAGGAACATCAATAGAACTATTCAAGAATTGTTTCACTGTATTGTAACAGAGATTAATTTTTCTGCCTGGACCCCAGCCACTTTAGCTTTCACCATGACAAAAAATCATTACACAAGAAATTTTGGGAGGTTTTCAAAGTCCATTCATTCCCTATCCTTCATAGCTACTTAATCCCATCAAGAAATGTATGCCTTTAGCTGCAGAAGACATCTGAACTAAGAACTACATCATATTTTCAGTCTAGACAATTAATTAAACTATGCAGGGTAATACACAAACAGCAGGAAACTGTTTTCTATTATTTAATAGAGAATATATTAAAGTATTCAGAAATATTCAGCAAATTACATCTTCAACTAAGAGGAATATATTTAAAAGACATGAGGTTTTTTTTTATTAAAAAAAAAAAAAAACCCCAAACACATGCCTCATAGACCCTGCTGAGTGCATACAGCACAAATTTTATCAGCTTGGGCCTCCCCCTCTTTGAAAACAAGCCAGATGCCAGCACTGAGAATACTCCCTTCTGTTAAACATGTGCAACTTCTTTTTGTTCGAAGACTATGTTTTTTAGTGGAAGTGTCACACATGTAGTGGAGCAGAACACTCAGCTCTCAGCTTTATGTTTTCATCCTGGTTTTGTAGATTCAGTCAGATGCTAAGGACCTTCTGAATACCTCTAGCAAATATGCTGTTAAAACCACAAGGATTTACCAGCTGTGTATCAGGGACTTCAAGGCTTCTTTAAGTTAATTCCATATAAATGAAGTCATTAAGTTGCAATGTTGGACACTGGTATTAGATACACAGTGAAAATTCAGAAACCAAATTAAAAACGAAGGAGGCAATCAACATAACTAAGAAAAAGGAGGACCTGGAAGAAGAAGAGAAGGAAACAAAAGGTAAGAAGCTCTAGTCATTATGGGTGCCTCTCCAGACTGAATTTTTGTTTTAGGGTTTAATAAAGCCTTAGTTTAGATTAGCTACACACATAGCATAGACCCATCGTATACTATATACCCTGTAAACACACACGCAGACTTGCCATCCATCATATAAATTATTCTCTAACAATACTCAGTCAAAGGAGAATCCCTACCCGTGCTGAGCAGAACGTCTCCATCTCTCCACTGCTCTAACAGCAGACAGGGCTGCCCCTCACCAGGCACCTCTGCTGCCCTGCCTGTCCTCAAACATAAACACACCACTCAGTGCCTGCCAAAAGGAGACACTACATCACAGCAAGTCAGACAGAAGTGTCCTGTCTTGGTTGCCTGGCTCAGGCAACATCCACTTCCAGCCAAGTTCTTGATTTAATGCAAGTAATTCCGTGGTGCTTTATAAACAATAGTTGTCAGTAGCACAGCTGTAGAAAATTAAATTGATCCCATCTCTTAGTGAGCAGCACACATGATTTATGTTGCAATATAAAGATTAAGTCCTGTTCTTATTTAATTGGGATTTGTCTTGTAAAGTGATTGATAAACTTGTCAGCTTACTGCTGTTGATCATACACTTGAAGGACTGGTTGGATAACTTTAATGTAATGCAATTAATTATATTTTGAAGAATCTGCACTCATTGAGCCTAAAGAAACTTTTAGCAAAGTGTTAGGCCTTTTTCTGCCCCAGGAGCAGGTAAAAGGCAAGAATGGGATTTTTCCTTCTTTGAACTTGAAAGAACAAATACCACCTACTTCAAAGCATTTCAGAATATAACATAGCCCCGTCTAGGTGAAATACTTTTCTAGCATTCCTAGCAAACCCCTACCTTATAGAAATGATTCATTAAATTTAAGTGGCATGTTTTCTTATTTTGAGTGTTCATTTCAAAACTTTAAAAAAGCCTTGTCAGATCAGCCCTAGACACTACCTATTAAAATGTTGTTACACTTGAAGAAATATAATTATAGCGCTTTTGACATCTTTATGTAGCACACACATTTGTCATATTTTCCTGAATTTATTTTTCTTTAATGTAAGAATAAGTTTGAGTTTTAAATCTTTAAAGAAACAATGACATGTCCGGCCAAACTTTAATTTGAAAATTGCCTACACAAAAAAAAACAAACATGCTTAAATCTATTTTTGAGGCTCTCAGCCTAAGTAAATACAATTTAGAATGGCCTCTCACCACCATTCTAATGACACTGCTTCAAAACAAAGCAGGAAATATCACTAGTTTGTCTGGCAATTGCTTATGCAAACTGTCCAGCCGTGGCAATATCCAAAGCATTCCATTAATAACATACAATTGAGGCATATCACTCTGAGAAAATATAGTTTGCAAATTGAGTGATCAATCAATAGACTGATAGATAAATAACCTGCTGAGCACTTGCTAGTATTCTGAAGAATACATTATAACTTTAGGGAATGAAAGCTGCCAGTATAAGTCACAAAACTACAATCTCTTCTTGAAGATGCAAATATTTACAGCAATTTAAGTAGCCTTTCCTGTAACACCCGATTAGGACACAGCCAAAGTTTAGTGAAAGAACAGTCATTGTTTCCCATTGTATCTACGTGGCTTCATTGGGAAGACTAGTAGTCACTCCATCACTACCACAAAGATTACTGAAACAAAAAAAAACCCATTGTGTCTGAACGTACATGTGTGTTCACAAATATCCCAGGACAAAAGCTAACACAGTAAAGTTACATTAATCTTAATATGCACATGCACAGTCTAGTATTAATGCCTTGTTCCAGCCCATTTATTAATGCACAGCTTACTATTGCTTCCATGCTGTTACAGATGGAACTACCAATATCAAGAAAGGTTGAGGACCTCCTTTCTTGTTTGATGTAGCTTTGTGGCTATTTCCAACAGGGAGCACAGACAAACCAGATCTTTCCCATTAAGAAGTACCCTGAGAGAGCGAGGAATACCCACTGTCCTTCTGAAGGACTGAAAACAACTCAGGGAGAGGTGGGAAATTTATTAAGACTTCAAGACTCAGATAGCTCAGGTCTTTTCCCCTGTACCCTGCTGCTGCTGTCGCTCACTCTAGCCTGGATTCACTTCACAACATGACTAATTCCTGAAGTATAGCACTCAAATATGACAAAAATTTCAGCATCAGTAACAAAACACTTTGTGACTCAGTAGTTACAAACCAATTCCTCTCTTATATCAATGGCCAACTACCACTTCACCAATTCCCTGAAGGAATACACAGTCCTATTTCCTATGGAAAATAAAAGCTAATTGGTCTTCTCATTCTACATATAAAATCCTGCTTTCCCCACTTTGCTCTCTGCAATTTTGCTTTCTTTCACTTGAACCTTTAGGGGTTTTCTCCTCATTAATTATAAGAGATACATACAGGCTCATCTATTCTTTGCTAAGATGAGGCTATCCTTTACAACAGAGCTCCCTGGAGCCACCCAGGAAGTGGATTAGATCTGTAATTTGCAGGAATTTCCGTATATCTTCCTTTTATTGCACAGCTTCCTAGCTACATATTGCAGTTAATGCTCCATGTAAATCTATTCCTTGAGATTTCAGCTTGGCAGGCTTATGAAAACACATAATCTTGTGAGGGGAAAGTGAAAGAAAGCGGCACTTTATGCTGGAAGACCAATTACAACTTTCTGTATTGGATTGTGACACTTTCTGCTGAGAAACAAAACATTTTGTCCAAAAAGTACTTCGAATCTTGACCTCAGCAGCTATCGTACTCTCACACTAAATTAAAAGTTACACTTCTATTTACACTGTAACAGAGCTGTATTTGTATTTATTTGCCCCAAAGCATGTTTGTTGCATTTTCTACACTTTTTTGGGTAACTGTATTTCATTAGAAAGACTATTTTGATGACTTTGTTGCTAAAAGTACAAAAGGAAGTGCACAGACACAGAGCTAAATAAATTACAAAAGCACAATTTCCATCTTCAAATAGATTAAAGGGGATGAAAGAAATGTGTAGGTAGCTATCACTGCAACTCGTGAATTATTACAGACCTTGCATTTCCCATCCACACGCACTGAGCCACGAGCCCTGCAGTAACCAGGAGCGATAAAGCTGCTGCAGTTTGTGCTTGCTGAAATATTGACGGACAATATAACCAACTCCACCTGCAGGTCTCCTAGAGAGATCGAGAGTACACAGGTTTCTGCACAAACAGCACCTGAAATCTCTTCTCTCCCCTTTTTATTTCAAGAGAAACTTTGCCCAAGATATCTAGGTATATATCATTGCCCTACTCTACCTTCGCTGTTGTGCATACCTTAGACTGCTCTCAGCACCCTGTCAAGGTGGGTTTCCAATAACCATTCCCAACATCCAAGATTTTGCTCTTTGAATAAACAAATAATTAACTAAAAAAAAAAAAAANCCCATGCCCCCCAGAAATACCTTAGACCATGACCCAATACATAGTGCAGGAAGGTACTAGTGCCAGTAGACAACAAGAGTGTAAAATCAAAACAGAGAACTGAAAAAATGTGGATTAGGATTGACAACTGGAAATGCAAAGGGTGAGTTTGCAGGTGTAGAGGTCCTGCAGTGAAAGAAAGTAGGGATCTTGAGGCAGTAAATAGAAGGCTTGACAGAGGGTGTCATGCTAGGGAGAATTAGAAGGAAAGGGGATCTGGGCTGCTGGGAAAGAGAATTTGGTAGGGGGCACTGAGTAGCTTAACTTTGTTTTTTAGGGTGGGCTGTCGGGAACTGAAGATGGTGTGCCTGAGGCTCAGGAATGGGTAAGAAAGGTCTGCAAACTCCAAGAGTCAGTAAGGGAAACACAAGCAGATAACTGCAAAATACTAGTGGGTATTTGAAGCAGCAGGGATAAACAGATTCAGCATCCTCACCTCCAAGCATTTCCTGACCCTACCGATCCCCTCTACGGAAAACCCACTTTCAGCATGGTTTTTCTCTTATTTAACTGTTAAAAATAGGATGACAAACAGGCAAAAAAACCCCATGGCCTTTAGTCATGCAATCTCTGATATAAGAATGTGCAGGTAACCTACAGGTTAGATTCCAGACCAGCTTCCTTATGCTACTTTAACACAGGCAAAGCAGATGAACTAGAAAACACTGGTGTTTTCATGGCTCTTGTAAAGTTGCTCTTCCCAATGTCAGTGCTCAAAAAATTACCCCCATTAACGTACAGGGAATTTGGGAACCTCTTGGTTAGGATTAATCTATAAAAGCTGCATTATGGCTTCCAGTCTTGGTGAAGAAACATGTATCTGTTTTGTTATTCTTTTTATTTCAGCTCCCAGCACAACTTGTTCAACTTGGCCTGGATTTCCAGCATATATGAGCCTTGGTAGTCTCAGCAGCATCCTTGTGCATTTGGGACCTATATAAAACATCCAAGTTCTTTACTAAGGTCTTTAAGGTGCTGAACAACCACCCTATCTTCCACAGATTTTTCTTCAGTGAGCACTTAGCTAAGAGTGGCAATGTAGGTCACTCCTCACTTGAGCCCTGAAGGTGGTTTTATTTCTTTATTTCCACAAAATTGAGATCTACAAAGGTCAGCTGCAGACTTGCTTTCAATATATTTTTCTCAAGTGCGCTGGACTGTGTGACTGCAAGCATCAAAAATCTCTCCAAAGTTTGTGTTCAATTTACACAACAACATTTAATTGTAACTGAAAAATCTTTACTGTCAGAATGCTTACCCAGCCCTTTTTGGCCATAACAGGTGTTTTAGGATCTGTGCTTTTAACAGTGTTGTCACACAGATGGGAAAATGTTCATAAAGACTCTACTTGAGGGTGGTGACTGTTAGCACAAAAACTACCACTCAAGTTGCAAACATTGCTGCAGAAATCTGTGCCAACCAGAAAAAGCTAAAGAGAGGAAACTCCTAGAAACAAAAGACAGGAACCAGAAGTAGGTCTAGCACTTAACTTGGTTTCCATGGACCTGTAAATCTAAGAACATCATACCTGGAGATTGACTGTGAGGTTATGGCCAGAAACAAAATTACTCCCTATGACGTTCAGATTCAAGAGGCCAGGTGATAAAGAGGTGGCACATCACAACTTCTCTCCCCAGATAACTTCTGTTTAACTGCTTCCTAAAGTAATTTCTAAATACAAATTTAGAACTTCCATATACGGTGTCTTTTTATTATCAATACAGAAAATGCACACCAAGATAGACAATCTAAAATTAACTCCTCTTAAGTGGATTCCTCATCAAAACATCAGTGGGATATTATTTGATATTATTGATACTTTTCATTCCTGTTAAAAGCATAATACAGAGGCTAGAGAGAGGGAGGGCTTGATTATTGCTGTGGTTCTCCTGCTTCATTTAATATAAATCAACAGAAAAGGGACTATAATGAACTCTGTGTATGAGTATATTGATAATCTGTCCAAATTCAGGGAGTGAAAAAAGAATCCTTGGCAAGTAAATGGGACAAGAGTAGGGTTTTTTTGTGAACTGTCAGTACAGAACGGATGTTTTACAGACTTAGCAGACATAATGTGCTCAGGTAAGATAACATCTCCTTTTCATTGCATGATTGAAACCGTCTTCAGCTGAACTACTTTTGATTTACACCAAAGCCTAAAAGGAGCATCTGGTCATCTTAACTGATGTTCCACTGTGTATGTTACTTATTGCTAACAGTGGGTAAATATTAATCATCTCTCACAGAGCTCAGTCAAATGGCTTACCACAAAATAGCAGCTTGCAAGTTTTGCTTCATGCTCCCTTCCTCAATACATCCCCTCCAACCACTGCCTCTTCAGGCATTGTGTATGAATAATGAGGCACAAGTCAAATATTCTCTGTGAAACCTTCTATAGCTGTGGCCATTTAAACAAAAATTTACAAAAGTCCATCTGTGAGACAAAATTATCAGAGTTCTACTTCTCAAAATGACAAGAAGATATCACAAATTTACTCAGAACTCTCCCTCCCAAGTGACAAGATGACACAAAGAAGATACAAAAAATATTATTAAACAATCTTCCCTGTGTTACCTCCACCAGAAAAGTCTGTCATCAGTTCATACTGGAGGATTATACTTATCTTCCAAAGGAACTGTGGTGGGCATGGTTGAGTTACTATGAATGGTACCCTGAGCAGTCACACTGCAATTTAAAAGCCAAATTCACAAGATGTGGGACTCCAAACACCCTCCTCCCACAGTGAAGGTGTGCTGTAGGGGCACCTGTTCTGCCACTGCTATAGGCTACAGCTCACATTTGTCCCCACAATTTCTAAATTGACATAGAACATTTCCTATGAAAACGGCTTCCCCCTCCCCCCGAGTTCCTGTCAGCAATTTCAAGTAAATAAAGTTCATCAATCAAAATAGCTGCAGCAGAGTCACTAATGAATACAAAAAAAGTATTTTAAATTTTCCAGAGATGTTTGGCATGTTGTTATGAATAGGAAGATTTTCTTCTAAAAATCAGTAGTTGCTAATACATAGATAATGTGAAGATCAGGTAAAGTTTCAAAGCCAAGCTCAAAATAAAGCGAGGATATATATTATCTGGGGACCCTGATCTCATAGTTATTGGCAAATGCTAAATGCTCAGTATCTATTTGGCAAACCAAAAAGGCCAAGGCAGCCGAGAGTCCTAAGCCAAATGAATTGGCTGGAAAAGAAAAACTGAAGGAGTTGTGCAATTCACTCTGTATCTCAAAAAACAAAACAAAACCAAACCAAACCCCAAATCACAAGATATTTAAGTTCAGATGAATGTATACGGACCTTATCTTATATATAAGTAAGATATTTAGAGATTTGGATAATCTTTACCAGCAAACATTTTTTGTTCTTTATTTCCTTTGATTTTGCCAGTCTAGTTGACCAGGTATTGTCCCTTATGCTGAATCCCAAGGTGTTTCTGGACAATAACCTGAACCTAAAGGGTCAGAAAAGCAAAAATAATTCCTAAGGTTGTTTACAAAAAGGTGGACCATTGAAAAATGCAGCAAATGTTTGATGTCCTTCTCATGGTTTGACAAGGACCAGACAAAACACAGCCCTGCCCACCTTCAATCAGCTGTAAAAGACTTAATGTTAACCTGAGAGGGGGTACAACAGAAGACGTTTTTGTTTGATTGTAAGCAACTCTTTTCCCTTCCCAGTCTAAATTCTGTTTGCTTCTTGCTGCTGAATACAAGTCCTTGTGTGCTTCTGGAACAAACACCTGAAGTTATGAGCTATTGGGACAAGGTGATGTTAAGTACTCAGTTCAAATTTTTGTAGGTGATTAGAGTGAAAAGTAGGTAGTATATGAATGTAAAACAAAGGCAGATGGGCTGCTGAGAATTAATGATGAGTAGAGTTGCTTAATGATGAACTCATGCTAAGTTATAGTCAGGATAACAACTGATTCCTCTTAGGCTCTTCCCTGAAGGCTCTATCTATCAAATGCAGCTTCCCTAAGCTACTTGACAAAACTGCTCGTGGCATAAAGATTTTCTTTCATGCTTATCATTGAGAAACTAATCGATCATTTGACAAATACTACCGGCTGTTATTCCACCTTCAAGTTTTTAATGAATCAAAAATTGTCTAAGGTGACCAGTATGACCTTTATCTTGTGTGTATATGATCCGTGCTGAAATAGGTTTATAAATGTCAGCACTTACTCCTGCTTAAAATCAAAACTGTTCAAATTATTTCAGAAATAACCTGTCTCTAAATGATACATACACTAATGCCTAAGACATGTAGGCTATTACTATAAAATTACAACTATTATAGATTATTCAACCTACTGCTGAAGTTTAAAAAAAAATATGTATTGCAGATGGAATTTAATATTCTATATGCAAACTTCCAAACCATCATAAATTCCTTCCTGTCAGCACACCTCTGCTTATTCCCTTTGCAAAGGAGTCTTTGTTATAAATAGTTATTTTCCTGTGTTCATCAGAAGAAGAATAAACAATCTATAAAAACTATTCTCCTAACTAGATTGTAAGAATATTTTCTCTGCATCAAAATAGGCAACGTATCAAGTTCTGAATGATTCCTAAGTGCTATTAGTTTCAAGAAATACATTTACAGCGTACTACAATAGCTGGAGGTAAGTCAGTAGACTACCTCACAAGGACTGTTTGGTTGCATGTGGGACCTGAGCAAGTAATGGGAGCCCTGGGACCTACTGCTGTTGCTTCACCTCTTCAGGGAACTGAGCTTGCATGGGGTCAGGTAGGCAGAGCAGCTTGTTCGGAGCCACGGGGGATTCCACAGTGTGCCTTTTGATCTTTCCATGCAATGCAGCATGCAAGACAATATAGATGCGCTCTCAATCTGTATCCATTTCAAGAGGAAAAGTCAACTCTGCCCTCTTCTTTTTGGCATAGTTACTAAGAAGCGACCACCCTTGATTTGAATCCACACTCAGATTGCCCCTCCTGAGAAAGGAGCAACTCACATTTAACAAATCCAGTTAAGCCTTGTGATTAACAGGAGGAAAAGAAGTTTTTACTAGTTTTCATTTTTCCTCTAACTCATTTTTTTCTAAGCAAAGAACAGTTGTTTTGAACAGTGAAATCTGGCAGACAGTTAACCTTTATTTCAGAGAGACAAATTACTTTTTCACCACAGTTTATCAAATCAGCAATTCAGTTCCATAGATCAACACAGTGGGAAAATTTTATCAGGACAGAAAAAGGATTTGACTGAAAACAGATTGGCTCGAGATAAGACATGCCTGCCTCTTCATGGAAGAACACCAGAGTTTTTCGGGGTACTCCAAAATAAAGAACAGGAGCAGACAAATTAGAGGAGGTAGAATGGCCTTGAACTCCCACAAACTCATGTAATCTCTTAATGTAGGGAAAGAAGCCAGTCTGTTCTGGATTAGGTAACATAAACCCTCTCTCCACTCAGGCTTCTTTCACTGCTTCACCTTCCATAGTAGCAAAAATGAAAGAGCAAAGCAAAATAGCGTTGTTTTCTATAATTGTCAGGGGAGGATTGACAAAAACATGTTAAGCACAGAAAGCTCGAACCTAAACTTTGGTGTGCTAATAAGAGACATATGAGCAAATGCTTCAAAGCATGTACCAGGACATCAAGATTCAAATTTATCATTAGTTCCAATTGCCTACTTGTTCTGGCACAGCAACACTTAATAGAAACCAGATCTCCCATTTTAAAATCAGTTTGGGTAAATTCGCTTGGCCTGCTGCTGCCTCCTCACCTAACTTTTCAGTGTTCTCCCACCATGCCCAAAAAGTAAACTTTATACACCTGCTTAGCCTCACACTTAGGCAATCTCATGAAGATGCACTTGAAAAGGGGCATCCATGTTATGCTGCAAGAGCTTTGGCCCCATTTTTCTTCTCATCTGGGCTACATCTTGACAAATAAAGAGTTCATACACCTGAGTTTATTTTTAAGGACTTTTAAAGGCTTTTTTTTTTTTCCTAGGTGTTATAGGTAAATTACAATTTTAGTAGTATAATACTGTCCTGGTGGACTAGTCAGTATTAATATCAGAGCACTGTAGTATCAGTTATCACTATGGAAGGGCTGTATTGACATTTCACTGTATTGCCTCCTCCCCAGGAAACCTGTGAAAAAGATATCACATTTTTATCCTGGGGTACAGAAATAGAGTATGTAATCATAATGAACTAACTTTTACATCTTTAACTAAAGTAAACTGGAATTCTCAGGAGTATTAAAGTTCATGGCTGAATATAGTTTCCTCCCTGTGAAAAACAAACTCCTGATGTTATAGAAATGTAAATTTTAAAAAAAAAAAAAGTATTCTAGAATAAGTTGTGCTTTATTACTTCCTGATTTCCAGTGCAGTTACTGCTCCTGAATACCATCTTTAATACACCTGGAGGCTAAAGTGAAGTCAGCTGATTCCCTTGAGTTCTCAAGACAAACACTATTTGGGGAATGAGAATAAATAGCTCTGAGAATCTTGAATTATTGAAACAGTGTTACAGCTGAACCATTTCTTCCCAGCTTCTGTTTTATCTCTTCAGAGTTTTCTGGTGATGGAAAAGACTATTCTGAACCTTACTCCACAGGCAAACAGGCAAATACCTTTTCCTTTGGCCAACCCAGCAGAGAGCAAGCAGCTGCCATGCAAAGAGAAGGACTGGAGCTGGATCCGTGCCGTCTCCTCCTCATGATTGTGTCCCAGCAGAGCTAGGACAAGCTGTCACCAGCACAGCCCTCTAGGAAAGGGATTCGCAAAACTGCATTGGAATATGGGGCTCTATTGAATACTCTGAAAGTCAACAGGACTTAGAACAGGTTCAGGACTATGCATCTGCAAATCCTACTGCAGAATTCAGGGCACGTTGCAGCTTGAAAGGAAACATTTAATTTATAAACAACACTACACTGAGGAAAAGGAGACTGCAAGTCAGCTAAGGATGTCATTTTTATCAGCACTGGTGGAGGGCACGGGAAGCTAGTTCTGTCAAAAAAAAGCCCACGATTCTCTTTTCATGTAATTCTTCATGCTATCGATGTTCTCTGTGCTGAAGGGGACGATGAGGCCTCGCCTAAAGTAATAGTACTGCCGATAAAGCATGAAAAGAAAACTGATTATAGGTCAGATGCTGAAGAAGATGATGAGAACAGGAACAAAGGAGCAATGACATGCTGTTACCATGAACACCACAGATATTATTTTGCTCATTAATTGCTCATTACATCCCATTAAAGTAGCTGTTGCTTCAAATTATGCCAGTGCTTCTGCAGCAAGAAGCATAAAGCAACATTGTGATTCTCTAAGTGTAACAATGAAAAGTGTTTTAACAATTTCAAAGCAGTAGTGCTCTGTGTTAGGCTTGGCTGAATCCTCAGTAGGAGGGCAACTGTCAGAATTCTAAGTAACTTCTCAAACTTTGCTCTCACCAAGCAGAGCAGTGTAATTCTTTCCAAGGAGAATAAGAAAGCACTTTGCAAATATTAGTGATTTAGACCTTGGAACACCTTTGGAAATAAAGAAGCAGTGTCATCTCTCTGATGAGAAGGCATGTTTTCATGAGTCATAAGTCAGTTTAACACTGCTTTTTGCTGCCCATCACAAAGACACTGTTCTTCAGCTGACAAAAAAGAAAGGGCTGGTGTCACCTTCTCTCTCTGGTTTCCAAGCAAACCTGTGCAATATATACAGCCTGTGAGCCACCTCTAGAGAAACAGAGGTGCAGGAGCAGATCAGCAGAGTACCCAGCAGCCCAGCTATGACTGGGGAAGGGGGAGGATATGGGGGATTAAGCAGTGAAAATAAGTAACCAGTCTTCCAGCAGATTGAGAAAATAAAACTGTGAGATAAGAAAGCCATGAAAGAGATACAATAAAAGTAACAAAAGAAGAGACTAATTAATTTTAAGTTATAACCCAGAATTTGTTTTATTGCATGATTTTAATTGTTTTTAATGATTTCCAGTAATGCTTTCAAACATTTAAGAAAAACTTACTCATCTATTCTTGAATTTGTCCAGTAGCAAAATGATCCCAGAGCAATGTGATTTATGTGCAATCCTGCTTTCCTTTAAGAATAATAAATCAATAAGGACTTAATCTGAAAAGAGGACTTCATCTATACTGAATTTAAACCTTACTCAAACCAAACTGCAATTTCAAAAAACCTCCTATCCTAAGGGTCTTTAAAAAGGCAGAGCAACCCAGTAGTTAATTGAATTACTTGGGGCCACATTCACTGGTGTCACAGGACAGGAATTAGAACCACCTCAGATGACACAGATTAAACACTGAAAGCACAGCTAATCACCACATGAAAAGCTAGTCAGCAGATATGACATTTAATTGCCATTCATACAAGTACAAAAAAGAAAAGAGTTGGAGAAATACCCAAGCTGTTTACATGTAAAAATTAATAGCAATATGCTTTGTTTTATCTGTTTCCTCTTCAGTCCCTCCTTCCTTTTGAATGCCCTTTGCAAGATAAAAAAAAAAACAACCAAACAGGTCTATTTGTCACATACTGTCTTTGTGACACACAGTGTAAGACCTGGATCCCAAAATATATCACATAAGAACAGCAACAAACTACCTGTGACAAGCTGAGTGTAGAACCAGGTCTCTCAAGCCTGTGTATTACAACAACATAACACTTCCACTTTAGAGGAAAGCTTGAGAGAGATTAAAAAGGGAAAAATAATAATATATTAATTCAAAGGATAAGACTAATGATATTGGAAGAATACCTTTTCTCATAAAAAAAAAATAAATATGTAGCACATCATTAGGATCTAATAATTTTCTGAAGAGGAGCAAGTCAAAGACTCACTAAATAGGCTGCTAAGGATTACTTTCCAGAACTGCAAATATGGCCTCTGAATGCCGCCTCATACATTGTCCTGGGAACCATAACAACTCCTTTCCCAGCCTTCTAAAGAAAAGAAAAAAACAAACCAAAACAAAAAAACACCCAAACAAACAAAAATCCAAACTACCAGAGAATAAAGAACAATTCTGCAGGAGTAGATCATTCTGGTCAGAGAGAAGTTTCCATTCTTTCTTTGCTCCCCTTCCCCACAGAAGGCAGGGGAAGGCACACAATAAATATGCTTCAGCACGTGTTCCTAGACGCAAGGCCAAATGCACAGACTAGAAAGGAAGTAAAAAGTTGTTTGAATCATAGTACCTAAAACACTGCAGCTCTCTGATTGTTAGAGCATAACAGAAAAAGAGAAGCAGCCAAATGAAACAAAAATTATTACATTAGTGCAGGCTATTAAAAAGAAATCTGCATTAAGTGAATTGCACTCTTAAAAGTAACCTATTTGCAGACTGCAACTCATTTATTTGTACACCAGGCAAGTGAAAAATCATGCAGTAGGTAACAACCCAAATGAGCAAATGCTTTCAACACAGAAGAGCACTGGATGAAACCAATCACTAGAGTAGACTTTGAGAAGTAAGGTCAAAATCTTGCCCTTCTCTCCTTATATGATCACCACAGCGTACGAAGAACAGGACATGCATGGAGCATCCAGTTAGTTCCCCAATAGTGCCCAGAATTAATCTATTAATTACTGAATCTATTAATCAACCAAGCAGAGATTTATTGGGAAGGATGGAGAACTTTATGACCTCAGTCAGAGTCCACGGTCCAGCCATGTGGCTGCACAGCCTGTCACCCCCCTGTGTATCCTATCTATCCCAGGTAGGATACCTTTTCCCAGAGCTCACCCAGCGTCCCAGGTCTCCTCTGGGGCAAATTTTGTTGCTAGAAAAAAGAAATGCATAATAGTGTTCATGCGCTCTTTATAAGAGGTTGTTTTTTGGTTTCTAAGTATATCTTCCCTCATTTCCCCCAGACTGTGGCAGATCTGCTGAAGGGCAAGTGTTTCCTACTGCAGCCTGTTACCTGTCACAGCTCTTTCAGTTTAGGTGGGAAAGGTCTGGCCAAGCCTGGAAGCACGAGTCCTTCAGTCAGTCCTGGCAAAAAAAGCAGCTCCTTAGCCATGACTTTGCAAATCACCTTCAGTAAGACCCCCAGTTCAAACCATACCTCCAATTACTTTTTTAATGTGGAAAACAGGCTTTAAAGTACCATATCAATTAATTATAAACACTAAATATACCATGTATCTCATCATATTGTCTGACACTTTTACTATTAATCTACTGAAATTCATAGATAAACTCCACAGCACAGGGCTAGGGTCACATTCTGATCTGAGTTTAGGTCACTGGCTTTTATAAGTGGCACTTATAACAGATTAATTTATAAATTTACATATATCCTAAACTCTGAGCAGTTTTGGTTCTAAATAATAAACCTTGCAGCAAGATTTCAATCCTGTTCCTACAAGAGGTGGATGTATTGGTACGATACATTGCACAAGACACGCCAGCTCAGAGCGGCAGGTGGCCCTCTCTCAACCTGGAATTATATATAGCATCCATTACTGACATGGAGAGAAGTACAAATGAATCACCAATCACCAGAAAAATTTATAGCAGGAAAACACCTGCCTTCCCACCTGTTTCTTTGCATTCCTTTGTGCAATTAAAATCTGAGCTTTGATTTAAATAGCTGTATGTTAAAATCCATAGACTAGAATAAGGAGATGTTAAATAGGATAAGAAGTAGGAATTAAGTGAAAACAGCAGCAGCCTCTCGAGATAGTTCTGAAACAGCTTTTTCTTATCCAAAACCCAAAGTTATTTTAAAAATTTAAGGTTGCTTTCAATCTGAGTAATTCCACCATTTGTGTGGTTACTCAAACTGCAGGTGACCTTCACCTGCATTGCTGAAGAAAAAACAATTTTTCTTCCTACAGTCATAAATTCTGGTATCATTTGGGAAAGGTACAAAAGATACACACAGTAGGCGTAGAATTGTTTTTAACTAAGTGGAGAATGTGTAATTTTATAATATTACCTCCAGCACATCAGTGCTCATTTCTGGGCCAAAGAAGCCAAAAGTCAAGTAAAATGTGAATAAACTCTTAAAATATTAGAAGATCTTAAAGTCTACAGATAGAACACACTCAGTTATTTTCAAAGCAGTGATTTGAAATTACAGATTTGGTTTTTTTCTTTATCAACCTGTAACTTCAGTCTATGGGACATAGCTTTTGCTAACAGCACTCAAGAGTTTGGGCAGGGTAATTATGAGAAGCAAATTTTCTTCTTCAGGAATGAAAAATGACTCGTAAATTTGCCACCTACTCCATATGCAACAAAAGGAGAACAAACAGGCATAGCAGAGCCACTGCTTTTACTTTCTAATTAATCTCACAACTCACCTGTCTTTGGCCTTTATTTAAATCATTACCTCTCTAAATATAAAAACATAATCATCTGTATTTTTTATAACAGGACACTTGAATATGGAGCAGTTGGCACAGGTGGTTCTTTAAAATATGGCTGCAGCCAAAGGAATCTCCACATAATTTTCTATATAACTCCAGGCAGACACTACAAAAGAGTTTAGGAATGATAGATTTGCAAAGTAGCAGAAAATAGCAATGATATTGCACACATTAAATAAATCTTTCTCAACATCAATGACCACTCTCTTGCCATGAACTTCAAAACTGCATATTTGGCATATATAATAGAGATGAACTCTTCCAGTTCTTTCCAGAGATGCTTTTTGTCAGTTATTACATTCAGTATCTTCCATACGCAAGCAGGAAGGAAGGAAAATTTTTAAAGGAAAAAACCACCCAGTAAGTGCTGCAATTGGGCAAATAACGCTCTGCATCTTAGTTTCTCTATCAGTAAACTAGAGGTACCAGTTACTAACCTTTGTTAAATTGCTATATAAAGAATGCTACTAACCAGGGATCATTTCACACAGTACAGACATAAAACTCTCTCCAGGGTAAAACACAACAGCTGTTTAATGAAGCACAGCCACACAACATAACACAATTTTGTTCCAGGAGCAAAACCAGAAAAAAATGCGATTTTCAATTTTCTTCTTTTTGAAAAGAGTGTAGATAAAAGACAAGGAGCTAGTGGAAGTCTGATTAATTCATTGGCTGTAATAGTTGTGTTACTGCAGAAGAACTTCTGCATTCTACAGGATTTTCTCTTAACCTTTTGGGTTTTTGTGGATCTTCCCCACACACTTGCAAGGAGCAAGACTTTGTGATACACTTGCACTGTGCTCAGACGTGGTTTGTTGCCAATTCTAAATGAGAAATCCCATCAAGTAAGTAACATGTGGCACAATTTAACTATTCCTGCTCTTGTGAAGAGGACTATAGCAGTCTCCTTAATTTTTTAAAAGCTTGCAGCAAAATAGTGCAAGATTATATGGCTCCTTGCACTATACCAGTTTCAAATTCACTAGCAACATGATGAAGAACTTTAAATAAAAGACAAGTATGAAAGCTTCTAAACAAAATCCTATAAAATAATGCAGTTAACAGTATTCTGTGATAAAAACTTTCAAGATCTTCCTGAAAGATTTCTTCCCTGAACAGACTTCTGTTGTGGACATTTACTCTAGAGCTGATTTTATGCAGAGATGCTCTCAAATAAGTCCTTTAATATTGCCACTTTTTGTATAAACTGAAACAAGTACTTAGAACAGAACAGGAAATCTCCAGTTCCCCCACCACTTCTATTTACCATAGCACAAAACAGATGACGATCCTTCTACATTCTCCCTAACATATAAACTGTAACACTTTGAATAAATACTTTGAAAATGATGTATTTCCATGAAACAGGAATTCCCACATGGTTAACTTTTTTCAAGTTGTATAAACTTGTCATAAATCCATGCAGAATACAGATTCTAACAATTTCGAACAACAGCTACTACTAAATTCTTAGTATTTCTGCAATACCCCAGGCCCATAAAAAGCCTCCAATGAACATACATATATATAAGGTCATACAAGACCTTTCCTTAAGCGTAGATCAACCACTCTGTCAAAATGTCATTTCAAGAGTTTTTTAAAGGATCTAAAGTGCCCTTTCATATCAGTTCAGATGCACTCAACACAGTGGTTTCTTTGATGCACTCTAGTGAGTTGCTTATATTTTGTTTGAACTATTAGAGTAATATTTTTGAATCAAATCCTTGATCATCACTCGTGGCAAATCAGCAACAGGAAGAGATGAAACAAAGAAAGGAAATTCAGTATCAGCTGTTTTGTGTAAGGGTACGGCTAGAATAGACACTCATTCTGTCTCTCCTGTCTCCCCATTTCCCAAACAATCTTTCTTCAGCAATGAAACAAGTTGTCTTTGCCAATAGTTCAAGAGGAATTTATATTATTTCACTAATACAGATATTTTAGCACATTATTTACAAAGTTCTGATATTATTTTCAAAAATACATGCCAGTTTTATCCAAGGGCAATATCAGGGTCTGGTAATTTCCTTCAGGGTCCTGCATAAGCAAAGACACTCTCAAAAAACTCATCAGGTAACAGAATTTTTCATGTGTAATACAAATGTAGAACCTAGTTAAGAAAAACCAACCAACCAACCAACAACCCTTAGGGCAAATATTATTCATAGTCCCAAAGACGCTGTAACATTGTAATGGAAATGGCTATTGCTAAAAATTTAAGGGCAGAGACTACAACAAATTCTCTTTTGGATTATTCTTGTCTATTATGGAAATACTTAGGAAAAATTTAGGGAGAACCTCTATAACGAATCAAGTCAGTGGATATACACACAGTTAAATACGGCAATCTTAAGCATTCATAGTTTCAGAAAATAGCATGAGTTCTCAGAGCATTGGTCAGATTAAAACTGCAGATAAAACTGCATAGCAGGTTTGGATTTATTTTTTTTTTATATGACTGTTCTCAAATGTTATGTTATAGAAGCTATAACAAAATATATATATGAGGAATATGAGAAGGGAAATAAGGTTGTTCACAGGAGCAGCTCAATTATAACTTCCCTTAGTATGTTCTTCTTCATTTGTGCATAACCAAAGCCACTGAAATGCTTTTAAAACAACATTGATCTGTACAGGCAAGAAGTACAGAAAATAAGATGCTAGTATTTTCTTTATTTTAGTCCTTTAAAGACATGGCTGCACACCCAGCAACTGAAGACTCTGGAAGTCAGGATGCAACTGGAGTCTGAAAAGCAGCCCCTCATTCTTCATAGGAGTGGTACAGTAAGGTTTTTAGTCTCATCATGCTTTGGAAATGTGGATTTTAGCAAAAACAAAGATGCAACGACAGGACAGTAAAATTGGAAATGTCCAAAAGGACGTTTAGAGTCAAATTCCTGCCAGACATTTGACCCATTATGGGAAAAAAGGGGCATTGTGCTCTGAACCAGATTGACTTGGAGCAAAAGGAGCCAATTACTCTTCCTCTAGGCAAAGAGCCCAGGACAGGTTTGCAGCCTCTGCCTTCAGATGCAGAACATCTTTTCAAAATGTCTACCACTTGTGACATGTTTTCAACTTGCATTATTTATCTTTTATTTCACTAAGTTCTAGCCAAATATCAAAACAGCACAAGCTCTCAGAGGTTGTCAGGTCACCGGTTCAATGTGAACTTTCACATTGAAACTCAGAGTTCTTCTGAATTTGTCTACAGACTATTTGAAAACTGGGAAAAACAATTCTTTAAAGAAAACACCAGCAAACTATTTTCTTCCACATATAAGAGTAAACTTCAGCCAGAAGACACAAGCATATGCATACAACCAAGGTAGGTAAAGCAAATGCACTAAGAGCAGAGGAGGTGATATGGCACCTCAAGCTCACTACACAGCTACAATATTCGGGCTTTGTTCCTCCTAGAAGCCTAATCAAGTGACCAGAATCTCTGACACTGCACATAATACCACAAAGATTGGAGAGGTGAGGAAAGGATAACAAAAGAAGGAGGATGCTAAAATACACATCCCATGCATTTTCTGATCTTGTTCTGTTCTGAAGGGGGTGGGGAGAGCCTAGCAAGCAAGTCTCAGATGCCATTACAATCCTCAGAGGCAGGAAGTTGAAGTGTTTGCAAACACCACTCCCCTTTCTTTCCCCCCAGACTCAAGCACTGGAATAGCCAGGGAGTACAAATGCTTGCCAATAGTATTATTTCACTCTTTCTGAATACATGTTCTGCAGTGCTGCTGAGCTCAGTACCATTGCTTTAAAATGGTTTGTAGTTATTTGATGTCATTTTCTTCGAGATCATCAAACAAAGCTGTAATTTTTAATTTTGTGCAGGGGAAGAGAACTGAAAGTGAGTTGACAGTTTTAAAATGCCCCCATTTCTGGCCAGTCTTAAATAAACGAGATGTAAGGCTGGGATGTCAAAATGTGTCATACCTGATTCCACATCCCTAGTTCAATTACCCATAAGCTTTTCTCTGGAGACACAGGGTTTTTCTCCACTGTCTGACACAGAACCAAAAGAATCATTAAAATAAAGATACATTCTGAAAATGAACTCACCTTGCATCCCTTTGGAAATGAGCTCACCTTGCATCCCTTAATACCATACTGGATGAAGTAGTGGCACTTTCAGAGAGTAAGGTCTATGTCAGCCACCTAAAAATGCATTTTATTCTAGGTTATTTCACATATTACACGCACACTCCTTCATAACATTTTCAAATGAGCCATATCAGGACATAAAACGCTTCACATAAGAAAAAAGTGAAACAGTCTGATTTGCTAGCTAAAAGTTTCTAGATGGACAGTTTCACACTCATAGTACTTATCTTTGAGGACACTGTCCACTGGGGAAATTACACTTCTGTGAGAAAAATGAAGGGCGAGTAAAAGAGTACAAAATTCTGCTGGCTCTGCTGGTTTACAAACCTGGCATTTCTGTGACAGATGCAGAAAAGTTCACAGATAAATTTATTTCTGAATAAACCTGAAGTGTCCCACTTTTTTCTCAGGCCATACAATTGCATCCATTTTTTAAAAGAAATATCAAATGACCTTATCCATCTGGAACATCCTCTCTGCCTGGACAGTGTATTCCTCCTCCCCTCTTAAAGAGGTAAGAGTTAGCAAGGGAATTTTGCTTTCAGAACCAAGGAAGACCGTTCAAGAAAAACTTGAATGTGAATCCACATCAGTCAGTGTCACTCAACATAGACCTTTGCCTGGTTCATTTGTTTCTTAAAGATTTGCAAAGCCCCACATGGAGAGAATGAACGATGGAGATTTATTACAAGCATATTAGGAGTCAGCTCAATTCTTCTTGGCCTCAATATTAATACACATCCTGAGAACTCCTACACAATCTTCAGCTGTCATAAACCAGTATAGATCCAGTGGAGTTGCCGCAATGAGACCTGACAACTGGCCCAAAATGACAAGGAAAGAGTTCAAAAGCCATGCATTTCTGAGTCTTTGGAGTGTTCTTGAAAATTACGATCATGTACATGTATAAATACATTTAAAAAAACCACCAAAAAACCAAAAACCTTTTCAATATTTTTATTATGGTTATATAAGATTTAAACAAAACACTAGTCTAATCCCAAACTGGCACATTCACTCATGTACAGTTGATTTGATGCAATATGCAGGCAAAAACCTACTTCTTGAAAGGAATTAATTCAACTCAAACCATATCCAGGGATTTTTGTCTTATGAAAGCTGCTTTAGGATATATGACCAGACTAGAAGGTTCATATATTCGTTGGTAGTGAGAGAGGCAGCAGGTTACCAGGTATTACAGCTCAGATCCTACTGAATATAGACAAATATTAATGAAGTGTCTGAAAGGAAACAGGGGATACAGAGAAGCTCAAAAGAAACGATCAGGCAAAGAACACTACAGCAAGTGTCCTAAGCATTAAAAAGTCCTCTCACTTTACGATCTACCAAAAAACTGGGAAAACATTTGCACACACACCCTGTACTCCTGTTCCTTCAGCTCCCAGGAAAAAGAAAAATCTGTTAATTTTTGAAGGTTGTACCTTCTCCAGCCATAGTAAAATTCTATACATTTTTTTTTTCAGCATTGCTACTTACTTTACCAAGATATATTTTAAGTGCATAAAATATTGGCAAGCAATGTAAGAAAAACCTTGAAATTGCCCAAAAGAATGAAATCCACATTGAAACAGGACAAAGGTGATTTCCTATACTAATATCAAAGTCAAATACATGGGAAAGCTGTAAGCCTAAGATCTCCTAGTCAAATCACAGCAAGATAAAATGCTCCAGGAACAGTGTTGATGTGTGCGTTCTCCTGTGAAATCACTGCTAGTTTAAAATCAGTATTACTATGGGAAACTTGCTCTTCTTGCCCTTATTCCCAATTCTCCTGGCAATTTATTGTCAGTATCCTGTAGCCCATATATTGTCAAGTACATATATTGTCACCTATAGTCCAGAGAGGAAAGACGATGCCTGTTGGGTCATGTATTCAGTCCGCTATACCATCTAAGACATCACAAAGTAGTTTGTGTTTCTAAAAACTAAAGTTACACGAGCAAATAAGATATGCTGAAAAGAAAAAAAAAATGGAATTACAGATGACTAATATAGATTAAATGTGTATTAATGGACTATACATTGAAGTTCAGCGGATAACCTTCTCTTACGCCAACTTTTAGATTCTAAACAATGAGAAAGGTTTGACAGAATCCTGGTAAAGTTTTTACTGCTTCCTGGCAAAGTATGTCTTCCAAGTCTCTAATTTAAATTATATCACTTTAGCAATAAAGAAATCCACACAAACACATGAAAGTACGAATGAGAAAGGTGAAAGGATCGAGAAAATGAAACATAAAAGGTGACGTTTTAAAAGCCTCTCAGAATGATACTTTTCATTCTTGCACATTGTAGCCTCAGATCTTTTATTAAAATGATAACCATTTGTCTTCTGCCAGCTAATAATTTAGCTCACCAAAATGTTTCCACTGCTTTCAGAAAAAAATGTTAGATCAGCACTGCAGCTATAGATACTTTAGCCGATCGTTTGGTAAAACAGGACATAATTAGGAGATCGAAGCAGCAAGTGAAGATGTCCATGTATCTGTCTATATTATATGATGTTCAAGGGTTTCATTTCAAACTCTACTTCGTCTCATTCCCTGGACTGAATGTTCCCATCACAAGCACAATTCAAACCGGTTCAAACAGCAAGTCATTGGTCTGGACTCTTCCATCTCCATTAGGTGGCAAAGTAGAGTTGCTGTGCACATAGAATAGAAGTTTTGAGTTTCTTTCAAAAATAACCCAGTAAGAGCACACCAGACCTGCTCTGCAGATGCAACCAACATCCTTCCCCATGCTCATGACATAGCTAATGGCTGTACATTCCCACCTATTCACTGGCTACCAAAAATCGAATCAGGTAGAGGTACAGAATTTAGAACTTTGTTGCCATTTTAAGTAACACAGGACTTAAAAGTTTAGGATTTGTGAATGCTTTTTCAAGTGGATGACTTATTTGACTGGATACTTCATGTCAGGTATTTTAAGTATAGTAGAAAGAAACCCAAGAAGGGCTGCCCAAGCTCCCTGTGCAAAGTACAGCAATTCCTGACATACAACTTCATATGACAGAGGTGGATTTTTCCCCCGCCTCTGCTTCAGTGATTATCCCTGTGGCCAAATTTTTTATACACATCCATCCACTCTACTGTATATTTCTTCCCTCGATTATTTTCCTCAGACTTTCAAACACTCCTCAGTTTCCATCCTTTCTGTGGCACTCACATAAAGCCAGCATGGCTGCTTTGGTGTTTCTTATAGGCATATATAGGCCTGTGAGATTGTTTTAGTGATTCCCCAATAGCATTTACCCGTCCCTGATTAATTCTATTGTCTGTGTTTAACTTTAAAAAATAAAAATAACGGAGTTAAAGCTTCCCCATAGTATTCCAGACAAACAGAACTGAGAAATAACAATAGTTCTAAATTTGAAGAGCTCTTAAGTCTCTGCTTGTGCTATGAGGGTTTGGTTTGTTGTTTGGTTTATTTTTTTTTTAAAGTCTCTAGGGAGGCACCAAGGTTCTCAAGCCCCACCAGCAAATTCAGCCACATAACTAACTACTGAAGCTAAAGATAATTGCCTGCTCTTCATCTTTTTCTTTTTCCCTACAAACCATCATCCCTAAACCCTGAGCTCAACCTTGCTGCTTTACCCAGCAAAACAGAACAATTGATCTCAAACAACTCGCCTCCAAAGCCCTCAACAACTGTTCAGCACTCAGCTACGTAATAAAGTTCCTTTCTGTGGTGCAGATGAGCTACCTGCAGCAGTAGCGGGTTCAGCTTCGTTTCCGGGCTTTCAGAGTGAAGTACACTTAGCCTGCCCATACACAATTTACCAGCAATATCACTAAGTGATGGAGGACAGGCCAAGCCTGACAGAGCCTACTGGAAAAGGACTGATGAATCATGCCCCCCAGGATAAGTAGAGGCAACCAATTCAAATAAATGATGCTTTTGAACAATTTATGTGCTGCTGCTTTGCAGGCTACTGATTAGTTCAGGAGAAACTGCCTTACAGCACACCTGGTAGAAGTGACATACTGCAGGAAGAACAACCTCTTTGCACAGGAGGTAATGTTACTTTGTGTGACTACTACACTGGCTCAGGAGTAGGAAAATGAAGTACAGGCAGTGCAGTTCACACAGCAAGAAGATGTAAGGCAATTCAAATACAGTAAGGCAATTTCAGCTACTAGCCCCTCTGCAGCTGCAAGTGTCCCTGTGCTGGACTGCACAAACCTTCTGTAGTCTGCAGAATGTACCAGTATCGACTCCTATATTCTGCACTCCATAAGCCATTGTTTCTTTTCCAGCTGTAGAGTAAAGCATCTTCGGTTGCAACAGAAACATTAAAGATGCTGTTTTCAGCAGGTGCTGCTGCCAGATGTACCACCTTCAACCGCCTCTCAGTATCCTACTGAAGAAACACTTGGGGACAGCTGCTAATTCATCTTCCCTCAGCCTTTAAATTAATGGTAAGTTATCACATAATGGTGTCAGCAAACCATTTATTTGCATAAACTCATCTATTCTGTATATTAGCCCTGAAAACTCATATTATGCTTATTCATGACGGCTGTTGAAACTGGGGCTTTATTATGTAGCTGTGTCACTGGTATCCATTACTTACCTTTGCAAAAATCACATGGGAACTCTCTGATTCACAGAGAAAAATACAGCGAGTTGATTCCCTGCCTCATTTCACATCAACAGTTATTTACATAGATATAAAAGGGTACAGTCAGAATTGACCGTACTCCTAAGCCATTATAAATAAAATAGACTGACATGCTGGGGAAGAGGGGCGATACCACTCTCATGTTTGTAAAAGACACATATTCCAGCACATTCCCCTACAGCAGCTCAGACTGTAGCTCTCATTATAATCCTCTGGTTTAGGACTCAGTTTTTCCATCTATGTGGGCTGTAAGATTGGAATAAATCACAGATTACACAGGTGAAGGAACCTGACAAGAGAAGTGCATCATCATCAAGGAAAAGTCATTGTTTGAGCTTGGATTCTGGCCTCTGTCTGAACATAGTTCATTCTCAACAAGCACATATTGAGTTGTGGAAACTGCTCTTTTGTTTCTGCCAAACACCCAAACAAGAGCTCACTGGGGGAAGTTTTAACTGGTGCTCTCCACACACAGGCACATTCTGCAAAGTATCCATCCCCATTTGTTGAACATATAAAATGCTTTTTGCACAACAGCTGTAAGTACTGCAGCCTCATCTGATATTGCTGTAACCATTTATCTGTTCTCTCATAGGAAGGAGGCAGAGTTCAGTCTCAGAACATTAAGACCATTAGTATGCAATAAAGAAACCAAAGGGATTCTCAGTTCCTCTGTGGTAATAAACTTATTCAATGACTACATCCTTATTGAGTTCTTCTCCAACTTAAATTGAAATTAAAACTGGGACGGAGCAAGAATGAAACAAAAGAATTGTGGATAAATAAGGCACATTCCATGAAGAACTGTATGCAATGCAACTACCATGAATCATCAGGAACTACAGGCAGGTGACAAGGCAATCAATCCCATAGGCCAAGCTTAGATAGAGAATAACTCTTAAAGCATAGCACCTGGATTGTTAAGGGATATGAGAAGAGAAACTCAGCACTATGGGCTCAGTGTAAAGAAACACTTGTGTGTAAGTGAGAGAACGTGATCACACCTTGGGCAGAACCAAGTTACATCCTATCGCTTTCTGAGCAATATTGGCATCTACCAATGAACTGGGTACTGCTAGATTGTGCCTTGGATAAAAAGGAAGGCCTCAAAACTCTAGAAAAATGTTGTTCTGTCAATTACATTTATAAAAATGTGATTCCATTGACTTCATCCATGTGAAAATTCATACTTCTATGTATCAGTTTGCTTAAGTTCTTCCACACTTAAGGTAGTAAAATAGCCTTTAATTAGGCAGACAAAAGACAGTCTCAGCCTACACACTCAGAGCATATATATTTGAGACCAGATCCTTCCAGGTGACAACGCCATAAAAGTCCAGAACTTTGGGGGGGAAAAAAAAAAAATGAAAAAAAACTCCTTTATACCAAATATTCTGGAGAGATGTTGCAAGACCATACGTGAGAACTGTTGCTGTCCTCTTGCTAAGGCATTGCTAGAGTTTATGTTTCGGTCTCACAAGTACAGAAAGAGCCCGGCTTTAAAAGGAAAGGAAGTGACTGGGTGTTACAAAGCTGTGACTGCCACAGCCACGCACAGCCACTAGGAAGGGCAATGACAACGCAAACTTCTCAGCACTTGCCAATTCAGCTTGCTTACACTTTATAGCTTTGAGTAACACCTGAAGTCTTTACAAGACGTTTACCTAAGCACTCAAAGGATCAACTTCTTTCTTTCTCTCTTCTCTCCCTAGAAAAGAAGCAACTTTTCCTGCGTTTGACATCTACAGGAATGGTAAACCAAAAAATTTTTCAGAGAGAAGGCAATTTCCACTTCTTTTATCAGAATTGGATTCCATTTTCTACAATAATATTCTATTTTCTGCCTTTTCTTTATCACAGATTTTTATGCTGCCTCTACAAAACCAGAGTAAAAAAAAAAATATCCCTTTCAGTCGAGTTCAATCTCAGTGTGTCGTTCTGTCATGAAAATATTCTTTCTGCAAGTCTTTTAGAAATAGGCATCTTGGTGCATCAAGATATATTAAATGGTAACCTCTGAGAATGACATGAAGGAATCACATATGTATTTAGTGGATTTTCAGTCATCTCTCCCTCCCACCTTTCCACCAAAGTGATTTTAGTACCCTTTTTGGCATTTGTTCATGGCCATGATGAATAACTTAAACAATTACACCAAAATTAAATGCAATTTTTCTATCTGTTCTTAGTGCTGGTCAGGAAGACAGAAGAGTTACTGTTGCCCACTTACTACTTCATGCTATTGTAACAAGAATATAAAAGGGCTGAGTCGGGTCAATGTTTCTCTTAAATACAGAGCTGTTTTCTCAACAACAGAAGTAGTAAAAAAAAAAAAAACCAAACCAACCAAACAAGGAAACTACACACCATAGAAAATAACAGATACATGAATGATGGTGATACTTCCTTTAGGATGTATTTATTCTGTGCTTTGTCTAACTCACTCTCCACTCAGAGTATCTGTACTGAAGTACTTAAAAAGCTGGATGCAATTATAATATTAGCAAGCTTAATTGAAGAGGACATAATCACACTTAAGGAGTTACAACCCAGGGACCGCATGATAGAAAGGAGAGATGGAATTTGTTTGACTTGACAATTTTCTGTTATTGTTTTGGGATTACAACAAACCTGCAGCTAAACTAATTGTGCCATGATGGTAAAGGCTGTGTCAGCAATTTTCTTGTAAAGCTCTTTTCCAGTGCATTTATTACTACATAAAAAGTTTTTCAGGGGCTGAAACCTGGCACAAAAGGCTGCCTTTATCTTTAGGGACTTTAGAAAAGAAATCCAGCCTCTCTTAATGAAAGGGAAGAAAATAAGATTGCTAGGCTGGGATACATAAACTTACAGTGCTAATTTTACCAGCACCATGCATACTCTTCATGTTTAAAAAAATATAGGGAAAAATACTTTGTTGATGTAGCTTCACTTCAATTTAGAAAACAAAAAACCCATGCAAGTGGCCTTTCCTCATTATGGAGATTTTACATTTTAAATGGAGCACATGTAATGATTTTTCCCAGATATCCAAATACAGTGCCACAAACAGGTCCTGATTATACCCTCTGGTCACACAAAAGGCAGAAATAGTCTATGATCTCTACAATGTTTATTTTTAAAATCCTTCTTGTGGTATGCATTTATTTCTTAATTGTACTAATTACAGTTAAAAAAAGAGTCACCCTAACTAGAAGCTTTTCAAAAACACAACAAAAAAAGTAGGAATTTACACAAAAGTTGCCAAAGTAGACTGGGAAGTACGGAGAGGCATTAACACTAATTGTAGATTCCCAGGGAGTCTGGGATGGCCTAAAGCAGCAGCCTTGCTCCTGGTTGATAAGATCCCAACTGCAACCCCATTGGCAAACCTCAGTACACAACTAAGACACTGGAAGCCAAGAATTGCAAGGACAGAGCAGCACTAAAATATTTATTCTGGGATAAACCTGCTACCTCATCACCTAATAGGTACGGCAAACTGCATTTGACATAAGGGTGAAGAACCTCTGTCAAAGATTAGACTATGCACCATCCTTCAATATATCAAAACTATGTAAAAGTTGTATTTTTTGTATTTCACAGAATATACTGCATGTTGGATTTCAAGAGGTAGTCAGGAGACATCTTGTCTTTAAAATAATTTTGCTAGTCATCGGGTATTGGACAGCAATACTCAATCAGATCCCATCAAAGTCTCACACCAATGTTTTACCTGAAATGAGATTCAAAGTATCTTAGATTCAAACTCTCTGTACAATGGTGACCTCAAATTTGGCTGTATTTTGTTTTTTCTTTAGTATTGCCAGCCCTTCTAACTCAAACTGGATTAAACTGCCAAGCTGCCTTCACTCTTACACCCCTTATCACAAATAGCAAAGGCCTGAGACTCAACAGGGCACTTCTGCAAATTCACTTTCTTTAAGAAACACACCTAAAATGATGATTTTCTCATTATTGTTCCTCATGGACACCTGTGCAGGTCTAGTACTTTCAGAGGTATAGTAGTAGTTCTCTAGTAGTTCAGAGGTGCAATAGAAAGCTAATACACTCTTCCACACTAAAACTCAGGAGTAAAGATTCTGGCACAAGTAGTTAAAAATCTCTGGTTAGCTCTTCTGCAGCTGTACCATTTGTGTGTACCAAGAGAAGTAAAACTAGAAAAGGAATAAAAAAAGAAAAAAAATCCCCTATTTGAGTCAGTAATCCAGCAGATAGAAGCAAACAAAAGATCTGTCATGTAGGACTTCAATTTTAATAAAGACATTCCTTTTAAACAACAACTTAATATCTAGATTGCCAGTTTCAAGCCTTTGTGACCCATCTGTTGGAACACAGAGAGAAAGAGATTACAGCCCTTAAAATTGTTTCAGCAAAGCCTCGACATAGCCCTTTCTGCTTTAACAGAATTGAATTCCTTCCTAAAAGCTTTTTTCTTGTACAACTACACGAAGCTTTGGCCTTTTTCTAACTTTTCTCCTTTCCCTATTTCCTTCCTGAAAACACACATTTGAGACAAAAGAAGAAACACTAGAGGGACAACTGAACAGCAATCACAACCTGAATACTGCCTCATCTGAAAATGATTTTTCGAAGTCAGACAGTGCCTGTGCTCCTGAGTAAATAACTAGAGCCACACCACACACCTCCTAGGAGATTAATGATCTTTACGAAGCAGAAAAATACCCCGAGGCAGGCACGGTGCTATCAAAAGAAACACACATCATTTTTGCTTCGGGACAACACGTCAAAATCTGTAACCCCTTCTACCTCCAAGGGCATTCAGCCTTCACAGTTAGGACGTGTGTTCAGGACTGTGTTCAAATGAAATGTCTCACACTGTCTCTCCTCAGCCTTGTCTACCTGCCTGGTGATGTCCTTCCCATTCCATGCCCTTTCGTTGTACAGAATCTGCTCCCTACACTGAATTAAGTTTAAACCAGTGAATCTGCTCAGTCAACCTTGGCTCAGCTTCTCAGAAACAGGTATTTGCATTGCACTCGTGTAGTTATAAAAAAAGTGTGTGTCCACATGCACACACACTCTTCATAGTTTAAAATAATAAAAAAAATTAAAATTCTCCTATTTATGTCAAGCACTGGCACACAATACAATCTTCTATCTTTGCTGTCAGAATTCTTTTTTTCATTTAACTGACATACACGACCAAATTACGTCTGCATAGGAAAAATAAACACGCTTTTTATTGAAGATAATAAACTGACAAATTATTCTAATTTGAGATTTTCTTTTGATCTTTTGTAACTATAGTGATTCTATCCTATATTAAACAAGCATTGCTTCTGCAGCATATTCCCTTGCAGCAAAGAAAACTCTAATCAGAAGAAAATTGTTCATTATCAATGTAAGTGAATTTTCGAACTGTCACAGCACTGGGCCTTCAATGGCCAGAGATTTCTGGCGGATTTTGGAGGTTGAGTCTTTAGTCATCTACCTACAGAAATGCTATTTAGAGCCACCAACATTAAAAATTCATTGTAGTGGTAGTATTTAGAAGTACAGTGAGAATCTAAGTGCCCTGAGAGCTTCTATTCAAACAGGAAGAAAAATAGTTACATTCAAATCTGATGTTTGAAATACATGTTAAAAATACAAGACAGTGGGAGACTGACGTGACCATACGTATATATTGTAAAGCTAGTTTCATGTACAAGTCCACACTGTACAGCATTCCCAATGACTAATTCTACAGTAGTCTCTTTATATTCTCTACCTCTCCAAGCTTCTCTGCATAGCTGTCATTTTCTTTTCAAAAATATTACCTTAAGAGATATGGTTTCTCTGTATCGTCAAAAGCAAACCATTTTTATATAACAGAGACTGTGAGGGGCAGAAGCAGGCCTTGCACTGCTTATTGGAGGTTACCAGTGAGGACTATACACACAAACACGTTCAAAAGCTTTGGGAGATAAAACCAACATTCTAAAACTCGTTCCAGGGAAATGTAAATCAGCGCATCCCTAAATCATTTCCAATATCTCAAAAATACTAAGAAACAAATATTTGTTAATTGCCATCACAATATTCCTGAGTCACCACAACCACACGCAGTTCAAGAAGGCCTTCAGTGCCAGGGAGCAATAGGACCAGCCAGGAGCTGAGCATGACAAGGTAGGCACCAGCCACGTTCCTGCTGATATGGGGCACAACCCCACAGTACCTGAGCAAGGAGAGTAGAGCTGGCCAGAAACAGTAGCTGGGGTCAGGCACACTCAGTGACTGCCATGCAAGTCTACATTGATGCAGCAGGTCTGGGTTCAAGCCAAGAAGTCAAGTCAGAGGGTCAAGTCAGGATCAGCAAAGTAAATGGCCTGGCACAGGCAACAAAGCTCAGGCAAACAACTCCCAAGCAAAAACAGGGACTTCCCAGTAAGCAAGCAAATCCGAGTACTTCCCAGTGCTTTTCTCACAGCAGCCTCATCCCAGATCACAGCTTGCACACACAAAAGCTGGCTCTGAGTACAGGCAGCCAAAGTCTTAGGAGTTGCACTTAGGGCCTGACACCTACTATTTTGAAAGCAGATATATTTTGGAATCTTCCTTAACTTGGCAGTACCAAGCCATATCCAAAGTGTTGACTAATAATACATCTACTTACCTAATTCTCTAAGTAGCTTGAGCCTCTGAATGATAAGTTTTGAAATGCTTGTACAGCATTAAGAACATCAGAGTGACTGATAAGATGCAGAGAGCCATGAAGCCACATGCATTGAGGCTCTGGAGATATGAGAAACTGATTTGAGCTGCACAATGTAAGACGTTATTAGAATTTTTTTACAGTTCTTTCTGATCTGACACAGTACATCTAGGAGATATATTCATATTGGAGAGAATATACACATTATACATACACACACACAGAGACCCCCTACAAATTTTTCCTCTTGTTGCTATAGCTTTAGATGTACACCATTAAAATAGGTTTTGTCTTTAGTTTTTGTTAGTTAGGGGTGCAGCAAAACTTTTTGCTGATACAGGACATCAGTTTGGCATCCTGAAACATTACTTTGCTCTGGTAAATATGCAAGGAATACAAATGGCACCGACAAGTATGTTTTGATTTCTAACTGCAGCACAAACACCATTCCTTAACTACAGTGGATGCTCATTACTAAGTTACAAACTTAGTATCCAATGTACAAAGTTATTGCTGCTAAAGAGTACTAAATCTGCTGTGGCTTGGTGAAGAACTGAAATTACAGTTACAATTATTCCCTTCCCCTCTGCTTATACTGCAAAACAGATAATTCATCCAGGTTTAAAGGTAAGCAAGAGGATGTTGAGATGATATTTCACACGTTTTCAAGAAGTGAGATACAGATGATCTCCCCTTGCAGCTGAATTTGTCAGGAGTAACAACAGAGAGGGAACACTACGCTGTACTTCTGGATTTGTGCTCTGAAGAAAACACATCATTCATTTTTTAGATGCTACAGTCTCCCACAGCGTTGCTTTACCCTGGAAGTATTATAGTACTTTGCTAACTACATTAAAAAGTCACTACCTCAGTGTTATTAAGTGATCATGTAAAGTAACATTTGTGATCTGCCAAAGTACTTAACAGCATGCAATAAGAAGTTTTAAGCTATTAACAAGCTTGCAGTTATATATAATAGGGAGGATGGGTTTAAATAAAAATCACTTTCAAGTAGGGGAATGATTAATCATTGCTTCATTTGCATTCTTAGCAAAAGTTGTCAACCTTTGTCCCAGCATTAATGGTGAGTTTTGTGTGACTGTACCTGGTATTCTTAAAATTGATTAATTAGCAAGGCCATATTTCATTTGAAAGTGCAGAATGGAATCACATTTTCATTCAGTTCCCTAGAGAACTAATTATAAGGTCTGCTCAACATACATCACAACAATAACTCTTATATGGCACAAGTAATTATTTAGATACTGTAAATATCTTTCCAAATACTTAAAACAGAACTGCTTCAGCTATTTTAGAGTTTCATTAGAAACCGGTGCTAGTCTCGGCTGGGAAGTTCCAAATATTCCCTGCTCAGGAAAAACAGCAGGTACTCAGCATCACCAAAATGTAAACCCTGTAATGGCAATTTATCACATTCACCTCTGAACCAGCTCAAAGGAAAAAAAAAAAAGAGAGAAAGAGAACACAGTAGTAAAGATTACACAACCCTTAAAAAAACCCAAAACATAAATGTTTAACAACCCAATGATGTTGGTTTTCTTCCCTTAGCTCCAATGCAGCAGTCAATTCTTTCTTTTCTCCACCTCCCAGTACAGTGGAATCTGGTAGGTTTTACTGCATCGAAAATAAGAGTAGAATATGCAAAAGCACATCTTTCAGAAAAGGAAAAATCCTTCTTTCCCATCTCTCTCTAGCCTTGGGGCAGAGGAGAGGAGGCTAAGGAGGGGCAACGGCTCTGACTCAGCCATTGCTGTTCATATTCCAGCAGCTTTAAGAACTGCATGTCTAGTATGATGGGACTCAAAGACATTAAAATGAGTTTTGCATAGCACCACTTAGATTCTAAAAAGATTAGAAAGTGTGTGGGAGAAAGAACCCATTCATTTGAACCTGGGAATCAGACACGCCAAAGTTACCCTCAGTAGTACAAGACTTCTCCTTAAGTCTGTACCAGTACTAGAAACTCAACTGCCGCAAAACTGCAATTTCCCACTCCAAATATACATGCACAACACACACTGACACAGCCTTGGAAACTTGCAGAGTGGCTGCAAAGTAACTGAGTAGCTACACCAAAGATCAGATTACTTCAGTTTTGGCTCCTGGAGTTTGCTTGAGCTTGCTTAAGCTGTGCTCTGATTCACAAGATTTGCCCCCCAAAACAAATTGGGGGGG